>BSBK01003028.1:1230000-1895000 GCA_027943335.1 Chamaecyparis obtusa
TGATGTCTCTAGCTAGAAGGGGACATCACAGTCCGCTCTTCCTGAAATTGCTTGTCCTCAAGCAATCTCAACTCTGGATGTTGTAAAATCTCCTTGATCTCCCAAGTGGCATCCTCAACCTGCATGTCCTTCCATTTCACCAAGTACTCCCTGATGGTACGCCTGCTCAAATTCCTTTCCCTAAACTGAATGATAGCTTCTGGCACTAAAACCAACTTCCCCTCCTCATCCAAGGGTGGAAGCATTGTAGAAGGAACAATCTGGTGTCCTAACGACTTTTTGAGACGTGACACTTGGAAAACATTATGGACTCTTCTCTGTGCCAGCAAATCCAACTCATAAGCCACCTGACCGACTCTCCTGATCACCCTGAAGGGTCCATAGTATCGTGGCTTAAGTTTCTCGGCACCACTCTTTTTGAGAGTGGACTTGCGATAGGGCTGCAACATCAAATAGACCATATCCCTTACCTCAAAAGTCTGCTCAGTCCTCTTCTGATCTGTATACTGCTTTTGCTGATTCTGTGCCTTAGTGATGTTCTCTTTAAGAGCCTTAACAATGTCCTGGCTTTCCTGTAACAAATCTCTAGCACTAGGCACTCTACTATCAGTCAACAACAGATCCATGAAATTTGGTGCCTCATACCCATATAATGCCATGAAAGGTGACATCTGGATAGACATGTGATAAGTGGAATTGTAGCAATACTCACATAGATAAAACCACTTAACCCAAGCCTTTTGCTTCCCTGCTATGTAGTTCCTGAGGTATCTCTCCACCCATTTTTTGACTATCTTAGTCTATCCATCTGTCTGGGGGTGGTAACTAGTACTCAGAGTGAGCTCCGTCCCACTCAATCTGAATAACTCCTGCCAGAAGTGATTCATAAACCTGTCGTCCCTGTCATTGACTATGCTTTGGGGCAAGCCATGCAACCTGAATACCTCATGAAAGAATAACTCTGCTACTTGTGTAGCAGTGTATGTAGCCGTGATCGAAAATAAGTGGACAAACTTCGTAAGCCGATCAAGATCAACATATATTCAGTCTCTGCCCTGAGCTCTCAACAACCCTTTGATGAAGTCCATAGACAAGCATTCCCACTTCCTATCAGGAATCGGAAGTGATTGTAACAAACCATCTGGGTAAGAGTGTTCCTGCTTATTGTACTAGGAAGTGGGACACTCTCTAACATACTGCAACACCTCAGCTTTGAGCCCTTTCCAAGAAAAACGCTCTCTAATCTGTCAGTAAGTTTTGTAGAAACCAGGATGTCCTGCCATAGGCAAATCATAATAAGTTCTCAACACCATCGTCCTCACCTTTGATCCCAAAACCAAATAAATACGCCCTTTATAAATGATAAACTCATTCACAAGAGTATAGTCACTATCCTGAACGGCTCCATCTATAAATTGTGATGCCCATGTATCCTTTGCATATTCTGCAAGGATCAAGTGTTTCCAATCCTAAGACATGTCTGTCATCATGCTCAAATGAGGTCTGCGTGACAAGGCATCTGCTACAACATTTTATGTTCCCTTGAAATAGGTAATGTTGAAATCATGACTGTAATTTTCTTACCCTTTTTTGTTGCCTGTCATTAAGATCTCGCTGCCCCAGGAAATGCTTCAAGCTGTTGTGGTCTGTTTTTATGCGAAATTTGCTACCCACTAAGTACTGCTTGAATTTGGCCAAAGCATGCATTATGGCCAACATTTCCTTATCATAAATACTGAAGCTCCTCTCAGGTCCCTTGAGCTTCCTACTCTCATACACAATCGAGTGCTTGTTCTGCATAAGCACCGCTCCAGCACCCTTCCCAGATGCATCGCAATGTAGCTCAAATGGTTTGTTGAAATCTAGCAAAGCTAACACTGGGCAAGAAGTCATCAACTCCTTGAATTTATCAAAACACTCTTGTGCCTCAGGATTCCACAAGAAAGCCCCTTTTCTCATCAAGTCCGTCAAGGGTGCTGCGTGCCTGGAATATCCGCTGACAAATCTCCTGTAGAACCCACACAAATCCAAAAATCTCCTCAATTGTGTAAGGTTCACTAGAGTAGGCCATTCAACAATAGCACGAGTCTTTTCGGGATCCATGTGTACGCCTTGTGCACTGATAATGTGACCCAAATACAATAACTCTGATAATCCCAGATCACATTTTGACTCCTTTGCATACAAGGCTCTTTGCTCAAAATGCTCAACGCTGTATCCAAGTGCTGCAAATGCTCAACCCATGTTTTACTGTAAACAAGGATGTCATCAAAGAAAACCAAAACTAATTTCCTCAATTGAGGCTGGAAGACCCTGTTCATTGTGGACTGGAAAGTGGCTGGAGCATTAGTTAGCCCAAATGGCATAACTACAAACTCGAAGTGTCCACAATGACATTTGATTGTTGTCTTTTGTACATCCTGCTCCCTAACTCAGATCTGATGATATCCCGATCTCAAATCGGTCTTCGAAAAGAAGCAAGCACCATGAAGCTCATTTATCAATTTGTCTATCTGAGGAATGGGATACCTGTTCTTTATTGTTTTTTTGTTCAAGATCCTGTAATCAATGCACATCCTAAGCATGCCATCGTTCTTCACTAGTACCACTGAAGAAGCGAAAGCAGATTTACTTGGTCTAATATGGCCCATAGCTAGTAACTCCTTGATGGTCTTTTCTATTTCATCCTTCAATCTTTTTGGATGCCTGTATGGTGTAATCATAATGGGTTTGGCACCCTCCAACTCAATGATGTGCTCAATACGTCTATCAGGAGGACTACTTGGTGGAATGTCATTAAACACCTTACTATGCTTGATTCTTAGTGCTTGTATGTCTAGATGATACTCTGAATGTTGCTGCCCCTGTGATGGCATCAAAGTGCTATGGGCTGCCCACTCAACCTAGTCATGTCTCAGCAAGCTCCCCATGCGTCTGCAAGACATCATCCTAAACTCACTGTCACAGATGACCTTAAATATATGTGTCTTTCCATCCGAATGGAACTTCATCTCCATGTCTCTCAAATCGAGGGTGACCACTCCAATGTCATGCAACCAAGTCATACCAAGTACTAGATCTGTGTCATCCATATTTATAACATAAAAATCAGCTTTGAAGTCAAAGTTATTAATCCTCAGGGGTAGACTTGTAATCTTCCTATCACATTTGAGGACATAGCCATCAGCTACCCTCACTCTCAGACCATCAAACTGTTCTGTCTGAATCCCATGCCTCTAAACCAACCTGGAATCAATAAAATTATGAGTGGCACCTGTATCGAGTAAGGTGATAACTCGCTGACCTGCCAACACTCCTCTCATTCTGAATAATCCCTCCTTCTGTACACTAATGAGACGGGTCTTGCTAAGTCTACCCTTAGTCCTTTTATCATCGGTAGTCATTTGGTTCAACTTCTCATCATCTGTGCTTTCCTTTTCTTCATTTGATTCCTCATTTTCAGATTGCTGGTCCGAATTTTCAAAATCAGAATCCTCATAATAAGCCCACATAACCCTATTTTCTTTTCCCTTAGGTCTTAAAGGACAACCATGGTTCATGTCATAAGGTCCTTTGCAATAGAAACACAATTTCTTCTTCCGCAAATCATTAAGTGTTTCTCTGTCAAGAGGTGCAAAAGAATTATCTCTATTTTTGGGTTTAAATTCAGTCCTCTCTGGTTTCTTAAAGAATGGCTTATTGTCCTTGCTGGAGGAAGTTGCGTTGGGCTGAAATTTATATACTGGGGCTGCATGCTCCATGCTTCTGGGTTTCTTTATAGCATCATTCAGTGTGAAAGGATCAAAAGCCTTTACCTAAACTCTAATTGGTTCAGATAAGCCTTTAGTAAATAATACTATCAACCTGCTTTGGGATATGTCTGACACCATAACTGAGGACCGCTGAAATTCATTAATAAAATGCTCTAAGCTCCCTATCTGTTTGAGCTGTGCTAGGTCTCTAAAGTAGACCTCTAGATCTTTCCTGTCTAACCTCTCAACCAATCTTTCCACAAAGTCCTAGTAAGAAGTCACCTGGTTGTGCTGAAGAGTGATCAACCCATGATACCACCAATCGTGTACTACTCCCTCCAAATGTAAGGTGCATATTTTATTGCCTCAATCTCTGTCATAGGCCTCAACGCTAAGAAGGTGTCAAGCTTGTGGATCCAAGCTTGTGCTGTCAATCTATCACTACCATCAAAAGTGGACAAGGAAAGCTTGCTTGTAGCACGCTTTAGTTCATTATTCTGCCCCTTTTGTCCTGTCTGACTGCATGGTAGTGTTCTCTCCTTTGGTTCACAAACCTTTCAAAGGTCATCCTTTCACAAACATGTGTGGCCAATAGTTCCCACTCATCATTTGCAGCCATAAGGATGTCTGCAAACATCTCATCCCCAACTTCCTCTACTGGATCTTGCACTGGTTCCTCCCTAACAAAGGTAGGACGTGTGGGTCTATCTTCTATCCTAGAGTGTGTCCTCTGTGCCCGTGGAGAACCTATAGCACTCTTGTTATCCTCCTATTCCCGATCCTGTCTTGTTGGAGGGTTCATGCGCTCCATCATAGTGGTAAGAGCCTACAACGCATGAGCTACCTGCTGCTGCCCTGTAGCCATGGCTCTATAAAAATCTCTGGTTTCCTATTCTTCATTGTTCCTATCTACCTTGGGTGGGCTGCCATCACGCCTGTCACCTATGGTGATCGACTGTGGTTCTAAGTCTTGTTCACGTTCAAGTAAGGCTCTTCTGCGTGTGTAATACCTATGTGGACCAACTTCTTCTGGTTGCATGTAATATGCTGCTTGGTTCTGTAATTCTAGAGTCTGTTTCTTCCTGTCATTTTGTCAAACAGTTGGCCTGCAACTGTCCTTATGTTTTTTCCAGATTGATGTTGTTTAATAGTCCTCAAGATTGTTGTATTTTGTATGAGATATCAGTAGAAGGCAACATGAAACCATATGCAGCTAATAACAATGACCGTTAATTTATTTCTTGTTTCAGATTATTAGGAAATTACAACTACCATATCTAACATATCTTATTAAACTCAACACATTATAACAACTATAGAGTTCAATGATGGTCCATACCCATTGCAGCTACAACAGTGTTAATAGTTCTGAAAATTGCTACAGTAACTCACAGCTATAATGTTCCCGGACTGCTAGAGTACCACGCTACAGTAATTCAGACTGCTACGGGAACTTGTTGCTACAGTAACCCGCTGCTACAGTACCGCGCTACAGTGATTCGGACTGCTACAGTACCGCGCTGCTACAGGAACTTGCTACAGTACCGCGCTGCTCCAGGAACTTGCTACAGTATCGCGCTGCTACAGTATCGCTGCTACAGGAACTTAATAGTGCTGTGCTACAGGAACGGTTTGTCTTCAGCTGGAAATGCACCCAATCTGCCTGATAATGAAGCTGAGAACACTGGATTCCAAAGGCCAAATCCCAAGGGAATGACGTCTAGAATGTCACAAGAGAGGATAAACGTCCTCAAATGCCAAGAACGGATCTGCAACTCCCATACCAATTTCTTCTCATATTCAACTCCCTTAATGAAGCCACAAACGCTTCCTTTTATTCTATTTCCAAGGGTCGGTTCAACTCTCATGGCCAATGTGGGATAAAAGATGTGCAATATAAAACATATATTAAAATATCCCCTTATGTCTCCCTTGGGTACACATCCCCATAAAATAAATATTAAAGTAACACTTTAATATTTTACAATTAAATTAAATGTTACTTTAATAAAACTTCAGGCATTAAAATGTATTAGCAATCGGACTCCGAATAATGCAAGTGATAGCTCGTCGGAAAGCTCTCACCGAAGAGTATCAAATCCAATCACCAAGACTGGCCTCCACTGTGTCCTGTTGACTTACTAAAAATAGTAAGTATGCCTGAAACTGAGTAAATCAACTTCATTTTGGCCCAAACCGGAAATGACTAGGCCAAAACACTCCAGGATCCCCTTAAACCCTTCGTTAGCCCTCGGGACCATGTAGAACAAGGCTAACGCACACACGCTTGGTCAACTGCTAAAGTGGGGACATTACAGTCCGCCCCCCTTGAAATTGCTTGTCCTCAAGCAATCTCAGTCCAGCCTGCTGAATAACCTGCTCACTCTCCCATGTAGAATCCTCCTCCGGCAGGTCTCTCCATCTGACCAAATACTCCTTCACTACCCTGTTTCTAAGCTTCCTCTCTCTGGTGTCCAAAATAGCCTCGGGTACTAACACAAGCTTCCCCTCCTCATCCAAAGGGGGTAAATCTGCAGAAGGCACTACACTCTGACCAATGGCTTTCTTAAGCCTAGACACGTGAAACACATTGTGCACCCGACTGCCCTCGGGAAGCTCAAGCTGATAGGCCACTTCGCCCACTTTGCGTATTACCCTGTAGGGACCATAAAATCTAGGTTTCAACTTTTCAGCTCTGCTCTTCTTGAGCGATGACTGTCTATATGGTTGTAGCCTCAAGTAAACCATATCCCCTACCTCGAAACTGCGCTCTATTCGGTGCTGATCAGCATACAATTTCTGTTGATTCTGGGCCTGTTGTATATTCTCCTTGAGCACTTTCAGGATGTCCTGACTATCCTGCAATAAGTTTTTGGCTTTGGGCACTCTGCTGTCCCCCAAAACTAAATCCATGAAGCTAGGTGCGTCATAACCATAGAGTGCCATGAAAGGAGTCATCCTGATGGACATATGATAAGTGGTGTTATAACAATACTCTCCCATATGCAACCATCTGATCCAAGCCTTTTGTTGTGCAGTTACATAGTTCCTCAAATATCCCTCCACCCATTTATTCACAATCTCTGTTTGCCCATCTGTCTGTGGATGATAACTAGTGCTAGGTGTAAGATCTGTACCACACAACCTAAACAACTCTTGCCAAAAAACACTCATAAACTTACTATCCCGGTCACTAACAATGAATCTGGGCAGCCCATGTAACCTGAATATCTCTCTAAAGAAAAGATCTGCCACCTGTGCTGCTGTGTAAGTGGACGGAATAGCAAAGAAGTGAGCGAACTTCGTCAAGCGGCCCACCACCACATAGATGCAATCCCTTCCCTGCACTCGTGGTAAACCAGTGATGAAGTCCATCGAAATACTTTCCCATTTCCTATCAGGAATGGGCAAGGGCTGTAATAACCCTGCAGGAAATGTGTGCTCTCCCTTATTCTGTTGACAAACTGCACACTCCCTGACATACCTCTGAACATCATCCTTGAGCCTTCTCCATGAGAACCGCTCTCGGATCTGCCTGTAGGTCTTGAAGATCCCTGGATGCCCAGCTGTGGGTGCATCATGAAATGCCTTCAGTATCGCCTCTCTCAAATGTGACGACGGAATCAAATAAACCCTGTCCTGAACTCTGATCAATCCATCTATCACCTCATAGCGATCATCCTGTATGGTACCTGAAATCAATCCAGAAGCCCAAGCATCTCCGACATACTCTGCTATAATCCGATCTCTCCAATCTCCTGAAATCTCTGCCAGAGCACATAAGTGAGGTCTCCGAGATAAGGCATCAGCCACGACGTTTTTCTTACCTTTGACAAACTCTATGTCAAAGTCATAAGCCTGCAATTTAGTAACCCATTTCTGTTGCCGATCATTAAGATCACGCTGGCTCATGAAATATTTAATACTGTTGTGATCAGTCTTTATCACAAAATGCCCACCTACCAAATACGATCGGAATTTGGCCAATGCATGCATTATGGCCAACATCTCTCGGTCATAGATAGAATAACTCTTCTCAACTCCCCGGAGCTTCCTACTCTCGAATGCAATGGGATGCTTCTCCTGCATCAATACTGCTCCAATCCCATCACCCGATGCATCACAATGAAGCTCAAAAGGCTTCGTGAAATCCGGTAGAGCTAGAATTGGACATGAAGACATTACCTGCTTGAAATGCTCAAAACACCTCTGTGCTGCCCCTGTCCACACGAAGGCCCCTTTCCTGGTAAGATCTGTCAAGGGTGCAGCAGTCTGTGAGAATCCCTTAACAAACCTCCTATAAAAACCACATAAACCAAAGAACCCCTTAAGCTGTGTAAGGTTTGTGGGAGTAGGCCAATCTACAATAGCTCTAATCTTTTCGGGATCAACCCGAACACCATCTGCACTAATGATATGCCCAAGGTAAAGGAGCTCGGTCATGCCAAACTCGCATTTAGATTCCTTGGCAAACAATGACTCTCTCTCCAGAATAGATAACACCTCCTCCAAATGATGTAAGTGCTCCTCCCAGGTCTTACTGAAGACCAAGATGTCATCAAAGAAGATCAAGACAAACCTCCTCAACTGCTTCCTGAATACCTGGTTCATACAACTCTGAAATGTAGCGGGTGCATTGGTTAGTCCAAATGGCATAACCATAAACTCAAAGTGGCCATAGTGACATCGGAATGCTGTTTTCTCAACATCCTCTGCTCTCATCTTGATTTGATGGTATCCGGACCGCAAATCAATTTTGGTGAAGAAGCATGCCCCATGCAACTCATCCATTAGCTCATCAATCCTAGGAATGGGATACCTATTTTTAATTGTTTTCTTATTCAGTGCCCTGTAATCGATGCACATGCGCATCGTCCCATCCTTCTTCTTTACCAATACTACTGCTGAAGCAAAGGGGCTCTTACTAGGCCTGATATGCCCCATCTCCAACAAATCCTTAATCGCCTTTTCTATCTCATCCTTGTGTTTCTTAGGATGACGATATGGAGTAATCATAACTGGTTTGGCTCCCTCCTCGAGCTCGATAACATGCTCTATCCCTCTGTCAGGAGGAACCCCATGAGGAATATCTCCAAATACTTTAGCGTGTCTATCAAGTATCTTCTGGATATCTGGTGGATGACTCTTTTCCTGTGGCTCTGGTGAAGCTGGCATAATGTAGCACTCTGTCGCCCACTCTATGTCATCATGACGAAAAAGTCTTTGTATTCTCCTCAAGGACACTATTCTGCAACCTCCATCCGAAAGTCCTCTAAGTACCACAATTCTGCCCTCATGCTGGAATCTCATCTCCAATTTCGCTAGGTTGAGTGTGAACTCAACTAGCGAAGCCATCCATGTCATGCCGAGGATGACATCATAATCTCCCATGTCCACAACATAGAACTCATCCTCTAACTCATAGCCATCTCCAAACCTAATGTGAAGATTAGATATCTTCCGAGTGCACAATAATTTGTCACTGTTAGCCACCATGACTCTAAACCCATCATGCTCGTCGGTCTGTAACCCTCTCCTAGCTACCAACTGTGCATTTATGAAGTTATGTGTAGCCCCAGTGTCAATGAGAGATATCACTTTCTGCCCCTGGATAGTACCCCTGACCTTAAATGTGATTGCCTTTTGGGCCCCTATCAAGCGTGCCAACGATCTATCACCCTTAGGAATGCTGCTCTCCTCTATAGTGTTACCTTCTTCTGAATCGGAGTGCTGATCCTCCACCTCTGACTCTGACTCTTCTGCTGAAAAATACTCCATTTGATTTGCCTTAGCCTTGAGAGGGCATTTATGAGATAAGTCCCAAGGCTCTCTACAGTGGAAGCACAACTTTTTCTTTCGAAGTTCATTCATGGTTTCATTGTCTAGTCCTTTTGATCCTTCTTTGGGTTTGTTATACTCTTTTTGAAATGGTTTTTTGTCTTTATCCTTGCGGTAGGAAGAATCTGTTGAATGGTATTTTCCTTTGTATACCGAAGGGGCTAAATCTCGTGCCTTTTTAGTCGCTTCAGCTAAGGTGAGTGGATCATGTCCCTTCACCCAACCTCGTAATGGATCAGCAAGCCCATCACAAAATAACACCACCAATCTCCTAGGAGAGATATCAGTAACAAGTACAGACAAGCGCTGAAACTCGGCGATGTAAGCATCCACAGAACCTGATTGTTTTAACTGTGCTAACTCCTTGAAAAGTAACTCGGGATCCCTAGTGTCAAATCTCTCAATCAATCTGTCGGTGAATTCCTCATAGGATGTAATCTAATTATGCCCCAGAGTCACCATGCCATGATGCCACCATTCATGTGCAACGCCATCCAAGTGCATAGCCGCATACTTGATAGCCTCCTCCTCAGGCATAGGATTTAGCTGCAAGTATGTATCTACCTTCTGCACCCAAGCTCGTGCAGTCATTTTCCCTGTAGCATCATAATAAGGTAAAGAAAGTTTTCCAACTTTCTTTCTCAGCTCAAAGTTTTGATTCCTCCCTCTTGCTCTAGGCATGTGTCTCATCCTCAAGTCCATATAATCTCTGAGGGAAATATCCGCCTGAAACTCCGGTCCACTAGCCTCCCAGTCCCTCCTGAACTGATCCTGTAACTCGGTAATCTGCGGTTCGTTTACTGGTTGAACCGGATCTCTGGGTGGGAAGGTGGGTAGAAGAGGTCTCGAGCTCGCTGTCCGAGCTGGGCGTGCAACGTGTCTAAAGTTATCAGCCTCATTCCCATTGTTGCCGTGTCCATTATTACCATTAATGTTATTCTCAGGACCATTGTTGTTACCTTGGCCTGCATTATTATCATTGCCCCCATTGTTATGGTTTCTGTTGTTGGCATCACCTGGATTAATATTGACACCCATCTGTCTAGCCATGAGCTGCAACATCATGTCCATTCGCCTATTCTGCTCCTGCTGCATACGCTGCCCCTGCTCTAATGTATCCAGTAACTGTCTGAACATTACCTCCCCCTGATCTGGACCAGTGTTCCTGACTCTGCCTAATCCTGTATTCATGTCATCTTGATCACCCATATTGCTGTCTTGATCAAAGAATATCTCCTCTGTGTCTGTATGACTGGGTTCTATTTCCACCTGCACAGATGAACTAGACTGTTCACTCTGCAAGTCTTAAGTCCTGTTTTGTCTTGCTCTAGTATTGCGAAAATTATAAGGCCCCTTTCGCATGCTCAAACATAAATGCTTAGCCTGTTTTTTTTTCTGATTTTAGTGTTTTGACATTTCGTCAAACACTTTTCCCTCTATCCGGCTGTTCCAAATTCCCTATAAAACCTCCACAGGATGGCAGGACTTATAGCTCTGATACCACTGTAATATGCTGCCTGGTTCTGTAATTCTAGAGTCTGTTTCTTCCTGTCATTTTGTCAAACAGTTGGCCTGCAACTGTCCTTATGTTTTTTCCAGATTGATGTTGTTTAATAGTCCTCAAGATTGTTGTATTTTGTATGAGATATCAGTAGAAGGCAACATGAAACCATATGCAGCTAATAACAATGACCGTTCATTTATTTCTTGTTTCAGATTATTAGGAAATTACAACTACCATATCTAACATATCTTATTAAACTCAACACATTATAACAACTATAGAGTTCAATGATGGTCCATACCCATTGCAGCTACAACAGTGTTAATAGTTCTGAAAATTGCTACAGTAACTCACAGCTATAATGTTCCCGGACTGCTAGAGTACCACGCTACAGTAATTCAGACTGCTATGGGAACTTGTTGCTACAGTAACCCGCTGCTACAGTACCGCGCTACAGTGATTCGGACTGCTACAGTACCGCGCTGCTACAGGAACTTGCTACAGTACCGCGCTGCTACAGGAACTTGCTACAGTACCGCGCTGCTACAGTGTCGCTGCTACAGGAACTTGCTACAGTATCGCGCTGCTACAGTATCGCTGCTACAGGAACTTAATAGTGCTGTGCTATAGGAACGGTTTGTCTTCAGCTGGAAATGCACCCAATCTGCCTGATAATGAAGCTGAGAACACTGGATTCCAAAGGCCAAACCCCAAGGGAATGACGTCTAGAATGTCACAAGAGAGGATAAACGTCCTCAAATGCCAAGAACGGATCTGCAACTCCCATACCAATTTCTTCTCATATTCAACTCCCTTAATGAAGCCACAAACGCTTCCTTTTATTCTATTTCCAAGGGTCGGTTCAACTCTCATGGCCAATGTGGGATAAAAGATGTGCAATATAAAACATATATTAAAATATCCCCTTATGTCTCCCTTGGGTACACATCCCCATAAAATAAATATTAAAGTAACACTTTAATATTTTACAATTAAATTAAATGTTACTTTAATAAAACTTCAGGCATTAAAATGTATTAGCAATCGGACTCCGAATAATGCAAGTGATAGCTCGTCGGAAAGCTCTCACCGAAGAGTATCAAATCCAATCACCAAGACTGGCCTCCACTGTGTCCTGTTGACTTACTAAAAATAGTAAGTATGCCTGAAACTGAGTAAATCAACTTCATTTTGGCCCAAACCGGAAATGACTAGGCCAAAACACTCCAGGATCCCCTTAAACCCTTCGTTAGCCCTCGGGACCATGTAGAACAAGGCTAACGCACACACGCTTGGTCAACTGCTAAAGTGGGGACATTACATTGCATGTAATTACTAAACCCTTAGGATGGTAGGATTTAGCTTTGATACCACTGTAGGAACCCCAAATTGGTCCTTAACTACTGCAGACATTTATCTCAATTTGTTGTTTGAAGAGTTTATGAATTTTTTTGGATTTTCAAGGGTTTTAGAAATAAAAAGCAAATATGGAATAATCTGAAATTCTAAAACTACTCAATTAACTGTTGCAACTTCTATTTATTTTCCAAATGAAATACAAAAGGAAATCAAGACAATTCTTTATTGGAAAATGATTAAGAAAGACAACTACAAAATGCATAAAAAATTTGGGAGAATACACCAGCTGCTGCAGGAACTTATTTATTTCAACTCTACAATGTTGTGGTTGTAAATCTGAAAGAGGATAATGGCTGTGACTTATTCCTCCATAAAACGGAAATTAAATACTATCTTCTTCTTCTTGCTGCTGAAACTAATACTGGTGAAGCACAAATAGAGTCTCTGGATGAAGCTCTCTAAAATTCCAAATTCACTAGATATTTCACCAGCTCAAATGGATACACACAGAAGAACTATGTTCTTCAATGGCTATAGGTCATTTTATATATATATATATATATATATATGTATCCTTCCTTTATTGATCCTTTCGTTATTTGTGGGTTTACGTGTGTATTTCTAATTATTTATTTCTTATTTATCTGTGTGTATCTTCTTTTATTTTTGTGTTTTTTGCTTGTTTTATTTCTCGTGTTTTTTGTTTTGCTTCGTCTTTGTTCTCTCCTATTTGCTTTTATTTCGTTTTATTTATGTGTTTTTTATTTTAGTTGTTTTTCCCTACCTTTGGATTTTTTTAAATATTTTTCTCTTGTATTTTTTGTTTCCTTTTTCTTCTCTGCATAGTTTTCTGGGCCATTTCCTCTTGTTATATCTCTTGAGATAGGCTTGGTCTGCATCTTTATTTTTACAATTCTTGCATTTTCTCTTCCTGATGATGGATCACGGAGTGTGATCCGAAACGTTGATGCTTAAAAACATACACAATCAAATCCAGAAACGCACATGAACAATTCTTTGGAATGCTGCGATTTCTTTCTTTAAGGCATTAAAAATGTAATCATTAATTTAATGATTTAGACTTAGGAAAACGTGCCAATAAATTAATACATTAATTTGGCCCCCTTCATGATACTTAGACCCATCACTTATGTGATTTAATATAAAGTCAATTTATAACTTAATATTAAATCCTTTGCCATTTAATTAATATATAACCATTGAAAACTGAATAACTCCCTCAAAAATGTGAATCTGACTTAACCGTCTGAAACTAGAGTTGGCATAATAATTTCCCATGTGACCAAATAATATTCTAAAAATAGCAGGGGTCCACCTCTATGACTCCAAAAAGTTGCTAAAAATAGCAAAACTCAAACAAACGGAGTCTGAAACCTCTCCATACCAAATCAAGGGTATTGAGCTTTGCAAAAGTCGAACCATCTGATAAGCATATCTCATCTGTGCACAAATTGACCCTCTATCCGTCTCTACTAGCCTACGAGGGTCCAATGATAGGCTAATCAATAGTTAGAATGATGTCTCTAGCTAGAAGGGGACATCACAGTGGGGGGTTGAAGACTGCACTGTATGGTTGTGACGGGTGAGCGGCATGGAGGTGATGGTTGAGCCACACGAAGGTGATGGGTGAACTGCACAGAGGTGATGGGAGACTCGCACGTAGGTGACAGGTGAACCACACAGAGGTGATGGGTGAGACGAATGGTGACAGGTGAATCGCACGAAGGTGATGGGAGACCCACATGGAGGTGACGGGAGACTCGTACGGAGGTGATGGGTGGACCGCATGGAGGTGACGGGAGAGCCACATAGAGGTGTCGAGTGACTTGGTATAGGTGCAATACATCACCACACATGTGGGGTGGTTGGTGAAGGAGTCCTGTCTAGGTGTCGTACGTCATTGGTACAATACAGTGGTATTTGAGCCAAAAATCTTGCCATCCAATGGAATGCTTTGGATGATTACAAAAATGGAAGAAATGGAAGAAAGGGATACTGAAATTGCTGCCACTAAAATCACCAAGTGTTATAACCAATATCAAAAGAGGAAGAACCTTCTGTCATTTCAAGAATATCTACTTCTGATAGAAAACGTATACGTTTGCATGAGGAGGTTATCAGAATCTTTGATGAATACTCAAATGAACCTGAGGAGATTAAGGCTACCAAATCCTTTCATAGGTACTATGTAAGGAAAATAAAGGAGGAGTTGGATCCTACATTAGGAACTCAATCAGAATCAAAGAAAGATGAAGACAAGTTCACATGTTCACCCCAACTATAGGAGGATATGGACAAGCAAGAGACAACAGTTGTCCCTTCAAGTGGAGAACACCCAAACTTTCAAGACAATTGCAAGGATGAAAAGATGTTTGTATGAATTTTGTCAAGCCAAAAGTGGTTGATCAACTTCATGGAGATGGAAACTCTAGCAATGATCCCTTGCAGTAGCAATCTCTACAGTTGGTTGAATATGGAGTTTACCCATTGGTTGGGCATGAAGCATGCATGATTGCCATCTCTTCATGTGAGTGTATTCCTCATAGGAAGAACAAGTTGCACTTGAGCCTTGAGGTTCCCAACCATTTTCTGAAAGAGATTGATTGGCATGAAAGCACGAAAGCTTGGGATTTGAGCATTGATGTGTTTAATGATTGGCTTCAGTGGGATCCTGATGACTCCAAACATGGTCATGTTTATATCGGAGTGGAGCAGTGAAAGTTTAATGGAGATTTACTCTTCTTGCTTACATCCAGGTGTGTGCACATGGTCATATTGTAGAATGGAGATTTCAGCGGATATGGTTATTGGTGTCTGTGCATGGTTTGGGATCTTGGAGATTGTTAGACAGCGAAGAGTTTGCGGATTGCTTGAGAGAAAGCAAACTTTGGACCGGGAGGATAGTAATGTCCCCAATTTTAATTAAATGAATTAATTAAATTAATCAATTAAGTGGTCCCAAAAATTAAATAATACTATAAATAACTTCTTTAATTAATTAATTTAGTTATAGAATAGAAGGGGGCCAAAATAATAATATAATAAATAAAGTATGTCGGTCTATTTGTAACCCTTTAAGAAACTTCTTGGAGCCCTTTATAAGGTCGTACTGGCATTATAGGAAGGCGTCATGGATTTTATATTTTCTTTGTATCTGCGAATTCCAGTTGGAGTTTTGCGTCGTTGCAGTTTCGAAGGTGCAAGACCCTCCCTATTCTGCATTTGCAGTTTCGGTGGTTAGCAACCACCCTAGTTTGCTGTTCTAGATATCATTTTTGATATTTCACTTTCTACTTCATTGTCAGATTGATGAAATTAAAGATATTATTCAAATGCAATTACTTTGGTGGTGACCACTCATTTATTTATGTGTTAATCCATTGCTCCACATAATATTATTGGCTATACTATTTTGTGCTACTACGATACACTGACAAAGATCAAATTGCCGCACTATGAAGTTTGTCACATTTGAGCGTGCTGAAGGGACGAGTTGTAGCCTAGTCGTATGGTGTTGGTTGTATGGTGAGGGGGCTAAAGAATGCACTGTACTGTGGTGATGGGTGAGCCATATGAAGGTGACTGGTGAGCCGCATGGAGGTGACGGGTGAACCGTACAGAGGTGATGGGAGACTCTCACGAAGGTGACGGGAGAACCACACGGAGGTAACGGGAGACTTGCACGGAGGTGACAGGTGAGCCGCACGGAGGTGACGAGTGAATTGCACGAAGGTGATGGGAGACCCGCATTGAGGTGACATGGGAACCACATGGAGGTGACGGAAGACCCGCATAGAGGTGATGGGTTGACTGCATGGAGGCGATGGGAGAACCGCAAAGAGATGACAGGTGACTTGGTATAGGTGCAAATTTGCAATGCATCACCTCACATGTGGGGTTGTTGGTGAAGGAGTCCCGTCTAGGTGTTGTATGTCGTTGGTACATTACATTGGTAGACCCCAAATCCCTCTATACATTAGGAATACAAAGCCTCCTTCAAAGGGAATCCGATTAGCAGAACCAAGAGAGGAAGGGTGCCAATGCAAGATCTACCCAATGAAGGGTTTTTGAATTCCCAATTGATTGATAGATTATGGTATGTGAAAGTAAAGAAATGATGATTTAATTGATAGCAAAACTGATCTATGAAAGTAAATGCAAGGAAAAAGATAGAGAATGTGTACCTTGAAACAAGATGAGGAGATCTGACCTTTGGAACTGAATTTGATTGTTGCCGGTATGTCGGAATCTGTTGTAACTTCAGATTTGGAAACCTGAGACCTGTAGCTGTCAACTCTGCAATTTCAGCCAAAAAGTGCAGGAACGAGTTGGTTTTTTTAGGAACAAGTCGAGATTATATAAACAAGTTGGCGGGCCGACTTGTTCCCGACTACTCTAAATTTGATGAAAATTTGTAAGGACCGATGACTATGTTTGTACCTTCCGAATCCAGATCTGCAACTCCGAAACCTGTTTTTGCGCACAAAAAAGAAGGGGAAAAGGTTGTGGAAAGGGGTTTGCCTTGGTCAAACCATTGTTTATGTATTAATCTTGAAAATGAATTGGAATTACATAAGGAAAGATGAAATGAAAATTAGATGTGAAACATAAATCACCTTATACCTTGATGATGCAATGTCTCTTTGGATGTGATCACAAGTGTTGATGCAATAGCTTGAACTCCACAAAAACCCAATAGGAAATCATGAAACCAAAGCCTTGAATGAGGGATGTTGTAGTTTTCCACAATGCTTGATGAAGAAGAAGGATTGAAGACATAGATGCTTGATTGATAACTTGCACTTGATTGACGGATCATAGATGGATTGCTTCTTGGTTGTAGATGGATCTTGAAAAGCTTCCATAAGACTGGACAGCTCAAAATGAGAGGAGAAAGTCCCTGTAATGATTCCTTTTTGGACCCTTACTTGGTTTGTTCTAAAATTCCTTATTAAGGTTTGGTTAATGTTTAGGAATGACAAATCGTAACGTTTCATACTAGGATACCAATTCCTAGTATTTATCATACGTCATTATGCATATAAATTATATTATATTAAGAATAATCTCTAATTCACAATATATGCTTAAGCTCTAATTCCTTACTTCACTCCTAACCACGGATCTTAAGAAAGATGGTAGATTTATTGTGCTAGGATGCATGCATAGTCTACAAGTGGACCCCCTCAAGGTTCTACCTATCTCGGGATCTTTCCATCATGTGACCGATTTACCCGCCTCTTCCTACACACACTCCCTATCTCCTTAATAGTGATTAGTGAGTTATTAAGGAATTGACCAAGTATATATTAATAATTTATATTACAAAAATATAAATAAATATATATAACACAACCGATATATAATTTCATTCTTATTAACATATATAAATCGTATATATAATTCTGATTATCAATAATAATATATATATAGAATTCTGATTGTTAATAATTTAACATATTGAATATATGTGTATATAATACTTTACTTTAAATATATTTATTATACGACATATATAATTGTATCAATTTTGTAAATGCAAATTGAACCTATAACAAATCTAATCTATAAAGTAATTAATTAATGATATAAATTGTAATCTTTATACCTTACCTGAAATCTGAACAATATATATTTTTTTGTGCTTTGTAGAATATTAATCGATGTCTCTTCACTTATAATTACTGTGTTGTCCATCGAAAAATATTCAATGATAACGGTATCTATACCATGGCAGTAAGAATGAGTAGTCACGTCTATGATAGATGCGACTCCTCAAGGAGTCACGCCTATCATAGGCGTGAGCTTTCGTCACTATCCGACGTGTGTTTGCCCATACCCGATAACACATAATCGGGGTCTCTAAACATTAATCGATAGTCATATGTTTATTCTATCAGAATAGTTATAATATAATAATGATAATCTTTATTATTATTATATTATAATAATGATAACAATAATAATATAAATATCAATATATATATAATAATGATAATATCTACTATTATTATTATCTATATATATATATATATCGCAATTTTATCTATTCTCGTAAAATCAATATTTTATCTGATCGAAGCTACAAATATCAACACTCCCTCTTAGCTCGGGAAGATAACAATATCACAATAATCTCTATGAATATCTTATGACTTACAAAATTATCTGACTTATGATATATCACTCATCTTATGATATAAGTAATCACATATCACATAACTCGTGATATGAAGTATCACATATCTCATGATACATAGTATCACCTATCTCGTGATACTAAAGGATATACTATACTCGAGAACATTATATTCTCCTTATATATCCCAGTTATGGTATGTGCACTGACATTAAGTCACATAATGTCTACCATAACTAATCATGGAAAATCCATGAATCATACTGATATCAAGTCACATGATATCAGTCTACTGAACATTATAAGATCGTCACCTTATAATGTTAAATACAAGTGTTGATTAACCAAAAAGTCGTCACTTTTCAAAAATATACACAGGATGGATAGGCCCATCAAGTCATAGTATGACAAAAGAAGTTTACACACTAAACATCTTTAATATATTAGTACAAATAAAAAATTTACATTTCAATCATACCAAGATTCTTCCTGAAGTGTTCGACTTTCACTTTGAGGAGAGGTTTTTGTAAGAATATTTGCTGTTTGATCTCTTGTACTGATATACTCCAACTAAATCACGTTCCTTTCTACCATGTCTCTCACATAGTGATAAGGAATCTCTATATGCTTAGATCTATCATGAAATAATGGATTCACTGAAAGCTTAATGCAACTTTGATTGTCACAGTGGATGATAGTTGGTTTCAGAGGTTTACCGAATAATCCCACAAGCAATTTTCTCAGCCATACTACTTCTCTAGCAGCCATAGAAGTTGCAAAATATTTGGCTTTTGTAGAACTCTGAGCTACTGAGGACTATTTTCTGTTGATCCTCGATATCATAGCCGATCCTAAATTGAAGCAACATCCGAAGGTGCTCTTCCTGTCAGTCACACTTACAGCCTAATTTGAATCTGTGAATCTATGAAGATCTAAGTCAACCTTTTCATATCTTAGACCATAATTAAGAGTACCTTGAAGATATCTCATTATATGCTTCACAGTCTCAAGACGTGTCTCCTTGGGCTCACACATAAACTAACTCAAGGCATTTACAACATAGCAGATATCGGGTCTGGTATTGACCAAATACACCAAAGATCCAATCATCTTCCTGTAGAGAGTGGGATCTATAGACTGAAAATTTGCTGTTGCTTCCTTTAATTTATGAAGATTTGTTTCCATGGGGGATGACATAGGTTTGCAGTTCATCATACCAAATTTCTTCGATATATCAATGGTGTACTTCCCTTGGTTCAAAACAATGCTATCTGATTTCTGCCAGACTTCAAGTCGAATGAAGTAGTGTAATAGACCTAAGTTATTCATATCAAATTTTGAGGCTAGATCTTTCTTACACTGATCAATAAGGTGATCTCCTGTAATCAACAAATCATCAACATATAATATCAATATTAACATATCACCTTTGCTTTGTTTGAAGTAGAGATTTGGATCTGCATCATTCTTTGAGAAGACTAATCTCATGAGGTAACTATCAATTCTTTCATACCAAGCTCTGGGAGCCTATTTAAGTCCATATAGGGATTTCTTTAATTTACACATGTGATTCTGCATTGTGAATCTCAAATCCTTCAGGTTGCTCTAAGTAGACCACTTCTTCAATGGTTCCATTTAAGAAAGCAGTTTTTACATCCATTTCATGGACTTTCCATCATTTGACTGCTGCAATTGATAGAACTGCTCCGACTGAGGTATATCAAGCAAGTGGAGCAAAGGTTTCTTCATAGTCAATTCCTTCTTTCTGTGAAAATCTTCTGACTACAAATCTTTTTTTGTATTTTTCTATACTGCCATCTACAACATGTTTGATTTTAAATAGCCATTTGGAAGAAACAACAGATTTCTCTTTTGGCCTAGGTACTATCTCCCACACATCATTCTTAAGGATGGATTGATACTCCTGTTGACATATTTAAGTTGTCATTGGTTAAGTCAGAGGCAAACATCAATCCCATTGGAGCATCGGTACTCTTTGGTATGCACCGGTAGACCAAACAGAGTGTTTTCAACCGGTCTTATGAGACATAGAGGGAAGGTATGACCAACCGTGTATAAGTTAAATACCGGTTGAGTGCATGATAATCCGAACTGGATTATGCGGAGCGGTCTTAGTTATAACCGGATTATACGGAACATTCACAGTTGAAGCTGGAGTTAGCTTTATTTCATCTACGGGCGTTTCAAGGTAAACTCAAGATCATTTTGCAGGCTTTTTGCATGCATGATTTATGGGTGAGTTTACAGTTTGGCAGAACCATGAGAAGTATTTTAATAAGATTAATCTCTTATAAATACAGATCAGAGAATACACAAGAAGTGTTGTTGAATATTTAGAGCAGGCGAGAGATATCTTCTGATAGGAGCTACAGTCACGAGAAGTGAAAGACAGAAAATGGTTCAACAACCAAGCAGAGAAAAAGGGTAACAGGTATGATCTGATCAGACAAAAGCTGTCATAATAGATCATTGCTTTGAATTGTAAGAGCATATTCAAATACCTTAGTCGGGGTGAACCCTAACATGTTCTTTTATAAATCCCTTCACCGGGTAACATCTTAATTGGTGTTGAAAGTCCTTTAACAAGGCGACTCCTAACAGGGTCAAGATCTTAATAGGTCTTCTATCAAATCCCTTTACCAGGTAGCACTCTTACAAGTGATTTGTAAGCCTTTAACATGACACCTTTATTACTGCAGTAGTAAAGTTGTGGGTTCTGTCCTACTGTGGTTTTCTCCTAACTGAGGGTTTCCACGTATATATGCTGTGTTGACCTGTGTATTTCTATTTCTATTTATGAGTGTTGGTTATATTCTTTTAATTCTGCAGGAATAAATTTATAAGGATAAATTGGAATAGAAATTGTATTTACTGATTCACCCCCCCCCCCCCCCCCCCCCTCAGTAACTGGTTAGGACTAACAATTGGTATAAGAGCTATTTGGTTCTCAAAGATATAAAGCTTAACCGCTTGAGTAAAAGATCATGGAGGGATACAGGTATCAAAAACAGCTTGAGGAAGTGAATGGTTTAATTGCCTCTCTTGAGAATAGACTGAGGAGGTCCCTTGCAAAAAGAAAGGAATTAGCTCTGCAATTGAGTGAGAGCAATGAAACAATTGAGGAACTCTCTGGGAAAAGTTGATTTGATGAAGCAGAGGAGGCAGTCTCTGAGCTTATGGAGAGAGATCAGAGTCTAACTGATCAGATCTCAGATCTAAAAAGGGAGCAGGAAAATAATGCTCTAAGAATGATTGAAATCATTGAGGAAAAGAGGAAAGCTGAAGATGAAAGGAACAGTGTCGTGAAATCACTGGCAGCCTCTGAAAGAGCAAGAAATCTGGCAGAAGATGCAGTAAGGGAAAGTGATCTTGTTGTTCTACAACTTCAAAAAGACATGCAGATAATTACACAAGAAAATGCAAACATGCAAAAAAATTGGCATCATAAAGATGATGCATGCAAAAGGCTGGCTATTGAATTGTATCAACTAAAGGAACATATGAAAGTTCTTGAAGAAAGAAATGAGACACTTAGAAGATACAATGAGAGCTCAGAAAAGCTTGATGAGCAACTGAGGGCTCAAAGAAAGCACAAGGATCCCATAGGACTTGGGTTCACCGGTCAAAGCAACAAGGAAACCGGTGAGTCATCTGGAGTCAAGAAAGGCAAGATGGAAAAGAAGAAGAAATCAATGGAAGACAAAGGTAAGAAGACCTTCAAAAACTCTTTCCATCACTGTGGTAAACCGGGTCATAAAACAAATGACTGTAGAAATGCGCCGGTAAAACCAATTACTTCTAACAGTTACTGCAGAAACTGTTACAAGTATGGCCACAAGGTTACTTTAGATGTTACCTTGTGGGGTCTTGGAGCAGTGCCCAGGCGTGCTCCCTGTCGTGATACAGGGCGGGGTTGAGGTGCAGTACCCCTGCCGCCAAGCACATTTTCTCTCATGCGTGGCCTTTGGATTCTTCATTTTTGAAGCATTTTCTCTCTCAAAATTGACAAGTTTGAACTCCCTTGGAAATCCTCTTCAAATGTACTTCAAATCCGCTTCAAATCAACTAAAATGATTGCAAATGAGCTTGCAATAGCTTGAGAGGCTGTTTTGTCCCTTGAGTAGCAAAGAACTCAAAAAAATAAATGAAACTTTCGTTTTGACGTTAAACTCCTTTTATAGCCTTGCGGTGGAGATTTTGATTCGGACTCGCCGAGTTTTTCCAAAAACCCAGTGAGTTTTGCATCAAAACTTTGTGAGGTCTTTTGAACTTCTCTGTGAGTTTTTTTGGCGAGAAAAACTTGTAAAAACTCACCGAGTAGAAAAATTCATGAGTTTTTGTATATTCGACAAGTCTTTTTGCAAGTATTGCAACTATGGGCATGCAAGCTTTTTTAGACATCATCCAACATCATTTTAACATTGTCATGTTATATTACTGCTTTTATATTGCCCTTCATTGACTCAGAGAACTTTATCTCTCTCGCACTCTCTCTTTGTATATTTATTATATATGTATTGTTGTCCCCTTGCTGTCCCCAAAACATGGCCCTCAAACTGCTGTCCCCAAAATGTGGCCCCTGCCATTCCCCTGTCCTTGTCCCTAAAACACCATGGAACATAGATAATAACCTCTATCTTTCCACACATACAAACTAAAACAGGAGTAGTTCTTGATCGCATTAGCTAATTAAATTACAAACCAATATATAAATATATATATATAAATATATATATATATATATATATATATATAAATATATATATATATATATATATATAAATATATATATATATATATATATATATATATATATATAGTAGAGCTTATTATGATTTTGATCAACACAACAGTAAACACCAAACTGTAGCATACAACAGTAAAATAATATCAGAATTAAGTTGCAAGATCATAAACATAATCTTTGACCTTTCATTTCATGCACCAATCTAGAATCTATGTTACTGGGTCCTTCCCCTTGACCCCCTGGGTCCTGGTTTTGTTCAAATCAGGTCTGGGTCCTGGCTTGGTTCGAAACGGGTCTGGGTCTAGGCTTGGTTTGTTGCGGCTTGGGCAGGCCATCTGATCTCAATTGTGAGTCTGACCTTGCCAAACTCGTGCAGACCTGGGGCATATTTTCACCTAGAAATTCATGGCCAAACCCAGGCTGTATGTTACTTTTATATTTTATTTTTTTAAGTGTTTTTTTTGAAGTCAAAACCTATGCCACAAACCCAATTTAGACCATTGAAAGCAACAAAAGGTAAAACCTATCTCATTTATGCTATTGTGAATGAAAAACAAAAACATCTTGCTCCATTGTTAAACTTATTTTTTCGCTTGCCATTGCATAGAGTTGAAAATTAATTGTTGCATGCTCCAAACTGGTTCTTGTGCTATTCCTACGCATTTGCAAGTGTTTATTTGTTCTCAAAAACATTGTAGACGAAGATTTTAACAAAAGAGGAATGTTTTTTTTTTTTTTTGAAAAATGTTTCCTTGACTTTTACAAATGAACTCTCTAGTTTTCTTTTGAAGTTTTTTCATTTTGGTTTGTGTCTATGCATGTTTATATAATTACTTGTGTTGGGTCATAAAATGGCAAGTACTTCTAGCTCTGGGAGCCAACCTCACTTTGGAACAGACCTACACTCCCCCCTTTGGAAATCTGATCCTCAGTTGGAACATACTGGAACATCACCTTTCCATCTTCTACAAGTTGGTGTATGAGATGACAATGAAGCTCCACATGTTTTTACATGGTACAGCAACTTCCAGGTGGAAGATGTTACACTTAGATTTGTTGTCATTGCAAAACACAATATAGCAGCTCATATAGTCATGTGAAAGCACATTTGTGCTTTATTTCTCAACAAGACATCAAATTTTGTCCAGGCAGGCCAAAAGGTAAAGGCCTTCCTGTAGAGGAACAAGTATTGGCATATATTGAAGATCAAGCAACAGGGGAACTAACTACAGTTGCGCATCCTTTGCTAAAGACTAAGAAAGGATCAAAGGCCTCTCCATCACCTTCCATTCTTGTCTGTACCTAAAGGACAACTTGTGACACATAAGAGAGAAATGAGACGGTTGGAAAGGACATTTGACAATGACGGTGGAGAGATTGCTGATCAAGACATAGCTAGATGTATCTATGCTAATGGATTGGCATTTACTGTTGTTTGTTCACCTTTTTGTCAAAAAATGATGATATCGATTGATGAGGCTCCAAAGGGGTACAAGGGTTGCATGTAATGTCCCCTTATGCAATCTCTTAGTGTTTTGATTGAATTCGTATAATTCCAATTGCAAGAGACTTCTTTCTATCTATAACTTATATTGAATTCTTTAGTTTGCCACAAATGAAGGTCTCTTATCTGTACCATTTTATTAGTTATGACAAAATTTAATAAATGTCTTGTTTGATTATATTCCTTGTTTTTTATTTTTCTTATCTTTATTTGATAATTTGCCATATTAGATTTGTGAAATCTGCTAAATAAGTTAGATGTTTTTGGTACATATTTTTTGGCTTCTGAAGCTCTTCAAAGATGATCTGCTTATCTCAGTGGGCTCTCATGTATCACTCCATGGACTCATGGGACTATCTTTCACAGTGTTTGGACTCTGTTACACCAATTATTTAATCTAGCAGTTCAGATATAATTGTATTATAAAAATTGGCAATTGAGGAATGCATATAGTATATCATAATTTTCTGATCAATATTGATATATTGAAAGGAATTGTGCTAGCAAAATATTTATGATGATGTATGAATAGTTTTTGTGGTTTCTTTTGGTTACAGATAGCGTTGTTTCTGCTGCTATGTATTGTATTCACAGGAGCAGGATTGGGCTTTTGGGGAGTAAGAAAACTAGTACTTTTAGAGGATGGGAGTGTGGACAGAGGGGTATCTCAGTTTGTTGCATGGGTGATTCGAATAGTGGCATCTGTTATGTTCCTTCAGGTACATTATTGTATGACTGTATGATATTTATTTAGCTGACTAATTTTGTTCTCAACATCAATCCATCTATATGCTTCACTTCAGATATTTTTGAAAAGCCGAGTTCTCTTTCTAATTAGTTTCAAGTATCTTAAATTCATTTTTCCTAAGGGCTTTTTTACTGCTAGGGAGATAGCATTGCCATTGTTTAATAATTTAATAAGCAATTTGATTTACACCTTTCAATGTAATACAAAATGAAATACCAAGGTAAAGCCTTTATTTGAATTATGACAGAAAGCTCCCTATTGAAAGAGTAAAGAAAATGATATATGTTTCCTTACATTGAATTTATAATAATATATAGAATTAACAGGGATTTTATTATGAAGTATTAATAATGTTTTAATTCTCAACTTTTAGAGTAACACAAAACAGAATAGATGTGCAGGAGAACAACTCTTTGAATTAGAAGGGGAAGCTTCTCATAAAATAAAAGTTAACCTAAACCTAAAAAATATGTACTTATAATGTTACAAGTTTTACAGTGTTTTCAGACATTTTCTCATGTTCAAGCTGAATAAACTTGACATGTATACCTATTTGGGTTTGCCTAGTGCTAAAAGGTTCTTTCAACAGAAGATTTAAAAAAAAATGTTTATTGACAGAAAATAAATCCTAAGATTAGATTCTTGTGCCATTCAGTTAAAAATAGCGATTGAGCAAGGTAAGTAATATAGAAACATGATGGATGTGGTAAAGTAAATGAATGGTTTAGTACAAAGCCACAATATTCAATTTCAAAAACACTTGCAATACAAAGGTTTCAAATTTGGTAGAAACTGCATAATATATCTCAGCACATAATAGAACATCTCAATAGATACTTAGAAGCAAGAATGGCATAGTAAATTTTATTTAGAGGAGTGATCTGATTTATGTAACCAGATTACAATACTTGGTGTGATACCTGCAGTATTGTAAAATTCAACACAAAAATTGAGAACAAGAAGATTGCAAACCAAAAACTGATCTATTTTATTCGAATATTTTGAGTTTATACAAGTCTGATGGATCCCAAGGGTCATCAAAATCCCTTGGAAATGAAATGAAGAGCCATCATAATATTTATTACAAACAAACTATTCAAATTATCAAAAATTATCAAAAAACTATATATAAAAATTATGTCCACTTGGAGAAGGCATAACTTTCTACTCGTAGCTCCAATTTGCGAACTGTTTGATGCATTGGAAAGATATTCAAAAGATCTAGAACCACATTTCAAAAGTGACAATGTTCCATGATGTTGCCTTACCGGTTACTGAGAGGGGGTGGGGGTGAATCAGAAAATACTAAATCTCATAGTTTAAAACTTATAAACAGATTCTTGAATGCAAAGTAGAAAGTCAATAGTCATTCACAAGCATAAACTGAACCACTCAGATCTACTCAAGTATTTGTATGTGGAAACCCTCGGTTAGAGAGAAGAAACCACATTGAGACAGAGCTCACAACTTCACTAGTTCTAAATGAAGGTGCCCTGTTAGGAGCATACAAAACACTGATTAAGGTGCTACTCGGTTAAAGGATTTTTACAAAAGATCGTTTAGGATCTAAGCCCTATTAAGAGCTGCCTGGTTATAGGACTTTGAACATCAACAAAGATATTTCACTGTTAGGGGATTTTTACAACGAACCGATTAGGTTCACCCTATTAGAGGGATTTGTATATGATGTAATACCTTTTAAAAGCAGTGATCTATGATGACACTGATTGTCTGATTAGATCATACCTGTAGATCTCTTCCCCTGTTTGCTTGGTAGTTGATCTTCTTTTCTTTGTTCACCTTTGTGCCTGTAGCACTCCTCATAAGATACCTTTCCTTTGCTCTCTGCAATTTCCACTTATCAACAACAGCAACATACTTTGCGTCCTATGACTAATATTTATACAAGAGTTATCCTCTTGACTCATAGAATCACCGGGGATTAAACTTGACCATAAAATATGCAACGCAAGAAAGCTGTGCGTTGTGATCTAGAGTTTATCTTGAGATCATCCGCAGAATTTAAAGGTAACTCCTGTTGAAAGGTTAACTTCACATTAGAGTAATGGATGTCTCGCATAATCAGGCTCTTCACTCAAACTGTAACTCAAATTGTTCCACAAAAACTGGACCGGATTTTTCTATCAGTTAGATCGGTATCGGTTTGTCGTTGGATGCTAAATAAGACCGATACTGAGTACTTGGTTCAGTCTACCGGTTTATCTAACTACTTAGTTGACCGGTGCATATACTGTGCGTTATCTACCGGTGTCATCTAAGTAATGCGAGCGACCGGTGATCTTCGACCGGTGTGAATGGGTTTGATGAAATACACTAATGACAACTTATATTGCTAACAATCTTCCCCTTTGTCATTGGTGGCAAAATAGTCAAAAACAAAACCATTCATACAATAGTTGTTCAAACCATGGTCAGTGAAATAGAATACTGCCGTACTGCCCTTGCAGTCTTGCCTGATTGAATGCTCTGCTCCTGACGGAAACTTCCCCTGACCGAGTCCTCTGGTTTTCATTAACTTCTCCTTGTTCTTTTTCTTTACAAATAACTTCCCCTTTTTGCCTCCATAAGACAAAGGGTTATGTCTTCCTTCACATTCGAAGCTGTGTGAAGATATCCTTATATATGTTCTTTGCAGAGTATAGAAACAGTGCCCTTTGACCGGTTACATGTTCAATGTTTTGTTGGGCAGCCTTGAGAGAGACAATGATGTTTTCCATATCATCTACAGTTTTGTAGTCCGGTTCATTAATCGGAACATCAGTTGAGGTAGCTGTTTGGTGCATGATATCAAGTGTTGGGGCCAAAAACATGTGGAATCCAACGATCTTTTGAATTCTTTTGTTCTTTTCTTCTGCAGTCTTTCTGAGTACTAGAGCAAGACTAGTCATTTCTTTGCTGAAAGTTGTGGCCGTTTTAGTCTTGATGTCAAATTGGTTTGACAAAGTTTTTATGTCTTCTGAAGTCCTTTTAGCTTTGTCAGTTAAATCTGTTAAGAAAATTTCAAAATTTGAAGTTTTGCTTAACAAATTTTCTGCAACTTGAATCTGTTGTTGAAGAACTTTTAGATTGTTTAGCAGAATAGCCTTTATATTTGCAACTTGTTTGTTAAGAATTTCTACTCTTTTCTGTGTGTAGTGGTCAATTGCCACTATTTTTGGATCAGTCAGATCCTCACCAATGGTTGCAGTCAGCACTTCCAACTGGTTGATGACCGGTTCATCTTCATCTATATCAGGATCCGGTACAAAGTTGTACAAGATATCTTTTACTTTGTTTAGAACCATATCCTGTTTTCTTTTAGTAAGCTCTTTAAGCTATCTTGTTGACATTTTGTTGATGTCAACTATTGTATCGGTTGCTTTGCTCCTTTTTGCTTCATATGCTTCAGAGGATGTGATTTTTCTCTTAGAGGAGCTGGCAAGAGTTTCTTGATCCTTCTCTCTACTCTGTTCTTGTGCCTTAGGGGCTTGCTCATGTTCTTTTGCATCTTGTTTGTCTGTCTTGTTTCCCTCTTTCTGAACGTGAATCTCAGGCATAGCATCTTCTACTTGATGTGAGGGCTCTTTTGATGGGGCTTGTGATTGCAGCTGTTCTTCAGCTATATGAAGATCATCTGGAGGGATCCTTTCACCTCTTTGATCTGATCCGTTAGTAGGAAGATTGACAGAAGTCTGTCCCAATTTAACCGGTTCACTAGAAGTGAACTTTTCTGTGAGGACTTCTTGCTCATCAGATATTGGAGTCTGAGTTGCAGTAAACTGAACAGGTGGATCCACAATTGTAGTGGTGTGATCCTGAGGACTTGTTTCTTCAAGGGTATTGAAATCATATTGCTGCCAGAAATCCAAGGTCTCTTTAAAGACTTCAATCTCATAATCATTGAGAATCTTGGCGACTCTGTAATTTGTGTCTAGATTCATAGATGCATCTCCTAAAAGAAGCATGATACTTTTATCACTTAAGCCAGGTCTAGCTTTCTCTAGTGCTTCTTTATTGATTTGTGAGTTTCTTTCCAGACCGGTTCTCCATTTTTCTTGAAGCTTTCCATTCAATTCAAGAGGAAACTTGCCTCTATAATCCCTGGGAGTTTTCATGAAGTCTAGAAGACTTTCAACAAGAGCTTATTCTATTGCCTGTTTGTCTTCCTCCGCTAACACGCTATACCATTTGGCTGCATTATCTATTTCTCCAAAATTTGTAATTTCAGCTACAATGTCATTAATAGTCATGCTGTGAGCCTTATCTTTTTCTGGAGAAACAAGAAGGGTAGGATTTGTCGGTTCATCGGTAATGTCAACGATGACCGGTTTGTCTACTCCGAGTACTCCTTTTCCTTTTTCGGTGTCACGAACCGGTGGAGCTGTTGCCTTTTGGCGTGCTTCCTTTGCCTTTTGCTGTGTCCCAAGTAGGTTGCTCTAGATGGCTACTCCTTCAGTATGGACTTTCTCAGTTTCTCCAATTAGCAAGAGGTTTGTTCTTTTCTTTATCAGGAAATTTTGTTGGTGTAGTTCAGCTTGTTGACTCGCTTCTTCTAGAGTGAGATGATTTTGCACTTCTAGCAGAGCTTGAATCCTTGGCTCTTTTTCCTTTTCCATTGAAGCTTTCCACCTACCTTGAAGGATATTCAACAGATCCTTAGGCAGTACTTTCTGAAGCTTTGTAGGGCTTCGATTGAACTTATGCAGGCATTCAACGATAGCATTTTCAATTTTTCTTTGGTCTTCATCAATCGCCAAAGTGTATCTTCTACTAACATTAGCCATTCCTCCGGTTTCTTTTAGTCCTGTGATAAATTCTTCTAACGTTGGTTGACCTTTTCTTGGTGGATCCACCTTTGCTTGCTTGCCAGTCCTCTTCTTTCTTTCGCTGAGTGGAATTGTATCCTCCGAATTGGTTTCTTCTACTTCTTGCTCCTGTGTGCTTGGCTCTGGTTGAGCTTTACTCTTTTGTGCTATAGGTGGCGCAGTTTCCGGTTTCTTCTTTGGTGTGGGCGATTTTTTGACATAGACATTCTTGGTTGGCGCTCGCTTTAAATTCTTCTCTATCTCCTCATAGGTTCCAAACCGTTGAGCCCCGAGCTCCAGATGTGCTTTTTCCAGGGCCTCTACATACACCATTGTAAATTTTGCTGTGATTTCGTATCCAAACTCAAGTGCATACTCGGTTCTTGGTTCTACTGCTTGAATGATGCAAAAGTCAGTAGACACCAAAAAACATACCTCCTTTTTGTATTTTTCAACAATAGTGGATGGGATTCTTTCTCTAGCGTGCATTTTTAGTTGAAATGCATTGAAGTGATTGGTCATTTCCTTGTCAAACTGGTCTCCTAGTTCGTTAGCCATATCACTGATTTGCATCATGACCGGTCGATCTGTTGCCCACGTTACTTTTCCTCTCCCGGGAAAGAAATGAGAATAGTAGAAGTAAAGACAAACCAAGAGTGTTCCAAATTTCAGTGATTTCCTCTTGATGATGCCCAACTTCTTCATGTTTTCAAAGATTTGTCCTCTTAACGTTCCACATATATCATATTGTGCGTTGTCATGAACAATTCTGTAGGCTGCCTGTATGCCTCCACTCGGTATGCTGTTGAGGTTACTTGATTGATATACTTTGTAACCGATTACTACTGATGCAAACCGAACAACTGGATCTTCAATGTCAGTCACGGTCATCAATCGCTTGTCGGATTTTCACTTTGTCAGGTTAGCCACCATTGCATTTGATATGGTTCTCAGAGTAAGTGCTTCTCCCTGATTGCAAAACCCAGTTACCCTGTAGAGATCGTCTTTTGTGATCGAAGTGCAGATTCCTCTCATAAGCCAAAATCCCGGATCATGCACCCGACTGACTACCATTCGAATCCATTCAGGTTTGAAGATAACTGGATACGAGACCACTTATGATTCCTGACGATACTTGCTTTGTGTAGCCACTGGGATGATTACCGTTAGAGCACAGCGAGCGATACTCGCTTTGTATGTACGTTTCTCCTAGCTCTTCTTGGTTAGCGTGAATAAACACAATTATGTCTTCTGTCAGGAGCACTCCTTTAGGTACGGAGGAGAGTGCACCAGCCATGTCGATCTCCCTGTCTTGATTTGGCGAGATGTCAAAAGGACTAACCTCCATTTGATTTGCAGGAACAAGCTTTGCCTCGCATGATGAGGATGCCATTGCTCTCACTTGGCTGTTAGAGATAACTAGATCGGTTTAACAGATAATCTTACTCAATGATTGAGTTGCAAGAATATTGCTCGAGTAGAGATTTAGATAACATAAAATCGCAAGATCAAAAAGAAAAGAGTTATCCTTCTTTTCTTTTATAGGATTAGGGCATAACGGTAATTACTAAACGGTAACTATTTGTTAAACGGCTATAGTAATAAATGCCTTACGTAATCCTTTTTGGACGCTTTTGCTAACCGGTAGTCTGACTATTTCGATTAGGCATGTCCCGGTTGATCACCTCATGTCTTTCTGGTTTGTTCTGTAGCCTGAGTGAGATAGGGCTCACCAGCTCTTCCGGGAACGATAGTTGTACTACCGGTTCCCTCTAGGCCTTGAGAACTTAATTAGCAGAAGAAATATCACCATCTTGTGATGATGATTTTGCCTCCGTTGCCTCTTTGGCAGATTTCTTTGATTCCTTGACAAACCATATCTTCTTCACTACTTTCTTGGTTTCTTTGTCTTTGTTGTTCCCTTTATCAGAACTCAAGATCTTCACCACTGGTCCGTCCGATCCTTTGTTTCCGTCCGATCCTTTGTTTCTGTTCCTGATCTGGTTCCAACAGTCTTTGACTAAGTGACCGACTCTGTTGCAGTAATGGCAGACTATACCGGTTGCTTTCCATGGATTCATTCCTCTAGGATTAGGTGGTTCGCTCCATGATTCTCTATTGCAATGCATCCCTTTGTTTGGATGAGTAGTTGCATTCCGGTTTCTACCTTTTTTCGAGAATACCGATCTGGGTGATCTGAATGCCATAGTCTTTGATCTGCATTCTTCAACCTTGTGTCGAAATTTGTTGCAGGCATAACAGTATCCCTTGAAGCTTCCCCTATTTGCACTGGACACGGATATGGGATTGGACCAGCACTCATTGGTCTTGTGGCTCTTTTTGCAACAGTTTTTACAGTAATTGTTGTTGGTTCTTACCGGTGCATTTCTGCAGTCATTAGTGTCATGACCTGGTTTTCCACTAAGCTTACAAGAGGTGTAAAAATTTTTCCTACCTCTTTGTGCCAACATCTTCCTTTTGTTCCTCTTGCGTGACTGAGCACTGGATGACTCATCGTTGCTTTTGGTGACTCCACCGGTAAATCCGAGACCGGTGTGATCATTGTGCCTTCGTTGAGCATTGAGTTGCTCATCGAGCTTGACCGAGCTTTCATTGTATCTTCTCAGCATTTCATTCCTTCTTTCAAGGACTTTGATTTGTTCCTTGAGTTGATATATCTCGATCACCAGCTTCTTGCATGCTTCATCTCTAACCTGCCATGCTTTATGCATGTTGGCATTTTCCTGGGTGGCAATCAACAAGTCCTCTTGGAGTTGCATAATGAGGAGTTCATTGGCTCTTGCAGCTTCCTCTGCCCGGTTCATTCCTTTTTAAGAGGCTGTTGATGTCTTGACTGCTGTGTTCCTTTTGCTTTTAGTTTTTCGTTTCTACTCAATCAGTTAAGTCATTCTTAGAGCATTCACTTTTTGCTCCCTTTTGAGATCAGCAATCTGACCGGTTAGGATCTGATTCTTTTTCGTAAGCTCAGAGACTGCTTCCTCTACCTCATTAGACCCACTTTGCCCAGAGAGTTCGTCGATGGTTTCATTGCTCTCATTTAATTGCAGCACCAACTCCTTTCTCTTTGCAAGTGACTTCCTCAGTCTATTCTCCAGTGAGGCAATAATGTCATTGGCTTCCTCTAGCTGTTTCTGGTACCAATAACCCTCCATGATCTTTTTCTCAAGTTGTTAAACTTTTATTGTATAGAGAACCAAAGCTCTGATACCAATTGATGTTACCTTACTGGTTACTGAGAGGGGGTGGGGGGGGGGGGTGAATCAAAAAATACTAAATCTCATAGTTTAAAACTTATAAACAGATTCTTGAATGCAAAGTAGAAAGCCAACAGTCATTCACAAGCATAAACTTAACCACTCAGATCTACTCAAGTATTTGTACACGGAAACCCTCGGTTAGGGAGAAAAAACCAAAGTGAGACAAAGCTCACAACTTCACTAGTTCTAAATGAAGGTGCCTTGTTAGGAGCATACAAAGCATTGGTTACGGTGCTACTCGGTTAAGAGATTTTTACAAAAGATCGTTTAGGATCTAAGCCCTATTAAGAGCTGCCTGGTTATAGGACTTTGAACATCAACAAAGATATTACCCCGTTAGGGGATTTTTACAACAAACTGATTAGGTTCACCCTATTAGAGGGATTTGTATATGATGTAATACCTTTTAAAAGCAGTGATCTATGATGACACTGATTGTCTGATTAGATCATACCTGTAGATCTCTTCCCCTGTTTGCTTGGTTGTTGATCTTCTTTTCTTGCTTCACCTTTGTGCCTGTAACACTCCTCAGAAGATACCTTTCCTCTACTCTCTGCAATTTCCACTTATCAACAACAGCAACATACTTTGTGTCCTATGACTAATATTTATACAAGAGTGATCCTCTTGACTCATAGAATCGCCGGGGAATAAACTTGACCATAAAATATGCAACACAAGAAAGCTGTGCGTTGTGATCTAGTGTTTATCTTGAGATCATCCACATAATTTAAAGCTAACTCTTGTTGAAAGGTTAACTTCACATCAGAGTAATGGATGTCTCGCGTAATCAGGCTCTTAACTCAAACTGTAACCCAAACTGTTCCACAAAAACTGGACTGGATTTTTCTATCAGTTAGATCAGTATCAGTTTGTCGTTGGATGCTGAATAAGACCGATACTGAGTGCTTGGTTCAGTCTACCGGTTTATCTAACTACTTAGTTGATTGGTGCATATACTATGTGCGTTATCTACCAGTGTCATCTAAGTAATGCGAGCGACCGGTGATCTTTGACCGGTGTGAATGAGTTTGATGAAATACACTAGTGACAACTTATATTGCTAACATTCCATTGGCACTTTTGGGCAGCATCCAAGCCCAGAAATGCACCAAAGACCCTAAAAAATGCAGTTTACTAAAACATAGTAAAATTTGAAAAATTAGATTTTAGTTTTTTTCCAATTTAGTCCTGAGCATTCCTCCCCCTTTGAGAGGCAATGGGCCCCATTGCACTAATCTGCTGCAACAGATCAAGAAATTGTTCTTCAATTTGTTCCTTAGTAAACCACTTGCCTTGATGAGAATGCTGGCCAGCTCGAACCACCCGTTACGCATGAATGTTCTGATTTCTCAAAGTCTTTAAAATGACTTCAGTAACATGGTCACACTGGACTGGAACAGTAGTAGATGAATTTAACTCTGTAGCTTGAATGTGTTCAGTAGCTTGGGAAATATCCAACAAAGGAGGAAAATGGTGCAGGAGCACCCTTCTAAGGGCTCCCACCATCACATTTTGGTGTGTGTTGAACTTCAGAAATGAAGCATGTAATTAAAATAAGAGCTTGACTCAGTGTGTGTGTCTAGGCCTAGGCTAGGACCTAGAAGTTCAGTTGGTTCTTGATGTAAAATGCACAATGACTCAGGGCATGATGTCATCCTGAGGTCATTGATCTGCTATGTTAGTAGGAGTCTAGGGACAGGTGTTTGGTTGAGGTATGAGCACATGTGTGCCTTAGGAGGACCTAAAAATTGGTCATTTGGTAGTGTAAGAGCAAAGATGCTCAAGCAACAAAAAATTGCTAGCAACTTTTCAAAAGTTGCTTAGCAACTTTTCCTTTGAAGTTTCTAACCTTTGCCTAAGTGGCTAAAAGCCCTAACCTAGCACTCATCCCGAGGAGAAGGTTATATATGACCTGACAAACCCTAATATGGAGGTTGGATATCATTTTGTATGGTTCTATACAGAAAGACCAGTCTGAACTGAGAATTCTGTGCGACAGTCAGGCTATTTGGCTTGATTGGATGTGAATAGAGAGGAATTTTTGGTGATTGATGTAGGGAGCTTTGTTTTGTGTGTTTGTTATTTCATGTGTGTGATTGTGGGTTAATTCTTCTAGGTTTTGTATTTAGTTTTGTTCATTTCTCTGTTTAAGATAGTTCTCTGCCAGTTTGGAGAGATTGTGAAATGTAGGGCTGTTACTCCTGTTTCCACCGTGGCCACACCATGGAACTTTGGAATCTAGAAGTACAAAGCTTACCCTGTATAAATATGTCAGCAGGGCCCTGGAGTGTGTGTGCATCTATTTGTTTGACCAAGCCCTAGGCGAGCTAAGGCAATGCCCGGTTAGGAGCGGTTAGCATTACAAGCACTCTAGAAGACAGAGGAAAGAGTTTCAAGGAGAGCCCTTTTGAGGGAGCCAAGGGACATGTATGAAGGTCCTATGCTATGGAGGAGAGACCCTGAGTAATCCAGGAAAGGTGTTGAAGAAAGCCAAGAAGATCTGTGACTCTGTGAGGCTTCAAAAGCACTAAAAACCTTCATTCTTGGAAGAAGCGTTGTATGGACAGATGGAGGCCCAAGACCCCAAAAATCTTTGAAGGTTATGCATTTGTAGTGAAGTTCCTTTAGAACAGGAATTTTGATTCAGTGCAGGAAAGTGGTTAAAAGTCCTAGAAAGCCGAAGGGAGGCCTAATTGGGCACTTTCTTGTAGCCCTGTTTTGGGAAGGAAGTATGAAATTGGAGGGTAACCCAACCTCACTAATGCTTTGGAGATGACACAAATGTCCTGAAAACACCTTGAGACTCATCAAATTCTCTGTCAGAGCTTAGGAAGGTGTTGAATCCTTAAAAGACCCTTATAAGCCTATGTAAGGGATGGTGCTCGGAAGCAATGGTTGATGTGATGCAAGATGGTAAAGCTATACTTGGTGGTTAGGTTAGGCTAGGTTAGGGGATCCTTTGATGAGAAGGGAATCCTATAGACCTTGATAGGTGTCAGGAGAACACTAGGATCCTGATTGAGGATCAGAGGCATAGACTAGCTAGTCTATCCTAACCTCCCCATCATAAAATAGGGTCTCAACAATTCTACATTGAAAACTAGATGCAGTCCCAAAAATGATGGCAAATTAAGTTCAAAAGCATTCTCACCAACTTGTTTCACAATAGTATATGGACCATAATGAAGAGGACGAAGCTTCCTATTTGGTCTGTGCAGGCTCTCTTTCTGAAGATGTAACCATACCTTTTCACCAATCTGAAACTTATGAGGAGTTCTATGTTTATCATGCCTTTCCTTATACTTTTGATTACTCTGCTCCAAGATCTCATGAACTTGCTGTTGGAGGTGTCTAATGTTATCAATGAATTTTTCTGCTTTATCTACCTCCTTATCACCATTCAATGGACTATTAGATTGTAGAGATAGTATTGCTACATCCATAGGTGCCAATGGTTGGTACCCAAGAGAAACCTCCAATGGACTGTGACCTGTAGTACTATGGAGTGCATGGTTGTAGCTGTGTTGCACATAGGGTAAGCTTTCATCGCATGTGCAAGGATGTTTAGAATGATACATTCGTAAAATATGAATAATCATTCGATTCACCACTTATGTCTGCCCATCTGTTTGGGGATGGAATGCTATGAACTTTGTCAACTTGGTGTCCATTTTAGCCCATAGTGCAGACCAAAATTTGCTGATGAACCTGCTATACCTATCAGAAATAATGGTTTTTGGTAAACCAAAATGAACCCAAACATGTTCAAAAAATAGCTTGGCAGTATCTTCTGCAGAAATCATCTTTTTACATGCCACCATGATAGCCATTTTAGAAAACCTATCTACCACAACATATACACAATCATGCCCCCGCCTGGTTGTTGGAAGTCTAGACATAAAATCCATTGAAACAGAGTGCCTTGGCTTATCAGGAATAGGTAATGGTAAGTATAGACCCAACTCACGGTTTGCTGGCTTTGCAATTGCATAGGCTGCACAAGCTTGTATATGTGAAATGATATCCTGCTTCATTTTTGGCCAATAGAAATACTTTTGAAGGATAGCAGTATTCTTACCAATACCAAAATGTCCTGAAACATGACTATAGTGAGCTTCCCATATCATTTTCTTCCGTTCCTCGGTGGGTACACATATGTGACCGTTATGGCAAAGCAACCCATCCTGCAAGTGAAAATCAGGGACAAACTTTCCTTCTACCAAATTACCATAGATGTTAGCAAAATCAGGGTCAGTACCATATAGTTGTTCCCAAGTTGATGATTGATGACCACATGAATCCAACACTATTGTCAAATCTGCAATTGGAGGCCTACTCAAACAATCTGCCACCTTGTTACTGCTTCCTTTTTTATGACAAATGTTGAGGTGAAATTGTTGTAGATAGGCTGACCACCGTTGATGTCTATCATTCTGCAGCTTCCCTTGTGTTTGCAAGAATTGAAGTGGTTTATGGTTTGTATGTATAGCAGTTTCCTTTCCCAGTATATAGTGTTTCCATTGTTTGCAGGCCTGAACAATGGCATACAACTCCTTATCATAGGTGGGGTACCTACGTACTGTATTAGAAAAAGTTTCACTGTGATAGGCAACAGGATGCCCATGTTGCGTGAGTACTGCACCAAGAGCATAATCGGATGCATCTGTTTCTATCTCAAATGCTTGGTGTAGATCTGGAAGGACCAATACTGGTGTTGAACACAGTCTTTTCTTTAACTCCTCAAATGCTTGTTGCTTTGCCTCCGTCCATTGAAATTTTGCTTGTGCTCCACCCCTTAGTGATTGATTAAGAGGCCATGATATGTGTGAGAAACCAAACACAAATCTGCGATAGAAGTTGGCTAAGCCCAAGAAGCTGCGAAGCTCTGTGAAATTTTTAGTTGATGGCCAATCTCGGATTATTTGAATCTTTTCTGAATCAACATGAACACCCTCAGTATCAATGATATATCCTAAGTATTGAATACTCTGCATACCAAAATAACACTTCTCAATGTTGGCATAAAGTTTGTGTTTTTGCAGAGTTGAAAGAACTTGTTCAACATGCTGTAAATGCTCAGACCAAGTTCTGCTAAGTATGAGTATGTCATCCAAATAAACAACCACAAAAGAATCAATGAATGGTCTAAGCACATCATTCATCAATCTCATAAATGTGGCTGGGGCATTTGTTAGGCCAAAAGGCATGACCAACCTTTCAAACAAACCTTCCTTAGATTTAAATGCAGTCTTCCACACATCTGCTGGATCAATTGGTACTTGGTGGTACCCAGACTTCAAGTCAATTTTTGTAAAGAAATTAGCCCCCCTAAGTTGGTCCAACAAATAATCAATTCGAGGGATTGGATATCTATTTTTAATAGAGATTTTGTTTAATGCTCTATAATCAATACAAAGCCTCCATGTCCCATCTTTCTTTTTAGCAAGGACAATTGGACTTCCGCAAGGTGAAGCACTTGGACGAATGTGTCCTTTCTGAATCAACTCCTGAATTTGTCTCTTAATCTCATCATTTTCCAAAACTGACCTCCTATATATTGGCTCATGTGGTAGCGGTGTGCCTGGGATTAAATCAATAGAGTGCTTGACTTGACAGTGTGTTGGTACTCCCACTGGTGGTTTAAACACACTATGATATTCTTTCAAAATTTTATCCATCTGATTTTGTTGATTTTCTGTTACCTTAGCATGTGTATTAAGAACAACTGACTTTGTTTGTTCAGGGCGAATCATGAGTAGAACAAAAGCTCCAGTTTGAGCAATCAAGCGTTTACATTGTTTAGCACTAATTAAAGAAGCAGTTTGTGTTGGACATACCTCTGGTATTCGATACCTCCTCCCACCAAGCTTGATTGTAACACTACATGGCCTGGACTCATACACCCCATGCCTCTGATACATGTATGGCTGCCCCAGCAAGACATCACATACATCCAACGGTGCTACATCACATATCACTTTATCCTTGAAAGGCTTGATTGAATATGGGAAACGACACTGTTGATTTATTTGAATATCTTGTCCCTCATTTACCCATCCCATAGAGTATGGTTGTGGGTGTCTTGTCACTTTCAGATTTAATCTTTTGACTGTCTCCCTAGAGATCAAATTCTTTTGACTCCCACTGTCAACAATAAAATGCAGAGGCTTTCCATCAACCCACATTTGTGAATGAAAAAGTCTCTCTTCATCTTCACGGGGCAATACTTTAGCAGTTCCAGCTATGGCATATGGGTTTGCTTCTATGATGGAATCATTCTCCTCTTTCTCAGAATTATTTACTGGTGACGATTCAGCTTCAGCTTCCTCTCCTCATATTTCTGTCATCAAATTTTTAATACTTTGACAATCCTGTGTTATGGGTTGGGGACTTATGCATCTCACACCACATGCTTGTGTCTGTTTGTGTCTTTTTAGTAGACCACCATGTGTTCTTGGGTGAATTTGAATGAGGTTCCTTGGTCACCTGTTTTCCTACAAATTTATTGCCACCTTCAACGCTTGGCTTGTTGTTTGCAAAGTAGTCCCTCTTCCCTTTCTACTTGAATTTATCTTCAATTTTTGTAGCATATTTATATGCAGTTGCCAATGTCTCAATATTTGAAAATTCCATCTTTGTTTGAATATACCTGTGAAGTCTACTCCGATATTTCAAAATTCGATGCTTCTCTGAATCCTCAATACCGAGTTTTGTTGAAAGTGAATGGAATGTATTGGCGTAATCTTGCACAGACTGATCCCTCTTTTGTCGAAGAAGCTGCCACTCTATGTATTTTTGTTCATATACATCCTCTGGAAGGTAAGCTTCTTTTATGTATTCCACAAATTTTCCCCATGTGGGCTTCTTATCAAGATAAATTTCAAAACCATCTTCAGCAAATGATTCTCGTTCTTTATTTGCGACGTTGGTTTCCCATGCTAATTTCACATGGGTTTCAGCTTTGAGGAGAGCAAATGTTATCTTTTCGGCATCTAAGAAATTATTTACAGAAAAGTATATATCCAACTTTGATAACCATTTATCAACAGCTTTAGAATCGACCTTTCCTTCAAAATTTGGGATGTCGAAATTGACCTGCACTTTGAAAGGGCTATTTCCACGAAATGATGTTCCTAATTCAGAGGGTTTTTGATTCTGTAGGAGGCATGAAAATTGACTCATCATCTCCTCTCGTTGCTTATTTAAAGCTTCCTCGACCAACTTCTTAACATCATCGTCTGACATCTTCGATCGTGTGCATCTCAAAGGTGGGTATTTTGACAAATCTTGTGTATCCAATCCTAATCTTTGGTAGGAAGACCTTGTGTAAATTGGCATAAAGGAGTGTTCCCGCTCTGATACCACTGATCTGATTTATGTAACTAGATTACAATACCTGGTGTGATACCTGCAGTATTGTAGAATTCAACACGAAAATTGAGAACAAGATTGCAAACCAAAAATTGATCCATTCTATTCGAATATTTTGAGTTTATACAAGTCTGATGGATCCCAAGGGTCATCAAAATCCCTTGGAAATGAAATGAAGAGCCATCATAATATTTATTACAAACAAACTATTCAAATTATCAAAAATTATCAAAAAACTATATATAAAAATTAGGTCCACTTGGAGAAGGCATAACTTTCTACTCGTAGCTCTGATTTGCGAATCGTTTGATGCGTTGGAAAGATATTCAAAAGATCTAGAACCACATTTTGAAAGTGACAATGTTCCATTGGCAGTTTTGGGCAGCATCCAAGCCTAGAAATGCACCAAAGACCCTAAAAAATGCAGTTTACTAAAACATAGTAAAATTTGAAAAATTAGATTTTAGTTTTTTTTCCAAGCCCAGAAATACAACGAAGACCCTCAAAAATGCAGTTTACTAAAACATAGTAAAATTTGAAAAATTAGATTTCAGATTTTTTTCCAATTTAATCCTGGGCAAGGAGAAAGATTGAATTATGGATTAACAATTGTTGAATAGCGATTTCAGCAATATGTAGGCATGAGAATTACTATTCATTCATTCTTGAGCTTACCATCCAACTAAGTGCAAAAATATATTTATACGGTTTACAAAGATGTATGAAAACTAGTGTTACGAGATTTGGACTTGCCCAAGAGTCGACAAGTCGATTTTGGACTCAGACCTGGACATGATGCTTAGAGCCAACAAAGACTTGGCAAATTCTATTGTCGGGAAACTGGGTAGTTAGACGGTTAGTTCGTTCGAGGGAGTTACATGGATGCGACGATTCGCCTCACATCCCCTCGGATACTATATGTATGCATTCTTCTCTTTGAGCAAGAGACGACGATGGTTATGCGGAAATACATTTGTACTTGATGATGATTCTATGAATACAATGCTGTTATGTTCTCTTTACATTCTTTGTTAAGTACTTTAATTTTTGTATGCAAATAATCTCTGTTACCCCACGAGGGTAAACATTTGGCGCCGTTGCCAACCGAATTTGGCAAGTGACGGAATGAGTGGATAAATGGGACTGTCATTTGAGGAGAATATCAATGTGAGGACCAATGAGGACGGAATCGGATAACGTTTTGAAGGGGAGCATGCTCTGACAATCGACTTTTGCTTTCGGTTGCATTCAGCCATTGAAATGTTCGTACGAAGGGAAGCAGTACGAGAAGAAGTCGCCGAAGACATTGTGTGGGACGCATTGAACGTTAGTCCCGTTGCAAATAGGCTGTTGCATCAATTACCCCATTTGTTGGCACAGACAACCATTGCCCAAAGGAACTGAAGGGAGGAAGTAGAGCGTGAACAACGTCGACAAAAAATTCTGAGGAACTTCGCTGAAAACAATCACTGCGCGGAAGAAGAGTGCGATGGCAATCGACGAAGAATGAACCCATGAGCTTTGAGCCCGGGGGAGAAAATAAAAGGAACACTGTAAAACCCATAATAACAAGATCACACAGTTGATCTGTTGTACGGAAATATGAATAAATAAAAAGTGTTCAGTGTTATGTTTTAATATGATGTTTGGATAGAATTGATGCCCAATCTTTTAAATAAAGATAGGAATAAAAAGGAACAACTGAATGTCTTGGAGGCTACACATCAAGCTGTAATCCTTTCCCAACAAGTAGAACGTCGACGAAAGTTTAGAGTCCAAACAACTCGCCGAGGGACAACCAGCTGAAGGGTTAACCGAAGGGGACCATGGAGATGGTACCGAAGGTAACCATGGGGGTGTCACGGGAGGTGTAACAACCAAAGGAGACCATTACTGTACAATAGAACAACGATGGGTAAGAAATAGTGAAGAGTTACTCGAGGAAACATGACAAAGGTTGAATCTAATCGAGGGAACACGGGAACAATTTCGAAACTTGTCCCTCTTACCACGGGTAGAGGAAACAAGAAGCAGGAGTGAAGAAGGAACCAGTGCGGCTAGAGGTGCCAAAGGGGCACAAGCGCGGGATAGCCAAGACACACTGTTTGATCCTTGTACGCCGAATGTAGGAATACAATCTAGTAGCCGGAACTTTGTACCCACAATACTGCAGTTTAACACAGGTGGGTAGACACAAACCTCACCTTTGCAATTGCAAGGGGCACAACCGGTAGCGATGGCCTCGAATAAACAGAAATTGCCCAAGTTCATGGGCCAGGTGAAGGAGGATCCTGTTCGCCATAGCCGAACTTGTGAAACCATATAGACTGTTGACACAAAGCTCTCCCCTGTTTAGGCAGCTCGGTAAATGGTGAGACCTTTGGTGTTACTTTGAACCCAAAGTGGGCTTAGGAGAGTGCTCTACACCTTTAGAAGATCCTATAACAACCACAAATACACTATCCTCTCAGGAGGGTTTAGTGTCTTTTTCTAGCTTTACTCCCCCGGTTTGACTGGTGCTCGGTTGAGTCTTTGACCGATTAAACCCGTTTAGTGCTCAGTTTCCTTGATAACCGAGTGGCTCGGTAACTTCACCGAGTAGATTACTGACGCTCGGTAATCCTATTGTGAAGTTCTTGACTAACTCAAATTTGAAATGGGAACCTTGGTATTGGAAAGGGGATGGAAAGGTTCCATGCTTCCTATATGCCTTTGATGGGAATGATTTCCACAACTAACTGGTTTTGGGACAATCAGTGCTCGGTTTAAGCCTACCAGCTTGTAGCCTTTTGAACCGGGTTCTGTGGACTTAGTTCAAAATTCCTCCAAAGAGACTACAAAATAAATTGCAGGTTTGGGTACCCTTTTTCGAGTTGAGTCTAGCCTCCAGATCGGAAGAACTCAACCAACTCAGACTATGTCAAACAACTCCTGACCCACTAGTCCTAATAGGGCAAAATGGCTCGGTAACTTAAGGAAAAGTTCACCAATCGATTATCCAAGGCAAACCACTTGTTGCACTGATACTAGTAAACCCCAAGAGACAACAATCCACTATCGGATTGCATTTAAACACCCTCGAAGTGTTACTGTCACTTCACTTTTCCATTTCCTGCACCAAGCACATAGAGGTGCTTGGTCTAGAGTATGCAAACATACTTCTCAAGGCAAACCCCTTTCTCCAAAACTCCTAAGGACTTAGAGTACATTGACCCTACTTGCATTTCCCCAATTTGCATTGGAATCCCACGAAGGAAAAGCAAGTTAGCGCATTATTGCTTGAAACCCTGGTTCAAGAAGGTTTCCTGAAAACCTGAAGTGCAAAATCTTCAAACTCTTGACTCCAATGTTCGAACGAATTCAGATCAAACGCATTGGAATCCTAATGCATATCAGATGTCGGATTGAACAATTACTTCCTTCTCACGCCGTATCAATCCGTACACGTATTGTCTCACAATCCAAAACCGTAGAGAAAAATAGGGATTTCTTTTATTGATTGAATGCAAAATTACATAAGTTTCTCACTTTTTCCACCATCGTTGTCTTCCACCTGCCTGTAAGGGCTATTTGAAGAACTTCCCTAACGGGTCCAACTGTTTTTCAAAGGTTGTGACCGTTGGGAGGTGGTTTTACAATTCGGTGGCAACTTTTCAAAGAGGTTGCCGAGCAACATTACTTGCATTCTGCAACTTTTGCAAAATATTACATTCTTGCTCCTAAACAGCCTCTAGGCCTAAGCAATGGATCCTAATGATCCTAAATATCACTCAAACATTTAGAATAAACAAAACACCTAAAAGTGCCTTTGGACCATAGTAAAAAACCCATGGTTTAAACCACACCGAGGGTGACTAGGTCTTACAAGTTGGCTTGCTAAACAAAATTTGCAAATTCTAAAAGGTCCCTTAGGCATGAATACCCTTGGGTGAATCCTTTGAAGACCATAGAAGTGTGATTGATGTAAAGAGTGGAGGGGGTGCTCCTGCACCAACCGCTAACGAAGTCATAGACCACGACGAGTGGGTTAGACAGTTCCTAGCCACATTGAGGGAAGGAGCCATTGACTGGTACTCTGATGTGGATAAAACTGGGTTGACATCATGGGCCGCAATGAAGAAGGCGTTCCAAACAGAATTCTAGTTGCTAAGAGATGACAATGAGATCCTTGCTGAGATCTATAACACAAAACAAGTGAAGAATGAGTTCGTTCGAGCCTATGGGCGACGACTAAAGGAACTAATTGGAAAAATGGAATTTGCCCCAGCCGATGAAGTAAAGAAATGATGGTTCGTCGAAGGATTAAAAACTTCCCTCCGAAAGAAAATGAAGATTGTACCCTCGACATCGTACGATAATGCATATAACCATGCCATGGACCTGGAGAGCGAATGCAAGACCTCCAAGAAAATTAAGTCCTTAGATGATGGGTCCGCGACAGAAAGTAGTGAGGAAAAATCAAGTAAGAAAGTGCGTGCTTTACAGAAAGACCTCCCGAGGCTGATGAAAGAATTTAATTAAACCAAAGTAGGATCAAGAAAAATGGAGGAGGGTGCCGTGTGGTGCACGAACTGCAAGGAAGCGAGACACAACAAAGGTTCTTGTCCGAAGAAATATTTTGGTGACCTCTACCAGATTTCGGGACATTCTACCAAAGAATGTCCCTACAATCTGAGGGCCAGGAATCAACAAGTGTTGTTTACGCAAGAGCAACCCTCCACATCTGGAACTGGCAATCAACAGAATAATACTGCATCGTCTGACTGCTACAGAAATAACCGACGGTGAGGCCGAGGGAATAATGATAACAATAGTAATCGCTCTTTGATCCAGTATGATGCGAAGGGGAGGCCAATGATACAATGCAGAAATTGCAACCAATGGGGACACTTTGCCCGGGATTGCCAAAAGGATGCTCCTACTCCACAAAAGTTGTGTAGGTGGTGCGGATTGGAGGACCACGAGGAAGCCAATTGCCTGAAGCTCGGTTGCAACCTCCTTGAAGTGGAAAGAGGGGGCAAGGAAAAGGAGATCTTGGCAATTACATGAGCACAAATGAAGAAAGCCACGTATCCTGACCTTCGTACGGAGAAACAAAGGGTACTTGAGGCGAAGGCTGAGATTGAGGGGTAATTGCAGGACCGAAGGGACCTAAAGGATACCTCGGGCTCTTCTACTCAAGCCACAACAAAACAAAACATCCTGAGGCAGATGATGCAATTGGAAATACTGGTAAAGGTCAAGGACCTACTCGAAACGATGCCGCATCTAAAAAAAGCCCCGTTTTAAAGTCAAAACATCCCAAAAAGTACATTGGAATGGACAAAGGTTCCTGGTGGCTCCGCAGCGAAGCCCATGACACTTGCTATAAACAATGGGCAAAACCCTGCAATAGTAGAGATGGGTATCTTGGGTACCATTCTCACTAACACAATTGTCGATGGTGGATCAGGGGTGAATGTTCTACCCGAGGAGACTTGGAAGAGTCTCGGGTAACCAACGCTGTGGCCACCGACCTTCAACTTATTGGAGGTTGACCAACATGGCATCAAACCCCTCAGAACCTTGATGGCACAAGTAACCATCAGAACACAACTGTTTATCTTGGACTTCGTAGTGATTCCTTTGAAGCAGAAAGGGTATGACGCCATCCTAGGGAGAGGGTGGCTGGTGGTTGCGAAAGAAAATCACAACTGGAAGAAAAACATTTTATCATTCGAGAAAGGAGGGAGAAAGTTTGTGGTCGACCTCAGGACGCAAATGTTAGCAGAGGAAATGGCATCCTCCTCAGACTCCGAATCAGATGATGGAGTAAACGAAGGGAAAGAGAGTATGGAGCCCAACGAGGAAAGGTTATTAAAATTGGAAGATGATACAGACTCTATGGATGGCCTATTTCATTAGCAAATGAGTGACTATGAACTATTCCCTCCATCTTGTAATGTGCTGGAGATCGAGGAAGATCCGAATGAGTTCCCTCGGGAATACAAAGAATACAAAGAAGGAGAAGCTTGAGTCAAGGAGAGCCCTGCCCATCAGTTCCCCAAGGATGAACCGATTGGATACAAAGAAGTGAAGCTGAAGGAGATAAACCTCGAAGACGAGAAGAACCCAAACGACATTCAAAATCTTTACAAAATACAAGGATGTGTTCGCCTGGACTTACAAGGATCTGAAGGGTGTACCTCTGGAGTTATGCATGCATCGAATTCCTCTGGTTCCCAGAGCCCAACCTGTGTGGAAGAGGCCGTACAGGATGAATAAGAAATATGCTGCAAGGGTGGAGGCTGAAATTGAACGAATGTTGGAAGCCGGTATCATCTTTCGGGTTTACACAAGTGAGTGGGTTTCCCCCATTGTGATCTCCTTAGAGAAGGAAGCCAATCAGATCCGCATTTGTGTAGATTTCCGATGCCTTAATGCAGTGACAATTAAGGACCCGTTTCACATTCCGTTCGCTGATAGTATATTGGAGGAAGTAGCTGGCTACGAGATCCATTCATTCATGGATGGGTTTTCCGGATATAACCAGATATCCATTGCGGAGGAAGACAAATCGTAAACAACCTTTGTAGTGGAGGATGGTTTATATGCATACAATCGAATGCCCTTTGGTCTTTGCAATGCATCAGCGACCTTCCAGCGGATTATCTTACATATCTTTGAGAAGATGTCGACTGGAAACTTTAAAGCATTCTTGGATGATTGGTCCATATTCAATGGGCAGGAAAAGCACATTGCGGCTTTGGGGGAGTGCATGGAATGGTGTTGGCAAGCCCGTCTGACACTCAACCTAAAGAAGTGTCAGTTTATGGTGCCACAAGGAAAGTTGCTTGGGCACATAGTATGTAAGGAGGGATTAAAAACGGATCCCGAAAAGGTATGAATAATAGTAGAGATGGAGGCCCCTACGGACGTGACTAGTGTCAAATCTTTCCTTGGCCATATCGGATACTATCGCCGATTCATTAAAAAATTCGGACGAATTTCATATTCAATGGATAGGCTCACGAGGAAGAGGGAGCCGTATGCTTGGACGAAGGAGCAAGAGGAAGCCTTCGAGGATTTGAAAACAAGGTTGTTAGCTGCTCCTATTCTTGCATTCCCTAATTGGGACAAATAATTTCATGTGCATGTGGACGCAGCAAATTATGCCATCGGAGCCACTTTGGCTCATGAAGGAGGGCACAAACTGGATCACCCCATATATTTTGCAAGCAGTTTGCTGTCGAATGCTGAGAAGAATTACAACACCACAGAAAGGGAGGCCCTTGGAATGGTCTATTCTATCTAGAAATTTAGGCATTATTTATTGGCCATGGCATTTACCTTTTATGTGGACCACAAGGCTCTCATGTACTTGGTCAACAAGCCTATTATTCAGGGAAGGGTGAGTTGTTGGCTCCTCTTACTTCAGGAGTTCACATTCAAGATTGTTGTACGACCAAGATGTAGCCATGTGATCGCCGACCAATTGTCACGAAACAAGTCTGGCGAGAGACCTGTTGGAATAAATGATGACTTCCAGTCGCGCATCTGTTTCATATAGTCATACTCTCTAAGTGGTACACAAGCATAGGGGAATATTTGTCCACTGCCCGGTTCCCTCAGGACATGCCTCCATGAGAACGAAGGAAGTTGGTCCTCCGGAGCAGGACTTTCCAACTAATCAATGGATTGTTGTATAAAATGGGTCCAGACCAAGTACTCAGGCAATGTGTGATGGAGGAGGAAGTACCAAGGGTGCTAAGGGAAGCCCACGAAGGACTTGCCAGAGGACACATTGGTCCCGATACGACAACAAGGAAGGTTCTCTTAGCCGGCTTATGGTGGCCGACATTGTACAATGATCCCAGAGAATGAGTAGTCGGATGTGATACTTGTCAGCGCACAGGGAAACCCCTCAAACGGGATTTTATTCCCCTTAATCCTTCCCATGCGCAGGAGCTATTCGAAAGATGGGGGTTGGACTTTGTCGGGCCTCTAAAGGCTAGTGGTGCTCAACGATGCCAATATATTGTAGTGGCCACTGAATAGTTAACAAAATGGGTGGAAGCACGTGCATTAACGGATAAATCAACACTAAGCATTGCAAAGTTTATCTACGAGCAAATAATGAGGTATGGCATTCAAATTCAATTGACGAGCGACAAAGGTGGTCATTTTGTTAATCATGTCATTAAGCTCCTAACCACCGAATTCAAAATCTTCCGTACATTGTCGAGTCCATATTATCCTCGAGTGAATGGCCAGGCGGAGGCAACTAATAAAATATTGGTGGGAGTTATCTATAAGTCTTGTGGCATTGAAGGTGAAGACTGGGAGGAGAAGTTGCCTTCGGTGTTATGGGCCTACTGTACCTCATACAAAGTAAACACCGGGCAGACACCCTTCCAGTTGATGTACGGATAGGAGGCACTGGTACCCGCCGAATTCATGGTTGCTAGTCTGCGGATAGCCCTTGATAACAAGCTTGGCGATGTGGAGAGTCTGAGGGAGAGACTTTATGCCTTGAATAAGATGGATGAGAAAAGGGCAATGGCGCAGTGGACAGTGGATGTAGCGCAACAACGAAGGAAACTGTGGCACGACAAGTACCTCCGTCAAATGTTCACACCGGGTCAGTTGGTATTGAAGTTTAATGGGCGAAATGAAATTAAACCTTGCAAATTCAAAGTAAAGTGGCTAGGCCCATATAAAGTTCAGGAAGTTGCAGCGAAGCTTGAAGCTAAAAGTCTACCACCAGAGGCAGGGAAGTTAGGATCACCCAAAAACGCAGGGTCGCCCTGAAACGCTTGGGTGATTTAGTTAGGATATTTACAAAAAAAAAAAAATGAGAACCGTTAGAAGTCATTGAACGGTAACTGTCACCGAACGGTGAAGTCACTGGGCGGTGACCATTCACCGCTATAAAGGAGAAAAAAACAAGCCGCAACATCATTCATTCCACACGACAGATATTGTATTGGCGACCGTATGGTAAGTGTGGTATTGTATGCAACAAAGCATTGCGGCACAGTGCAAGGAAACTAAAACATAGGATGAGGATGAATACCCGTACGTAGCATTACATATTTGAGTTAAAAGATCGAGAGAAGAAGGAAGGTAAGGGACACAAGAGAAAAAAAGGATCCCTAACCGTTTCTTGAAAACACAAACCGACAAGAAAGCGGACAATTATGCTTTCCGCAGGGAAGAGGAAGTGGAAGGTTTAGTTGGAGGAAAAGGTGAACAAGGAAAAGAAAGTGAAGGTTTTGCCCTTAGGAGTCCAGATAGCAGTAGGAAAAATGGGGAGAGGCAAAGTTGTCCAGAAGGAGCAAGTCACACATGAAACTGTGGCATTCGAAGGCCTCACCAGGTTAGAATGCAGGAGATGGTGGCAAGAAACACTAGAGACAGATGAGGTGAAGAAATTATTGCAGCATGTTGGCGTGCATTGGGCAATTCAGATGCCCCTATTCCCTGTAAAAAATTTCGAGCCTATGTTGCAGAAAATGATGAATACATATGATAGGCACACAAGGAAAAGCACATTCCAGTACAGGAAACATGTGGTAACAATTTCGTTCACCCCAGCCAACTTCACATGAGTATTTGGCATTCCTGGGAAGAATGGACAAAAAATTGAAATAAAAAAGCACATGACAGCAGAGCGGAAAGAGTTCTGGATAAAAAGAATTTACCGCACCCTCACCTGAGTTGAGTTGGATTCCATAGTACAGGCAACAAAGAGTCGAGGCATCAAGAAGTAGTTTGTCACTGAGGGTCTCTAGCGGTGCATACTGGATGTAATGAAAAGCAGACTTACTGGGGCAAGTAGGGCATCAGACATTGCATTGCCATAGATTTTACATATGAACGGTTTGATGAATGGAGTGGTGTATGATTGGGCAACAATGTTATTCGACAGAATGTATGAGTTCATGACCTTGCAACATCGCACGTTCTATATGCCGCACCATGCCATTGGGCTATTCCTTGAGGCTACATTGCGGATGCCCTTAGACAGGTTGGAACTGGTGCCTCAGGGAAAACTTGCAGCAGGTGAACTTCCAATTTTCTACTGGCGGTACTTAGACATAGGAGAAACAATAGTCGAAAAAAGAGGCCATGACAAGTTGTGGAATCCGATCCTGAGGATGCAGATAGCGGCCGGGAGACTAGTACAGAGCCCTCTGGCAGTGACTCAGAGGTTGCGGATGGTGATTCCATGAAGGAGACAGTAGTCCAATTTGCCGCGCCTCTCCTACCACATTCGACATCTCTGATACAGAGAGAAGTGGTTGTACCTCTGAAAGTACCAGAGGTGGACGTTGGAACTTCGACTGTACTCATTGTAGAGGTAGTTGCAAAATTCGAGGTTGCCGAAGGCACGACCATGGATGCAAAATAGCAGTGCCAAAGTATTGTGCCGGGTTAGGTTCGATTGGAGGTAGTCGGAGCTGATGCTGTAGTCATTGTGGATAGCGATCTCTTGGTGGATCCATCCCCTCCAACAGGTCCCTTGAAAAACACCATGAGTTCTTGGCTGCAGAAGAAGTTTGCCATGACAATCGCAGAGGTGACAAGGGCGGTAATCCTATCTCCTCGACAGGAGGAGCCTGAGGTGGCGAAGGACTTGGAAATCGCCAACCCACAGGGTGGGGATACCGTTAGAAACATAGGGCATGTGCCTATGGAGGAGGGCAATGCAGGAGAGTTGGGCATGGCAGTGCATGACGTTGATGAGATCTTGGCGAAGGATAAGGTGGCGCACTTGGTAGACACAGTTATGCAGCTAGAGGACGAGGATGTTGAGGCCTCATTGGTTGACTTGGTAGCACGAGGCTGTTGGATGGTAGCCATAGCAGAGGCTTGGGCCCTGAAGGAAGTGACTTAGGAGTTGCGGCGTCTTTTGACTTTTGTATAGCAGGAGCACCCGACTGCTTTTGCAGAGTGTTTTGGGCAGGGGTTGTGGCTTGGTGAGGAGATGCCTGAGATATTGAAGGCATGGTCCCTTCTTGTGCCAGCGACAGAAAGTGAGGTATAGGCCCTCATTCGCCAGATAGAGCAGGCCTTCCGAGAGGGCTATTATATCTCGGTTGGACGAGGGACTACATTGGTGTATTCAGAGAGAGCTCAGGAGGAGCTGGCCACCAGGTTGGCAGTAGTGGAGAGAGACTTAGCTAATAGGACACATGTGATGGATGCCGAGAAGGCATCACGAGTGGCCTTGGAGGATAAACTGGCAAGGGAGACGAAGACATTTGAGCAGAAGTTAGCATTAGCTACCCAAGAGAGACAGACTGTGGAGGCTAGTTTAGTCCAAGGCCAGCAGGAGGTCGAGGAGCAGCAGAAGGAACTTCAGGAGGTTGCAATGATAGTAAAATATGCACTTGAACTTCAATCAGTCACTGTTGTCGGGATAATTGTATGTACGGGTTATTATATTAGTAAAGTATTATGTTACTCTCGGTCGTTAGCGACCGAGAGGTTAGACAGTTACGTCACGACGTTTCGGTCGTGACCCTTCGGGTACTTTATATACTCTCTCGGAGGTTGGACACGGGGATATGATTGTATGATCATTACGATGTAAATGTACTTGCCAGTATGGAATGATTAATGAAAGTATTTATTATTCTATGATATATTCTGTGTTTATTATATTTCCTATACTATGTCTGTGCAATACTAAGTTTACCCCAGCGGGTAAACAGTCACCGAATAGAAGTTGGCGGCAAGGACGACACAGGTGTATGAGTTGCATTCTCCATTGGGATCTTCTTTGGTGCAACCGACCTCTTCTACTGCGGGTCACCCAACCTCTTCAAGGATGCTTCCTATGCCCCCTACTTCTTCTGGTTAGTCCTACATTTTGTATTTACTATCATTCACTTAGTGTTGTTACCGTCCCGGACATTTTGTATGTTGTCGTTTGGAGACGACTTTCATTTTGGGGGGGATGATGTTGTTGGGAAATTCGGTAGTTAGACGGTTAGTCTGTTTGAGGGAGTTACACGGATGCGACGGTTCGCCTCGCATCCCCTCGGATACTATATGTATGCATTCTTCTCTTTGAGCAAGAGACGACGATGGTTATGCAAAAATACATTTGTACTTGATGATCATTCTATGAATACAATGCTGTTATGCTCTCTTTACATTCTCTGTTAAGTACTTTACTTTCTGTATGCAAATAATCTATGTCACCTCACGAGGATAAACAAATTGAAAAACCGAAGAAGTTCAAAGATCTTATAAGGATTTAATTGTTGTTTCATGCACCCTTTAATAAATAAACGTTAAAGACACAATAACCTCATCAAATGAAAGTTACTTTGATCACATACACAAGTATACTTTGATCACATAAGTGCAAACAAAAATCTTAGTTGAAGGAAATAACACACACACACATATATATTGTCAAGTGTATACAAAACTCATGAAATATGAAATCCATGGCATCAAAAGTCTGAAACAAATGTAAAAACAAAAGCTAGAAGTCTATGGCTGAGGAGCTTGCATCACGCAACCTTCTTGCATGGGCGTCTAAGTTAGGTCATGGGTAATGCTGCAGCCATAATATCTTCCCTTGTCTCAATGACACCCACACCAACATTCGAGGTGTTTTCTCATTCTCTATCTTCCTCCTATGCCATGGCTATTGCCTCTGCCTCTCTATTCACCTGGTCAACCCAATAGAGGTCCTCATAACTGAAGATAGGATCCTTAGCCTCAATGATTTAATCAGATTGTGGATGAGCTTCCTTTAGTATGATGGGGGATAAGTCATTGCCCAAAATCTGTCTGTGGCAAAGGCGAAGGTCGTAATGAACATAGACTAGTTCATTCGATCTTTTTACATTCAAATCTGTGTTGAGTTTTGCATGTTTGGCTGCAAGGTTGGATAGTGCATTGCAAACCCTCTAACCTTGACTATGTCATTTTTACTTCTCAAAGTATCAGTTAAAGATCATTGGTTTTAATGGAGAAATGTGAATTCCTTGGTTCATAGCATTTGTAGTTTGTTGATTGCAAATTGTGGTGTATGGTTAGTCTGAACCTCATTTTGGGAATAGTTCGACTATGAATGTTCATTTGGATTGCGCCAGTATTGGGTATTTGTAATGTCCCCAAATTGATAGAGAATAAATTAGTTAAATTAATTAATTAATTGGTCTCAATTTAAAAGATATTATTAAGGACCCTTAATTAATTAATAAAGGGGTCCATTTTTCTTATTATTGTCCATAGGTGTTTGTCGTGTCGACGGTCTTTTTGTAAACTCTCGGGAGTTTCTCCAAAGGGGTATTTATGACCGGCATGTAGGTAGTTGTTGATATGCATCTTGGAATATTTTATTTGTCTTTGTGAATTCTAGTTGGAGTTCTATTGTTCACCATTTCAGAGGTGAAAGATCCTCCGTATTTGGTTTGTTGCAATTTTGGTGGTTCACAGCCACCCTAGTCTGCCATTGGAAATATCACTCTGATATTTCACATGTATGTCGAATTTGGATTGTATTCATTTGGAGATCTATGTTTTCTCAGCTTTGGTCTGAAGCCATTGTGATTCTGAAGTACTTGAACTGTCTAAAATAAATATACTTTGCGTTGTTGGCTTTGGCGACAATAATTTCTTCTTTCATCTGGCAATTTGGAGTATTATCATTGTTTACTGTACATTCGTAACTGAGCGTAACTCCTCATCCTTTCTGGCATTTATCGATATCATACGCAGGTGACAAAGAAGAACAACTTCACCATTCCATAGGCGAACGATAGTTATCAAGCTTCATATGACCAGTAGCAACACCGTATGTCCAATAAACCGGCCGATTGTATTGCTTAGCAAGCCTACACCGTGCGCATTGAAGCTGTACGTACATACAACATATGACCCAAGACATTCACACCATGTGGTTAGCTTCACACTGTACAACCAACCCTCCATATCATATGACCCACCATAGTCATCGTACAGAAACTGTTGCAGAGTCTCAACTGTATGACAATTTGTGTGATGGGCATCACCTTCGACTACACCTCCGGGACAGAAATCACCTTCGGAACTGAAAACACCTCCCATACTGAAATCACCTCCAGGACTGAAATCACCTTGGGACTGAAATCACCTTCAGAACTGAAATCACCTCCGAGACCGAAACACCTCCGGGAAAGAAATCACCTCCAGAACTGAAAACACCTCCGAGAGAGAAATCATCTTTGGGACATTCCAGTGGTATCAGAGCTGGTGATCTTGACAACCCATTGGGATGATTGAGAGATTTTGGGATTTGGATCAAACTATGGCTCCCAACAGTGAGGGTCAGTGGGGGTTGAAGGCACTACAAAAGATTGGTAAAGACCTCAGCGAGGGTTTTGATCTTCCATTAGATTTATTGGAAGTATGTTTGTGTAAGGTGGACCAATTACCTTCAAGATTTATATAGAGGATCCTTTCTCTGATTAAGGATGCCTTAAGTCAACCCAAGCTTTTGAGACACCATGACAAGGAAATGAAGTTGGCAGCTGCAACATGTTTCAGTGAGATTTTGAGAATCTAAGCTCCTAGAGAACTATATGATGACAACACCATGACAGCGATATTGCATTTGATCGTTGATAGCTTTCAGAGCCTTGATGGCTTCAGTGGTGACACTTTTGGCAAGAGATCTACAATATTAGATAATTGTGCAAATGTCAAAATAAGTAACCTCCTCTCAGATTTAGAGTTGCAAGACTTGATTCATGATATGTTTCATCACTTCTTGGTCACAATCAAGGAGTGTGATGATACTAAGGTTTCGGTTGCTATGGAGAGCCTTATGATTTCTAGCGTTGAAGAGATGGATGAAATATCCCAACCTATCATATCTATGTTGCGGGCTGTTCGTAATCTAGAATGTGTCTTGTCTATGGCAGCGTGTAGATTGGTTAGTAATGTATTCAAGCATTGTGAAGAAAAACTAATATTTCATTTGCACAAGTGGGAGAAAGTAGATGACGGTGATAAGGGTGATGCTTTACACTAGGACGGTGAAGGCATGATTATAGGGTTGCTCCAGGAGGTTCTGCTAAATCTTGCTACTACACCTACTTTTGAACACCTAAAAAATGAAGAAGTTGCTTGCATGGATCTTGTCAAGACAACTTGGATAGATCAAGGTGACATAAGCTTTGCCACTACTCCATTTCATGAGCTAGGCCTTCAGTTCATTGAGTATGGAGCCCTTCCTTATGTGTAGCAAGCTGTGTCCGTTACAGAGGCCATGACCATCGTCGGGGCTCTGCCCGCCGCTGAGGCTCCGCCCACTGCCAGGGCTCTGTCTGTCCTCAAGGCTCTGTCCGTTGCCGAGGTTCTTTTCACCAAGGCTCTTTCATTGAGGTTTTTTTAGTCGAGGCTCTGTTCGTCGTCGAGGTTCTCTTCGTCGCGATTGCTGCTGAGACTTTGTCCCCTGTCGAGCTTGTGTCCGTTCCTGAGGCCCCGTCTATTGTCGAGGCCTCGCCTGCCACCAAGGCTTTGTCCGCTATCGAGGCTTTGTTCGCCGAGGCTCTAACCGCCAAGGTTCTGCCTGCAGCGGAGGCTTTGTCAGCCGAGATTCTCTCCGCTGCTGAGGCCGTGTCCATCACCAAGGCTCTATCCGCTGCCGAGGCCCTATCTACTGTCGAGGCTCTGTCCGCCGAGGCTCTGTATGCTGTTGAGGTTCTCTCCGTCATCATCGAAACTTTGTCTGTTGCCAAGGCTATGTTTGTTGTCGAGGCTCTGTCCGCCGTCGAGGCCCTGTCCGCCGCTGAGGTTCTGCCTGCAACCAAGGCTTTGTTTGCCGCCAAGGTTCTCTCTGTCACCGTCGTTGTCGCCAAGACTCTGTCTGCCACCGAGGCTATGTCCGTCGTTGAGGCTCTGTTCATCGCTAAGGCCCTGTCTGTCGTCGAGGCTCTATCTTCCGTTGAGGTTCTGTCTGCCAAGGCTTTGTATGCTGTCAAGGCTCTCGCTGTCATCGTCGCCGCTGAGGCTCTTTCCGCCACCGAGGTTCTATTCGTTGCCGAAGTTCTGTCCGTCTCTGTCGCTGCGAAATTTTGTCTGTCGTCGAGGTTGTGTCCGTTTCCATCGTGTTTGTGTCTGTGTCCGTGATTGCGGTCATGTCTGTGGCTAATTTCGTGTCAGCGTCTGTGTATGTGGCCATACCAAAAGAGATTGTTGAACATGATGACGTGAAAGATTTCATTGATTGGCATTGTTGGGATCTTGGTGAAGGGCATGGCAATCTTTATATCAGAGTGGTGCAGCGAAAGCTTGATGATGGTTTATTCATCCCAACTAAATCCAACTGTGTATGTGGTCCAAAAGCAGCATAGAGTTTTCAACAGATATTGCTACCAACATCCGCACTTGGCTTGGGATCTGAGCATCGATGTGTTTGATGTTTGGTTTGATGTATGTGGTCCAAAAGCAGCACAGAGTTTTCAACAGATATTGCTACCAACATCCGCACTTGGCTTGGGATCTGAGCATGGATTTTAGCTTGATGATGGATTGCTTGAGGGAAAGCAATCTTTGGGTGATGAGGATCTGTAATGTCCCCAAATTGATAGAGAATAAATTAACTAAATTAATTAATTAATTGGTCCTAGTTTAAAAGATATTATTAAGGACCTTTAATTAATTAATAAAGGGGCCCATTTTTATTATTATTGTCCATAGGTGTTTACTGTGAAGGTGTTCTTTTTGTAAACTCTTGGGAGTTTCTCGGAAGGGGTATTTATGACCGACATGTAGGTAGTTGTTAATATGCATCTTGGAATATTTTATTTGTCTTTGCGAATTCCAGTTGGAGTTTTCTTGTTCTCCATTTTGGAGGTGAAAGATCCTCCCTATTTGGTTTGTTGTAGTTTTGATGGTTCACAACCACCCTGGTCAGTCGTTGGAAATATCACTCCGATATTTCACGTGTCGAATCTAGATTGTATTCATTTGGAGATCTGTGTTTTCTTGGCTCTGGTCCGAAGCTGTTGTAATTTTGAAGTTCTTTCATTGTCTAAAATAAATATAATCTTGGCGACAATCAATTTTTGTTTCGTCTGGCAATTTGGAGTATTATCATTGTTTACTATACATTCATAACTGAGCTTAACTCCTCACCCTTTCTAGCATTTATCGATATCATACGCAGGTGACAAAGAAGAACAACTTCACCATCACGTAGGCGAACAACAATTATCAAGCTTCGTACGACCAGTAGCAACACCGTATGTCGAGCAGACCAGCTGACCATACTGTTCAGCAAGCCTACATCGTGCGCATTGAAGCCGTATGGACATACAACGTACAACCCAGAACATTCACACAGTGCGGTTACCTTCATACTGTACAGCCAACCCTCCATACCCTATGGCCCATTATAGTCATTGTACGAACACTGTTGCAAAGTCTCAACTATACGACAATTTGTGTGACGGGCATCACCTCCGATCGTACCGAAAACACCTCCGGGACAGAAATCACCTCTGGACAGAAATCACCTCCGGGACCAGAACACCTCCTGGACAGAAATTACCTCCGGGACAGAAATCACCTCCAGAACCAAAATCACCTCCAAGACCGAAACACCTCCGAGACAGAAATCAGCTCCGGACTGAAATCACCTCCAAAACTGAAAACACCTCCGGACCGAAATCACCTCTGGGACAGAAATCACCTCTAGGACATTACAGTATTTGGATGGATTATTTACAATATGAAAATCTTTCACTACCTTAGAAGAATGCACTCTTTCTATGGCATTGTGTCTATGGTTAAGTAGAATGTAGCTCCATAAGGAATTTGTCTATCCAGGCATTATCCATTGTTATTGTTGTCCTTAGTAGTTAGAAGTAGATTAGGCTCCCTAACCCTTTCCCTTTTGCCTTTTGTTTGAGTTTAAGTTAGACGAGGAGGAAAGTATCACTTAAATTGCTATATCAGATGTTCATGTTCAAGCTGCTTTAAAGGAAAGAGAGTTGATAAATCCAGGACTAATATTGTAATTCCCATTCTGAGAACCAGCAAAATCACATCAATTCAGAGTCTATCGAACACAAAGTCGCATGTTTGCATTGTAAACCCTGGGGTTGACTTATTTGATCACATAATTTAGCATTTGAGGTTTCCTTGTTCAAGAGAGGATAGAATACTTGGTATTTTATTCTGTATTGGCAACTGTCACAAAACACCCATCAACACTATCAAACCCTTGAAAAATCAGTCATAAAAATATGAAAATTCATTGTTGAAACCCCAAGGGAAACAGTGTAGTCTTCTACTGATATCTTCACTGAAAGCTTGTCGAAATAATGATGAAACCCTAGACATTTTCTGAAACTAATTGTTAGAATGATGGATATGTCAAAATCAAAAAACTAGAAGCCTGGAAGAGTATGAACAGCAGTATGATTGATAAAAAATATCTGAAAATCAACCTCAGAATCCTAGGTACTGTGACAGCATTTGAAATTTTGAGTTTTGATGATATAAAACTTTCTTGAATATGAAGAAGTCCCTTCTGGAGATCACTGAAATGATGACTTTTAGCAGACTCACCCCAATCAAATCCAAAAATCTGCAGCCCTTTAAGGAATATTAAAGAAAGATAGAGGAATGAACTTTTATAAGCAAATCATACCTAATTTTAGCTTGCTTCTATTTCTGCAGATTTGCCTAGATATAGAACTTGCTGTTCCTTCTATTTTTAAGGAAAATGTGTTGTCTGTTTTTCAAAAATCTGCCTTCCCTATTGCAGTGCAGGCTTCCTCATACGAATATTTCTTTTGTCAGTTGAAAGTGGTTGGCCTTTAGATTGACGCACATGTTTATTGGAAGCCTCCATCAACCTTTGGAATGTATCTACAGGGGAGTGGATTTTTTACTTTTGAATGATCAGTGTATTCAGCCTTTATGTGACATGCACCATTGAATACCTAAGCACTTTTTAATATTGTTTATTGGCTTCACACTTTGAAAGTTTGAAGTATGATCTCTATATTGCTTTGCATATTTTGGAAACTTTAACACTTGCAACCCTTTCCAATGTAGTGCACCTATCTATACCATTGCAATCTTTTGTGCTCCTGGACAAGAAGTGGAAAAATAGATGGGCTTACAATGTTTATTTTTAGAAACTCGTTCTTCCTCTTATGAGTGTGTTCTATTACATAGGGAGATTAATATTGGAGTGCACAAGTTCAGATCTTTCTTGGAGTGCCTAGCAGTGTCTTGCTGTGTTGCAGACCTGGACTAGCTGAGGAGAAGTGCGTTGGATCCTGCGTGATCTTGTAGAACTGTTACTTGCATTGTAATTGGCCGTAACCGGGAAGGCCTTACAGCCTGGCACATTGCATGTAATCAGTTGTTGATGAATAAAGATATCTGTTTTCCTTCAGATCTTGTTTGGTGTTGTGTTATTCCGCTGTGTTGGTGTTGGCTGCAAGTTTGGACAGTCCTTAATTAGATCCTCCATCCTTGACTGCATCAATTCTATTACATAGGGAGATTAATTTTATGCACATTTCATGTTAGACTTTTAAATATCACCCCACTATTGTTTCACATCTTTTGAAATAGATTTTCTCCTTCCTAGAGGCATACATCACTACACTAGGCACTGATTTTTAACTTGAAGATTTTAGGTCTTCACATAGGTGTCCTCCTTTATGCTGAGCGAAATTTTTCATGACTTGATGAATTTTCACCCTTTATTTGTCATCCAAACTCTAATCTTCACTTTGCCAGATGCATTGGGAAGCTCATTTTGTTGGTCCTGCAAACAAACCAATTAGAGATGGCACAAATGACATAGATGACCACAATATGGTTTGAAATTACAGATCATTTAAGAAACAGCAAAGTTTTAGCTAAGAAAGTAAATATGATTTTTTTAATATGGGTACAACAAAGTGTATGTTTCATGTTACATTAGAACTTCTTTGATACATATCTGATTCTACAAGAAAATGTAAGCAATACAACATTTTAAAAATTTAAATCAGTTTAGATAAACGTGGGTATTTTCATGCAATGTAATGGCTTTTATCAATTAGATAATATTCAATTTTTTTCTGCATATAGTTTCTGTTCAATTTAAGGGTGTTTCCAAGTGGATTTTTTCTTATTTTGATCAGGCTATTAATAATTGTTTATTCTCTTCCAGAGTTCCTATGATTCACTGTTGTCAGTGCTTATGCTTATTGCTGGAGTAACCTTTACAACAACTCTAAGGTACATGCAACCTACATTTTGGAATTCCAGGAAAAGGTAACTTTTCTATTAAATTATTAATTGAATGGTTACAAAATAGTGGTTGGAAAATAATAACTTTAGATTGTTGTCTTTCTGGATTAAACTGTGTAATTTTTCATCATCAATGGTTCAGATCATACTACGTGATCCATCATCAGGATGAAGCAATAGATAGAGAGCAAAAAAGATGGATCATGTAGTATGATCCGAAACGTTGATGATGAAAAATTACACACAGTTTAATCCAGAAAGGAAACAATCTAACATGATGGACTGGAAATTACATGAATCTTAATAATAGCTTTGTTTTGGAAATATAAAGATAAATGGTCTTGCAAATTGGTTTATCAATATTTTCATTAAACAATTCAGTATCATCAGAAATATCATAACCTGTTGGAAATTGGTGATTGGTTTTCTTTTGTATATCATTTCTTCTGTTTTGCATCTGAGTATAGTCAGCTTTATAACTGCACTGCTCCAAATCTACTCACCATGACTTGAGTTGGATCTCAGACAGCACACATGTTGCACTTCTGTGGCTTGCACATTGTCGGATCACTCCTGCTTATGTGGCAAAAGCCAATGGAGTGGAAGAATATCTGAAGGACTACCTATTCACGAGGAAGTAGACTCTTATAAGTGTCAACTATATTTGTGCAGAGTAGGTGATGTGCCAATTTGATTGCTCATTTCACAAGGAAGGAGTGCTCAATGTTTGATTATTGTGTTGAGGTGCAGAGTTGTGGTTGCAATGTATGGGTGTTGTCTTGAAAACCTTTGAAGATGGGTTATGACAATTATTGTGTGGTTAGGTACATTGTTAGCACAGATCAAGTTTTTCTCATGAGGAGCATTAGTAAGAAACACAATAAGACGATGGTATGTGAGAAACACATTAATTCTTGAAAGAAGGCTTCTTCTTTTTCTTGTCTCTTGTTGTTTTCTTCTTGGATCTGGTGCAAGATAACAGTTTGTTCCTTAACCAGTTCTAGGTAAAAGGCTTCTTGGTTTAGTTGAGTGGTTTCAAACTCATTTAGAATAGACCTTACCCCATCCACTTTAACCCTAGGACACATGAGCTTGATGGTGGAAGTGAGAGAGAAGGGGTATGCCTTCCTATAGATGTTTGTTGCATGTTGTGCTTGTTTTTATTTTGTTTGTAATTCACTTGTCTTCTTATCAAGTTGATTGTTATCCTGTTGATGACTAATTTTTGATTTCCTTGTTTAATTGTTTTGTTGATTGCCTTGGATTTTTAAGCAAAGACTTTTGCTTTCTTTATGCTTCCTTAACTGAAAATGAATTTAACTAAATGCTTTAATCTAAATGTAGGAAATAAAAATCTATTCTATGTTTTTTTGTATTTCCCCAGATTGAAATGTGAATTAATTAACTAATGTAATTAAACTATTTTTAAATGCAATTTGAGCAAATGTTTAGGTTTTTTTTTTATTTTTTTGATTTGATGCATTGATTGCTTTGGACTTCTTAGCAAGGATTTTATCATTTGTTGTCTTCTCTTGTCAGCAACAGCTTTAAAAAACGATTTGGAGATATGCTGAATTGAAACTAAATCTACAACCTGATGTGGTTATGCTGGATTGAAACTAAATTTACAATGTAATCGATATTAATTTAATGGAATAACTCAAATAAATTCAATGTTCGAAGCCACAGTGCAGTGACAAAATGTCACTTATTTGGGCAAGATTGGAGATAATTAATCATTGTGTGATTCTAATCTAACATTTTTCAAAGTATATTAGTTAAATATAAAAAAGTAAACTGGAACCTCACACATGGAGATTAGCAGCCAGGATGTTTGGCAAAGATGTGACATATAAGCCTTTAGTGGCTCAATTTTTGTATTCTCTTCTCTCCTCTCTAGCTTGATGTGCTTCAATTTGATGGAAGAAGGATAGAAAGACAGAAACTAAGCAAGAGGAAGTGGCAAGTGTTATGCTGCACCAATGGATGCTTTGAAGCTTCAAACTAAGAAAAATCTTTTAGGTTTGTAGAGAGTGTGGATGCCATAGTTACAAGACTCGGATTCAGCTCAGACTGGGCAAGGTGATTTTGGACTCAAACTCTGTGCCCAAGCTTGGCAAATTGAAAAACTCAAGAAAATCAGAGATTTTTAGGGATTGAAAACTTGTTTCATGCACTGTTTAATGAATAAAACTTAAAGACGTGATCACATACACAAGTATACGTTGATCATGTAAGTATAAAGAAAAAATTTAGTTGAAGGAACTGACACATTTAGATTAATACGTATTGTCAAATGCATGCAGAACTCATGGACTATGAAATCGATGCCATCAAAAGTCTCAAACAAATATCAAAACAAAAGGTCTAGCTTAGAGGAGCCTATATTACTCGGTCGAGGCCCTCCTGCATGGATATTTAAGATAGGTCCTGGTTGATGTTGCTCTGATGATATTTGCTCTGGTCTTAGTGACATCCACACCAACATCCAAGGTGTCTACTCCTATGTTACACAAAAACGCATTTCCTGTCCCTAGGGGACTTGTTTTTGTCCCCGAAATGTTTCGGGGACAGTGGGATGAAAAGGAAATGTTCCCCAACCGTCCCCGATTTCAAAAAACAACAGGAAACCGTAGGAAATGTCCCCTAACATTTGGAGATGGCGATCCATCCCTGAAATGCTTGGGGGATGCCCGAAACGTCCCCAATCCATCCCCAAAACAAAAAAGTGTCTCTGAAATATTAGATGGTTTTTGGCATTAAAAATTAAATAAAAACACTTTTTTTACATTCTTTTTGCTAAATCGACAATGTGGGGGGCCCACAAGGTTCGAATTCATGCCCATAGACAATACAATTCGTGATTAAATATTTGGCAATGAAATTTGTGATTATGTTTAAAAATTCTATATATTAAATCATAAATATTAAAATATCAATCTAATATTTAATTTAAGTTTCTTAATATTCATCATAATAAACATATGTTAAAATTTTTTTATTAAATAAAAATATATTATAATTATAAATTTAATTTGATAGCTTTTTAATATCTAATTATTAGAAAAAATAAAAATTCAAGTAAAAATGTTTAAATTTATATATATAAACTTTAAGGCCATTGAATTTAAAATTTAAACGTTCAGTTGATGATCCATTTCTCCTAGAGGGAGATAGTGACTTAGATGATTCTGAGCCTCTGGATATTTGATAGCTAGAATGAGGCTTAGTTTCATAGGTTGTGCCTGAGGCTTGTTATATTTTGATGTTTGAGACTTTTGGATCCATGTTTGAGACATTTTGATCTGGATATTCATATTGATAGACCGTGGTTTTGACATTTGTGGCTATTGCTATAATGCTGTTATACTGATTTATATTGCTGCTATTATCATTTATATTGTTATACTAGTGTTGTAACTCATGAATCGGTGATTTATTTGCATATTGTCTTGTTAATAATCAATTATTGACATATCTCTCTCATTCTCTCTCTCTCTCTATTATAATATCTTAATATATTTTGAACAATTCACACACATTTTAAAAATTTGGCATGTCCCCTTCCTTAGCCTATCCGCTTGGGTGCGTGACTAGCCTATTATTCATCTTGATAGGCTAATTCATTCTTCTAAGGGATGCTGGTGGTCGCATTTTGAGCTTTGCTACCTAGTTATGAGTGGGCTTTTTAATTGAAGAAATGTGGAAATGAAGTTATTAAGTTTTTGTAATAGGAGGTTTGAATATTTAATTGGTAACATCCACATTCAAATGGGACCACATTGTTAACATGTTACTTGCGTTGAGGAATGCCACCCATAATTATTTTAAATGGTTAAGTTAGTCTACTTTGCCAAAAGTTCAAAATTTAAATATATTTCCTCCCTTCGCATATGTGCACCTTTATTGGAGCGGTTACATAGTCTGAAGATGACGCCACTTGTATCCTTACAGCCAGCTAGTAATGCTCAAGCCTCTTCGCTGAGCTTGAAAGGAGATGGAGGCATCGTGAGGAGGCATTCTGAACATTTTGTTTCAACGGTAAAATCTTCTGGTCATCGTGAGTCCGTGACTATTGATGAAGGACGAAACCCCTTCATTCCTTATGTGATTTAGATGCAAAACTGATCAAATATTCTGAGAGAGTTCGGCTTTAAGTTGGTGTTGTAATTAATCTTGTTTTGGTTGCCGAAAATGGAGAGGTATGATGGCTTCTAGGTATTCTGAGTTTGCAGCTTGCATGTGTTTTGAAGAGAATGTCATTCATGTTATGGTGCTGAAAGCAATCCTATTTTTGATGTTGAGAACTGAAGGCATTTCTGCTTATTCTTTGTCGTTTGACTCCTGAACTAAGAACACATGCATTCATATCTGATTTGGATGTGAACGACTGTTGAGATTCATGTGGCTTGGAGTGACGTTGGTTACTAGTATTTGCACTGTGTTGACGCGGATTTGGTGGAGTTTATAACAATTCCTTTCCTTCCCATTATTGGTGTCAACATTCTCTGGAATTGTTGATAGTGGAGCTGCTAAATGCATGTTCGAGCAACATTGAAGGCATAAATTGAATCGTTGTCAGTCAGCTAGCTTTGGATGCGATGACACCAAGTTCTTATTTTACAAACATGTGTATTGTTTCCTAATTGTGTATGTAAAACTGTGATGTTGGGGGTTATGTATTTGGTTGCTGGTTCTGTCATTGGTGAATGTGCTATTGGGCTTGAATGAATAGAAGAAATTCTGATAAATAAATGTCCATGGAATTTATTGGTCATTTAAATCCTCATTCTCTATTGTAAAACCTTTATTGTGCAAAACTTAATTTCTGAGATTGCTAGTAGTCTGGTTATGATTCATCAAGAAGTTGCAGGAAAATGACTGAAACCATAACTGTACCGTTTCATCTTAAACTCCTCAAACTTGGCAGTGACAGTGTAGTTTCTAAAATTTTAAAAACTTACAGTGAAACCTTAATCTGGGATATTACAGTGGTATTAGAGCTTCAAACCAGCTAGCCTTTGAGTGTCTGAATACAACAGTATAATTGGGAACCTTGTAGAATTTGGAGACCACCATTAGTGTCGGAAGGTAGAACAGTGTCAGAGATTGTGGGAGCCTCTTCAAGTACAGAACAGGTTGTTAATAATGGTAGAAGCAGATAGAGAAGCAAGGGGAACCTTGAGGAATCCAAATTGGGCAACAACAGGTAGCTGATGTGTTGAAACAACTTACATTAGTGATACAACAGTTAAATACAGGACAAAGAATGCCTCAAAGTCATCACAGTGAAGGTGGTAGTGCAGTTGGGTCACCACAAGATGCTAGAGCACCTACACATACCTCGGATAAACCATTAATGCTTACATTTGCTGAGAATAATGAACAAGTGGAAGTGGGAAATGCTGAAGCAGCGATAACACCTATACCAGATAGTGTGGTAGTAATGCATGTAGAGTGGAATTTGTTTCCAGATGAGTTAAAGGTAGATTTGAGCTTTGTTCAATACATGGGACAGTGAAGACAAATGGCTAGAGAAAGAAATGATAGGAGGCCTAGGACTCCAAACAGGGATCTAAAACATGCTATGAACAAGTTGACACTTCCCATATTTGATGGCAGCACTAAAACTTCAGCCCGTGCTTGGATTCACAAGCTAGATGCATTCCTGACACTTAAACCAATGTCAAAAACAGAAGAATTAAATTTTCTACCATGCATTAGACGGGGTAGCGTATGATTGGTGGCATTATGGCCTTGTTACAGAGGATCATGGAATGATCAACTCTTATGAGTAGTTCAGTAATAAAATAATCACATGGTTTGATAAAAAGGACATAGAAGTTTATTATAGAGAGCTGGCCCAGCTGAAACAGAGTGGTGCGTTAGATCCTTACATTGATGAGTTTCAGAGTATCTCCATTATGGTTTCGGATATGATAGATAAGAGGAAGGTGATTTTGTTTGTAGAAGGATTGAATAAAAAACCCAAGGGAATTGTGAAAGTGATGAAACTAAACACTCTACAGGATGCAATAAAAATGGCACATGACTTGGATACCTCATCATCCATATTTCAGCCCCCTAAGAAACCTTTTAAACAGTCAAAATCCAATCCGAAATCTGCAAATCATAATAAAACCACACCTAGATTGGATTTAGAAAACAGAAATGAGTTGTGAAGAAAGAAATTATGCTTCACATGCAAGGAGCCTTGGACTCTTGATCATAGATGCCTCGGAAAGGGCAAAATTCACTATATTGAGGTTGTTTCTGATGGGGAAGGAGAGAAAAATAATGACAGCGGTTTAGAGGGCAGCAATGACGAGGGAAACAATGAGCAGCATAAGGTTTAGGAAGGTAAGATACATATTGCAAATCAGCCCCCTACTATTGCTACACTTTTTGGAGTTCCTATAGGACATTCTTTCCATTTGAAAGGAATTGTTAGAGGGCAGCGAGTTGTTTGTCTCTTGGATATAGGGGCCACTCATAACCTCATTAGTACACACACTATATCAAAAAGGGGATTACTAATTGAGGAGGTTCTTGGTTTTGATGTGAAGGTTGCAGGTGGGAGTCTTCTACATTGTTTTGGGAATATTCCACAACTTAAGATTCGGTTTGGTGATTATACTTTAGAGGCTGAATTTTATATCATCAAGTTGGATGGAATAGATGCTATTTTGGGATTACAGTGGCTTCAGACTGTTGGCCGGTACACAGTTGATCCTGATCTGAAATAGTTGGAGTTCATGAGTAATGATCAACAGATAATCATTAAGGCTATGCCACATAGTGGTCCAAAGATTGTATTAGCACACAAGATGGGAGCTATTCTGAGACGCGATGATATTGGGTGGGCAGCCCAGTGTTTTGTATCCACCAAATCTACTTCTGAATTGGGGCAGCAGCATCACTGACATAAAGACAGTGCTCGATAAACACAAGGGGGTCTTTGAGGACATTTCTCCCAACATACCTCCTGATCAGGGATTTGAGCATGTGATAGAGCTTGAGGAGGGCGCTAAGCCCATAATTACTACTCCTTATCGGCATCCTAGACATTTTAAGGAGCAGATTGAGAAAACGATTAAGGAGTTACTCGCCATGGACACATTAGACCTAGCTCGAGCCCATTTGCTTCCTCAATGGTATTGGTTAAGAAGAAAGATGGAACTCTTCGGATGTGCATTGACTACAAGGCTTTAAACAAGAGGACCACCAAGAACAGGTACCCTATTTTGTGTATTGATGAGTTATTGATGAGTCGCACAGAGTTGTTTACTTTTCAAAGATTGATCTTCGTTTAGGGTACCATCAGATTCGGGTTCGTGATGAGGATGTGCATAAGATAGCATTCAGATGCCACTACGGTCATTATGAGTTTTTGGTAATACCATTCAGTCTCACCAACGCACCTGCTGCATTTTAGTCATGTATGAACCACATATTTAATAAGCAGTTGCGTAAGTATGTTTTGGTGTTCTTTGATGATATTTTGATATTTAGCAAATCATGGGAAGAGCACTTACAACATTTGGATGAGGTTTTGGTTATCATGGAGCAACATTACTTATTTGCTAAAGAATCCAAATGCGAGTTTGGTTTGACAGAGATTTTATGCCTCGGGCATGTGATAGGGGCCAATGGGGTCAAGGTTCATCAAGAGAAAATACAAGCAATATTGGATTGGTTGCCACCTAGAAATGTTTCTCATTTGAGGGGATTCCTTTGGTTATGTTCTTACTAGAGGAGATTTGTTAAGGGATTTTCTCAGCTTGCAGAACCACTCACAAATCTCACTAAGAAGGGTGCTTTCAGGTGGTCAGATGATGTACAGGTAATATTTGACAGGCTTAACAGGGTCATGAGTACTTGCCTAGTGTTAGCACTTCCAGATTTCTCTAGGCCATTTGTTTTGGAGTGTGACACTTTAGGTGAGGGTATAAGTGCAGTGCTCGTGCAGGATAGGCATCCCATTGCTTATGAGAGAAGGAAACTAAAGGAGCATGAGAGATTGTATTCCACCTACAATAAAGAGATGTTGGCGATCATACATGCCTTAGAAAAATTCAGACAATACTTGGTAGGTGGGAGATTTGTGGTGAGAACATACCATAATAGTTTGCGCTATTTTCGAGAGCAGAAGGAATTGAATGAGAGGCAACAAAAGTGGGTCAGCAAGGTTCAGGCTTATGATTTTGACATTGAGTATGTCAAAGGGAAGAATAATGTTGTGGCTGATGCACTTTCCAGGAGGCCACCTATTGCTACTTGTGCTATATCAGAGATTTCAGTTGATTGGAAATCTCAACTCTTAGTTGAGTATTCCAAAAACATTTTTGTTTGTGAGATAAATATTATGGATGGACAGATTGAAGATGACAGGTACAGAGCTATTGATGATGTGATATATTATAATCACATAATCTATTTAGTCCCTAAATCTAAACTTAAGGACAAGATTATGCAGGCAGTACATGATATACCTTCAGTAGGTCATCCAGGGTACTTTAAGACTTACAGGCAATTAGAGAGAGGTTCTCTTGGAAGGGCCTCAAGGATGACGTCCTTAAGCATATCAGAGAGTGCTTGACTTGTCGGTAGAACAAGTTTGAACACATGTTTCCTGCTGGTTTGTTATAGCCACTACCTATTCCAGAGCAGAAATGGGAGAGTGTGTCTATGGACTTCATCACTGATCTACCTAGGCTGCAAGGAAAGGATAGCATCTTTGTGGTGGTTGATAGGTTAACTAAATATGCACATTTCTATGCTATTTCAGCTGATTGGATAGCCTCATAGGTAGCTGAATTATTTTTCAGAGGTGTTTTCAGGTTGCATGGTCTACCAAAGACCATTGTGAACGACATGGATAGCAAGTTTATTAGTGTGTTCTGGCATGAATTATTCAGATTGGCAGGGATGGAGTTGACTCCTAGCACCAACTATCATCCTCAGACGGATGGGCAGACGAAGGTGGTGAATAAATGGGTAGAAGGTTACACCTGTAATTATGTTGCAGGACATCAGAGAGCGTGGGTCAAATGGTTGTATTTGGGCGAGTATTTCTATAATTTGACATACCATATGACTATTAGCATGTCACCTTTCAAAGCTCTATATGGTTATGAACCATTATCTTTCCTGGATTTATCTCTAGTTGATAGTAGGGCCCCATTGGTGAAAGATTGGTTGCAAGAATAACAAGATATACTTAGAGCCCTCAAGGAGAACATTCAGCGTGCACAAAATTAAGAGAAGATTTATGTTGATCACCACGGGACTGAGAGATCTTTTGAGGTTGAGATATGGTGTTTCTTCGTCTTTAGACCTTCTGCCAAACTTCATTGAACAAGAGTGGCTCAAAAAAGCTCAGTCCCCGATTTTATGGTCCCTACAGGATAGTGAGGAGAGTGGGTGAAGTGGTGTATGACTTGGAGTTGCCGGAAGAGGGCAAGATTCATAATGTCTTCCACGTCTCTTGCCTTAAAAAGGCTATTGGACAACAAATAGTACATTCTTTGGGGTTGTATCCCTTGGATGAAGAAGGAAAATTAATAATGGTGGCTTCCAAAATACTTGAGGTAAGAGAGAAACACTTGAGAAATAGGACAATTAACGAATATTTGGTACAATGGAAAGATTTACCTATTGAGGATGCAACGTGCGAAAGTGAAAGCATACTGCTGCATCCAGCCTTGCGATTGCTTGAGGGCAAGTAATCTCAAGAAGGGAGGATTGTCATGTCCCCTTCCTTAGCCTAGCCGCTTGGGTGCGCGACTAGCCTATTATTCATCTTGATAGGCTAATTCATTCTTCTAAGCGATGTTGGTGGTTGCATTTTGAGCTTTGCTACCTAGTTGTGTGAGTGGGCTTTTTAATTGAAGAAATGCAGAACTAAAGTTACTAAGTTTTGATGATACTCTAAGGTTTGAATATTTAATTAGTGAATTCCACATTCAAATGGGACCACATTGTTAACATGTTACTTGCATTGAGGAATGTTGCTCATAATTATTTTAAATAGTGAAGTTCGTCTACTTTGCCAAAAGTTCAAAATTTGAATATATTTCCTCCCTTCGCGTATGTGCACCTTTATTGGAGTAGTTACATAGTTTGAAGATGATGCCACTTGTATCCTTACGGCCAACTTGTAACGCTCAAGCATCTTCGTTAAGCTTGAATGGAGATCCGGGCATTGTGAGGAGGCATTTTGAACATTTTGTTGCTACGGTAAATCTTCTGGTCATCGTGACTATTGATGAAGGATGAAACCCCTTCATTCCTTATGTGATTTAGACGCAAAAGTGATCACATATTCTAAGATAGTTCAGCTTTAAGCTGGTGTTGTAATTAATCTTGTTCTGATTGCCAAAAATGGAGAGGTATGACGACTTCCAACTAATCAGAGTTTGTAGCTTGCATGTGTTTTGAAGAGAACATCATTCATGTTATAGTGCTAAAAGCAATCCTTTTTTTGATGTTGAGAATTGAAGAAATTTCTACTCATTCTTTGGCGTTGACTCCTGAACTAAGAGCACGAGCATTCATATCTTATTTGGAAGCGAACGACTACTAAGATTCACGTGGCTTGGAGTGACGTTGTGCTAGTACCGACCAGTTACTGAGAGGGGAGGGGTGAATCAGTAACAACTGTTTTCTTACCTTTTAAAACTTGTTTTGAACAATATTTTTCCAAAACAATCAATCATATGCAGGCATAAAAGTAAGTAGACAGGTGAACACCAGATATATACGTGGAAACCCTCGGTTAGAGGGAAAAAACCACGGTGAGACAGAGCTCACAACTTCACTATTGCAGAATGAAGGCACCCTGTTAGGAGCTTACAAAGCACTGGTTAAGGTGCTACCCGGTTAAGGGATTTTATAAAAGATCTGTTAAGATTTGAACCTTGTTAGGAGCTGCCTGGTTACAGGACTTTGAACACCACAAGGGATGTTACCTTGTTAGGGGATTTTTACAATGAACCGATTAGGTCCACCCTAATAAAGGGATTTCATTTTGCTTTCACTACTGATAAAAGCAATGATATGATATGACACTAAATGTCTGATTAGATCATACCTCTTTCCCGGTTTGCCTGGCTGTTGATCTCTGCTACCTCTGTGTCTGTAGCTCTTCTCTCAGAAGATGTCTCTTGTGAAGAGCCTAAGTTGGCTCTTTCTGAATATTCAATATTAACTTGATCTTCTTTCTTGCAATTATATCAATATATTGCTCCAAACAAATTATAATAAATATTTATGCTTAAATTTGAATATCAAATTTCAACATCAATTATGTCCTCTAAAATAGCTCATAAATTATTCAACATTTGTCAAAGAAACCAACACATGCTACTTTATTATCTGAAAACAACCAAATATGAGCATCTATGAATTAAAATTGTGTACCAGCTGTCACGCCAAATAGATAGTATGACCACCGAATCACCCAGCTCACGTGCCTACAGGAAAAATGGCGCGTAAGAGCTTCAGCTTGGATGCCGCGCCAATCAATGAATTAGCGGCCAGTATATGAGTCACAACGTGGACTCCAAACTCCACGTGAATCTCAGTTTAGAATAATCTGCTCAGTCTGGAAATTGTGTGGGCTGGAAATTCAACCTTCAATAGCGGCCAGACTTGTACGTAGGTCCAAGTCAATGCTAAATAACCCCACACCAAGCACGTGACCAGTATAGGAGGAAATGCCAGCAATTTATCAAATTTAAATAAGATATTATACCTTTCGATTTTGACTGAAATGGCAGCACTTGTAACAATTGATTCTGAATACTAACAGATCGGTTTCTTATTGTATCAGATTTTCAAACTTAGAAAATTCACAACCAGCCGCCTAGAAAGATTATATCAAACCCTTGAATTAATTATTGTTTCCCCACTATTTCATCAACACTCAAAATCCAGAATTCAAACTGTCATCAATCCAATATATATCAGCATTGAATTGAGATAATAAAATTGATTAGAAGTAAAATTCACCACCGACAGAAGATGGCTCAAATTACGAGATGAGGAATCCGTCCTCGAAACCCTAGCCAGAGCTATTCTTCACGAACTTCAAAAATATAATGATTGCATAAAAGATCCCTCCAAGTGCTTTTTCGAGTGGAATATATAGCTTTTTCGAAAAAACACTTTTTTAATATTTCACTTAATTGGCTTCATAAAATACTCCCACTTTAAAATATAATATTATAAAATCAAGTTATTAAATTAAACCAAGATAATTTAATTTAATAACGTTATTTAAACTTCAAAGCCTCTGCACTGACAGACTGCAATCAAAGAAATTTTGGCAAAGCCCAGATCCAACTGCCCAACCAGGAATAGGCACTGCCCTGCCAGAAATAGCTACGACTAAAAATAGACTTACCAAAAATAGTAAGTTTATCCCAGAAACTCCCAGAGACCCTCAAATCATACTGTCAGCTCACGAGGGTTGCATTGATGAACTGACTATGCTCACTGCAAAGACCTGCTAAATCGGGGACATTACAGTCCTCCCTCCCCAAGATTGCTTGTCCCCAAGCAATCGCAATCCCGGGTGCTGCAGAATGTCCTTAGGCTCCCAAGTGGCATCCTCATCAGGAAGTCCATGCCACTTTACCAAAAACTCTCTAACAACTCTACGCTACAGATGCCTCTCCCTGGTCTCCAAAATAGCCTCAGGAACCAACTCCAATCTGCCCTCATCATCCAAGGGAGGTAACATAGAAGGTACAACATGCTGACCCAATGGCTTCTTGAGGCGTGAGACGTGAAAAACATTATGAACGTTGCTGTCAGGAGGTAAATCCAGCTCATAAGTAACCTCTCCCACCCGACGAACTACCCGGAAAGGTCCATAATAACGGGGCTTAAGCTTTTCAGCTCCGCTCTTCTTGATAGAAGACTGCCTATAGGGTTGCAACATCAAATAAACCATATCATCAACCTGAAAAGTACGGGCAGTCCTCCTCTGATCAACATACTGCTTCTGCTGATTTTGAGCCCTCTGGATATTATCTTTCAATGACCTCATGATGTCTTGATCATCATGTAACATTTCCCCAGCACTGGGCACTCGATTGTCACTGCATAATAAATCCATGAAACTAGGTGGATCATATCCATACAGAGCCCGGAATGGTGACATCTGAATAGTCATGTGATGAGTGGAATTATAGCAAAACTCACACAAATGTATCCACTTCACCCAAGCCCGCTGCTGAGAAGATACATAATTCCGCAGATAGCCCTCCACCCATTTATTCACTATCTTGGTCTGACCATCAGTCTGAGGGTGATAGCTAGTGCTGGGAGTCAATTTTGTCCCACATAACCGAAAAAGATCCTACCAAAAATGACTCATAAAGCGACTATCTCGATCGCTCACAATAGTCTGGGGCAATCCGTGTAATCTGAATATCTCCCGAAAAAATAATTCAGCTAACTGAACAGCTGAGAAAGTGGTAGTAATCGAGAAGAAATGAGCATACTTGGTAAGACGATCCACCACCACAAAGATATAGTCTCTACCTTGGGCTTTTGGCAAACCCACAATAAAATCCATAGATAAGCGGGCCCACTTCCGCTCAGGAATGGGAAGTGGCTGTAACAACCCAGCCGGATAAGTATGCTCCTGTTTGTTCTGCTGACAAACAGGGCACTCACGGACATACTGCTGAACATCTGTCTTCAGCCCTTTCCACGTGAACCTCTCACGAATCTGCCTGTAGGTCTTAAAGAAACCCGGATGTCCTGCCAAGGGCGAATCATGGAAAGCCTGAAAAATGATCTGTCTGACACTAGACCCTGGGACCAAAAATATCCTTCCCTTGTAAATGATCGGCTCATTCACAAGAGTATAATCGCTGTCCTGTACATTGCCATCAACAACACCAGAAGCCCACTGATCCCGAGCATACTCAGCAACAGTCTTATGTCTCCAATCCTCAGTTATCTCCGAAATCATGCACAAGTGGGGTCTCTGTGAAAGGGCATCAGCTACCACATTTTGAGTACCTTTGATATAAGAAATATCAAAGTCATAGGACTGCAACTTGCTAACCCACTTCTGCTGTCTCTCATTCAGATCACGCTGTCCAAGGAAATGCTTCAAGCTGTTATGATCAGTTTTAATACAAAATTTACTCCCTACCAGGTACTGCCTGAATTTGGCCAAAGCATGCATAATGGCCAACATTTCCTTGTCATAAATACTAAACAGCCTCTCAGGACCCCTGAGCTTACGACTCTCAAAAACAATAGGGTGGCGATCTTGAGATAGCACTGCTCCAATACCTTCCCCTGCGGCGTCACAATGCAACTCAAAGGGTCTCGTAAAATCCGGTAATGCCAAAACTGGGCATGTAGTCATAATCACCTTGAACTTCTCAAAACACTCCCGTGCTTGATTGGTCCAAACAAAGGCACCCTTACGGGTTAAATCAGTGAGCGGCGCTGCATGCCTATAGAATCCTGACACAAATCTCCGATAGAAAGCACACAAACCAATGAATCCCCTCAGCTGTGTCAAGTTTCCTGGTGTAGGCCACTCCAAAATAGCACGAACCTTGTCTGGGTCCATGTGAACTCCCTCTGAGCTGATAATATGCCCCAAATATAGTAACTCTATCATACCTAAAGTACACTTGGACTCCTTAGCAAACAAAGAGGCCTCATCAAGAATGCCGAGTACTGTATCCAAATGTGCTACATGCTCATCCCAAGTCTTACTATAGACTAAGATGTCGTCAAAGAAAACAAGAACAAATCTCCGCAACTGACCATGGAAGACTCTGTTCATAGTAGACTGAAATGTAGCGGGAGCATTAGTCAAACCGAAGGGCATGACTAGGAACTCAAAATGGCCACAATGACACCTAAATGTCGTCTTCTCCACATCCCGCTCTCTAACTCTGATCTGATGGTATCCGGATCTCAAATCAATCTCTGAGAAGTATTTGGCCCCATGTAACTCATCAATAAGCTCATCAATACGAGGAATCGGGTACCAGTTTTTAATAGTTTTCTTGTTCAGCATCCGGTAATCTATACACATTCTGAGTGTCCCATCCTTTTTCTTCACCAAGACAACCGATGAAGCAAAAGGAGACTTACTCGGCCTAATATGTCCCATAGTGAGCAGCTCTTGAATGGTCTTCTCAATTTCATCTTTCAATCGCTTAGGGTGCTGGTAAGGAGTAATCATGATGGGCTTAGTGCCCTCCTCTAACTCAATAATGTGTTCAATTCCTCTGTCAGGTGGTCTGCCATATGGTAAATCATTAAACACCTTGGAGTGTTTAATTCTGAGCTGCTGAATATCCGGATGATAAGCTGGCCCATTTGTGTTCTTTGTTGGAGATAACACCCTACACTCTGCTGCCCAATCAATAACATCATCATGCCTCACCAGACGCTGCATACGGTTGTGGGAAATAGTCTTCAACTCACCACCCTGTATGGCTATAAGAATGTGTCTTGCCATCCTTGATGAACCTCAATTCCATCCTTTCCGTATTCATGTAGATGTCTTTAAGCGAATGCAACCAGCTCATGCCAAGAACTATGTCTGTGCTGCCCATGTCAACCACATAAAAATCTGCCTTGAAGGAATAATTATTCAGCTTTACAGGAAGCTCAGAAATCCTTTTATTACACTTGAGAGTGTAACCATCAGCTACCTGCACTCTAAGTCCTTCAAAATCTTCAGTTTCAAATCCCCTCTTGGCCACCAAACGAGAGTCAATAAAATTATGAGTAGCTCCTGTGTCAAAGAGAGCAATGACTCGCTGCCCTGCCAAGAGCCCATGCATCCTAAATGAATCTTCCTTTTTCATGCTTGTGAGGTACACCACCTTGAAATCAGAATTCCCCACTTGTTCATCATCATTTACTGGATCCTCATGTGAATAATGCTCATCATCAACTCGCTGTCCCAAAAATTCAGAATAATCCCAAAAATTCAGAATCATCTTCGTCTTCATAAAACCATTCCATCATCTTATTCTTTCCCTTTGGTTTCAACGGACAATCATGATTCAAATCATAAGGCCCTCTACAATGGAAACATAATTTTCTTCTCCTTAGATCATTTAATGTTTCTTGATGCAAGGGACCTACTGTAGGATGACTAGAATCAGCTCTATCATCCCTTTTAGGTGCTGCCCTATCATAAGAAGTGTTAGAGTGTCTCGCAGCAAATCTGTTCTGTGGAGTTGATGCTTCCAAATTCCTTGCTTTTTTCATAGCTTCTTGCAAGGTAGGTGGGTCCAAGGACTTAACCCATCCTCTGGTAGGCTCCATCAGCCCCTCCACAAAGAGCATAACTCTCCTCTCTGAAATGTCATAGACCATAACAGACAACCACTAGAATTCACTGATAAAAGTCTCCAGGTTACCTGTCTGTCGCAATTGAGCCAACTCTCTGAAATATGTTTCAGGATCCTTCTTATCAAACCTCTCAATCAATCTATCCACAAACTCCTGATAATAAAAGATCTGATCGTGTCGAAGTGACACCAACCCATGGTACCACCAGTCATGGGCTATACCATCCAGATGTAGCACGACAAAACGTATGGCGTCCTCCTCAGACATAGGACGTAAAGACAAATAAGTGTCTAGTTTGTGGACCCAAGCTCGTGCTGTCACCTTACCACTGCCATCAAAATGATCTAGAGTTATTTTGTTGGTAGCCTGGCGTAAATCTGTATCCCTAGGCCTCTGTTTGTCAAGTACCGGTCTACCCCTAGTGTGCTCGCGTTTTTGTGATAGATACCTGTCAAAATTCAGATTTTGTTTTATCGCATGTGGTAAGGCATCCCACTCAGCATAATGTGCAACAATATCATCTACAAACGGAGCGGCCTCACATTCAGTGCTAACCGGCCTAAGATATTATACCTTTCAATTTTGACTGAAATCGCAGCACTTGTAACAATTGATTCTGAATACTAACAGATCGATTTCTTATTGTATCAGATTTTCAAACTTAGAAAATTCACAACCAGCCGCCTAGAAAGATTATATCAAACCCTTGAATTAATTATTGTTTCCCCACTATTTCATCAACACTCAAAATCCAGAATTCAAATTGTCATCAATCCACTATATATCAACATTGAATTGAGATAATAAAATTAATCAGAAGTAAAATTCACCACCGACAGAAGATGGCTCAAATTACGAGATGAGGAATCCGTCCTCGAAACCCTAGCCAGAGCTTTTCTTCACGAACTTCAAAAATATAATGATTGCATAAAAGTTCCCTCCAAGTGCTTTTTTGAGTGGAATATATAGCTTTTTCGAAAAAGCACTTTTTAAATATTTCACTTAATTGGCTTTATAAAATACTCCCACTTTATAATATAATATTATAAAGTCAAGTTATTAAATTAAACCAAGATAATTTAATTTAATAACGTCATTTAAACTTCAAAGCCTCTGCACTGACAGACTGTAATCAAAGAAATTCTGGCAAAGCCCAGATCCAACTGCCCAACCAGGAATAGGCACTGCCCTGCCAGAAATAGCTACGGCTAAAAATAGACTTACCAAAAATAGTAAGTTTGTCCCAAAAACTCCCAGAGACCCTCGAATCATACTGTCAGCTCACGAGGGTCGCATTGATGAACTGACTATGCTCACTGCAAAGACCTGCTAAATCGGGGACATTACATCTCTCCTCTGCTCTATGCAATTCACCAATAATCAACAACAACTTTCTTGCATCCTATGACCTATATTTATACAAGAGTTCACCGTCTTGAAACCCTTAACTCGTAGAACTGCCAGGTTGTAAACTCAACAATAAAATCATGCAACTAGAAGTTAAGCTTTCCGTTCTAATCTAGAGTTTACCTTGCAAGACATCCGTAGAAATAAAGCTAACTCCTATTAAGAAGTTAACTCCACTTACAAGCGGTGGATATCCCGTATAATCCAATTTTAACTCAAACTGATCCACAAAATCCGGATCGGATCTTACTAGCAGTTTGACCGGTATACCCTTATACCCGATATGTCCTTGTATGCAACACAAGACCGGTATTACTTTACTTAGTTCAGTCTACCGGTGTATTGTCGATTGGTGCATATACTTTGCTCATAGTCTTCCGGTGTCTTATAAGTAATGTGAGTAACCGGTGACCCTTTACCGGTGTGAATGAGAGTGTGTGAAAGACACTAATGACAACTTAAATTTCTAACAATCTTCCCCTTTGTCATTGGTGGCAAAGCAAAACTATATACACACCATACTCACATTCTGGTGCAGCTTATACCGTGTTCTTTGCAGACTGCTCTTTGTCTGTAGAACCCTTCCCCTGTTTTGGACTTCCCTTGTTTGAGTGCTCCGGGTTAATGTTCTGCACTGTTCTGTCTTGAGTTGCTTGTCTGCTTTCTAACTGACTCATGCACTGCTTTCTTCCTGTTCTGCTCTTTCCTCTATACCTTTATCTTCCCCTTTTTTTGCCTCCATAGGACAAAGGGTAATGTGTTTCTTCACTGTTGAAGCTTGGTGAAGATATCCTTATATATGGTATTTGCAGAATGCAGGAATGGTGCCCATTGACCGGTTACATATTCTATATTCTTTTGGGCTTCTTTCAGAGAAACAATGATATTCTCCATATCTTCTACAGTTTTGTAGGCTGGTTCATTGATCAGAGCTTCTGTAGAACTTGCTATTTGGTTCATGATGTCAAATGTTGGTGCCAAGAACATCTGAAATCCAATAATATCTTGGATTCTCTTATTTTTCTCTTCAACAATTTTTCTCAATATTAAAGTTAAGCTTGTCATTTCTCTATTGTAGAAAGTTGCAGTTCTGTTCTTAATATCAAACTGAGATGATAGGGCTTTAATTTCCTCTGAGGTCTTTGCAGATTTTTATGTTAGATCTTGCAAAAACACGTCAAAGTTTGAAGTTCTATGCATTAATCTTCCTGCCTCATGTAGTTGCTGTTGTAGATTTCTTCGGTTGGTTGCTACTTTTGCCTTGATTTCTTCAACCTGTTTGTGGAGTAGTCCCACTCTTTTCTTCTCGTAGTGGTCGATTGCCATTGTTTCCGGATCGCTGAGATCCTCACCGACTGCTTGTGCTGAAACTTCTAGCTGATCGATGACCGGTTCATCGTCATCTATGTCAGCATCAGGGACGAAGTTGCACAGAATGTTCTTTACAGTGGTCAGGACCATGTCCTGTTTTCTTTTGGTCAGCTCTTTGAGCTGCTTAGTTGATAGCTTGCTGATGTCAACCACTGTATGGGTGACTTTGCTCCTCTTAGCTTCCTTCTCCTTGGAAAATGACAACTTTCTCTTGGATGAGGAGCTCGGTATGTCTCCTTGTTCTTACTTTAGTTGAGCTTGCTCGGTGTGGAGTGGAATTTCTTCATCATGTCCCTTATTGTCTTTAATTTTTGGATTTGCTTTGTTCTCCGGTTGAGCTTCCTCAGTGTGCACCGAGTTTTCTTCCTCTTGTCCCTTAAGCTTGTCAGTGCCTGGTTGAACCCTGCGTCAGGTAGAACATGCTCTGCAGGTGGTTCTTCTTGGATTTGAGCTTCTTCTTCCAGTTGCTCATTGATTGCAGCATGTTGTTCTTGTTCTTCCTGTAGGACTTCTTGTTGCTGCTCCTCAGCAGTATGAAGTTCTCCTAAGGGTATATCATTGTCGAGCCCTTGTTCAACATTTACATGTTCACCAGCTGTGAACTCTTCTGCCTGACCTTTTTCAATTCCGGTGGCAGACTCTTCAGCAGATGTAAGTCCGACCGGTGGTGCTGGCATACGTTCAGTTTGATCCTGAGGACCTAGTTTTTCTAATGCCTTGAAGTCATATTTGTTCCAGTAGTCCAGAGTTTCTTTATAAACCTGAGTCTCATACCCATTTAATATCTCGACAACTCTATATGGTGTATCTAGCTTTATGGATGCTTTTTCTATTAGAAGCTTTATTCTTTCCTCACTAAATCCAGATCTAACTTTTAACAGTGTTTCCCTAATGATTCTAGTGTTGGTACCTAAACCGGTTCTCCATTTTGATTGTAGCCTTTGGTTGAGTTCCGGTGGGAACTTGGACCTATAGTCCCTTGGAGTCCTACGATAATCCATGAAAGTTTCTACAATGTCTACAATCAGCTTTTGTTTATCATCTTCATTAAGTACACTGTACCACTTTGTAGCATTGTCTACTTCTCCAAAGTCCATTACCTCATCAATTATATTATCAACATGCATAGGTTCAGTGTTACCTTTACTTGGAGAGATGAGAACTGTTGGGTTTGATGGCTTGCTGCCCTTATCTTTGGTTATGTCCACTATTACTGGTGCTTCTTCTCCAAGCACTCCTTTCCCTTTATCGGTGTCAACTGCCGGTTGAACCGTTGCTTTCTGATGAGCTTCTTTTGCTTTCAGCTGGGTTTGAAGTAGTTGAGTCCACATCACTACTCCTTCATCATGTACTTTGTCAGCTTGTCCAACAAGCATGAGATTGATCCTTCTTTTAGTTGAGAAGGTTTGCTGATGAAGTTCAGCTTGTTCTGTGGCTTCTTCTAGATTGAGGTGGTTCTGTACTTCTAGTAGAGCTCGTATTCTCAGCTGCTTTTCACTGTTCATTGAGGCTTCCCATCTGGCTTCAAGAATTTGTAAGAGATCCTCCGATAGAAATTTGATAAGTTCAATGGGATGCAGATTGAACTTATGAACGTAGTACACAACTGCTTCTTCAATCTTTCTCTTGTCTTCTTCATTACTAAGTGAATATCTACTGTTTACTGAATTCATTCCCCCGGTTTCTTTCAACAGTGCCACATATTCATCAATGGTGAGCTTGGTCTTTCTTGTTGGATTTTCTTTTACCAGTTTTCTAGTTTTCTTTTTCCTAATCAAAGGAACTATTTCCTCGGTCTCTGTCTCTTCTTGATCTGTCTCTTGGGTACTTGATACCGGTTCTGCTTTCTTCCCTCGAGACTTGGGTTGTTCTGCTGATGATTTCTTCTTTGGTGTGGGGGTCATTTTGGTGTAGACAATTTTGATTTGTGCTCGCTTTTTCAGATTTTCTTCAATCTCATCACATGTTCCGAACCGGTTTGCACAGAGGTCTAAATTTGCACTATTGAGGGCATCAACATATGCCTTGGCAGTCTTGGCAGAGATCACATACCCTAGCTCAGGAGCATATACTTCTTTTGGTTCCACTGCTTGAATGATGCAGTTATTGATGGTAACCAGAAAGCATATGTCGTCCTTGTATTGGTCAACAATGGTTGACGACACTCTTTCTCCTGCGTGCATTTTTTATTGAAATCCTTCGAAGTGTTTAGTCATCGCACTTCTTAACTTGTCTCCCAGTCGATTGGCCATCTCTGTGATTTGATGCATAACCGGTCTATCGGTTTTCCATACAACTTTTCCAACTCCAGTGAAAAAGTTAGAGTAGTAGTAGAGACATACCAGCAGGGTCCTGTACTTCATTGATTTCTTCCTTACGACTCCGAGCTTCTTCATATTTTCAAATATTTGACTTTGAAGCATTGCACAAATGTCGTATTGGGCATTGTCGTACATTATGCGGTATGCGGCATGAATTGCACCACTCGGTATGTTGTTTAAATTGCTTGACTAATAGACCTTGTAGCCAAGTACAACAGACGCAAATCGGACTCCATCCTCAATGTTGTTTACGGTCATAAGTCGACCATCAGGCTTTGACTTAGTTAATTTATTGACCACGGCATTGGCGATGGTCCTTAGGGTTAGAGCTTGCCCTCGGTTGTATCCAGTCGCCCTATGCAAATCGTCTTTGGTGATAGGAATACATACACCTCTGTTCAGCCAGAAACCTGGTTCGTGAAGACGACTGAGAACTAGTCGAGTTATGTCTTCATGGAAGACAGACGGATAGTACACTCCATTGACAAGTCCAGATGATATCAGCTTGGCATACTTATCTGGAAGCTTCCCTTCTTCACACAGTGATACATATTCGCCTTGAATGTACGTCTCACCCAATTCTTCCTGTTTAGCGTGAATAAATGCTGCAACGTCTTCGATTAAGAGGATTCCTTTGGGTACAGACGAGAGTGCCCCTGCCATGTCGTTTTCTCTGTTTTGAATTTGCGCGATATCATATGCAGGTTGATCCATTTGATTTCCCTTGATCAACTCTACATTAGCGGATGATGAAGCCATTCTTGCTAACCGGTAGCTTGCAGAAAGTAGCTTGGATCGGTTTTGCAAACAGTGATTCTCAGTGATCAAAGTGCGAAAATAAAACTTAACACAAGAATTCGTAAATAATACAATAAGCAAAGTGAAAACTTGTGAGTAATTCTCCTTCCTTTTATAGAGTTAGGTTATAATGGTAATTACCAAATGGTAACTATTTGTTAAACGACTGCAGTAATAAATGCCTTACCTAACTTTACTTTCCATTTTTCTCAACCAGTTGAGTATAACTTGCCTTACCAGTTGACCTATAGACTGAGTGAGTCTGACTCTCACTAGTCATACCGGGAATGATAGTGGATCTACCGGTTCCCTCTATACGCCTTTATGGCTTAATTTGTTGAAGAGATATCACCATCGGCAGATGATGATCCTTCCTCTGTCTTCTCCTCAGTGGAGCTCTTGGATTCCTTCTTGGACCAAATCTGTCTGACTGTTTTCTCAGTCGTCTCCTCCTTGTTGATCTTCTCTTCTGGCTTGACCGGTTCCTTGTTATTGAATGACCGGTTCCTGCATTCTTTGGCTAGGTGTCCAACTTTGTTGCAGTGATAGCAGACTATCCCGGTTGCCTTCCAAGGGTTTTCCCTTCTTGGGTTAGGTGACTTGTTCCAAGAGTCATTGTGACTGTGTGTCCCACAGTTTGTACACTTGGCTGTACTTTGGTTCTTGCTTTTCTTGGTTAATACTGGCTTAGGGGATCTAAATGTCATTGTCTTTGATCTGCATTCTTCAGCCTTGTGTCCAAACTTGTTGCATGCATAGCAGTAGCCTTTGAAGCTTCCCCTGCTTCTAGACATAGATACAGGGTTGGACCAGCACTCATTGGTGTTGTGGCCATTTTTGCAACAGTTTGTACAGTAACTGTTGTTGGTTCTTACCGATGCATTGCTGCAGTCATTGGTTTTATGACTCGGTCTTCCACAATGCTTACAGGATGTGTTAAAGGTTTTCTCACCTTTTTGTGCTAACGTCTTTCTCTTGTCCTTCTTGTTTGACTTAGCACCAGATAACTCACTGTTCTCTTTGGTGACTTCACCGGTGAGTCCAAGACCGGTCTGATCTTTATGCTTCCTTTGAGCTTTAAGTTGCTCATCAAGCTTGACCGAACTTTCATTGTATCTTCTCAGAATTTTATTTGTTTCTTCAAGTTCGTTCATCTGTTCCCTTAGTTGATACAGTTCTAGGGATAGTCTATTGCATGCCTCATTCCTGTCATGCCAGCCTCTCTACATGTGGGCATTTTCTTGGGTGACACTTTGCATGTCCTCTTGAAGTTGTAGAATGACGAGTTCATTCACCCCTACGGCTTCCATTGCCCGGTCCCTTGCTTTCTCAGAGGCAGTCAAAGACTTGACTGTTGAGTTCCTTCCATCTTCAGCTTTTCTCTTTTTCTCAATCAGTTCAGTCATCCTCAGGGCATTGTCCTCTTGTTCCCTCTTAAGGTTGTGGATCTGATCGGTCAGAATTTGATTATTTTCCATGAGTTTAGACACTGTCTCCTCAACTTCATCAGATCCACTCTGCCCGAAGAGTTCATCAATGGTTTCATTGCTCTCATTCAACTGTAGAGCTAGCTCCTTTCTCTTTGCAAATGATCTCCTCAGTCTACTCTCCAGAGAGGAAATTATGTCGTTGGCTTCCTCTAGCTGTTTCTAATATCGGTAACCCTCCATGATCTTTCTCTCAAGCTGTTAGACTTTGAAATAGAGAACTTGGCTCTGATACCAATTACTAGTACCGATCAGTTACTGAGAGGGGAGGGGTGAATCAGTAACAACTATTTTCTTACCTTTTAAAACTTGTTTTGAACAATATTTTTCCAAAACAATCAATCATATGTAGGCATAAAAGTAAGTAGACAGATCAACACCAGATATATATGTGGAAACCCTCAGTTAGAAGGAAAAAACCATGGTGAGACAGAGCTCACAACTTCACTACTGCAGAATGAAGGTACCCTGTTAGGAGCTTACAAAGCACTGGTTAAGGTGCTACCCGGTTAAGGGATTTTACAAAAGATCTGTTAAGATTTGAACCCTGTTAGGAGCCGCCTAGTTACAGGACTTTGAACACCACAAGGGATGTTACTCTGTCAGGGGATTTTTACAATGAACCGATTAGGTCCACCCTAATAAAGGGATTTCATTTTGCTTTCACTACTGATAAAAGCAATGATTTGATATGACACTAAATGTCTGATTAGATCATACCTCTTTCCCGATTTGCCTGGCTATTGATCTCTGCTACCTTTGTGTCTGTAGCTCTTCTCTTAGAAGATGTCTCTCCTCTGCTCTATGCAATTCACCAATAATCAACAACAACTTTCTTGCGTCCTATGACCTATATTTATACAAGAGTTCACCGTCATGAAACCCTTAACTCAGAATTGCCAAGCTGTAAACTCAACAATAAAATTATGCAACTAGAAGTTAAGCTTTCCGTTCTGATCTGGAGTTTACCTTGCAAGACATCTGTAGAAATAAAGCTAACTCCTGTTAAGAAGTTAACTTCACTTACAAGCGGTGGATATCCTGTATAATCCAGTTTTAACTCAAACTGATCCACAAAATCTGGATTGGATATTAATAGCAGTTTGACCGGTATACTCTTATACTCGGTATGTCCTTGTATGCAACATAAGACCGGTACTGCTTTACTTAGTTCGGTCTACCAATGTATTGTCGACCGGTGCATATACTCTGCTCATAGTGTACCGGTGTCTTATAAGTAATGTGAGTAACCGGTGACCCTTTACCGGTGTGAATGAGAGTGTGTGAAAGACACTAATGACAACTTAAATTTCTAACACGTTGGTTACTGGTATTTGCACTGTGTTGAGGTGGATTCGGTGGAGTGCATAACAATTCCTTTCCTTCCCATTATTGGTGTCAACGGGCTCTGGAAAGAGAGACATAGTTGTCTTAGGCTAATCTTGGACAGTGGAGCTGCTAAATGCATGTTCGAACAACATTGGAGACATAAACTAAATCGTTGTCAGTCAGCTAGCTTTGGATGCGATGACACTAGGTTCTTATTTTACAAACATGTGTACTATTTCCTAATTGTGTATGTAAAATTGTGACGTTGGGGGTTATGTATTTGGTTGTTGGTTCTGTCATTAGTGAATGTGCTATTGGGCTTGAATGAATAGAAGAAATTTTGATAAATAAATGTCCATGGAATTTTGTGGTCATTTAAATCCTCATTCTCTATTGTAAAACCTTTATTGTGCAAAATTTAATTTCTGAGATTGCTAGTAGTCTGGTTATCATTCATTGAGAAGTTGCAGGAAAATCACTGAGACCATAACTGTACCGTTTCAGCCTAAACTCCTCAAACTTGGCAGTGACAATGCAGTTTCTAAAATATTAAAAAATTACAGTGAAACCTTAATCTAGGATATTACAAAATTTGTATACTACCGTCCCCTATTGTCCCCTATTTTTGGCTCTCTAGGAAACGTCCCAGAAACATGTTTCCTGGTGTCTCCCCGTCCTCGTCCCTAAAACATCATGGAACATAGGTATACTCATTTTCTATTCTCCTTTTCCATGGCTTCTTCCTTAGCTCTCTATCTACTTGGTCAACCCAATTAAGGTCCTCATCTCTAAAGATAGGATCCTTAGCCTCTGTGATCCAATTAGAGTGTGGATCGACCTCCTCTAATGTGATGGGGGATAAGTCACAACCCAAAATCTGTCTATGGCGAAGATGAAGGTGTTATAAATCTTGTCATTTATGTCAAAATCAAACAGATATTATCAAATGAATGTTGATGTTGAAGGACAAACACATACAAATATATTGGGTTTGAGATTTCTGAAGATTTCCTTAATTCGTAGTCTTTTGTTTCACTAGAATGAGTTATATCGAGCTATTCAAATGCTTTATATGTTGTTGTGAATAATGTATTGATACAAGTACCTGCGGTTTCAGACCAATGTTAATAATTATGGTGATAACAAAACAAATATTGGATGTACGGTGAAAATAATGTCTATCTTTACCAATGATCTGATATCAGGTATTGAAAATATCGGACAAAGTATTGACTAACATTTATTGTATGAAAGGCCAAATATTTTTGCAAACGCAATTGTTTCTGGCATTCTGCAATATATTTGATCAGAATTTTGTTGTGGATTCATCATAGTATTGATATAGTTGTAATGATCAAATAATATGTTCAAACTAATTTGTATATATTAAGTTTGTCATGTCTTGGATCACTGTAAGTGTTGGTTGATTTGGTTGGAACTGACAATTGCCACTTGTATTCAGTTATGTCCTGCATAATTCCTTAGTATTGTTCACGATTGTTGCTTCTAGAGTTTTATTTTTAGCGATACAAAGAAAACATTTTAAGTGTTATGTCATTTGGTTATAGTGGCTTTGGTTATAACTACTTAAGAAGATGTTGTTGGACTAACTCCCAATGTCCCCCTTCGGGATTCGTGACATGGTTTAATAGCCTTCTATGTCTTCTATAAGTCTAGTGGTTGTATCGGGCATTAATAAGTTGACCTTTTGGTGCATCGACAACTGCTAGTTATAACAAGTGGTATCGGAGCTTGGTCACACGTTTGAATCCCCTTGGGTGATGGTGGGGGAGATTGTTGAACTAACCGCCAACGTCCCCCTTCGGGATTCATGACATGGTTTAACAGCCTCTTGTGTCTTCTATTAGTCTAGTGGTTGTATCGGGCATTAATAGGTCGATCTTTTGGTGCAACGACAATTGCTACTTGTAACAGATGTAACTATTCAACCATACAAACTGATGATTGTATGTTCTTATTTAAGAAGTGAAATGGTTTGATGAAAGAAGAGCACGCTGAATGGATTTAATTATATGAAGCCTTGTAATATCCCCAACTAGGATATTGCCTCAAATCTGATTTTGGTTGTCAATTTTGAATGTTTGACATTTAAAACACTTTACATGCAAGCTTTGATACCACTGTAAAGAACCCTTGCGAGTTCTAGCTTTGACAACACTGGATTTGCTTCAATTGTGGATGTTTGACATTTTGTCAAACATTTTGCATGAAACCTCAATCTTGCTGTCTTTTATTTTTAGATTATATTTGCTTGCTTGAAATGGTTTTAAATGAAGTTGAAATGCTAACAAATGATTATTAAGATATCCAGGCAAGGAACTAAAATGCAAATGCAATCTTTTTTGACCACTTGAATGCATACATATGATTTCTACATTTAAAATGTACACCTACAGCCAATGGACATTTTATCAAATAGTTGGCATGCAACCTAATGATTGGACATTAACTAAAATGAATAACTACAACAAAGGCATCTCCTCAAATAGTTATTGTGCAACCTTATTTCTATGAACAAATTATCTTTTTGCAATTCAATTACAATGATGAACAATGCTTTGAAAAAACTAATTAATTGCAAAATATCAAAATCTCGGACTGACTGCAAGCATGTATAAATTCTCCAGATTGTACCGCAGTCGTCTAGTAGTGATCTCAGATTTGTCTCTAATTCTCACAATTTCTGAAAAAGGCACCAAACAGCAGGAACACGCCTCATAGATGTCAAACACTGCCTCAATTAATCAAACGCAGCCTCTAAAATGACTGCCACTGCTCTATTGATGAATGACGACTCTTTAAACCCCAAATGCAAACCTCTAAAAGGCTGTAATCTGCACAAAATATAGTCCTCTATCCTTGCAATTATATCTGATATGAAACTCTGATATGAAATGCTTAATCCTCTTCACAAATTGGTCACCAATTTTAACACAATTTTAACCTCTGGATGAGATTAATGCTGGCACAATTCACTGGCAGAGATCAACCAATTCAAAGTGCAAAATACTTAGAAGAATTCCCAGTTCTTCCAACCTTCAAACAATGAAACCCTTGGCTTCAACATTCATCACAAATTCATAAAATAACAAATGCACAAGTAACATTATGAAAAAGAACTCATGTGAGTCTATAACTTTTGTGAGAGAACTCACATTTTTCCAGCCAATGTGGGATAAATAGATATACTTTTCTTTTCAATAATTCATTTACTCCAATACTTTTAATTAATACCTTGGCTTAGGCTTCCATGAATTAATTAAATAAATGGACCCTTTCCATGACGACTCAACCCTCAACTTAAGTGAAATTATAAAGTTAAATTATAACTTTATAATAAGCCATTTAATGATTTAATAATAATTTGGCCACCAAAATAATAATAACTCCCAAAATACTTATCCTTTTAATATGTCGTTTGAAATAAGAGTCACACCTATTATTTCCCCACGTGACCAAATGCACTTTCCAAAAATAGAAAGGGTCCTTGAACAACATCAGGCTTATTATAAATAGTAAATGTGACAAAAGTATAGCAAATGAAGTCCAAATGAAGCCAAACGAAAGCCTAACCAAAGCATACTGAATCCTAAGCATACTGAATCCTAAAGTAGATGCCCACTAAAAGAGACCCTCTGTCCATCCTCATTAGCCTACGAGGGTCACATGATAGGCTAATCGATCCATAGTCATAGTCATGGTAAAAAGGGGACATTACAGTCCTCCCTCCCAAGACTGCTTGTCCTCAAGCAATCACAAGAATCAAAGAAACACAGTGATCCACTCGGATCCCAAGGATAAATATGTATAATGTCCCCGACGTCACTTGCAAACTCTTGTGATGATAACACTATCCACAAAGCTATCTTGAATAAACTGTCACCATACCAACAATTTGTTAGCAATTTAAGTTGTCATTAGTGTAAATTCACAAACACCATGCACCGATAAGGCCTCACCGGTCACTCACGCTACTTAGAAGACATCGGTAGACAAGAAACAGAGTGTGTATACCGGTAGATGTAAGCACCGGTAGACTGATCTAAGTACCAGTACCAGTCTCATAAGTGGATACAGAGATGAACCGAGTATAGGATATACTGGTCTAACTGCCTAAAGATCTGCACTAGATTTTGCGGAGCAGTTTGAGTTAAAATTGGATTATACGGGACATCTACCGCTCTGAAGTGGAGTTAGCTTTTTAACAGGAGTTAGCTTTATTTCTACGGATGTTTTAAAGGTCATAGGACGCAAGAAATAGGGTTGTTGAGAATTGTTGAGTAGACAGAGTAGTGAAGAGACATCTGTGTAGCAATCACAGTCACTAGAAGTGAAAGGCAAAGAAGCAGAAAAGATTCAACAGCCAGGCAAACCGGGGAAGAGATCAACAGGTATGATCTGATCAGACAATCAGTGTCATAGAAGATCATTTCTTTTGTAAGGTGTGAAAGCAAGTTAAAATCCCTTTATCAGGGTGGACCTAATGGGTTCTTTGTAAAATCCCCTAACAGGGTAACATCATTGTTGATGTTAAAAGTCCTTTAACCAGACAACTCCTAATAGAGTTAAGATCTTAACCGATTTTCTACCAAATCCCTTAACCGGGTAGCACTCTAACAAGTGTTTTGTAAGCTCCTAACAGGGCGCCTTCATTCTGCAGTAGTGAAGTTGCAAGCTCTGTCTCACCGTGGTTTTTTCCTTCTAATCGAGGGTTTCCACGTATACATCTTGTGTTGATCTGTGTGTTTCTATATATGCTTATAAATGATTGTTTATATTCTGCTTAACAAGTAAGGATACTTGAACAAGTTTTGAATTATATTAGAAACAAGTATTTATTGATTCACCCCCCCTCTAAGTAACCGATTAGCAATAACACAATGGTGACTCACCCAATCCGCAGTGCCAATCCTATCTCCTCTTGGATCCCAGTAGAGACGAAACTCACATCCATCCATAACAAGGAAAAATGGATATCCAATATCATCTGCTAGATTAAAACTCCTTGCACACCCTGCCAATCTGCCATGAGTATGAAGTCTATTTGTGCAATAGGAACTAGTACTCCCAAAAGCATCTGTACCATAACCTTGATATCCATCCTTTGCAAAACCATCATGGATATGCTGACTCTGCAGGTAGGCTCCTGCTAACTTGCAACAACTAACCCCATCAACTGCAGATGGTGCAAACCCATCCCGTAAATGATGGTATGAACCTAGAGCCAACCCACACTTGCGCGAAACCAAGTTCTCTACTTGTGGGTCAAAAGAGAAATGACGAGCACTCCTCATTGTGTTGTTGCGATAAAATTCTTCGATCTCTGTCAGAGGCTCATCATCATCAAACCGAGAACCAAGAGATGGCTCCAATCTTTGTCTCCGAACAACTGGTTGGGTAGGATCTCGGGTAACCCTTTCAACAAACCCAACCACAAAATCCCTGTGGGGATGCATTGTAGTAAAAGTCTCTACAATCTTTCCCACCAAAACCCGAATTGCACAAGAACCCCCGATGAGAGTACCCTCAAAGATTCCGAAAGGTCCCTCCTGAAATCCTGGACTCTCAAGAAGATACTCTATAAATGACTGTGCGGTAGAAATTATACAAAGTAGAATCAACCTGCTCTCCTACAATCCACAATTGGGATCTTTGATACTGGGGCACAACCAACTGTCTATCACCACCAACTATGTGAGATGCAGTAACAAATTTGCCTCCGGAAGAAGGAAACAAATCAACATGAGAGTTAACCACCAACCCAAATGATACCTTGCCCATATCCTGTGAAGAAGATGGAGTAGTGTCATGAACTAGCACACAACTCTTTGATGAATCCACTACTACTATTGAGATTTATTAAGTTAACTAATCCAAGTAATTATGTGGAAACTACCAAATAATTTTATAAAATAAACTTTGGGATTGAGGTTGGATATGTGATTGATTATTTCTCTCATTATTGATTCTGAGGAATTTCTTGGAGTTGCTGCCTAGATATTGAAACCCTGGCAAGACCTTTTTAGGTAGTTTAGAAGGATCACTTAAATTCTTCGTTGCAGTTAGTGATTGATTTGACAGAAATCGATGGAGTCTTCCAGGAAAATTGATTTCAAACATTTAGAGTAGTGTAGAGGTATATATTTATACAAAAATTATAACTTTCGACATTTTAAACAAGTATCAGGAAAGTTGAATGCTAGTGTTTGGAATATCATTGAAGACAAACTTGCAATAAATTTAGAGCAAAAATATGTTAGAAACAAGGCAACACACACAACTGAGGGGGGGGGGGGTTGAATCAATCGTGTCCAATAATCTAAAAACTTCACCCAATACTTAACCTTAATACTTAGACTAGAATAATAAACATTAAAGCACTAAACCATTCGAGCTGAGGACACACATCCATGTCCTAAACTCACCACTAGGTTAGCAACCAAAAGTATTGCATAATCAATCCACACTGAATCAAAAACTGCAACACTGCAACTTCCTGAACACCCTGAAAAACTAGTTTGATAAATCACCTAAAACACTCTCAAATCATAATGCGAACCTTTGTAAGTTGACATAGGCCAACTATAGACATCCCTGCAACCATCTGCAACATTGTAACATCTGATCTGCAATACAATAGTCATATCGATCCAAACTCTTCACTGAACTAACTAGGAACATTGTTAGAAATAAAGAAATATATTGGCATCAATGACAAAACATCAATGTCAACACATATATGCAATATATCTCATAAATTTCCAGCAATCTCCCCTTTTGGCATTGATGACAATATATGATGTGAAAAACCAAATCAGTGCACAAAGAAACCATATCAACAATACTACCAACAATATCCACAATATATCTCTTCTCAAAACTTCTGCAACAAAAAACAATTCTTTCTAAGATCCACACTGTTTTTCACATAGCTATCTCTCCCCCTTTGACATCAATGACAAAGGCACATATATGCACTAAGTCATAGAGGTAAAAAACAACTAAACATCTCTCCCAAAATCTAAACAACATACCTCACAAGATTGACTAGTCCCCTTGAGTAGTAGCCACCAAACCATCAGTCCGGATTGACAATAATCTATGTGAAAGCACTAGACCGATGCAAGTCCATGCATCTCTAGCACTGATTTGGAAGGGCTATCACCCCAAGCTTACCTCGGAGATACTTAAAAGTATCCTTTGGCAAGGGCTTCGTGAAGATATCTGCAATCGTCTCTTTAGTAGGCAAATATTTCAATTTGACTTTCCTTTTCACTCACCTTTTCTTTCAAGAAATAATATTTGATAGATATATGTTTTTTTTTTAATGTAATACAGGATTCTTTGAAATATTGATAGCACTTGAGTTATCACAATAAATAGTAATAGGCTCATCAATATTCACTTTGATATCTTTTAACATTTGCTTCATCCAAACCACTTGTGTACAGTTAACAACAACATCAACATACTCAGCCTCAGCAGGTAGATTGTGATATACAACTTTGCTTTTTATTGAACCATGAGACTAACCCATTTTCCAAGAAGAATGCTCCACCAATTGTACTTTTTCTATCATCCACATTACCTGCCCAATGTGTATTAATGAAAGCACTCAGTGTAAAATTATCATTCTTTCCATACCATAAACCATAGTCAACTGTTCCTTTCAAATATCTGAATATCCTCTTAACAACATGTGATTTCTTTGGTTTTGCTTGAAATCTTGCAACAATGCAAATTGCATTTGTTATGTCAGATCTAGTGTCAAATATAGCAATCCACCGATCATTGATCTGTACCTTGTTTGATTTGCATTAGCAAAATCATCACTCTTTGTCAATTTGCAACCAATTACCATAGGAGTACCAACCGGTTTTGAATCATCCATGTTAATTTTTTTCAACAGCTATTTCACATACTTAGATTGTGATACGAAAATCCATTTTTTAGATTGAGTTATTTGTAGACTAAGAAAGAATTTCATCTCATCTATCATGGACATCTCAAATCTTTTTTGCATCTCATTAGCAAATTCTTTGCTCAATTTGTCATCATCACCAAAAATAATATCATCCACAAATACTTCAACAATCAAGACATTGTCAAGATCAATTTTGAAATATAAATTAGTATCAGCAATACCTTTACTAAATCCAAGTCTCAACTGTAGACATCTAAATTTGATTACCAGATTCGTAATCTAATTTAGTTTTCCCGTAAGACATTATTGGTTAAATATTTAATATTTAATTAATTTATGTCATTCGACTAGTTAATTAATTTAATTAATTAACTATAGTCTAATTAATTATCTAATGGCAACCCATAGCCATTTAATTAATTTCCTTCCCCTTCTACTAATTGAAACAAATACTATTATTTGATTTAATTAATTCACTTTATCCCTTTATTCTTCTTTTGATTAAATAAATTTTATTTAATCTATTTGAACACATGGCTCTTAACTTTAACCCCTACCCTAACCATCCTCCAACCACCTAACCCTTGGTTCTAACTCAACCCATCCCCTTCACACATACTAATCCCCTCTTAATTAATTAATCACCCTTGATTAGCTAATTAACCCTCCACTCATTCTCTCTCCCATCACATCCTCCTAATTCTCCCACTTGCCCCATAATCTTAGCCTAATTACTCACTAAACATTTGCACAACCTTAATCATAAGGATTAAGAATTCCTAAGCCATACCAAAGTCAACCTCATGTCTTGTCAACTCCAATCTCAACTCCCTCTCCACTTGTTAACCTTAAATGCTCTTACACCCTCAACGACATTTTTACACCTTTGTCCACCATTCTCACTTCCCAAAATGGTCACATTCCTCAAGGCTTGACATTTGAGATTTGAGACAAGATGTGCCTTTATGGCATATCTTCCCCTTCCCCCATGTCCTCGCAAGCTCTCTCCTTGTGACACTTGTCACAAGGCTATGAGTTTGAAGAAGCACAATCCATGTGCTCTCCTTCAAATGCATCCCAACCCTTCACAAGATTTCATTCATAGCCCTCCATTTGACCCTTTTTGGCCTATAAATTGAGCTCTTTTTCCTTCACAAATCATCCACCATTTCAAGAAAAGTTATCATGTCCCTTTGAGATTCAAAAGCAAGACTCATATCCTCATAATGCCAAAATCATCCCTCATCCATTGAAAAATCTCTCATTGAAACTTGAAGCAACCATCATTGTGAGCACACATCCCTCAACTTGGACAAATCTACGTATCAAGGAGGCTCTTTGGGTGTTTATGGTTTGCATCCTCTTGTTTATTGCTTTTTTTTGTCTAATCTTAAAAGTTATAACAATTTTAGTTGTTGGAGTGCTTAACTAGATTAGGTATCCCTTTAACCACTATTTTGTTGTATACATCAACAATATTTGTCTAACTTTGCATACCGGGCTCTTGGTGCTTCTTTCAATTCATACAATGCTTTCTTCAATCGGCAAACCATGTCACCTTGATCAGTTAAAAGAAAACCATCGGGCTTCTCAACATAGACTTCCTCTTCTAACTCTCCTTTCAAGAATGCAGACTTAACATCCATTTGATATACCTTGAAATCTTTGTAAGCAGCATATGCAAGAAATATCGTAACAGCTTCAATTCTAGCAACAAGAGAAAAGGTCTCTTCAAAGTCAATACCTTCCATTTGTGAATATCCTTTGCAAACAAGTCTAGATTTATTCCTTACTACTTCCCTATGCTCATTTAGTTTGTTCCTAAATACCCATTTGGTTCCGGTTACATTCTTATCTTTCCATCTGGGAACTAGAATCCATGTTTTGTTATTTTCAATCTGTTCTAACTCTTCTTCCATTGCCCTAACCCAACTTTCATCTTTTCATTCTTCATCAACATCCTTAGGTTCAACTTTAGAAATCAAACAAATTTCATCTCTACTTCTAGCATGTCTTCCTCTAGTCAAAACATGTTGATAGGGATTTTCTAATTTTCTGAATGATTGATTATTACATACCTTGGAGTCTTCAGTATTACTTTTGTAGCAGACTCTTGTGTTTCCATTTCATCCTCATTTGCAATTTTTTCATCCTTCTCTACCGATCCATTCTGATTCTGATTCTGTGCTTGCACCATCTGATTCCCTTCTTCATCATCTGACTCATAACTGCAAGATCTGGTCTGTTTTTTATAACTTTCATCCACTTTCACATTAACACTTTCAACCATCTTTCTCACCCTATTGTTATAACATTTGTATGCTTTTCTCTTTGTAGAATAACCAAGAAAGATACCATCATCACATCTAGGATCAAATTTATCTAAGTCTTCATCTCTCTTGATATAACATTTGCTTCCAAACATTTTGAAATACTTCACTGTAGGGACATGACCATACCAAAGTTCATAGGGTGTCTTACCAATACCTTGCTTTATTTGAACTTGGTTCAATGTATAGACTGCAGTACTAACCACTTCTCTCCAGTAGATCTGAGGTGCATTTACTTCCATCATCATAGTCCTTGCAGTGTCAAGGATAGATCTATTCCTTCACTCTGCAATTCCATTCTATTGTGGGGTTTGCAAGGTAGACATTTGTCTCTTTATTCCATGCTCCTCACAATATGCATTAAACTCTCTTGAAGTAAATTCTCCACCTCTGTCCAATCTCAGTCATTTCAGCTTCAATTTTATCTCAATCTCAACCATAGCTCTAAAAATCTTGAATTTATCAAATGCTTCAGATTTCTCCTTTAAAAATGTAACCCACATCATGCTTAAGTAATCATCAATGAACAAAATGAAATATTTATCTCCATAATAATTCCTTGTCCTAGTTGGGCCACATAAATTTGTAAGCACTAAATCTATCAATCCACTTGAAGGATAGGTCTTGCTTTTAAAAGTAGATTTAGTTAGCTTACCCAATTGACATTCCTTACACATCGCAGTAGCACACTTCAACAATCTAGGAAAATCTCTTACAACATTGGTAGTGCTTATCTTCACAATATTATCAAAGTTTACATGAAAAAACCTTTTGTGCCACAACCAACTATCATCAATTTTAGCAATCGAGCATCTATTCTCTGTACTTTTCAAATGAAATACATTACCTCTAGTCTTGGTACCTGATGCAATCTCATTTCTAGAACTTCCCATGATCATACACTTTCCATCCTTGAATTGTAAAATGTAACTTTTATCAACAAGCTATCCAACACTCAAAAGATTATGTTTCAAACCTTAAACATATAAGACATCATCAGTGTTATTCTTGCCATCAAGTGTAATTGAACCTCTTCCTTTGATCATAAAAGAAGTGTTGTCACCAAATCTGACAACACCACCATCATACTTTTCCAATTTCACAATTTGTTCTTATCTCCAATCATGTGATGTGAACAACCACTATCTATCACACATTCATCATTTGTTTCAACATGTGCAGCTAGGGCTTTTTCTTCATTCAAAAAAGTAGGATTCTCATCTCTAATAGTAATGAACACAATCTCATCTTCACTCTTTTCAGATTTATCATTAGTAACACCTTCGATAGCAGCTAAATAACATTTCTTATGATATTTAGGCTGAAACTTTGTAGGCTTATGCTTCGGTACTCTCTCAGGACATCTAGAAGCAAAATGACCAATCTTATTATATGAAAAGTATTTCAAAGGTAGCTTCCCTTCATACTTACCTGCTCCCTTAGGCACTCTCCTTGCAATTAGGGCTTCTAGCTTTTCCATCTTTCTTTCCTCTTCTTCAATTTCTTCCCATTCCTTAGCATATCTAGATCCATACGTAGAAGAACTTTTACCAAAATCACACTTTTTCTTATCCTTAGAAACAATAGGTTTAAATGTAGATTCAACTTTAGGAAGATTATCACCAAATCTAGTCATTTCAAAAGTAGATAACTTACCAACCAATGTCCATGTCACAGTAGACACAGTTTTGATTTCTTCAATTGTAGCAACTTTGTTTTCATAAGCAGGAGGCAAGTATCTCAGTATCTTAGAAACAATTTCATCTTCTTCCAATTTTCCACCAGCACTTCTCATTCCACAAAGAAGCTCGATCACCTTCTGAACATAGGCTTGAATATATTCATCTTCACTCATCTTCAAAGATTCTAACTTTCCTTTCAGGCTTTGCAGCTTCGCTTGCTTCACATAGGCATCTCCTTCATTTAAGGCTTCCAATTTTACCCATATCTCATGTGCGGTCTCTAACTCCATAGCATTTGTATTTTCAGCATCTGATAAGGCACTCAACAAGGCTTCTTTTACTCTCATATTACACTCAAATTCCTTCTCATCAACAATAGTAGTAGATAGATTTGTAGGAGGCATGTAATTTTTCTTGGTGACTGTAAAATAATCTTCTCCGATGCATCTCAAATATGTAATCATTTGACCCTTCCATATAGTAGAGTTTGCTCCTTCAAATCTTGGACTCTCCTTAAAGGCTTCCATCCTAGATCACCTCAAGTGCTCAAGCTTCAAAAAGAGGATCTAGCTCTGATACAAATTGTTAGAAACAAGGGAGCACACAACTAAAAGGGGGGGGGGGGGTGAATCATTTGTGTCCAATAATCTCAAAACTTCACCCAATACGTAACCTTAATACTTAGATCGGAATGATAAACATTAAAGCATTGAACCGCAAAGCATAAGAACACATAACATCAACCTTTGTCACTTAAGAAGAATAGTTTGTCAGCATCCAAATCACGAACCATTCGAGTCGAGGACACACATCCATGTCCTAAACTCACCACCAAGTTAGCGACCAAAAGTATTGCATAACCGATCCACATTGAACCAAAAACTGCAACACAATCACTTCCTAAACAACCAGAAAAAGTATTTTGATAAATCACCTGAAACTTCAAATCATAATGCGAACCTCTGTAAGTTGACATAGGCCAACTACAAACATCCCTTCAACCATCTGCAACTTTGAAACATCTGATTTGCATTACAGTAGCCACACTGATCATCTAATCTACATTGTAGTAGCCATACCGATCCAAACTCTTCACTTATTAAACCAAGAACTCTGTCAGAAATAAAGAAATATGTTGACATCAATGACAAAACATCAATATCAGCACATATATGCAATATATCTCGGAAATCTCCAACGAAATATTAATTATGGACATCATGCTGAAATTCTCTATATTGATAAGTGACATGAAATATTTCAAAGGAAATATTATTGGCATTACTACTCATTTTGAATATTTCATTCTAGCATAATTTTCTAATTTTTGCGATCTTGTTTTAATGATATTTTATTGGTTGAAGAATAAATATTTGAGAAAACAATTTTGGCATGTCATATTGGTGGATTATGTTATCCAATTGCTCTCTCCTTATTTTGGCAATAATATCCAATAAATGACTTCATTTTTTTGAGCTAGTGGGAATTTATTCATAGTATGAGACATGTTTCATAGGCGCATAATTATTAATTTCTGTGTGGAGGGATGTTTGAGAACACTTTTGGCAAAGACTATTTGACAAGAATTGACTTTACTGGTGCGGGTTCTTCATCTGAGCATAATCAATGAGGAAAGAGTCCTTTGTGTGTGACTTGGTATTATTTGGCATGAGGGTTCCTTGATCTATTGTTAGCCCTATTCCCTCTATTTTGGTGTGGGCTTTTTAAACTCACAAGTGCTGCTTCCTTGAGCGTTGGCCTTATTCCTGGTATAGATTCATGAGTATTTGTGTAAACTGAAGATTTCGTAGTGTTTGGCAATAATGTGCTATTTGGAGTGGAAGGTATGAAGGCCCTGGACCTTGCTGGTGAAGCAGACTATGGAGGAAAGATATTTTGAGCCTTCTTTGATAGCAAACATCAGTCTTGGGTGTGGATGTTAAAGTGCACAAATATACTATGTTACATGGGGACGCGTCCCTTTTCCCTAGGGAATTCGTCCTTGTCTTTGAGACGTTTCGGGGATGGGGAAATGAAAAGGAAACATTCCTAAGTCATCCTCGATTGCAAAAAACTATAGGGAACGACAAGAAATGTCCCTTGACATTTGGGGACGGCTAGCCATCCTCAAAACACCTAGGGGACGCTGAAACGTCCCATATCCATCCTCAAAATGGATAGGTGTCCCCTACACATTCAGATGATTTTTGACATTAAAAAAAAATTAAATTCTTTTTGCCAAAGCAACAATCTGAGGAGCCCACAAGGTTCAAATTCATGTTTGTAGATGACAAAACTCAAATGAAGTTTGGCATGGGAAAAACATCATAATAAACATATTAAGTTTTATGTATTAAATAAAATAATGAAAAAAGTTATATATTAAATAAAAATATATTTAATTATAAATTTAATTGATATCTTTTAAATATTTAATTATTGGTCATTCAATAAAAAACAATTCAAGTCGATATTGTTTAAATTTTAATATATCTATATCTATATATATATATTAATAAAGTGATTATGAGAAGGTGTTCACTGCGCAGGGAAATTCCCTCGCTAGAGAACAAGCCCTAAAGGAATTCCTTGTGATCATTCCTTCTCAGCTTTGTTGATGTGAGTTTTGTACCACTACATAACATATAGCAATTGAAATATTTGATACGGCGTACCAAACACTCAATCCTCTCTTGAAAAGTATATAAGAATACTCCAAGGTTCCTTACACCTGTGGATACTAACTCAGTCTTAAATGTGATTTGCTGGTAATCACTTCGGCGGGCTTACGTTGTCTATCTGGAAATATCTCAACTTCTACTATGATGGTGATAAGATTTCTAACTTTCACAACCTTTTCAAATGATATCTCAGTTTATATCACTTTCAATTTTGCTCTTTCCAAACTCTCAAACTTCACTTTCCAACTTCTAATTCTCAACTTCAACTACTAAGTTACTGATTACCTCTACTCCTAAGGATGGAAAAATTGGCAAATGGACGGGGATCAACCTAATGAAGACATGCCAGCGGTGTTACCTCCACAGGTGCAATGATTCTAAGGAAAGAAGACTAGATTACCACACAAGGCTCCTTGACAAGCCGCCAAGATGCTAGTGGCCTAGTATAGGATCCCTATCAAACATCTACCAATATCACCATGCAATTAACCATCTATCACTACTCTTCCTTTAACACTTGCTTGAAAATAAAATCTACTTTAACAACTCAATTGAAATGAAATCTATCTCTAACAATTGGAAGTAGAAACCATGCAATAACACCAAGTGTTCTTAATCACCATGCAAGACACAACAATGATAAGAGAAGCAATTTTGGTATTATATTAGCAACAATTTTCTTCAACCCTTTACAAATGAGAGTACATGGCCTTATATAGAGGCTCAAAATTACAATGAATGGCCAAGATTAAGAGGCAAAACCAACGATCCAGATTGAATCCTAGAAACCCTAATTAGGGTTACCACCTCACCGGCCAGTGAGAAGACGCCACCTCATCAATGGACCAATGAGAAAAAAGAAAAGTGGTAACCAATAAGAAGGCACCAAAATGGTAGCCAATCAAAATCAGACACCTACCCCACCCAAAGAGAAAGGAAAACTTGCCACTTGGGCTTACATCAAATGATCTTCTAATACAATTCTATTCTTTTCTTTCATCTTTTTAGCATAAGTAATGAACTTAGCTAACACGTTGTTGATTTCCTCTATGGGAGGGCAAGGTGTATGCCTCATCCTGCGCTCTGCTATGCTCACCATGTTCTCTGCTGCCTGCAGTATCTTCTTATTCTCCTCTTCATCATCCTTGGTGAACTCGATCAAGGCCTTGAGAGAGGCAAGGAGGTCCAACTGTTTTTCTCTAATGACAACCTTCCCTAACTCGTCCAATCTTGACCCAAATTCTGTCTCATTACAATCCTCCTCTTTGATGTCTTCAAAATCAAGCGCAATCCCCGCATCGCCCAACATGCTTGAAATGAGAGTGTCGATGCTTGGACTGTGTTGTGCCATTTCATCCTGTATTTCCTCAAGTAATCTCAATCTGTTAGTCATGGTAACATACCAAGACTCCATAATACTCCTTCCTCCTTCGTTAATCACATTGGCCCTCACCAAGGATCCCTCTGATAGCTCCAAAGCTGCATGTAATCGAGGAATGGCTAAGTCACGAATTGGAAGGAAATCCTTCCACATTCCTTCAAATGTTCTGAATTTGTCCCTGAGTGACACCAATGACCTGAAAGTAGAGATAAAGGCAGGCATGAATCTTCGCCCCTCCTGAATTGTACGACTGATCCAATTTCTAGTTCCTTGTTCCTGGACGGATATTACTTCTTGGCCGTTCTCACTGCACTGTGGAAGAGCGGTCGGATGCACCTGTTGGATAGGCTGACTGTCTCTCCAATACTTGTTCTCAAACTCCAACTGAGCATTTCTTTCATTTGCTATTCTCAACCTCTCCCTTATCGAAGCAAGGCCCTCTTGAACCTCCACACACTCCATATCATCCGTGACTCTACCCATGTTGTGTTCCACTATCTCATAATCCTGGGCTACAATTTCACCCATTGTCTTGTTAACCTTTGGAACTGCAATTTGAACCCTTCGGTGACCATCACTGCAGTCTCTGATTACTTTTGCCACTGTTCCTGCCATCTGTCTCTGTTCGACATCACCTTCTTTTTCCGCTAACCCTTGAATATCCTCGACTGTCCGGATGGCCATAACTTCACCCCTTGGCATCAGCATCTGTTTTAACCAACGTGGAGCAATGCATTTCCCCACATCGGGATTTGGTTCAGGTAACACACTTTCACCGACGGCCTTGAGCACCTGGTTGCCGTCCTCATCCGACGGAGCTTCAATATCAATAGGCCTATCCCCCTCCTCACTAGTGGCTGTCATATCTTCATTAACTTGATTCTCTGAAAGAGGAGAGTACTCCGTACTATAACTATATCCACTTGACTCTGAACTAGAGCTCACCTCCACTGCTGCACCTTGATTTCCTATATCCACCTCTTGGCCCCGAGCCCCAGCTACACTTTCTCTTGATCGCACTGTACTTTGCTTCTTTGTTTGAGGCTCAAGATGTTTCTTATTCTTTTCAACTTCCAAACTCCTCTTATTCTTAACCACTTGCTGCGGTTTCTGACCACTATTACCACCTTGAGTTCCAACTGACCTTGTAGGAGCCTCCTCCGGTTGCTTCATCTTCTCATATGTAAGGCGTACCTTCCGACTCTGCAACTGCCCAAGCTTCTTGTTATACCACCACTCAGTATGTAGCTCAACTGTTCTGTTAATTGCCTCTAAAGATGGATCTTGATGATCATTCCAATTTACCGGGTCCAACTCTGCTTCTTCTACTGTGTTATAATCTTCTCTTAGCACATCTTCATCCTCTTCCAACTGATCCGGAATATTGAAATTCCTCCATTTGCATGCCCTCATCATGTCTACTGATAACCTCGAGAAAGCCAGCTTCCTCACATGAAAGTCATCCTGTGCATTGGCCCAAAAATCCTCCAAAGTAGGGATATGCCTGAATGTTTCTCCTCGAGCTATCTTGATTAGGCCCTGGGGATCAAATCCTTGTCTTGCCTTATACCAAGCCAAGTGATATTGTTCTAATTCCTCTCCTGCAGCTGCAAAGGCGGTAGAATTGGGACAACTCTCATTGCCTATCATGAGAGAGAAGGTAACCCCTGGCTCACCCCTCTGTTTCATCATTTTGTCATACTGCTCAAGTTGCCTAGCCAACTCCAACAAAACTATCCTATCGGGCGGGTACCGTGGAAGCCTCTTGGGACAAGTTGTACACCCAGCCACCCGAATATAAGTGAATTGAGGAAACTGAATGAACCAACTCCCAAACTTCTTGACTTTTGCTTCTGCTTCTGGTGAGAGCCTCCTAGCAGGTGCTCCTTGCAGTATCCTTACCATCCTCATGGCGAAGGCATCATAAAATATCTTGTAATCCTTGGTGTTGTGCAAATGAAGCTGTGGGTAGCACTCATGCACCAAATACTGTCCGGGTCCATTGCCAACTATCCCTCTAGCCTTAAGTCCAGGATGCTCATATAATCTTGCGATCAAATAAAAGAGGTAGGACCCCATGTGGAATCGCTTCTGAATCTGCGCCGTCCTGAGCTGCAACTCCAAATTTTCACTTATGATTTTTGCCCAATCAAACCTTTCCTTTCCTTTCTCAATGCCTTCAATAAAATAGTACATCCAAGTCTCAAAATGCACACCCTGGGCAGAGCCCATGATCCGATTGAGGAGGACGATGAGGTCCCCATATTCTGACTTAAAATCTGACCTGGTGAGTTTTGATGCCTTGGTAACTCCCTTCTTTCCTTCATGTAACCAATTTTGCTTGAGTAAAGCAAAGTAGGTATCTTGACTATCCTGAAAGAACCTGCTTGCTTGATTCATCAAAACTACTATCATTCCTTTCTGTTGGGGTATACCGAATGTCTCCTCAATCACTTGATTCCCAATGTTAGCCAACATTCTCCTACCCTCATCAAAGACGATAGACTTGGATGTAATATCAAATCGGGAAGCACACTCCATGATTAGTTCTGGACAAGGCAAGGTAGGAGGGAAAGCGGCGGCTTGCACAATTCCAGACTTGTATACCTTCCTTGCCATAGGGGATTGGCCTCTCCTCAACCTATCCCTCAGTTGCGTCATGTCAATGGTACCGATGTTAGTGTCTCGGACTCGTTTAAGTTTCGAGAAGAAGATGGTCTTGGGCATCATATCTTCCTTGTCAGCTATTTTGGTATTAGTCCCCATGGGATTCTTGCTCGTACTAGCATCCGCTATGGAGTGATTCATAGCAAGCAAGAAAGGGGAAAAATCCAATCACGACAATCGAGAAATCTGCTTAATGAACCAATCTTACAATCTCTCAACAAAACTTGTCTCCGTCACCCAAACAATCGTGTGACCAAAAGACAAAACAACTAAGGAAAATAGATTAAAAGACCAAATTACACTCCTGAATTCTAATCTGAGATCCCCTTTGAGAATTATCCAGGCTACAACACCTTGCTCCTAATCAAATCACCCCTAACAAACTTGGACCTCAAATCCTCGAAATAAAAAAACAACTTCATCACTCAATTCAGAAATCATCTCACCAATTCACCCCTTTTCACTTCACAAAATTCACTATCTGATGTCTTACATCAGACTAGGTCTGCCGCCCCCTAAAGTCTGCTCTCGGTATGAATTCGGGAGCCCCTATACAAGGCTAGTTTCGGGCCTCTACAGGCCTGCCTGTTACTAATTTCGCCTCTCAAATGACCAGGGCCTGCTCCCCTCAAATTCGGGTCTGCTATACAAAATTGCCCCCAAACAGGCTGCCACTAACTCGGGCCTGCTCTTCTACCAAATTCGGGAGCCTGGGCTCTTTGAGACTGCCCTATCTCTGCTCCAGCTCGCACCTTTCTTTATTTTCTGCTCCCAAACTCGGGCCTGTACTATCTTGAGTTCGGACTGCACTGTTATAATGTGTTTCACTGCTTCCTCTGGTGGATGTCGCTGCTTCCTGTCTTAAGTATTTCGCACCCTGCTCTGCCTTGTTGTTTCGCTGCTTGAGGAATGAATGGTGGAGTGAGGAGAGGAGGGAGGCAGCCTCTCCTATATAGCCGCCCTGGAGCCTCCTAATTCTAGGGCCGACCCTACACCAAAACAAAAGAAGAAAGAAATATTAAATGCGAATGGAAAATAAGGGACGACCTGCCCTTAATTTATTTAAACTCAACCTTTTGAAATTGCAATCATTTAATGCCCTCTAAAAATGCCGAAATGGAGGCCGACCTAGCAGCTTTCAATACAATTTTTCGATTTTGTAGCATGAAAACATTTAAATATTAATTCGAAAATGACAAGGCATGGCCAAAAACAGGTCCAAGCATTAGATTTTTTATTTATTTTTCCTTGACACAACATTCAACGCATATTGAAATGATCAACAAGTATCTAAAAAAATTTCAAAATTTCATGGCAACACATGGATTTCGAAAATTCAACAGTTCGTTCCAGATTTTCTTGTATTTCAAAAATATCATTCATTGTCCAAACAAAATTTGAAATTGGCCACAACAAATAATAAATTGAATTGCCAAAATGCCAAAAATTTTGAAGGCCACAAATCATTTTCAAATAACCAAATAAATCTCAACCCCATTTTTTCATTTCAAGATAACATTAAAAAATTTCAATTCAAAATCATCACATCATCAAGACCTTTAAGTTTAAACCAATACTAAAATTTCGATCTAAAATCAAATGCATTTCCAAACACATTACACTGCACCCCTTGAACTTGCCAGGCAATCAAAATCAAGAGGACTGGGCAAGGCCGAAACGTCCAAGTCTGAAAGGGTCGAAAAAAAATTAGGGGGGTCCCCATGGATGGGGCGATGTTGTAAAAAAAAAAAAAACTCACAACATCTGGCGACTCCACTGGTGAAATGTTCCTGAACATTTCAAGAATGAAATAACTTAGAACGAAAATTTTAAGATAACTCATTCGAACACCTACTTAAAGACAAGCGCTCAACCCGGGAAAGAGCTCTTAAGTTGAAATTGAGCGCCGTGACCGTAAGTTACTCACGTGTGTGCAAGTGATTTATTCCCCGCTCAACAAGAACTTGATAATCTCTCGGATCCATTAGACTTAGCTATTATAATATCCTTACTCCAAAAGCAGCCTGGATAGAGCCCCGCTGCCGGTCAGGCGTCCATAGCCCCGACGGAGTTATCGCTGTGGCACCACAATCACGGTTCTACCTTTAGTGATTATTTTTATAGCACCGGTAGAGATGATTGCACGCCCTCAGAGCCAATTTTCATCTGTTATTCTCACTCTGATATTACTTTTCATTTTTTTTATATTTTTCATTTTTCATGATAATTCTTTTCTTTTTTTTAACCAATTCTTTTGTTTGGCTTGCAGGCAATGAAGTCTGCGGAGGGTTTGGAAGACCACAGTGGCGCTGAAGCAGGTGTATGATTTTCACTAAGTCCAACTTCACTTTGAAACACCAAGAACTCAGAGCAATTAAGTGTGAGTGTAAAATGTTGTAATCATGTCAGAAGCAACTCAAGAACCACTATCGAGTCTAACCCAAATTTAGTACAAGTCCTACCATAGACCAACGACTAAGCACGCCCTTAAAATCTCCGAACCTTGTCAAATATATTCAAGAAATGAGCAAGACGAACTCCTGTTTTGTCACCAAAAGTGTGAAATTTCACAACTCGCCCACGAGTGATAACCTGGACCACCTTTGCACTGTGAAGCTCCAAAACCAAAACTGCTCTCAAAACAAAGGGAAGCTAAAAGATCCCAAGTCAACTGACTTGGTGCAACATAAGCACTGAGCTCCCTCAAACACCTAAACTAAACAACCGAAAGGAAACTACTCCAACCCTTGGGCCAAATGGTCCAAGACAAACTCTACTCTAAGAACAGAAAGCAAACTACACTAACAACTGAAAGCGAACTAAACTACTATTTACAGACAAGGGCTCCAGATGGAGTCCTAAGCTTGGAAATAATGCTTGAGGAATTGCCCGTTGACAGGCAACGGGACATCCTCACCAGTGAGTGTCTTGAGCTTAAATGCATTATCCCCGATGATTTCAGCGATTTGGAAAGGACCCTTCCATAGTTTATCAAATTTGCCATGTTGTCCTTTCTTTTCATGGGCTTTGTCCCAATATAAGACCAAATCAGAGATCCTGAAGGCCTTGTTTTGCGATCTTCTATCGAACCAACGTTTCACTACCCCTTGATGTTTTGCAAACTTCTCTAGGGCTTCATCCCTCTTCTCGTCTAATTGCATCAATTGAGTCAACCTGATTTGGACTCTATCTTCATTCTCATCATAGTACTCTTGTATAAACTTCAAGGTTGGGATTTTTAGTTGAATAGGGAACACAGGATCCTGTCCATAAACTAGATGGTAGGGAGAAATTCCTATGGACTCTTTAACTCTCGTTCTATCTGCCCACAAAGCATACCTCAGCTGAGTGTGCCAATCCCTTGGGTTCCTCTTCAGAAGTTTTCTAATCACAGTCAAAAGGTTTTTGTTTGTAGACTCAGCTAGGCCGTTTCCCTGGGGATAGTATCCTGATGAAAATTTTAAAACAATCCCATGATCAAAAGCCCAATTGTGAAACTTCAAGGAAATGAAAGCAGAACCATTATCACATACAAAAGCCGAAGGACATCCAAACCTTGTAGTGATTCTCTCTTCTAGAAACTTTATGACGATTTCAGCAGTGCAATTCTTAAAAGCTCGAGCTTCTGACCACCGAGTACAGTAGTCAGTCGCGGTTAGAATATACCTGTGTTGTGCTGAGGAAGATGGGTTGATGGGACCAATGAAATCAAGTCCCCACATTGCGAAAGGCCTCACCTCGGTGACTGGTTGTAAAGGCATGGCAGGATTCCTCTCCCTCTTTGCCGAAATTTGGCAAATATGACAAGTCTTCACATGTTCATGAGTATCTTTGAATAGGGTTGGCCAATAATATCCCGCTCTTAGTATCCAATGTGCTGTGGCCAAATCTGATCCGTGTCCGGTTCCCCACTTATCATGAAAGTGCTCCAAAATATTTCTGGCTTCTTCTTTCCCAACACACCTTAAGTATATTCCCTCATGATTTTGTTTATACAACACTGCTCCTTGTAACATATACCTCTTGCTCTTGAACTTTAATGCCCGCTTTTGTACTGGATTCAAATGTGATGGGCATCGGTGATTCAACAAATAATTAACAATGTCCTGATACCATTCATCAGGACGCACATCCTCCAACTCAAATACTTGCTGAACAAGTCCTGGTCCCTCTGACGCCATTGTTTGTGCCAACTGTTGACCCCTGACCAATTTCATTGGTTGAATTTCTACATCATATTCTTGGATAGTGGCGACCCACTTTCCTCTCCTTTCTCCAAGTTCACTTTGCATTAATAAGGTCTTCACTGCGATGTCAGGCACAATTGCATATATTTTGCTTCTCAAGATATAGTGCCTGAACTTCTTCATCGCTTTCACCAAGGCATAAGCCTGTTTCTCCACATTTGGATAATTCAATTCTGCTTCTCGAAAGGGTGCGCTCATGAAAGCAATCGGATGTTCTTCACCTTCTTCATTTTTCTGGGTCAATATGGCCGCACAGGCATGATCAGAGGCAAAAGAATATATGTTGAATGGCCTCTCATAATCTGGACTCACTAGGACTGGTGCATTAACAATAGCTTGTTTTATCTCTTCAAAGGCTCTCTTCGCTGCTGGAGTCCAATCCATCCTTGCATCCTTCTTCAACATATCGTTCATTGGTTTTACAATCTCTGCAAATGCTGATATGAACTTTCTTACAAAGTTGATCTTCCCAAAGAAGGACTTCAGTTCTTTCTTGCTAGCTGGAAGGCCAAGCTTGGAAATAGCCTCTACTCTCTCTGGATCTATCATGATTCCCTTTTCTGAAATTACATGTCCTAAAAGTTTTCCTTCTGTTACTCCAAACATGCACTTCTTTGGATTCAAAGAAACCCCAAACTTTCTGCATCTTGTGAAAACTTTTCTCAAATCCAAAATGTGATCCTCTCTATTTTTTGAAAACACCGTGATATCATCCATGTAGATGATGATGCACTTATCTTTTAAATCCTTAAAGGCATAATCCATGGCCCTCTGAAATGTTGCACCAGCGTTGATTAGGCCAAAAGGCATCCTCCTGTACGCAAAAGTTCCCCACTTCGTGGTGAAAGCCGTCTTCAATCTATCTTCTTCTTCCACTATCACTTGGTTGTATCCTGAATACCCATCCATAAACGTCATCATTTGTGCTCCATTTACCACTTGCAAAACTTCATCTAGTGATGGCAATGGATAGTTATCCTTCTCTGATGCTCTATTCAAATTTCTGAAATCAACGCATAGCCTTATTTCCCCACTTTTCTTTCTGACAGGGACAAGATTGGCGACCCACGTTGAGTGCCTCACTGGGAAGATGATCCGTGCGTTTAACAGCTTCTTCACTTCCTGGAAAATTAATGGTTCAAGCAAAGGATTGACAGGTCTCTGCCGCTGTCTAAATGGTTTACTCCCTTCTTTCAATGGGATTGTATGCGTAATGATAGAAGGGTCATATGTCTTCAAATCTTCATACCCCCAAGCAATCACATCTGGGAATTCTCTCATCAAATTCAGTATATCAGCTTTCTCCTTGGGTGTACAAATTTTTCCAATGTGGACAATCCTAGGACTATCCTCTGTTCCAATATTCACCCTTTCGCACTCATCACCCCCTGTAGGTTGATATGATACCTTATTGAACTGATCGAAGTCAAATATTCTTTCCAGTTCAATCATTCCCCTCGGGATGGTATTTGTCTTTAAGTTCATAATTTCTTCCGGATTGAGTTCTGCTTCTTCATCTATTTCCCCATCAATGATTTGCGCCGTGAAGACATCTGAATTGGTCAAGAACTTAAGAATGTGTTTATCGTTTTCAAATACTTGGAAGTTCTTGACATTGTCCGGTACTGATGGGACGGAGGCCAACTCGACTTTAAATTTCTTCAATCCTTCCAACTTGATTGGTGCTAGTGAGCTTGCAGCTTGCGCGAGTGCGTTAGCCACTTGATTATTTGCTCTGTAGCTAAACTTGATATTAAAGGCATCAAAGTCTTCTGTCAAGTCCCACACTCTGTTTCTATATCTTTTCAATCTCTTATCATGGCAAGTAAACTTTTGCTTCACTTGTTCAGTCACCAAATACGAATCTCCAAGCACATGGAGTATCTTAGCACCCTTTTTAATAGCACATAACAGGCCTAGAATTAAGGCTTCATACTCTGCCATGTTGTTGGTGCATGGAAATTGTAATCTATGTGCTGCCAAGTATGTTGCCCCAGTTGGGCTGACTAACTCAAATCCGGCTCCAGCTCCTTGCTTAGTTTTGGACCCATCAAATCTTAACGTCCATACTCCATCACTTTCTGGTAGGTGCTTTTGTGAATTCTTAGTCTTGTTTAATTCTTCATTCTTCCATACTTCCGAGTTAGGTGGTGTGGTCTGATTCCTTGCTTCACCCATCTTACTACTTTCTGCTTCCTCGACTTGTGAAATCTCGATCCTTTGCTTTCCACATTGTTCAACTTGCTTCAAAGCCCCTGGGACTCTCATCTCCACTTGCTCTAATGCAACCCTACACAAAGAGCAGGATAGTTCTGAATGATAGGCATTGTGGATCCTACACCAGTTGGGTAGCAATAAGTCTCTCACTGATGTCCTATTACCCAACTCTACACCCTGATGAACATTTCTCAACACAAAATTTCTAAAACTCTCAAACATCCCCTCACCCTCATCGGATGAGGAGTCAGGATCTGACTCAACCAGCATTTCCGTTGACTCCGTTGCTTCACTAACGATATTCAAGGTCAACACTTCTACTTTCTTAGGCTTATAGACGCCCATGCCTGCATCTGCAAACAACACTTCATTAGGTTCCCCATATTCAGTAACTGTCAATCTCAATCTTGGGGTACTTTCGATCTTGATTTGGTTGGCTAACCCTCTCCATGGGAGCCACATATGGGAAAAGTCAGTTGCCATGTATCCATTCAGTCTTCTGGACCAATCCCTTCCTAGAATTAAACCATAAGAATCAGCGACATCCACCACTGAAATATCGACCATATGTTCCATCCTTGGATCAGATGCCAACTGCATGTGTATGTTATGTAATTCACCCACTACTGGGACCTCAGTTTTATCCAATTGAGTAACCTTCTTGTTTGAATTCAAAGGTGTGATTCCTAATCTTCTACAAATAGCCAAAGGCATGACATTGCTTGAAGCTCCTGAATCTATCAAACAATTATGGAGAAGCTTCCCAAAAATTCTTACTGATAGTAAAAATGGAGCTGGCTCATCCTTCCCCTGATAAAATACCACTTGTGTTTTGTGCACTTGCTTAGGTTTTGTTCCAAAGTCTGTTGGTTGAACCGCTTCTTCTATCTGTACTGTCTCTTTATTCTTTGCTGAATCCTGACTCTCTTGAGTTTGTTGCGTTACTGGCGGTAATCCCTGAGCTATAAGGACCGGTCGAGGCTCCGACTGTCTATTGAAATTACTGATATCTCCATATGTAACCTCCTGTATAGAATTCCTTACTTCATCATGTGAAATCCCTTGAGATGAATTTGTTGTGTTCCCACATGGAACATCCTGTATTACATGTACTGGATTGGGAGGAGGCCTCCCTGCCGCATGAGTCGTTTGGCTAGGTGATGCTGCGCTTGGAGTGTGAGGCCCTTGTGACCTGTTATCCTTCAAGCTATTAAGAAAAGTATCCCTAATCTCTGTCACCTTCAATAATTCGAACAAAGGGAGACTAACTTTGATCTTCTTCATCTCCTCTGTCACACCCTGTCCAAGTCTCTTCAACTCCTCATTATTCACTGAATTGTTCACCATCCTTCCTCTATTAACTTCTTGTGATGTCACAGCACCTCCTTGTGACCCTTGAACATTTTGATTATTTTGTTGTATATTTTGCTGAGGATTCTGTTGTCCATTACCCTGATTGTGATTCCCTTGTCTGTATTCGGGAGCATCCCTTGGAGGATTTGGTACATTACTCGCATTGGGATGTGGAGGAGTATTAAAATTGTTAGGAGGCACTGAGGATGTGAAGGGTCCATCATTCCTCTTGTTGTTATGATTCCTTTGATAAAACCTTACATTACTTGCTGGTTGTTGAAATGTTTGACTCCCGCCTGTTCCTTGAACTAAAACAGAATCACCCAATGGTGGGGAAGAAAAGTCTGTTCCACTAATATATCCATTTTCATCTATTACTTCACTTATTGGTCCGTTAGCTGACTCGGGAGGGAATCTCCCTTGTTGTTCTTCATAAGCCTCAAATTCTGGTGGAAATGCAACCTCCTGAAAAGTCAGGCACTCTGGATAACTTGGGGATGGAACAATCTCATATCCCGTGACTTTAATCTCTTCTTGATTCATAGATTCGTCCACCACTTTCTGGAATAGATTAGATGCCCTTTTGAACTCAGCACATCCTAACTCTGAATGTTGATCAGTCTCATGGAATCTACAATATTGGGACAAGGCGGACTCAGCCAAAAATATTCTTTCAACTGGCCTACTGTCTGTTGGGGCCTGACTATCTAGTGGCGACACCACATTTCCATTATTTGGGCCAGTGTTCCATGTCTTCTTCTGACCAGATTGATTGTTATACCCTTGTTCTTGTGATTGACTACCGCCTTGATGGTTGTTGTTTTGATTATTCCTTTGATAACCACCGCCTTGATTATTTCTTTGATAATCTCGGTCTTGATAGCTCCTCTGGTATCCTCCATCATAGTTATTTCTTGGATACCCTCCTTGATGATTTCCACTCTGATAATTGTTCCCTTGGTAATTTCCTTGATTGTTTCTTTGGGTGGACTGGAGTTGATTATTCTGATTTCTCAAATAAGTGACCTCAGTAGACAACTTTTTAACTTGCTCGATCAATTCCCTCATTTCATCCTTCTCCTCTTGTGTTCTTGTAGATGAACTTGCACCCTGCAGATAAACTGGCATCGATGGTGGCGCTTGAGACAATGGTGGTCCTGGATGCACCACGAGCTGATTTGTGGGCGTCTGATGTGGAAGCCGTGGGATGGGATTGTTGGGATATCTAGCCCCTTGGGGTTCCAATCCTTGTTGACCTAACTGCTTCCCTATTTCAATTGCTTTAGCATAGGCCTCATTCAGTGTTGTAGGGCGAGGGCTTGCCATCCTTGTAAACATAGCGGTCTGACTATCTAAAGCACTGTAGTAAGCTTCCAAAGCACCAGCCTCCGGAATTGTGTAAGGAGCTTGTAGTCTAGTGTAAGCTTTGTGGAAACGATTGTTAAAGGAACTAATTGATTCTTTGTCTTGTCTCCTGATATCCACAAACAACCTATGCAACTCCAAAGGTGTGGTAGGCATGCCAAATTTTCCTATAAAGGCATCTCTGAGTTGAATCCACCCTGTTATGGATGACACCGGCAAATTGACAAACCAATAGTAGGGCTCTTCTGTCAATGAGTAAGGAAAAAGCCTACATGCTACATCTTCATGTTGAATCCTTCTGTTGCACAATGCATCTTCAAATACTTTAATATGCTCTTCAGCTGTACGATTAGGGTCATTGACAAAGAACTTGGAGCAAAATCCAGCAGGATTCTTGGGCAGGTCATGGTACTGTTGAAACGAGATGGGTGAGGCGTTGTGCTGAATCCATGGAGGCTGTTGTTGCGGTGGTGGTGGGGGCTGATGAGCCATTGCAACTTGACTAGCTTGAACCTGGTTTGACTGAGCTACTAGGGTTGGTGTACCTAAAGCTTTGTGAACTTGAGGTGGGCTGCTTGAGGAACTTGCTATACTTGCAGTATTAGCTACCCAATGATTTCTTCCTTTCTTATGGAATTGCAATTCAACCAAGTCCTCCTCTTGGTGTGGTGTAGACCTTAGTACCCTTTGCTTCTTATCCGATTGCAATTTCTCAAACCTTTCGGGAGAGAAAGATCCGATTCTCTTATCCAGCTTGATCACAATTCAATAGATTTGACCCTCCCAAACTGGCCCTTCTTCAAGGATGAGCTGAGCTAGTCTATGAACTTCTCTCTCTCTTTGGATCTTTTCTACTTGTTCCCTTTTTGACATTCAATGCTTACTTGCACTTCCACCTTGACCACCTTTCAAAGGTAACTACTATACTCTTCTTTCTTCCTCACGTTTCCTTTCAAGTTCTCTTTGATGCTCGAACTCCCTTTGAGCTTCTCTCTCAATTCTTTCCGCCTTTTGTTCTTCTTCCTCCAATACAAAAGTCACTCGCATATACTCAGGGGCACTTCTCTTAACTCTCCAAGCCAATGAATTCAATCCAGAAATAATATCCTCTTGATCGTTTTCAAATCCAAGATTAGGCTGTAAGACAGGCACAACGTTTCTAGGCTGAAGCACCATCTTTCACCATGTTTAAATATCAACAACCCCTCTTCAATCTCTCCTCTCACGCTCCAATCTTTCTTGAACCTCTCTTTCGATTTTTTGAGCTTTCTCTTCTTCTTGGTCCAAGATGTCAGCAATGTGCAAGTATTCCTGGCCGTTCACCCTTTGGTTCCAAGCGAGGGAATGGAATGTCAAGATAATGTTGTCTTGGTGAGATTGCCAATTGTCCTTAGGCTGTCGTGGCTGAGGAAGCCCCATTCTTCATCATGGTTGAATATTAACAAATTCCCAAATAAACACAATCAGGCCCTCCTTCTAGCGCCAAATAATGTTGATGTGAGTTTTGTACCACTACATAACATATAGCAATTGAAATATTTGATACGGCGTACCAAACACTCAATCCTCTCTTGAAAAGTATATAAGAATACTCCAAGGTTCCTTACACCTGTGGATACTAACTCAGTCTTAAATGTGATTTGCTGGTAATCACTTCGGCGGGCTTACGTTGTCTATCTGGAAATATCTCAACTTCTACTATGATGGTGATAAGATTTCTAACTTTCACAACCTTTTCAAATGATATCTCAGTTTATATCACTTTCAATTTTGCTCTTTCCAAACTCTCAAACTTCACTTTCCAACTTCTAATTCTCAACTTCAACTACTAAGTTACTGATTACCTCTACTCCTAAGGATGGAAAAATTGGCAAATGGACGGGGATCAACCTAATGAAGACATGCCAGCGGTGTTACCTCCACAGGTGCAATGATTCTAAGGAAAGAAGACTAGATTACCACACAAGGCTCCTTGACAAGCCGCCAAGATGCTAGTGGCCTAGTATAGGATCCCTATCAAACATCTACCAATATCACCATGCAATTAACCATCTATCACTACTCTTCCTTTAACACTTGCTTGAAAATAAAATCTACTTTAACAACTCAATTGAAATGAAATCTATCTCTAACAATTGGAAGTAGAAACCATGCAATAACACCAAGTGTTCTTAATCACCATGCAAGACACAACAATGATAAGAGAAGCAATTTTGGTATTATATTAGCAACAATTTTCTTCAACCCTTTACAAATGAGAGTACATGGCCTTATATAGAGGCTCAAAATTACAATGAATGGCCAAGATTAAGAGGCAAAACCAACGATCCAGATTGAATCCTAGAAACCCTAATTAGGGTTACCACCTCACCGGCCAGTGAGAAGACGCCACCTCATCAATGGACCAATGAGAAAAAAGAAAAGTGGTAACCAATAAGAAGGCACCAAAATGGTAGCCAATCAAAATCAGACACCTACCCCACCCAAAGAGAAAGGAAAACTTGCCACTTGGGCTTACATCAAATGATCTTCTAATACAATTCTATTCTTTTCTTTCATCTTTTTAGCATAAGTAATGAACTTAGCTAACACGTTGTTGATTTCCTCTATGGGAGGGCAAGGTGTATGCCTCATCCTGCGCTCTGCTATGCTCACCATGTTCTCTGCTGCCTGCAGTATCTTCTTATTCTCCTCTTCATCATCCTTGGTGAACTCGATCAAGGCCTTGAGAGAGGCAAGGAGGTCCAACTGTTTTTCTCTAATGACAACCTTCCCTAACTCGTCCAATCTTGACCCAAATTCTGTCTCATTACAATCCTCCTCTTTGATGTCTTCAAAATCAAGCGCAATCCCCGCATCGCCCAACATGCTTGAAATGAGAGTGTCGATGCTTGGACTGTGTTGTGCCATTTCATCCTGTATTTCCTCAAGTAATCTCAATCTGTTAGTCATGGTAACATACCAAGACTCCATAATACTCCTTCCTCCTTCGTTAATCACATTGGCCCTCACCAAGGATCCCTCTGATAGCTCCAAAGCTGCATGTAATCGAGGAATGGCTAAGTCACGAATTGGAAGGAAATCCTTCCACATTCCTTCAAATGTTCTGAATTTGTCCCTGAGTGACACCAATGACCTGAAAGTAGAGATAAAGGCAGGCATGAATCTTCGCCCCTCCTGAATTGTACGACTGATCCAATTTCTAGTTCCTTGTTCCTGGACGGATATTACTTCTTGGCCGTTCTCACTGCACTGTGGAAGAGCGGTCGGATGCACCTGTTGGATAGGCTGACTGTCTCTCCAATACTTGTTCTCAAACTCCAACTGAGCATTTCTTTCATTTGCTATTCTCAACCTCTCCCTTATCGAAGCAAGGCCCTCTTGAACCTCCACACACTCCATATCATCCGTGACTCTACCCATGTTGTGTTCCACTATCTCATAATCCTGGGCTACAATTTCACCCATTGTCTTGTTAACCTTTGGAACTGCAATTTGAACCCTTCGGTGACCATCACTGCAGTCTCTGATTACTTTTGCCACTGTTCCTGCCATCTGTCTCTGTTCGACATCACCTTCTTTTTCCGCTAACCCTTGAATATCCTCGACTGTCCGGATGGCCATAACTTCACCCCTTGGCATCAGCATCTGTTTTAACCAACGTGGAGCAATGCATTTCCCCACATCGGGATTTGGTTCAGGTAACACACTTTCACCGACGGCCTTGAGCACCTGGTTGCCGTCCTCATCCGACGGAGCTTCAATATCAATAGGCCTATCCCCCTCCTCACTAGTGGCTGTCATATCTTCATTAACTTGATTCTCTGAAAGAGGAGAGTACTCCGTACTATAACTATATCCACTTGACTCTGAACTAGAGCTCACCTCCACTGCTGCACCTTGATTTCCTATATCCACCTCTTGGCCCCGAGCCCCAGCTACACTTTCTCTTGATCGCACTGTACTTTGCTTCTTTGTTTGAGGCTCAAGATGTTTCTTATTCTTTTCAACTTCCAAACTCCTCTTATTCTTAACCACTTGCTGCGGTTTCTGACCACTATTACCACCTTGAGTTCCAACTGACCTTGTAGGAGCCTCCTCCGGTTGCTTCATCTTCTCATATGTAAGGCGTACCTTCCGACTCTGCAACTGCCCAAGCTTCTTGTTATACCACCACTCAGTATGTAGCTCAACTGTTCTGTTAATTGCCTCTAAAGATGGATCTTGATGATCATTCCAATTTACCGGGTCCAACTCTGCTTCTTCTACTGTGTTATAATCTTCTCTTAGCACATCTTCATCCTCTTCCAACTGATCCGGAATATTGAAATTCCTCCATTTGCATGCCCTCATCATGTCTACTGATAACCTCGAGAAAGCCAGCTTCCTCACATGAAAGTCATCCTGTGCATTGGCCCAAAAATCCTCCAAAGTAGGGATATGCCTGAATGTTTCTCCTCGAGCTATCTTGATTAGGCCCTGGGGATCAAATCCTTGTCTTGCCTTATACCAAGCCAAGTGATATTGTTCTAATTCCTCTCCTGCAGCTGCAAAGGCGGTAGAATTGGGACAACTCTCATTGCCTATCATGAGAGAGAAGGTAACCCCTGGCTCACCCCTCTGTTTCATCATTTTGTCATACTGCTCAAGTTGCCTAGCCAACTCCAACAAAACTATCCTATCGGGCGGGTACCGTGGAAGCCTCTTGGGACAAGTTGTACACCCAGCCACCCGAATATAAGTGAATTGAGGAAACTGAATGAACCAACTCCCAAACTTCTTGACTTTTGCTTCTGCTTCTGGTGAGAGCCTCCTAGCAGGTGCTCCTTGCAGTATCCTTACCATCCTCATGGCGAAGGCATCATAAAATATCTTGTAATCCTTGGTGTTGTGCAAATGAAGCTGTGGGTAGCACTCATGCACCAAATACTGTCCGGGTCCATTGCCAACTATCCCTCTAGCCTTAAGTCCAGGATGCTCATATAATCTTGCGATCAAATAAAAGAGGTAGGACCCCATGTGGAATCGCTTCTGAATCTGCGCCGTCCTGAGCTGCAACTCCAAATTTTCACTTATGATTTTTGCCCAATCAAACCTTTCCTTTCCTTTCTCAATGCCTTCAATAAAATAGTACATCCAAGTCTCAAAATGCACACCCTGGGCAGAGCCCATGATCCGATTGAGGAGGACGATGAGGTCCCCATATTCTGACTTAAAATCTGACCTGGTGAGTTTTGATGCCTTGGTAACTCCCTTCTTTCCTTCATGTAACCAATTTTGCTTGAGTAAAGCAAAGTAGGTATCTTGACTATCCTGAAAGAACCTGCTTGCTTGATTCATCAAAACTACTATCATTCCTTTCTGTTGGGGTATACCGAATGTCTCCTCAATCACTTGATTCCCAATGTTAGCCAACATTCTCCTACCCTCATCAAAGACGATAGACTTGGATGTAATATCAAATCGGGAAGCACACTCCATGATTAGTTCTGGACAAGGCAAGGTAGGAGGGAAAGCGGCGGCTTGCACAATTCCAGACTTGTATACCTTCCTTGCCATAGGGGATTGGCCTCTCCTCAACCTATCCCTCAGTTGCGTCATGTCAATGGTACCGATGTTAGTGTCTCGGACTCGTTTAAGTTTCGAGAAGAAGATGGTCTTGGGCATCATATCTTCCTTGTCAGCTATTTTGGTATTAGTCCCCATGGGATTCTTGCTCGTACTAGCATCCGCTATGGAGTGATTCATAGCAAGCAAGAAAGGGGAAAAATCCAATCACGACAATCGAGAAATCTGCTTAATGAACCAATCTTACAATCTCTCAACAAAACTTGTCTCCGTCACCCAAACAATCGTGTGACCAAAAGACAAAACAACTAAGGAAAATAGATTAAAAGACCAAATTACACTCCTGAATTCTAATCTGAGATCCCCTTTGAGAATTATCCAGGCTACAACACCTTGCTCCTAATCAAATCACCCCTAACAAACTTGGACCTCAAATCCTCGAAATAAAAAAACAACTTCATCACTCAATTCAGAAATCATCTCACCAATTCACCCCTTTTCACTTCACAAAATTCACTATCTGATGTCTTACATCAGACTAGGTCTGCCGCCCCCTAAAGTCTGCTCTCGGTATGAATTCGGGAGCCCCTATACAAGGCTAGTTTCGGGCCTCTACAGGCCTGCCTGTTACTAATTTCGCCTCTCAAATGACCAGGGCCTGCTCCCCTCAAATTCGGGTCTGCTATACAAAATTGCCCCCAAACAGGCTGCCACTAACTCGGGCCTGCTCTTCTACCAAATTCGGGAGCCTGGGCTCTTTGAGACTGCCCTATCTCTGCTCCAGCTCGCACCTTTCTTTATTTTCTGCTCCCAAACTCGGGCCTGTACTATCTTGAGTTCGGACTGCACTGTTATAATGTGTTTCACTGCTTCCTCTGGTGGATGTCGCTGCTTCCTGTCTTAAGTATTTCGCACCCTGCTCTGCCTTGTTGTTTCGCTGCTTGAGGAATGAATGGTGGAGTGAGGAGAGGAGGGAGGCAGCCTCTCCTATATAGCCGCCCTGGAGCCTCCTAATTCTAGGGCCGACCCTACACCAAAACAAAAGAAGAAAGAAATATTAAATGCGAATGGAAAATAAGGGACGACCTGCCCTTAATTTATTTAAACTCAACCTTTTGAAATTGCAATCATTTAATGCCCTCTAAAAATGCCGAAATGGAGGCCGACCTAGCAGCTTTCAATACAATTTTTCGATTTTGTAGCATGAAAACATTTAAATATTAATTCGAAAATGACAAGGCATGGCCAAAAACAGGTCCAAGCATTAGATTTTTTATTTATTTTTCCTTGACACAACATTCAACGCATATTGAAATGATCAACAAGTATCTAAAAAAATTTCAAAATTTCATGGCAACACATGGATTTCGAAAATTCAACAGTTCGTTCCAGATTTTCTTGTATTTCAAAAATATCATTCATTGTCCAAACAAAATTTGAAATTGGCCACAACAAATAATAAATTGAATTGCCAAAATGCCAAAAATTTTGAAGGCCACAAATCATTTTCAAATAACCAAATAAATCTCAACCCCATTTTTTCATTTCAAGATAACATTAAAAAATTTCAATTCAAAATCATCACATCATCAAGACCTTTAAGTTTAAACCAATACTAAAATTTCGATCTAAAATCAAATGCATTTCCAAACACATTACACTGCACCCCTTGAACTTGCCAGGCAATCAAAATCAAGAGGACTGGGCAAGGCCGAAACGTCCAAGTCTGAAAGGGTCGAAAAAAAATTAGGGGGGTCCCCATGGATGGGGCGATGTTGTAAAAAAAAAAAAAACTCACAACAAGCTTTCAGAATCCCAAAAAGTGTTTTGTGATGAAATGCTAACCCTTGAGGATCTCAAAGAAGCTGTTTCTTCCATTGCAGATGACAAAGCTCCTGGTTGTGATGGTTTTCCTTGTGAATTTTACAAAGCCGATGGCCTGTGTTGGTTCCGACCTTCACAAGGTCTACTTGGAAGCCTTTCATTCTCATTCTTTGGGTCAGCTACTAAATAAAGGCAACATCAAATTCATACCTAAGGTTGGAGATCCTAAGGACATTTGCAACTGGTGACTCATTACCTTACTCAATGTCTCCTACAAGATAATTGCCAAAGCCCTTTCTCTTAAAATTCTTGATCTTCTCCTGCAAATTGTGCATCCTAAGCAAACTGGATTTATCAAGTCTAGGTTCATTTTAGACAATATTATTGCTGTCTAGGAAGGTATGGAATGGGCTGGTTGCTCTAAGTAGAATGTAATTTTTGTCAAAATTGATTGTACTAAGGCTTATGATTACATTGAATGGCCCTTCATCTTGGCAATGTTCAAAGCCTTAGGGTTTGGGCCTCGTTTCATTTAATCTGTGCAGATGCTTTTTGTGGACGCTTTGATTTGTATCACCATCAATGGTTGACAGTCCAAAGCCTTTGGTCTTTTTAGATCTATTCGCCAAGGTTACCCCTTAGCTCCCTCTCTTTATGTTCTTGTTGCTAAAGGCTTCGGCTATCTTCTGCCCTTTGCCATTTCAGCGGGATGTGTTAGGGGAATTTCCTTGCTTGAGTCACCTTCTCAACTTGTCAATGACCATTTTGCTACTGATTCCTTTCTCACTTTGATCAAGGAAGAGGGTAATGTTTAGGCAGCACTTCAATGCCTTGATACTTTTTGTCAGGCTTCTGGGTTGGCAATTCAATGGCACAAAACCTAGTGCTATAGGTAGTCCTTCCTTCCCGCCCCTCCCTAGATTCTCCAGTATGGGTGGAAATGGATTCAACATGGCGAAATATTTCGATGCTTGGGTATTCCTTTTGCCTTCTACGGTTCTACTGTCGACTTCTGGAATGCGGTGTTGACCTGGATCGAGAAAAAGCTTGCCTATTGGATTACCAAGCCCCTCTCTGGTTGGCAAATTCTAGATTTGTTCAAAAGTTTTGGCTGCTATCCATGTGTATTATTCTTTGTGATGGGCTCCATCTAAAGCTTCTTACAAGTTAAAAAAAGCTCTTGCAAGATTTCTTATGGGCTTCTAGAGTAGATCATCACGGATTTCATAGAGTTGCCTGGGAGTTTTGTTGTCTCCTTAGGGAATTTGGAGGCCTTGGCCATTTGTCAACCCAGAAAAAAGGTCTTTCCTTGTGTGCCAAATGGGTTATCTGAGCCATTTTTGGCAATGAGGCCTAGAAAATTCTTCTTAGGCATTGTATTTCTTCAGATTACCCAGTTCACAGACTGGCCTAGAAGGGGATTGGATTTCAATCCCTTTTGATCATGAAAGATGTCCAAATTTAGGGCACCTTTGTTGCTAAAAGTATTTGGTGGGCTTGGGAAGCTATTAAGCCTTGGCTCCGCTGGGATGGGGCTGGTTTTAGAGATGGTCTTTCTTTTAACCAGCACAATATTTCGTGGTCTCTACTTATTCAAGCCCAAGGGCTCCCTTTAGCTCGGGTTCCTAGAATTCATGCTCTGCGTTTCTATAATTGAGGTATTTGTACGCCCTGTGACCTTTTTTCTTGTGCTACCATGAATCTTTGCACTTGGGAAGATTTACATGCCCAATTCTGCCTAACTCGCCTAGATCGATAAACTTTCGACTTGGTGGTCTCGATATTGCCTCTGAATATGCTCCACAAACTTGGCATTCATTCTATCAAGTCATGATGGAAAGATTGGTGTTGGTTTCCTTGCACTTCCTTTTGTAACTACAAGCCCAAGATGAGCTACCATTGGCTGGTTCCTCACTTGCCTATGGTTCTCACGTTGAACCAGCGAGGGCACTTGCAGAGCCTAAAGTGGCTCATTTCACCTACTGTATTCTTTAGTATGAAGAGATTTCCACAATCCATCATTTAGATCAATGCAACTTTTTTTGCATTTGATTGTGTGTAGTGTTTTTTGCATCAACGTTTCGAATCACACTCCATGATCCATCATTAGGATGAGAAGAGCTAGAGGAAACAAAAAGATGATGGATTACGGAGTTGGATTCGAAACGTTGATGCAAAAAACACTGCACAATCAAATCCAGAAAAAGTTGCATCGATCTAGTGTATTCTTTTCCAGGGCTTGTTGTTGGGCTGTCATCTTCCTCGTTTGGGAGTGCTAGATCCCCGTTGTCCTTTTCTCAAACAACTTGAGACGTTCATACACCTCTTTTGGTATTGCAAGAGAGCCCAACATTTGCGGGTTTGGATTCATGACTTCTTTTGACCTTTCTAGCCCGAACCCTTCTCTTGGCATATGATATTGTAGGGAGATTCTCCTAGACTTCCCTACAAATTTATGCAAATATAGCATGCTTTCAAGATGGAAATTATTTTTAGTTTATGGAAAGATAGAAATGCAGTGTTATTTACTCACATCTATCTTGATATTAATGTTTCTTTATATGCTAAAGCATGTATATGCAATATGACAGTCCCAACCGGTGCTGAGAGGGGAGGGGTGAATTAGCACCTCTAAAAACTTTTTGTCACTAAATCCAGTGAAGTAAACTTATAGCACTAAAGGCAAGCAGATTTAAGCAAATAATAACAGTAAGTAAACAATCACAAAGTGACACCAGATTTATCACTTGGAAACCCGGTTAGGGTAAAAACCACGGTGTGAGGAGACCTCACAAATTTTGTACTCTCCTGGAGTACGCCCTGTTAAGAGCCTTCCCGGTTAAAGGATAAAAACGCACTTGCTAGATGCAACCCGGTCAAGAGATTTGTTACAAAAGGTGTGTTAGGACCTGCCTGGTTAAAGGACTTTAAACACCTAGAAAGATGTCACCTGTTTAAGGGATTTTGATACAAGGGACCTGTTAGACTCCACCCAAATATTGAGATTTGTCTATTGTAGTTTGCTAGAAAACAATAGAAGTGTGATCTTTACAGATGGCTTTGCTTAGCCTGATAAGATCTCTATTTGTGTTCAACTGAGAATCATCACCGGTCACCGTAGGTGTATTCTCATCTACTGTTGTGCTACTTTGCACAATCTTCTATCTCTCTTTCTCAATTTTCTTTTACCCCTGTTTCTGTAGCATATAGGTTCACTCTTTTTCTCGACAGAATGAAGGCAACTCTTCTTCTCAACAGGCATAAGAATATATACAGTTTTGTTGCCCTAACTGCGCCTCAAATGCATGACCTAATCCTGAGATCTTACGAATACATCACTCAGTGAAGTGTTGGTTCACTGAGCAAACATCCGATGCAAGCTCTGGCTTTATCCACTACATGAAAAAACAGTAGTTGCATACCAAGCAACCTTTCTTCATAGGAGATAACACCTTGATTTAAAGTCACTGAATCGGGCTTTAAATCCTTTAGTCGTGCCTCAAGAAACCATTGATTCTGGCTTTAAATCCTTTACCTGTGCCTCAAACCGATCACCAAGACAACTCAAGATCACCCAGATTCACTGCAAAAAATCCCGGTAGAAAGAGTTGGTTGGAACAGATAGTTGACAGTTGACTATGACTTCCTCAGTTCGTACCGGAGTCTTATAACATATTCGGTTGAGTCCTTAGATCTGTTGCAGTCTCTTTCTTGTCTTATCGGTTGCATTGTCCTAGTTGTGTTATAGACACTAGTTGGATATTGCTGTTAGCTGTACTTGTCTATATCGGTTTGTAGTTAGGTCCTTGGTTGATACTGGAATACTCTCTTCCCTAATTGAGTGCATTGCCTGGTTATTGATGCTTAGTTTGGAGATCGGTTACAATGGATTACAGTTATTTTTCTTGCCAAACCAGCCTCTCTTGATGTAGATTTTCTTAGAGTAGTAGCTTGTATAGAGATGACAAATCTCTATCCTGTTTTGCCAATCAATGACAATACTTGGACCGGTAGAGAGCTTACCGATTACTATCATTTGATGCTAACAATCTCCCCCTTTGGCATTGATGGCAAAACTCAAAACTTTGAAGGGCATTTGGAGTCTTGCATTACTTCCCCAGTTTGATTGCCGATTGCCAATTGCCACAATCTTTCCCCCTTTTTGACAATAATGCCAAAAGACTAATCAGAAAGATTTCCATTCTCTAATCTGCTCCACCTGCGAGGAGCAGTCTCTTTTCATTAGTTCATAAAAGATAAGGTGTAACCTTTTGTTGTATCATAATGAACTGATGACTCCTTGTTGATGATTACTGATGATTTGAGAGGGGTACAACCCCCAGTCTACCTCTGAGATACTCAAAAGTACTCTTTGGTAATGACTTTGTAAATATATTAGCAATTTGTTCTTTGGTGGACATACTCCAATCTTACTTCTTTATCCTGTACTAGTTCCCTCAAGTAGTGATACTTGATGGCAATGTGTCTTGGAGTGCATAACAGGATTTTTGGATATGTTGATGGCACTGGTACTGTCACAATGAATTGCCATCGGTTCAGGTACCTGTTCCTGAATACCTTGCAGTAGTTGTTTGATCCAAATCACTTGTGTGCAGTTGATTGCAGCAGCAACATATTCAGCTTCAGTAGTGGACTGTGAAATGTAGTTCTGCTTCTTACTTGTCCACGATACAATTCTCCCACCTAGAAAGAATGCACCACCGCTTGTGCTCTTTCGGTCATCAATGTTGCCAGCCCAGTCTGCATCAGTGTAGACTTTTATTTGGAATCCTCCCTTGTGTGGAAACCACAAGCCATATTCCTCGGTTCCTTTTAGATATATGAAGATTCTCTTTACTGCCATTAGATGTGTTTCTTTGGGATTAGCTGAGAATCTTGCAACTATGCCAATTGCATGAGCAATGTTCGGTTTGCTGTGAACAACATACTGCAATTTTCCTATCATGGACCAATACATTGTTTCATTTACTTCTTTGGCATCATCCTCTTTTGATAACTTGAGATTAGTTATCATTGGAGTTCCAACCGGTTTGGATTCTTCTAGTCCAAAAGTCTTAAGAATTTCTTTTATGTACTTGGACTGAGAGATGAAGATACCTTCTTTTAGCTGATGGACCTATAGTCCAATAAAGAATTTTATGGGCCCAATCATAGACATCTCAAATTCTTTCTTCATTTCTTCAGCAAAGGCTTTGCTCATCCTGTCATCTCCAAAAATGATGTCATCAACAAAGATTTCAGCAATTAGATTTCCATCTTTTCCGGTTTTGAGATACATATTGCTGTTGTCACCGGTTCTTGAGAATCCAATGGTCAGAAGGTATGAATGCAACCTTTCAGACCAAGCCCTTGGAGCTTGCTTAAGCCCATAGAGCCTTTTTTAGTCTGCAGACCATATCAGTCTTTTGAGCAGATGTAAATCCCTCTAGTTGCTCAATGTAGACCTCCTCCTCCAATATTCCATTGAGGAACGCAGACTTCACATCCATCTGGTAAACTTTAAACCTTTTGTGAGCTGCATAGGCAAGAAGAATTCTTACCCTTTCCAATCTAGCCACTGGTGCAAAAGTTTCTCTATAGTCTAGTCCAACTTCCTAAGCATATCCTTTGCAAACTAGTCTTGCCTTATTCCTGATGACTTTACTGTACTCATTCAGTTTGTTCCTGTGGACCCATTTTGTCCCAATGACATTTTTGTCCTGAGGTTTAGGCACAAGTTCCCATGTATCATTCTTCTCAATTTGTTTGATTTCTTCATCCATGGCCTTGACCCAATTCTCATCTTCCAGGGCTTCTCTGGTGGATTTGGTCTCCACACATAAAAACAGTCAGATGTTCTCTTTGGCCTTCTTCCTGGTCAAGCCGTTCCTGATGAACAAAGTTGTCATTGATGTCAAAGTGAAGGCACGGGATTGTTGTGCAAGGTTGAAGATATTGTAATTAACAAAGATAGATGCCATACACAAATGCCTAGAAGAGTTAAGGATGCAAAGATACCAAAGATTGAAGAATATGCTTGACAATGATCATACTCAATGATTACATCTCCAGTTAAAGGATATTAAACTCAGTGGTTAAACTCTTCGTAATGATAGTTATGTTCTTCACTTGATTTTGCCCAGCAAATTAGATCCTTTAGTGAATCCGATGAAGGTGGAGAAAATGCCAGATTCTACTTATGATATGATCGGAGGTCTTGATCAACAGATTAAGGAAATCAAAGAGCAACAGATATTATTGAAGGTTTGAAACAAAAATGAATAATCTTCAGGCACTTACGGTATTACATTCATTTGCAATGATGTTATCGAAAATTAAAGGCAGTCAAATATATATGTGATAAAAGTTCGAGAAGGATATGATAGAAGATAAATGAAGATCATAATGTCCATCACCCGTTAAAAAAGACACGAAGGATATAATGGGGTGATCCAGTCTACCAACAGGGGACTATTCATGTGATTAATAGAATATATCAATCTGAAGTAACTCACGTTGGTACATTAATATATTGTGAATATTAATCGACATAGCACATCTTTGTAAACATCATTTACGGTGGTCATATACAACAAACATTTTTCCACAGGGCATTGCATAGTGCAATAACTTATCTCAACTATTTTCTATACTTGGACACTAGCGGCTAAAATAATACATCACTTATATTCATAGCAGTTATAATCTGTATGATCAGTATGATCAATACTAGAGTTAACATGATGACCGCGACCCCAACGATGAAGCATATCTGCAAGCTCTGATGTATGTTCCGAACTGTCATTCACACCAGCAATCGGTTTGCCTCTCCGCTTCCACCCGAGGAACAACAGGGATACACACACAGGTACGAACGGAAGCAGAAAAATGGTGGACGCTGCCCAGGATAAAACAGAGTATTTACAGCAGAGATTATATTTCGTAAGGGTGAATAAATACATATGCAGCGGCAGATAATTATCACGGTGACCATCACAGATAGAATTTTATATGTAATTTGGACAATCGCGGATCTGCATTTGAGTACATACAACAACGAATATACAATCCACGGAAGAACACCAGACAAAGCGACATAGGAGGTTTATTCCACACATCACCATTATTTGGAATTGATCAGCATACAAATTAGATAATATGAGCACAGGCATCGTCGATTAATTGACTTTGAGTCACTATGTATGGTCAAAACATTATTTATTCTTCTTGCATAATAATCACACCCCCGACAAGGAGATATGCCTGTAAACATGAGTTTGAGAATCATTATCGAACCGCACCAAACCGATGACCTCCAATCTTTGAAGAATATCATGCAGAATAAATTCTACACGTTTCAACACAACCCATTGAATTAAGGATCACGCAGATGGGAGTTATTCACACAGCATAAGGAAGAAGGAAACTGTGTACATTACCGCTAAAGAAAATATAATAAAATATACACCCACCTTCAATATTAAGGGAAGGATATAACAGAATGAAGAAAAAGGCGGAGGTTGATATATAAAGATTATCGAAGGTAATGCAGCGGTCAATGATGCGGTATGGAAGGATTGAACAATGTTTCAAGCGGTCGATATATATATATATTCGAAGTTTCATTAAAAAGGGAAGATAAAATGCAGAGACGGCATAAAAAATATATGATGCTATGACAGGTTAATGTCGAAGGTTAAAAAGAACAAAGGTATCGCAGACAAAGGTTAATTATATTTTTTTCCAGCCCATGCATGAATAAAAATTACAGTATCAAAGATTGATTAATGTTAATCAAAGGCAAAAGCTATATCAAAGATATATATAAAAGAGTTTTGAAGAGAAAGTCTTCTAAGGTTTCATATAATTAAATAAAGGAAGAATTAACTTATTGTTAAGTTAATAATATTTTAATATTATCAGTTTTAAAGAGACACCTCTTTTAATTTGAAAAGTCACAATGTTAAAAGACATATTGTTTCAGAAAAACATATGTATATAAATACTAAATCCACAAAATTGAAATAAAAAGTTAGGAAGAAAAAGAAAAACATATGAAGAGATAAAAGGACAGAGAGAAAATGAAAAGTAAAGTCAGCAAGTAATGGAATAAGCGGGAGCAGAGAGAGGATATGAAAATGAAGAAGAATTAATATTTATACATTCAAAATTTTATGAATATATTATAATAAAGATATATATATATACTTATATATATATTCAAGAAAAAGGAGAGCAACAGTAATAAAGAAGAGATAGAATTTTATATTATATATTCAGATTCTGAATATAATATTGTGAGAATATACATACATATATACATTTGAAATTAGAAGAAAATATTGGCTGACTTAAAAGAGCAGATTGCATCCATCATCAAGTTGAATAAGCAACTATATAAAGGTGGAAATTCAGAACTATATTCAGAAGTGAAGTAGGTGCTTTGCTTCAAGGTTGGTGCCTTCAGATAGTGGGAGTTGGTGCTTCCAGTGGGTTGGTGCTCACAAAACAGCGTTTGGAGGTTGGTGCTTCCAGTGGGTTGGTGCTCACAAAACAGTGTTTGGGGGTTGGAGCCTCCAGTAGGTTGGAGTCTACAAAATATTGTAAAAGAACATTATTATATAAATAAAATAAACCATTTGATGAATTATTGTCTGTGTGCACAATTGTTTATTTTGAGTAAATTACAGTTACGCTTGAATAAAGTTTTTAAAGTTAAAAATCTTTAATATACTGATTCACCCCCCCCCTCTCAGTATATTCGTGTGCTCTTCAGTTCCCATGTTTGTCACCAATTATATTGTCAGTAGGATGAAATGTGACATACCTTGGAAGAACAGGTCTCTGTTCCCGGTCTGGTTCTTCCGGTTGCACATTGTCTTCAACATGGTTCAGGATATCAACTGGTTCGCCATCCTGTGTCAACCTATTGGGTTCAGGTAAATTCTCTTGCTCCAGATGTCTGTCCATGTGTATTTCTCCTTCATCGTCAGTCATAGCTTCGTTGAACTCAAAGGCATTCCTTTCGTTTGGGCCTTGAAGACTATTATGATCATCATGCTCGGTTTTCATTTCTGGTTCTGAAGATTCATCAACTTTTACATTGATGCTTTCAACTATCTTCCCTGTTCTTTTGTTCAGACACCGATAGGCCTTACTTTTGGTAGAGTAACCCAAGAATGTTCCCTCATCGCTCTTGGGATCAAACTTCCCAGAGTACATATCTCTTTTCATGTAGCACTTACTACCAATGATTTTGAAGTAGCCTACACTGGGAGTATGTTTGAACCAAAGTTCATAAGGAGTCTTACCGGTTCCCTTTTTTGACTTGAACTCGGTTGAGTGTGTAGACTACAGTACTGACAGCTTCTCTCCAGAAGTGATGAGGCAGATCTTTTTGAATCAACAATGTTCTAGCACAATCAATCAACGTTCTGTTTCTTCTTTCTGCTACTCCATTTTGCTGAGGAGTCCTTGGTGCAGATAGTTGTCTTTTTATTCCATGTCCCTCACAGTAGTGAGTGAAATCTTGAGAGGTAAATTCACCTCCTCTGTCTGATCTCAGACACTTCAAGCTTTTACAGGTCTCTTTTTCCACTCTAGCTTTATAGATTTTGAACATGTGGAAAGCTTCTGATTTCTCCTTAAGAAAGAGTGTCCACATCATTCTGGAGAAGTCGTTCACAAAGAGCATAAAGTACCGGTCTCCATGGTAACTCTTTGTTCTCATTGGTCCACATAGGTCAGTGTGCACCAGATCTAAAACATTCTCAGCAGAGGACTTACTGTTGAAAGATGTTCCGGTTAGCTTTCCCAACTGACAATCTTTACAAACACCCTTGATGGGCTTTGTAATCTCAGGAAGTCCTCTTACCATTTTCTTTTTGCTCACTTTGACAATACTGTCAAAGTTTATGTGGCAAAGCCTCTTGTGCCATAACTAGCTGTTGTCTTCTTTGGTCATAAGACAGATTTTGCTTGATTGTCCTTTGATCGAGGCTATGAGATAGGCTCCTTCCATTGAGTTAAGATAGAAAAGATTACCTTTGCTCTGTCTACCGGTTGCAACATAAGTTCCAGATTGATTCTTTACTATACAGGAACCTTGTCCGAATTCTAGCAAGAATCCTTTGTTGTTCAATTGTGCAACACTCATCAAGTTGTACTTGAGTCTTTCAACCCAGTACACATCTTCACAGACAGCATTGTTGCAGAGAGCAATAGAACTTTTACCTTCGATACCACAGGGAGCATTGTTCCCAAAAGTAACTGATCCGCTGTCATTGAGCTCGAGGTTGATAAACTTGCTCTTGTCACCGGTCATGTGGTGAGTGCGTCCACTGTCAATGATCCAGTCATCATACTGATGAGATCTTGATATGAGTGCAACTTCTTCTATTATTGGGCTCTCCTCCTTTATTGCAACAAATGCAATTTCTCGATCCTTCGAGTCTTCAGATTCGTTATCTGTGACTCCTACAAGATAACACTCCTTTGCTTTATTCTTGAACCAGTCTCTTTTATCTTTATGTTCATTATTAGGACATCTTGTAGCAATATGACCTATTTTATTGCAAGAGAAGCATTTCACAGGGAGCTTCCCCTTCTACTTCCCTTTCCCTCTGGGGAATCTTCTTGCAATGAGTGCTTCAAACTCTTCTTGCTCCATCTCTTCTGAGAATAGATTCTCAGCAAGGTTGCCATTCTTACCGGTAGAGCAGTTACCGGTTTCTCTTCCCTTTTTAGTAGAAAAGATATTGGCAGAAGACTTGAAAGTTGCTTCCTGAATAGATAAGCAATTATCAAAATTACTTAATTCAAAGGCAGCCAGCTTACTGATTAGGGAGTCTAGAGTGACTTGATCTTTGGTCACCGATCTGAGCTCTTGAATGGCAGAAATCTTGATAGCATACTGAGGTCTGAGAGTTCTCAGTATTTTGCTGATTACTTCCTCTTCACTGAGCTTTCCTCTTGCGCATCTGATGGAATTGATCACTTCTTTGATCCGGTTGCTGTATTGCTCGATGTCTTCTCCTTCATTCATCCTCATATTGTCATACTTTCCTCTGAGGCTTTCGACCTTGGCTCTTTGAATATTAGGATCCCCTCCATAGACTATTTGCAGCTTTCCCCACATCTTGAAGGCAGATTCAAGATGTTCAATCTCAACATAGACATGATCAGGTAGTGTGTTAGCTATCATATCCATAGCTGCCGTGTGGTTGGTCTTGATCTTCTATTCATCAGGTGTCAACGTGCTAGAAGGTTCAGTGTACTCGGTGGCAACATGATTCTAGTATTGATCTCCAGTGGTCTTCATATATAGTTTCATTCTACTGCACCACAAGGTAAAGTTTTCCTTTGAAAACTTTGGTCCTTCCTTTCTCATCATCTTGACTTTTTCTTTGAGCGGTTAAGCGGCAAAGAAAACAAGACTTGGCTCTGATACCAATTGACAGTCCCAACTGGTGCTGAGAGGGGAGGGGTGAATCAGCACCTCTAAAAACTTTTTCTCACTAAATCCAGTGAAGTAGACTTATAGCACTAAAGGCAAGCAGATTTAAGCAAATAATAACAGTAAGTAAACAATCACAAAGTGACACCAGATTTATCACGTGGAAACCCGGTTAGGGTAAAAGCCACGGTGTGAGGAGACCTCACAAATTTTGTACTCTCCTGGAGTACGCCCTGTTAAGAGCCTTCCTAGTTAAAGGATAAAAACGCACTTGCTAGATGCGACTCGGTCAAGGGATTTGTTACAAAAGGTCTGTTAGGACCTGCCTAGTTAAAGGACTTTAAACACCTTGAAAGATGTCACCCGGTTAAGGGATTTTGATACAAGAGAGGTAGAGGCCACCCAAATATTGGGATTTGTCTATTGTAGTTTGCTAGAAAACAATACAGATGGCTTTGCTTAGCCTGATAAGATCTCTATTTGTGTTCAACTGAGAATCATCACCGGTCACCGCAAGTGTATTCTCATCTACTGTTGTGCTACTTTGCACAATCTTCTATCTCTCTTTCTCAGTTTTCTTTTACCCTTGCTTCTGTAGCATATAGGTTCAATCTTTTTCTCGGTAGAATGGAGGAAACTCTTCTTCTCAACAGGCATAAGAATATATACAGTTTTGTTGCCCTAACTGCGCCTCAAATGCATGACCTAATCCTGAGATCTTACGAATACATCACTCAGTGAAGTGTTGGTTCACTGAGAAAACATCCGATGCAAGCTCTGGCTTTATCCACTACATGAAGAAAATAGCAATTGCGTGTTAGGCAACCTTTCTTCATAGGAGATAACACCTTGATTTAAAGCCACTAAATCGGGCTTTAAATCCTTCAGTCGCGCCTCAAGAAACCATTGATTTCGGCTTTAAATCCTTTACCTGCTCCTCAAACCGATCACCAAGACAACTCAAGATCACTTGGATTCACTGCAATAAATCCCAGTAGAAAGAGTTGGTTGGAACAGATAGTTGACAGTTGACTATGACTTCCTCAATTCATACCGGAGTCTTATAACATATCTGGTTGAGTCCTTAGATCTGTTGCAGTCTCTTTCTTGTCTTACCGGTTGCATTGTCCCGGTTGTGTTATAGACACTAGTTGGATATTGCTGTTAGCTGTACTTGTCTATATCGGTTTGTAGTTAGGTCCTTGGTTGATACTGGAATACTCTCTTCCCTAATTGAGTGCATTGCCCGGTTACTGATGCTTAGTTTGGAGACCGGTTACAATGGATTACAGTTATTTTTCTTGCCAAACCAGCCTCTCTTGATGTAGATTTTCTTAGAGCAGTAGCCTATATAGAGATGACAAATCTCTATCCTGTTTTGCCAATCAATGACAATACTTGGACCGGTAGAGAGCTTACCGGTTACTATCATTTGATGCTAACACAATAATGTCATGTTGCAGATACAAGTACAAGCAAATAAGGTTGCTCACTTGCAAGAATTATTGTGGCATTGGGGCAATGCCTTTTGTATGGTTGCCATAGTTCCATTGGATATTTCTACCTCCAATGAGCATTCTCCACCCTGTGGCTGGTGGCGTGGTTGTAGTTCCTCTGCCCACTGCTCTCATACGCCACGCTCCTAGGCCCCTCGCTGGGAGTCTAGCGGGGGAAGAGATCTCCAACATCGCTTCTTAGCTTTGCCACCTTGATGTGGCTCTGCTTCTGGTTGGCCTTCTAGTGGTGTTGATCCCTTCGCTCCTGGCAGTTCTGGTTGGTTGGGTTTCGATGGAGATTCTAAGTGGCCCAGCTCTTCCAAGTGGCTCTTTGGCTCTCCCTAGCTATGTCTCTCACCAAGAAGGAGAATGAGGAAGAAGATAATACAGAGGGTTGGTCCCTTCCAGCTTCTAGACCCCAATCCTGACTCTGTTGATGTATGGGGGAAGAAAGATGACAAAGATCCACCACATTCTCTTGGCACTGCTTTAGCCGCTTAGTAGCTAGTTTGTTTGTTTCTGCTTCTAGTCTTTGCCCATGTTTCTGTTTTAGCTGGCTTTCCAGGCCCTGCTTGTGTGACTTTCGTAGAGTGATTTTATATCCTCCTCTTTTTTTTAATGAAGTGTGATTTTTTTAAAATATTAATGGAAGGACCTATTCATCAAAATATATATATATATATATATAAAATAAAAATAAAAGTAAAAACTAAAATCTAAATATTAAAAATATTAAATTTTATATTTGATAGACCATGGTTTTGATGTTTGAGACTATTGTTATAATGCTGTTATACCACTGATTTATACTGCTGCTATTATCATTTATGTTATACTACTGTTCTAACTTGTAACTCGTGAATTCTTGATTTATTTGCATATTGTCTGGTTGTTATCAATTATTGATCTCTCTCTCTCTCTGTATATATATATATATATATATATATATGCTTTGCATGCAGATAATTTTGTCACTATAATTCTCTGAGATTCTCCAAATAAATGCAATCATATTTGTTCATATTATTTCTGTTTTGATCAATTGATTATTTTTATTTGAAGGAATTATCATTTTACTGCATATTTATTTGGGAATCTGACCATTAAATATATCTCCAACTATTTGTCAAAATTACTTTAAAAAAGTATAGCAAGTTCGAGTGAAAATGCACTAAGGGTCATTTCACTGGCTGAGCTCCGAAAGTAGAAAACCGATGCAAAACTTATTACAACTTAAAGCTAGGTACTGGAAGATAAACTGGAACCAAGAATTTGAGCTTCAGACACTAGACAATGAGGGCTATATACTAAGACACAGAAAATTAAGGAAACCTGAACTTATAACAAATTCATGATAAACCTGGAAATCACAAAATAAAATAATTTCTTATAATTCAAAGGAGTTGAAGCTGAAAAATGTGGGTTGTTGATTCGAAATGAACTGGGGTGTGTTGTTGTCGCACTAAATTTTAGAAAAAGGAAAAACTCAAATCTAATGACATGACATTTTTTGTTCGCATTGCAGGGTCAAATCATTAAGAAGTAAGCAACACAGTCTAAAAAGGGCTAAAAATTCTAATATGAAAAATTCTCGTGCTCAGTTCTTGATTAAAACTCCAACAAATGATGCAGAAGTTTCAAGATCTCAAGGAGCAACCTTGAAGTGGAGTCCATATAGTACACACATAGGCAGTATGAAGTTCATAATTTTAGCCTTATTTTCTGCCTACTTTTCCAGAATAGATAAATATTAAAAATTTAACCAGTCTTTAAGATATATATGTGGTGTTCATTATAGCGTCAGGTTGGATCTTATGTTGACCTCTATTAATCTTCATCTGATAAATATTACATTCCTTGTGCAGGTCCATCTTTGGCAACTCCATCTCCAGTCTCACATATGCGAGGTAAATTTGTCCATACTCTCATCATCATTAAAATCTAGAGGCTGTCACATTCATAAATGCTATCTGGAAAATGATTATGGATGAAGGCTTTTGGTACCACACTTTATAAAACTATGGAATTGAATTGGTTTGAATAAGTTTCCTCCTCAATCAGGCAGCTGCTCCACCACTCACACCTGCAGCAGGAAATAATGGCGCAGAAGGGAGATTCCTCAGTTGTTGATTTATTCATAGCGCTAGATATTTCCTTATATATGAACATCTTTTTCTGGACTTCATAACACTTGCATTGTCAACTTGACACATGTCATAAATAATAGTTCATCCTTTCATCGAATAGGAATGGCATAAATGCTTAGATTTTCTTTTGAGGTTAGGTTGTTAAGTGGATATTTCTTATGGAAAGCAAATATTTTAGGCCTTTCCTAGCACGAGGAATCGGTTCATTGGACTGTCCATCTCCCTCTGACAAAAAAGAAACCACAAACAACATAATTAAATGAATGTACACATGCAAAACACATGGCTTCACATATATTTGCTTGTTTTAATAAATATTTACACATGAAAAATGATTTAAACCTTATGTTTATCGTATCTTGGTGTTTTGCATGTTCAGGTATGGTTTGTTTCTGAAGCAGCCCGTATATTCGAAACTTTTTTTTTCATGGTCTATTAACCTTATTGGGCAACATAACTCTGCATATTTTTTCAAGATCTCGTGTCTTCAGCATACAGATCGGTAGATTGATTTGATTTTGAGTAATCCTATGTAATGTAGGATCACCATTGGTTGCATCAAAGAAAACTCCGTCTCCTAGTTTATACATGTCAGGTGCATAATCTTTTCTCTTTATGCTGTTTTATTCGTTGAAACAATTTATATTTTTGTAACCTATCTTAAGCTTGCAGCTTGATCAAAATTATGATTCTTCATTTATCTGCTTGCCTATGCTTCGAAAACAGTTTAAGATATAGGATAGGTTTTTTCTATGTAATTATTTTTTTTTTATTGGCTACAGGGACATCATCAGTTTCTCCTACAAATAACCCATCAATTCCTACAATTGATGAGCAGGACTTTTATTCTACATTTCATAAGACACCTCAAAGGAAACATTTCTCCAAGGAAGAATGGGAAATTTTTACCCAAAATTCCACCAAAAAAGCTTTAAGAGAGTTGGTGTCTACATATGACTTTACAAAGTGGGCTCGTGAAAATGCTGACAGACTAATTTTAAGTCCCCAAAAGGATAGAGAGGACTTAGATCATAGTGAAAATGATTCTGAAGTTGGTGTAACTCAAGCGAATTCCAGAGGCGGTGGTGGATGGTTTGGTTGGTAGGGTGATATTCATAAGGGTTATACTTATTATGTATGGCCTCAAAATTTTGAAATGAGACTGCAATTCAATTGGTGCATGCCAGAAATTTAAACTGGATTATCTGTTTCTGAGAATAATAAACCAAAATCAAGTGTTATACAGTAGAACTGTCAATCTTCAATCTACCTTTCCATTTGACATTTGGATATTATTCTAGTTTGCTTGAGGAACTGCCACAGGATGAATCTTGTAAAAATTGTCTTTATGAACAGAACAAAATCTGTTATTTAAGAGAATTATAAGATCAATACAGCAACCAGTCAATGGATTTATAGTTTGATTTGCTTGGTAACTAGGAATGGTGGATTTGGATTCAAACAGTGTAATTTAAAACTAGTTTAGCAAGGAGAATATACAAACTTGTCAATATTTGCATGCTTCTTTATTTCTATTGAAATCTAGTGAGAAGACTGAGCATTTGAATTACATTCATTTTTCTGTTTGTGAGAAATGCATCTTTGGTTAATAGGTTTTCCCCAAATTTACGTTTCGATGGAAATTATCTATAATTGTAGGATTTTGATATAGTAATGCTAATCGTCACAACTCTCTAGTAGTACTAAATTTTCTTTAACATCATCCAGATTCCAGAATATTATATTGATGTTTATGATCACATAAACTAATTGTTTGTCTTCTTAAATGCCACTGCTAATTTCTCAACACTTTTTTCGATGAAGTTTATTGTATAGTATTTAATTGCAGTACTTAAAGTAGGTGTAAAAAATTTCTGGTACGTGAAGGTTCTTTAAAGGGAATTTAAGAGTAATGACATTGTTAGGGAAAAGTATATAAGCTTATAATATATGAAATTATTATTTCACGAGGCATCTTTCTTGCATTGTACAGTCATTTATTGGTTTAATATCATTTATTTGAAGTTGTAGAGAAACAAATGAAACGATTTGAGGCTAATGCCACTCAAGATTATACTTCAATGTACTCCGATAAAAGGCCTTGTAAACGCACTAATTATAAAGTGCCAACTTTGTAATGTTTTGTGGGGTATGTGATTTTTGAGACTAGTGGAAAGGGAGGGTGTCTCACGTGTCTTATATATTTTAATTTTTTTCATTGTTTTCAATTTTCTTTTTTATCTCACAAATATATCTATAGTTCATATTTTAGCACCATATAACTATTTTGAATGGAAATCTAAGATGATAATATATTTGAAAAGACATGGATATCATAGTGTTTTAATGGGTCTTGAAACTGAACCCAAGGATGATGCAAGAAAGATAAAATGGTTTAATAAATGTGATAAAGACATTGGTACTTTCTGTATGTCAGTCTCTCATAATCTTCTTTTTCATATTGAATCTACCACTACACCAAATGGAGCATGGGCCACCTTAGAAAACCTCTTTGGTAAGAAGGATGAGTTAAGAGGTCATCAGTTAGAGAATGAACTCATAGGTTGAGTCCAATCAATTTTGACCCTATACAAGACTTCTTTACAAAGCTTAAATATGTAAGATTGCAATTGGAATAGTATGGAATCAAGAAGGATGACAAGAAATTGATCTTGAGCATTCTTTCTAAGCTTGGTCCTAACTATTCATCATTTGTTTCTACATTGTATTCTACAACATGTTCTCTAGGTTCCACATACAAAATTCCTTCTTTACATAAATTTGCTACATAACTCATTAGGGAGAAGGAAAAAATGGCTCTAATGGGTTCAATCAAACCCTCTAAGTCACGTCTTGTTGTCAATTAAGGCACAAAAGAACAAATAGGGTCTAGCAAGCAGGATACGAAACAAAATAACCAAGGAGAGAAGTAGAAAAGAAATCTGCTACTTCAAAAGAAAATAATCAATCTTCATCATCAAAAGGTGAACAACCTAAGAAGGAGAAGGGCAAGTGTTCTTATTTTAAGAGGCTTGGTCATGATGAACATAAGTGTTTGAAGAAGCATATAGATTACCTTTCATATCTTCTAGGAAAGAACAATATCAAGGTCCTTGATTCAATCAAACAAAGTTCATCAGAAGGACCTTCTAAGCACATAGATAAACTAAGGGGAAAGGAAAGGGTAAGGCCCTATTTGTTGTTCCTTCACAACCAAATTTTTGGGTAATTGACTTAGGGACTTCACACAACATGGCTTTTTCAAAAGATGATTTCACCTCTTTAGAGACATGTACTATGCCTACCATACTAATTGGTGATGACACTCTTGTTGAAGTGCATGGGAGAGAGTCTATTGACGTAGATGAAGGTACATTTGAAGATGTTTTGTGTTCTATCTTCATCAACTAATCTCCTATTTGTTTGTTAGATCACTCACTGGTTCTAGCAAGTGAGTATTGAGTTGAGTTCACACCAGATACTGTGGTAATCAATAAAATCCATAGTGGGTCTACTATTGTTGTGGGAAAAGCCAATAATCAATTTTATCTCTTTGTTCTTGACTCTCCTTCAATAGTCTTACTCATTCATGTAAATGAGGCAAGTTGTTTATGGCATCAACAGTATGCTCACTTGGATTACCATTACTTGCAACGACTCAATCAATAGGACATGGTTTAAGGGTTGACTTCTATTTAGTTTTTTGATGGAGTTTCCCAGGGATGCATTCTTGATAAGCGTCTTGAGGAGAAATATGATAAAGGTAAAGCATGGAGAGCTATACAACTATTGGAATTAGTACATAGTGCCTTGGTAGGACCATTTCTACAACAATCTTTCGCTAGGGCTAGATATGTCTTGATATCCATTGATGATTTTTTGAGATACTTTCTCAAACAAAAGTTTGAGGTCTTTGATCATTTTTTAGATTTCAAAGCTTTTGTAGAGAAATAAACTAGGAATCTCATAGGGGTTCTACATACAAATAATGGCGGAGAATATGTTAACAATCAATTTGAACAATTTTGTGCTTCTGAAGGTATCAACATGCAACACACAATTCCATACAATTCCTAGCAAAATGGTGTTGCATAGTGTAAGAACAAGTCCTTAAAGGAGATGGCTCATTGTATGATTCACTCCAAATCTTTGGCACCTCAATATTGGGCAAGGGCCATCAACTGTGCATGTTAAATCCAAAATCGAGTTCCTCACAATGTTGTGAAGGGGGTAGCTCCTTTTCAATCTTGGACTGGTCGGAAACCCATAGTTAAGCACTTTGGAGTATTTGGTTCTCTTACATGAGCTCACATTCTAGTTGAGAAACACAAGGCTATGGATCCACAGATAAATCCTTGCATATTTATTGGGTATCCAAATGATGTCAAAGGCTATAGACTTCTCCATCCCCTATTGGAGATTTGCCAGCAGGCCAGTACTGACTGTATGTTTGTCATTGATGACAACATATGGAAAGTAGCATGCGTGGAAGTCTTATGCAATAAGCTTTTAGTATATGTAGCATGGACATGATATCAACATGATATCATGGGCGTAGAGGTTAACTATTAGTACAGACAGTTATATAGCAGCTGGTGTCAGCAGTGTTCCTGACAGAGTAACAAACAACGTTCTATGTATGGTTGTTCGTACAGTTATCATGGAGCCTTGTGTTGGGTATATTCTTGATTTTCTGAGGTTTTTGTCCAAACGTTGGTTTAGTCCTCTGGTCTGTGAAGTTTTCCTAGGTATAGGTGTCGGAAGTTCTTCAAAAAATTGTCATAGCCCACTTCAAAAACCCTAACCCTAGGTTTTATTTTTGAAAATGTCGAACTCTTGCAAAAGTCCTCATGATTAGCCCTTATTCTTCTATTTCATTGTTACCTTTTTAAGTCACTTAGGCTGATTAAATCGTGCACGTGTTTATGTTTTGTGTTCGCTGAATCGGAAAAGGTCATAGCATGTCTCATATAGTATTCGGCGATTTAGCGAACAAGTCAATCTTATGCTAAGCGTCGTTTTAGTCACGTGGTCTCTAAGTCTCCCGTTGAACACCTCAACCATTCAGCGAACTAGAGAATGTGTTAAAAATGCTAAGTTTGTCTTTGTTCACGTAGTCCCCAAATATCGGGTGGTTATCAGAAAACATTGTGCGATTCGGTGAATGCATTATCTCCAATTCGCGTATTCCTTGGCGGTTCTTTGCTTACACTTAGCGACTTGGCGACAACGGTTATCGCTCATTCTCTGAATCTAGCGGTTAAAGGCAAAATAACCTAGCGACTTGGCGAGTATCGTAGATCATTGTCAGGATCGACGGTTGTGGTTTAATCTCAGATATTATTGGGTCCTACATGTTTCATTTGGCGAATGAGCGACTGTGTAAAGTCTTCTAAGTTTGGCGGCCCCGACATTTTGGTACGATGAATTTGGCGGAAAGGGTTGTTTCAAGTGTTTGCTTGTTCTCAGAATAAATTAGTGAGAGGCTAAGTAATTTGGCGATTCAATGAATCATGTGGTCGTAGGTTCTCTTAAAAGAAATGTAAAGGGCAGTATAATCTAGTGAATGAGCGAAGCATACAGTCGCTAAGTCTTAGAATGAAGGTGATCGGACGGACACGTGTCAAGAGATCGCATGATCTCAAGAGTGAGTAGGGGATCATGCAATCATGCGACAAGGTGACACGTGGCGGTTAGGCATGAGTTCGATAGGTAAACTAGGCGGTTAAGATAGATTCAGCGACTCGGAGAGTAAACGCTTCGCCAGTTCTCTGAATAATCAGGCGGTTAAGTATCTCATTAAGCGAATGCGCGAACCCTTTGTTCGCTAACTCTCCAAGAAAATTGACAGTTAGCCGGGACATTAAGAGAATGGGAGAAGGCTTTGTTCGCCAGTTCTCTGAATGATAACTGCAGTCAAGTGCTCGAAGGTGATCATTCCAGTCGCTGATTCACTAAGATTGTGAAAAGTTAAGAATTGCATTACGAGAACCCGCGAAGGCTTTGGTCACTAGTTCTCTGAAATAGGCTAGGGTTAACATTGTATTAAGTGATCACGAGAAGCTTTCAGTTGCGGATTCGCTGAATGGGCCCAGTTGGAAAAGGTAATAAAAGAAAAGAAAAGGGACCGTTGCCTGCGTGGATAAAGTACAGTATCAAGCTGGAAAGTAAACTAATGAGCCATCCAATCAGTTTCAAAGGAAGATTGCATGACGTAAACAGGTTTAAAGTGCAGGATCTTAATCATTTGCCTCTTTGCCTTGTTTTCGAGTTGTTTAATTTATCTGTCAACATCCAAACACGGCTAACTCAAAATTTGAAATTTGATGGTATATGAAATTGAATGAGGAAACAATTAAGGAGATTTGTAGTAATTGTGGTAGCTGTACGCATTTGGTCCATATTGATAAATAAGCTAAGCTCATTGTTTCCTGTGTCCAAAATCATTCGAAGAGAATTATGTCGTTCTGAAGCGATTTTTGAGTGCCAAGTGAATCCATTTTGCAGAGATTGAAGATAATTTTGTAGCAAAGATGAGTCAACCTGAGAGAAGCGCAGCATCTTCCAGCAGTGAAGCAAAGTCTAAAAGTGGTGAAGACAAGGGCAAACCTGAATTATTTTGTGACAAGTTCATAGATATGCTTTGTAGAAGCACTGAATGAGGTTAACCTTCCTTGAGTTCAACTCTAAAAAGAAGAAGGATGAATATCCTTAAGCCATTGTTTCGTGTTGTTGCTTTCATGATTTCCATCATAATATTGTGTATCAGGATAATATGGGCCATACTTAGAGTTCTCTCATCTTATTAAGTTGAGTGTGGAAGCAAGGACAAAACAATGAAGGAGCTAGTTCACAATTCAGAGCTCAGTCAAAATCGTGAATTGGAATAGGTACACCCGCATGAGTATTCATACTCGAAGTGAAGAAGGTTTTCTAACCTTATTACCTTAGTGTTTGCATCTTGCTAGATTATGTCCATTGGGATTATAGGAGTTTTTGATAATCTGCAAATTTGAGCACTAACAAAATTGGCGACTTTGCTGGGGAATTCTGAATAGCTTGCAATAGGTTAGTGCAAATCCTGTTTATTGTATATTTGTAGACCAGTATAGAATAATTTCCTTCTCGCGTAAAAGTGGGTGGCGACTCTAAACTCTGTGCTACCAGTTGCTAATTGTTGTAAACTTTGCTAAAATTGTCGTGCTGTACCATGAGTCGACCAAGATACACTAGGTCTTATTACAAGGATCACCCAGAAGATAATATGGGTGATGAGCTCCATACACCAAGTAGGAAACAATGGTCTAGAAGAGGTCAGAATACTGCTAGTTCCCAAGGCCCTTCTCGAGAAAGATCTCGTGTCCCACTTCCTCATGAATCTTCATCCTCTTCTGATGATCCCGAACATGTCAAGAGGGTTACACCAAGTGTGCACATGTAGAAAGAAGTAATCACAGAGGTCACAAGCAGGTTATTTCCTTGCGAGAGAAACTCTGGAACAATGAGAAGAAACCTCTGCTACTGAGACCACCTCCTATGATTCTGAGAAGTTGAGAGAAGAGGTGATTGCTTTAAGAAAGAAAGAGAGTGAACAACTGGTTGAGATTGCCAATAGGTTGAAAGCAAGGGAACAACAAATCTGTGATTTGCTCATGGAGAGGCAGGAACTTCTCAAAAGAACTAAGAAAAATGAGACCCAAGTTATTGATTTAAACCAAGATGTTCAAGGTTTAAATAAGGACTTATTTGGTGACATGGAAGATTTGAGAAAGCAAGCTCAGGATACTAAACCTAAACAAGGTGAATTTGAGGGAACAGGCCATGTCTTAAGGCAATTAAATCCCTCTGAAATCTAGAGAAACAAGGAGATTATAACTGCTCCCAAAGAAATCCTTGATAAGGGAAAACAAAAATTGGCGGGTATAAATATTAATGAGCCCAAGAAAATTGTGGTTTCTCCTAATGTACCTTCTCAAACAAGTATAGACTTGGAGAAGGCTAGAAAAGCAAAGGAAGAATTGGCTATTCAACTGGAGAAACTTGAGTTGGAGGCTGCTGCTGATGAAATGAAGAGGAAGATTGCCTTCCTACATGCTAACATGAACACATCCGCTAGTACCTCTATCCCTATCACCATAGGAACAACTCCGTTCAGTCAGCCCAACACTTCACTTCCAAATGCTCAAGCCTTTCACCCTGGACAAACTTTACCTGGACCAGTTCCTAATGAAGTTCCCATTATAGCTAGTGGTACAGTGGGAACTGTACCTTATCAAAATGTTGCAACTACCCCTCTGAATCAACCAAATATCCAAAGAAGACCAGTTCATTTGGATAGATATAGGCCTTTGTTTTTTGATGGTATTCCTGGGCAACCTAATGCTGTCCCCAATGAAATCAAAAAGAAGATCCCATTATTTACTAGGAATAATGTTATTACCTGTGAAGAGCATCTGAAGTTTTTTACAGATAAGGTAAATGATTATGAGATTGAACATGAAAATGTCATAATGAAGCTCTTTGTTCAATCATTGATTGAGGATGCCAAGGATTGGTATAGAGGGCTACTTGAGAATAGTATTGCATCTTGGGAAGAATTTGTCAGATGTTTTAAAGAGCAATATGCGGAACATGTGAACTCTAGCTACATGCTCAATGAGTTCAATAATATCAAGAAACATTACAATGAGAGCATGTCAGAGTTTAATAGCTGATTCCAAAAGGCTATGTATAAACTGTTCCAAGTATTGAGGCTAGATGATGCAGTTTGCATGACAACTTATTTCAATTCTATGGATGGTAAGATGTCTTACCTTTTGAGAGACAAGAATCCCCGTACCCTTAGAGATTCTTTTAAGTTGGCCATAAATATTGAGAGTAACCGAAAGGCATCTGGCCAAATGTACAAAAGGGATGAAGGTAGACTGTGGAAAGAAACCAGGCCACAACCTACAAGGCCATCCAAAGAGGAGGATAGAATGGACAAAGGACCTAGTAATAACAAAGACTTCCTAGCAAGGTTTGATAAAGGTGGTAGAAATTTTCAAGATACAAGGCCACCTTATCAAAGGCAGGACAAAGCCCCTAATCTGAGAGATATGCCTTACAAAACAAACTGGAAAGATGGGAGGCCTGTTCCTGATAATAATGAACCCCAAAAGGGAAGGGATACACCAGATCCTTTGAAAAAGAATATAGCACATAATGTGGAGAATACCCCTTGGTGTGTGGCCTGTAATATGCCCCACTCACCATTCCAGTGTGTTGTTGCCCAGGCCTTGGGAGAAGAGGCTAGTGATTCATATGCAGGAGATTATGAAGGATCTGAAAAGCCTGCTATTAACATGTTTACTACTGAACTAATGGGGGACCTTGAGTCCTCAGATGATGAATTTATTTGCCCTGATGTTGATCATAAGAGGAAAATTTTCTCTGACTATGAACAACAAATATTTACTCAGTCTGATCAGGAAGAGTTTGATAATGATGACTATAAGACTCACATGGTAGAATTCGGGTTAGATGAAAGACAATGGAGAAAGCCCAGTGAAGAAGAGATCAAGAGTTTAACTGTGGCTGCTATTACTAAAGCAAAATCCTCATACAATTTGAGGAACAAAAAGGTAGGTAATGATCAGGGAGTCCCTAGATCAGTTTTTGTCAAAAGTAATCCTCAGGATAAGGACTCCCCAAAGCCCAATGTTGTAAATAGTAAAGATGAAGGGTTTGAAGCTGAAAAGAAAGGGAAACAAGAAGTTATTGCTGATAAGGTGAAGAAGAAATTTGGTAGGTCAAAGGATCACCCTGATGTTTACATTGACTCCCCTACCTTTGATATGAGACATGCCTTGTCCCAAATGAAAGTTTCCATCCTCTGCTTGAAATGTTGAAAATAGAAGAGCACAAAGCAGCAGCCCTAGCTCTCATAAGTGAGCAGAGAACTACTCCTGTTTTACAAGAGGAAGGGAAATCTCTGGACAAGCCAATTGCAATTAATGACATCTCTGATGTATGTGTAGGGACTATTGTAACACAAGAACCATCCTCTATTAATCCATTCTATGTTACTTTGCTTGTAAATAATTTTTTGCTGAAAAATTGTATGATTGACTCTGGTGCTGCTACAATTGTAATGCCTTATCAAGTGATGACGGAGTTAGGGTTGCAAGTTGATACATCTAGTGGAAGGTGTTATGCCATGGACAACAGGGTAGTACCTATTGTAGGGAGCCTGATTGGAATTGAAGTGAAAATTGTTGCATTCCCAGAAGCCACATAAAATGGATGTGGTTGTTGTTGATACAAAACCTCACTATGGCATGTTATTATCAAGACAATGGGCTGCAGCAGTGGGTGGAAAGTTGCAACTAGATTTATCATATGCTACCATCCCAATAAATGGAATTGAGGTAAAGTTGTACAGGGAGCCCCGTTCTTCAGTCATGATTGAAGTGGTTGCTCCGGAGGATCTAAATTGTTTTGTAGATATTGACATGAGCAATTTTGTGATTGAAGAAACAGTACCTCAGTTAAAAAACACAGATCCAATTGTGGATGAGTTAATTTTGCAGCAAGATGGGCTCTGGCAAATGTTCTTTGATGGTGGATGCTCCAAGGAAGGATCAGGAGCTGGTGTTGTATTCATTTCCCCATCAGGTATTACATTTAAATACTCTTTCTTGTTAACTTTTGAGTGTACAAATAACACTGCCGAGTATGAGGCTCTGATACTAGGATTAGATGTGGCCATAAAACATGGTATTAAATCTTTAAAAGTTCATGGTGATTCCCAATTGATTATAGCCCAATTGAGATCTCAGTATGCTTCTAAAAATGAAAAGTTGAAACTGTATAAACATGTTGTTTGGGATAGACTAGAGTTTTTTGATGCTTTCAATCTGCTTTGGGTAGAAAGATCCAATAATATCATGGCAAATTTTCTTGCAAATGTTGCCCTTAAGAGTGAAGACATGACCCTCACTGGTGTGTCCATGTTAGAGGTCAAAACTAAGCCTACTGTGCCTGATAATGTATACAATTGGCAAGTTTTTGAGGATGACCTTGATATCCTTAGGTTCATTCAAGGCCTTGATCAATATGATGGTCAGCAAATAGATCTCAATGAGATACAACAGTGTGTCGAGGGAAAAGAATGCATCATGGGAAATGAGATAGTGCAATTGCCATCCAACCACATACCTAAAGGGTTAGTAGAATTGGAAGGAATGTTCAAAATAAATGATGGTTTTTTGTCTCAGAAGTCTAACACTAAAATGGAGGACTTAGAGGAAATAAACTTGGGTTCAGAAAACTCCCCACAAATGGTATACATTGGCAAGAAATTGAGCAAAGAGATCAAAGGGAATTTGATAAGACTTTTGAAAAAATATAAACATGTGTTTGCTTGGTCCTATGATAACCTCAAAGCTTATAGGGCTGACCTGTTTCAGCATGAAATTCCTCTAAAAGAGGAAACCAGGCCTTTTAGATAGAAGCAGAGACCCATTAACCCTTTATTGGCTACCAAGATGCAAGTTGAGTTGACAAAACTGAGAGATGCTGGTATTATTGAACCAATTAGGCACTCAACTTGGGTTTTGAATCTTGTGCCAGTAAGGAAAAAGAACGGTAATATTGGGCTCTGTGTTGATTTTAGGAACCTGAATGTGGCTTCACTTAAGGATAACTATGGATTGCCCAATATGGAGGCTATGCTACATAGGGTGACTGGATGTGAACTCTTGTCAATGATGGATGGTTTCTCCAGGTATAATCAAGTGCTGGTCAAAGAATCAGAACAATTTAAGACAACCTTTACAACCCCATGGGGAACATATGTATATGTTCGCATGCCTTTTGGTCTGAAAAATGCTCGAGCAACATTTCAGAGAGCCATGGATGTTGCATTTGAGGAGTTGATAAATGTTTTAATGGTTGTTTATCAAGATGATCTCACTACTTATTCCAAGAAAGCTGAGGATCATTGTTCCCATTTGGAGAAGGTCATTCTTAAGGCCTTAGAATTTGGTGTGTCCTTGAATCCCAAAAAGTGTCAATTTGCTGTGATGAAGGGGGAGTTACTTGGACACATAGTGTCAAAAGAAGGAGTCAGGATTGATCCTGAAAGAGTAGAGGCAATTAAAAAAGTCCCACCACCAAAGAACATAAAGGGTGTGCAGTCATTCTTGGGACAGATTAATTTTTAAGAAGATTTATTGCTAACTTTGCAGAATTGGTCAAGCCCATAGTGAAGTTCCTAAAGAAGGAAGTGAAGTTTGAATGGAACCTTGAAGCTCAGCAAGCTTTTGTAAAAATCAAACAAGCAATTCAGGAGGCCCCGGTTTTGGTATCACTTGATTACTTGAAATCATTTTCTCTGTTTTCTTTTGCATCTTTTCATACTATTGCAGCTATCCTTTTACAAAAGGATCAAGAAGGGTATGAGCATCCTATAGCCTTTTTCAGCAAGTCATTACAATCTGCTGAATTAAGTTATGAACTAATGGAAAAGCAAGCCTATGCACTTGTGAAGGCAGTCAAAGCTTTTAGACCATATCTGGTCTGTGCAAAGGTTAGTGCTTATGTGCCCCATGCTGCAGTAAAGGATAGCTTAACACAGAGTGAAGTCACAGGAAAGAGGTGTAAATGGATAAACAGGATTCAAGAGTTTGACCTAGAAATTCATATTACCAAATTGGTGAGAGGATTGGGACTTGCTAAGTTAATGATTGAGGAAATTATGGACCTTGTTCAGGTAAATAATGTTGCTGCTAACATTGATATGATTACTAGTATTGAAATGCAACCCTGGTACAAGGATGTTATTTATTTTATTAAAAATGCTAAATGTCCACCTGACTTGAATGATAATCAAAGAAGGAGTTTGAGATTGCAAGCTCAGAGATATGTGTTGATCCAGGGTGATTTGTACTGGAAGGATAATGATGGTATTTTACTCTTTTGTCTGGGTAAGCACCAATCAGAGAAAATGTTGAAGGAAATGCACTCTGGAATGTGTGGAGGACATCATTCTGCTCAATCAACAGCTCATAAAATCTTAAGAGCAGGATACTATTGGCCTATGTTGTTCAAAGACACTCATTCTTATGTGAGGAAATGTGAACCTTGTCAAAGGTTCTCTAAAAAATTGAAGTTCTCAGGTGCATTATTATTGAACCTTGTTGTTGCAGAAGCTCCTTTTGCAATGTGGGGTATGGATTTTATTGGAGAGTTCTCTGAGAAGTCTAGTGGGGGACATAGTCACATTTTGGTGGCTACTGATTATTTTACCAAATAGATTGAAGCCATTCCAACCAAAAGGGAAACCAGTGTTGTTGTAATTGAATTTTTGATGAACAATATAATCACCAAATTTGGTGTCCCTGTTAAATTGGTTGTTGACAATGCTATGAGCTTCAGGTCATAGGAGATCACTGATTTTTGCTCAGAAATGGGCATAGTATTGTCTTACTCGTCCCCTTATCATCCACAGGCCAATGGATAGGCTGAGTCCAGCAACAAGAGTATTTTGCAGATTCTGAAGAAAACCCTGGAAAAGAATAAGAGAAGCTGGCATGTAAAATTAAAGTTAGCACTATGGGTTGATAGAATTTTTGAGAAGAGGGCTACGGGTAAGTCCCCTTTTGAAATGGTATATGGTGCTAAATCAAGATTGCCAGTAAATAACCTCCTTCCAATCTATAAGTTTATGCAAGAAGAGGACATGGAAATCAGTGATCCACTACAGGAAAAAATGGTTCAGCTGATTGAATTAGATGAGATTAGGAGGGAGGGACAAAAGGAAAATATGAAGTTGCAGCAGAAGATGAAATATCTTTTTGATAAGAGAGCAACTGTGAGAAAATTCCAGCCTGGTGATATGGTTCTCCAATGGAATGCCAGGGCTGAAGATAAAGGGAAACACAAAAAATTTGAGTCTTTGTGGATGGGACCTTATATTGTTCATCAGACCCATGGTAAGGACTCATATTTCTTGCAAAATTTGGATGGTGAAGATCAAGAATTGCCAGTGCATGGACAATTCCTGAAATTTTTCTTCAGTTAATTCTTCTTCCATGCACAGTAGGTTTGTATATATGTATAGGTGTGTTTGTTTCTGTTGTGTGTTTGTTTCCTATTTTAGGTTAAGGTTTTGTGGTCTGCCTCCCAGAGATTCGTAAGTTGTTGCTATGATTTTGCAATCAACCATCCTCAGATAGAGCCACTGTTGGGTATATTTTTGATTTTCTGAGGTTTTTGTCCAAACGTTGGTTTAGTCCTCTAGTCTGTGAATTTTTCCTAGGTACAGGTGTCAGAAATTCTTCAAAAAATTATCATAGCCCACTTCAAAAACCCTAACCCTAGGTTTTGTTTTTGAAAATGTCGAACTCTTGCAAAAGTCCTCATGATTAGCCCTTATTCTTCTATTTCATTGTTACCTTTTTAAGTCACTTAAGCTAATTAAATCGTGCACGTGTTTAATGTTTTGTGTTCGCTGAATCAGAAAAGGTCATAGCATGTCTCATATAGTATTCGGTGATTCAGCGAACAAGTCAATCTTATGCTAAGCATCATTTTAGTCGCGTGGTCTCTAAGTCTCCCGGTGAACACCTCAACCATTCAGCGAACTGGAGAATGTGTTAAAAATGCTAAGTGTTGTCTTTGTTCACGTAGTCCCCAAATATCTGGCGGTTATCAGAAAACATTTTGCGATTCGGCGAATGCATTATCTCCAATTCGCGTATTCCTTGGCAGTTCTTCGCTTACACTTAGCGACTTGGCGACAATGATTATCGCTCATTCTTTGAATCTAGTGGTTAAAGGCAAAATAACCTAGCGACTTGGCGAGTACCGTAGATCATTGTCAGGATCGACGGTTGTGGTTTAATCTTAGATATTATTGGGTCCTACATGTTTCATTTGGCGAATGAGCGACTGTGTAAAGTCTTCTAAGTTTGGCGGCCCCGACATTTTGGTACAATGAATTTGGTGGAAAGGGTTGTTTCAAGTGTTCGCTTGTTCTCAGAATAAATTAGTGAGAGGCTAAGTAATTTGGCAATTCGGTGAATCATGTGGTCACAGGTTCTCTTAAAAGAAATGTAAAGGGTAGTATGATCTAGCGAATGAGCGAAGCATACAGTCGCTAAGTCTCAGAATGAAGGTGATCGGATGGACACGTGTCAAGAGATCACATGATCGCAAGGGTGAGTAGGGGATCATGCGATCATGCGACAAGGTGACATGTGGCGGTTAGGCATGAGTTCGCTAGGTAAACTGGGCGGTTAAGATAGATTCAGTGACTCAGAGAGTAAACGCTTCGCCAGTTCTCTGAATAATCAGGCGGTTAAGTATCTCATTAAGGGAATGCGCGAACCCTTTGTTCGCTAACTCTCCAAGAAAATTGACAGTTAGCCGGGACATCAAGAGAATGGGAGAAGGCTTTGTTTGCCAGTTCTCTGAATGATAACTGCAGTCAAGTGCTCGAAGGTGATCGGATGGACACGTGTCAAGAGATCGCATGATCTCAAGAGTGAGTAGGGGATCATGCAATCATGCGACAAGGTGACAAGTGGCGGTTAGGCATGAGTTCGATAGGTAAACTAGGCGGTTAAGATAGATTCAGCGACTCGGAGAGTAAACGCTTCACCAGTTCTCTGAATAATCAGGCGGTTAAGTATCTCATTAAGAGAATGCACGAACCCTTTGTTCGCTAACTCTCCAAGAAAATTGACAGTTAGCCGGGACAGTAAGAGAATGGGAGAAGGCTTTGTTCACTAGTTCTTTGAATGATAACTGCAGTCAAGTGCTCAAAGGTGATCATTCCAGTCGCTGATTCACTAAGATTGTGAAAAGTTAAGAATTGCATTACGAGAACCCGCGAAGGCTTTGGTCACTAGTTCTCTGAAATATGCTAGGGTTAACATTGTATTAAGTGATCACGAGAAGCTTTCAGTCGCGGCTTCGCTGAATGGGCCCAGTTGGAAAAGGTAATAAAAGAAAAGAAAAGGGACCGTTGCCTGCGTGGATAAAGTACAGTATCAAGCTGGAAAGTAAACTAATGAGCCATCCAATCAGTTTCAAAGGAAGATTGCATGACGTAAATAGGTTTAAAGTGCAGGATCTTAATCATTTGCCTCTTTGCCTTGTTTTCAAGTTGTTTAATTTATCTGTCAACATCCAAACACGGCTAACTCAAAATTTGAAATTTGATGGTATATGAAATTGAATGAGGAAACAATTAAGGAGATTTGTAGTAATTGTGGTAGCTGTATGCATTTGGTCCATATTGATAAATAAGCTAAGCTCATTATTTCCTGTGTCCAAAATCATTCGAAGAGAATTGTGTCGTTCTGAAGTGATTTCTGAGTGCCAAGTGAATCCATTTTGTAGAGATTGAAGATAATTCTATAGCAAAGATGAGTCAACCTGAGAGAAGCGCAACATCTTCCAGCAGTGAAGCAAAGTCTAAAAGTGGTGAAGGTAAGGGCAAACCTGAATTATTTTGTGACAAGTTCATAGATATGCTTTGTAATGCTTTGTAGAAGCACTGAATGAGGTTAACCTTCCTTGAGTTCAACTCTAAAAAGAAGAAGGATGAATATCCTTAAGCCTTTGTTTCGTGTTGTTGCTTTCATGATTTCCATCATAATATTATGTATCAGGATAATATGGGCCATACTTAGAGTTCTCTCATCTTATTAAGTTGAGTGTGGAAGCAAGGATAGAACAATGAAGGAGCTAGTTCACAATTCAGATCTTAGTCAAAACCATGAATTGGAATAGGTACACCCGCCTGAGTATTCATACTCGAAGTGAAGAAAGTTTTCTAACCTTATTACCTTAGTGTTTGCATCTTGCTAGATTATGTCCATTGGGATTATAGGAGTATTTGATAATCTGTAGATTTGAGCACTAACACCTTGCACGCTTGGATATATGTTGAAGACATGTTAGTGATGTTCTAGTTATGGACACATAGTTTGTTGATGAGTAAAAGTGAAGTTATGTAGTTGCTATTCGCCAACAACAGTTTCCTGTATTTATTCAGAAGAGCCAATAGAGATTTTATTGATTATGTAGTTGCGCCTATCCTGTGGGTATGTGCCATTGGATTTAAGCTTAGAGGAGAGTTATTGATGTTTGGTTAAGAGCACATGAGTTAATTCAGCTTGAGGAGACAGTTCCAATTGTTTTGGTAGAGCTGACAGTGTGTAGCGTGCGTCTACATTTATCTTATTGGGTAGGTCCCAAAATGAGTTGCGTGCATAGTAGAGCCGACAAAATGTTTATTGGAGTTTGTTATGGTTTCTCTAATATGATTTCAAGGTGGTTCTAATAGGCTGACTTGATTATATCATTTAGAGGAAAGATATTTATAGGCAGTCATTTGTGATTGCTGAAGCGTGGTTCATGGTTGATTAAGCAGAGCAGAGAAGAGTGTGCGAAGTGTTGAGCCATTAGAATAAGGTCTATGTGACCAAGTAAAGTACTTGTGCTATTCATTGGAATTGATCTAGATAGTAGGTCAAATCGCAGTTACCAAGATCCAGATATAGTGTGTATTTGTTATTCAGAAGGTTGTAGCCTTCGCCCATTTGAGTAGTGAGCTCTCGGACAGTGTGTCCTCTCCCCTAATAAGGACAATTGTAAAAGACTCCTAATAGGGTTTGACCCTTGACCAGGTCTACTGTACTTAATATATTGTAAAGCTACTCCTAATAGGGTAAAGGATCTTTTAACAAGGATCATTATACACTAGTACAGAATATTAGTGGGTATTAAGTCCCATTGGGGTTTTTACCTATTTGGGTTTTCCCGTAACCAAAATATTGGTGTTGTGTTCATGTGTTCTTTCATTGTGTTTATGCTTTATGTTTAAGTATACTTAATTGGATAAAGAATTGAATCTTGTAGATAACTAATTCACCCTCCCCTCTCAGTCATCTCTTGGGACTATTCCTAACATCCCCTACTCATGAGTTTTCCATTGAGAGGAGTGTTTGATTTGAGGAGTTCTTCCATTTTTTCTCATACCACTTCTCCATCCACCATCATATTGGAGACATTTGATCATGGTGATAGTTCTTCAAAGGGTATTAATCCTCACAATGTTGATAAGGAGTCTTCTTCCTCCACTTCAAATAGTGATACTGATAATGGGGACTCACATTTCTCTTCTAGTCATCATTTAAAGGTTGACGATTCTCCTCTAGACTCTCCAAGTTCACATCTCTTTGGCTTCAAAAGCTATTAGATTCAAGTGGTTATTGGGTTGAAGACTCATCAGTTACTAGAAGTACAAGGCCGTCACAGATTCAATAGGCTCCACATCTCCTCATTGCTCTAGCTTCTAATCCATAGTATTTAGAGAAGATTCAAGTGTTTCTGAGTGGGATGCTACAATGTAAGAAGATTTCAATTCCTTGGAAAGGAATCACACATGGGATTTAGTCCCTCATCCTAAAGGAATGAAACTTTTTCAATGCAAGTGCATATAACAAACAAAATTCATGAAAGATGGGTTGGTTGACAAGCATAAGTCTCACTTGGTAGAAAAAGGGTTCTCCCAGGTTCATGGGATCGATTATTCTGAGACTTTTGCACCAGTGCTAATATGAAGTCCATTCAAATTGTCCTAGCTATAGCTACAACCCATTGCTAGGAAGTTCATTAGATGGATGTGAAGAGTGCCTTTATTCATGGTGAACTTCAAGAGGAAATCTACATAGATCAGCTATAGGGGTTTGTTCAAGATTACTCACTATTTTGTTGGCTTGAAAAGCCTCTTTATGGATTCAAATAGGCTTGTCCCAGTTGGTATACCAAGATGGATTAATTCCTTCTAACAATTGGTTTCAGTCAATGTCATTCTGATATGAACATACATATTCTCTAGCAAAATGACACTCACATTTCAAGTTCTCTATGTTGACGACTTGTTGATCATAGGGAGTCACTCATCCATTATCAAGGTAGCCAAAATTTCTCTATATGATAAATTTTTATGTTAGAATGGGTTCTTCTATATTAATTCTTGGGGATTGAAATCACTTATTCATCCTCAGATACCTTACTTGGACAACCCAAATATGCACTTTATATTCTCTCTAGATTTCACATGGTTGATTGTAAGCCTGCACCAACTCCATTTTTGTTGGGGTCAAACTTGAGTCTAAGTTCTCTTCACCCTTGGTTGATGGAACTTTATATCGACACTTGGTTGGGAGTTTCATCTACTTGACTCATACGAGAGATGTCATTTCATATGTTGTGGGCATGGTCTCTTGATTCATGCAAGAACCACATGAATTCCGCTAGAGGGAAACTAAACAAATTCTTCACTACATTTAGGGTACTCCCAATTATGGAATTCAGTATGCAACAAATGTGGATATTAAGATATACAATTCATATTAGGTAGGTGATTCTCAAGATCACAAATCTACTTCAAGGTATTGCTTCTCACTTGGTTTTCGTCCAATTTGTTGGTTGAGTGATAAGCAATTTGCAATTTCTCTTACACCAATAGAGGTTGATTATCGAGGGGTAGTCGATACCATCATTGAGGCTCTTTGGCTTTAGAATATTATCACTGAGTTTTGTATTCTAGTAAAGAAACCTACAATCATCTTTTGTGATAATCAGAGTGTTATACAGGTCTCAAGAAATCATTGATTCATTAGTAGAGGATGAAACACATTGAGATACATGTGCATTACATTTGGGAGCTAATTCAAGAAGGCATCATTGATCTTAAGTATTGTTCTACATCACAACAAAATGCATACATATTCACTAAAAATTTCACCAAAAGAAAGTTCCTTCATTTGCAAGCTTGTTTGGGATGTGACATGCATCTACTTTACGAGTGGATTATTAGTACATTATTTGTCTCTATTTAGGGGGGATATTCCTCTTGGGGGGGCTTTTTCTTTTGGGGGATATCTCTATGCACGTGGGTACCTAACATGGCCTCAATTATCAGGATCCATCTTTACACCCACCTAAGCTACACGTAAGTGGGATGGGGTGGGGGAGCGGGGGGTGTGTGTTAGTGTAGGTTTTTTATTTTCCTTGTGCTAGGGGGTATTTATTTTTCCTACACATATTTAAGCTTAGATTATTAGAAGTAGTTAATATGAGGACACGTGGAAAAATAATTAAGCTACATATGTCACTCACTCTCAAACATGGGTAGTTGAGACACACACCTTTTGGCTTATTGTGCCACCTGTCATAATCACTATTTTTTCATTTCCTAAGTGAGGTATGGGGTATTTGGGTTTCTCACCCTCTTTTGGCTTTATTTTCTACCTTCCATAACTCCCTTTTTGTTTCCATGTAAGAAAGTTATGCCACCTATTTTGACATTTACCAAGAAGGTAAAACCTCCCACCTTTTATAAGGAATGAGAGTTAATGCACCTCTTAGTTGTATATGGATTTATTTTTCTATATAATAAGCATTGTACTCTCATCTTCACTAGTTAAGTGATAGCTTGGTAGAGTATTGAGAGTCTTCTCAAAATTCTTATTCTTTGTCTCTATTTTTACTCTCATTTATAATTTATCTTCATTTAGCTATTTTGATCTTCGATTATTTATTGCTTGGAGTTGCATGTGATCTATGGAAAACATTCATTCCTGGCTCAATTCTTGTTTCTCACAAAACCTAATAGACCACACATGAAACTCTGAGCTTGGGAATCTCCTCCATTTATCCACAAATGCTCCATGTTTGTATTTGATAGAATCAAGGTATAAATCATGTAGTTCTAGTTCTGGTTTTTATTTCAATGTAAATTACATAAGTAGGTATGCAACCCTTTCTAGGCCACCATTTCCTTGGATTGTTTGTTTGTTAACAACATATACAAAGTACAATGATGAAACTAAGATGGGTTTAATTTCTTAGTAAATTTAAATGATCTAGGAAAGAGATCTTGACTAGTTTTGTAAATTTTGACAAGTTTATGTTTACCATCATTAATAAATATTTACTTTCATTATTCAATTGAATTGTCGTTTAACATTATTATTAAAGGAATAAGCTAGTTTTGGAGTTGGCAAAAAGAATAATTGTGATTATAATTAATACATGAGATAGTGGCTAATATAGGATTAGCTTTTAAGAGTTGTTATAAGGAATATGTTCAACTTAATACAATATTACATAAATAATTAAACAAATTATACTTTTGGTGTATATTTTCGGAAGGTTATCTTTTATTTGTAGGTGATCTTGGGAGCTTGAGTATTTTTTAAACTCTTACATATTATTAAAGCTTTTGATATGCAAACCCATTCTCAAATATGAATATTATTTAAGTAGAAACTTTTTTTGAGTGCACTATTTGAACATACAAGACCTCACCATTAGGTCCAAAAGGTCCCAAAACTCCTATTATCATACAAAACACTTCATATTTTGGTGCCAAATTTTTTCATCATTTTTAGAGACTTTGAGGAAGTTTCAAATTCTTTTATTTTTACAAGCATACTTAATCTATTTTGTTCATACCACATGATGTAGTTGGAGTAACTACACGTGTTAGCAGTAGTATTGTTAGTAGACATATTCATTGTTATGGGTTTTTCATAGTCTTTGCATCACTTATCACATCATTAGGTTTTATCTTTGTATTTAAATTTAATTTTTTTTAATCTATTTGGGAGCATCTCACCAATGGGATTACTGTTTTTACTTATTTGGGAGCATCTTGTTAATGGGAATTGCTTCCCTTAATCATTTCCAACTAGAAAGGGCATAAGTCTAATGAGTGTTGCCTGTTATCTCACCACTATTGCATGAAATGTGATGTGTGCGGGATCTGAGGATCCATTATACAGACTTAGTCCACACATCACTAGAATAGCTAGATATTTTGTATTTCTCATCAAGTATTTGTTGATTTTCTAGTGCTCCATTTAGATCTAAATCACCACTAGCACAAGGTCATTCCATTAATTTTTGTCGGGTTTGGACCATCATTCGGCTACTAACAAGGTCCCTAAGCTCCATTTCATGTTCTGATAGTGACAACACATGGCCACAAGCTAGTGATCACTACAGTTTAGATAATATTTATCAGAATAGATTTTGGTCATTCATGAATATAACTTAGTATTTATTAGAATGTTACTTCCTAAAGGGAGGAATGTTACTTGCATGCATTAGATTATCTTTCATCTTTAATCATTCCATTAATATAAGAGCCACTTCATTTTGGGGTGATATACCATCTCACATTTTCTCTCTTCTTATATGCAAATATCTATTGAATATTTGTGATTGATGTAACCCTTGGTGAGTCATGATTAAGGAAACACACAAACACAACAATATACTTCAATTGGAATGCTTAAACTGACCGAATGAGCTTTTCAATTTATAAAAAAATGAACATTAAATGTACAGACATAGTTAGATATAATATTTATTAAATACAATTAGTTGTAGATGGTTGTTGGTGACTAGAGTGGGTTGTACATGAAGTTCATAGATATCTAGAAACATGTCATGGTTTGTGCCGACTTGATTTGTAAGATAATTAATTTATGTTAACAGGCCCCTAAATTATTTATCTAACTATTCTAAATATCCCCCCATAATCTAGAAAGGATGGGTCCCGACCTAAAGCCTTGTTAGGTACCCATTTAAAATCATTTATTCACTTAATACAATGGTTAGAATTCACTAGAATTCTCCCTTAATGATAGTTCCATGAGACAATCATGTTACTTCTCATAAGCCTAAAATATGTCTAAGAAATACAAACTTAGTTTCACATAATGCCTTGGTAAATATATCAACAATATGATCCCCTATCTTTCAATATTAAAGATGAATCACATGTTGTTGGATGAGATGCCTGATATAATGGTGATAGACCTTGATATGTTTTATTCGAGCATAACACAGTAGATTCTTGGACAAGGAGATGACAGTTTGATTTTTGCAATGAAGTAAAGCAGGTCTTGCATGATGTTGAGATTGAGTAGTGATAGAATAGCTCATTGCCAAATTATTTATTTGGCTGCTTCATTTGATGTGGTATATTTTTCCTCTATACTAGATAGAGAAATAGTAGATTTATTTTTACTACACCATGAAATGGGACCTAAACCAAGATAGACAACATAACCTGTAGTAGATTTACACTCATCTACACATCCTTCCCAATCTAAATTTGAATATCCAGTAAGTTGTAGATCTCCATGAGATGAATAATAAACACCCATTGTCAAGTTCCCTTGCACACATCTTAATATTCATTTGGCTACTACCAAATGTAGAACCTTAAGAGAACTCAAAAATCTTGAAACCACACTTACTGCAAAAGAAATATCTGGTCGAGTGTGAGTCACTTACACAAGACTACCAACCAATTGTCTATATAAGGTAAGATCAACATATTCACCTTCCATACCATTGCTTAACTTTAATCCTGGAGAAAATGGAGTAGACAAACTCTTACAATCTTCCATCCTAAAAAATTTCAACATGTCTAGAGAAAACTTGGATTGAGAGAGGTAAATGTCATCATCCTTTTGTCATACATGTATACCAAGAAAGTAGTGTAGAAAACCAAGATTTGTCATCTCAAAAGTATCTTGTAATTTTAACTTTATGTCATTGATTCGGTTCATGTTATGTCCTATAATGATAAGATCATTAACATAAGGGTATGTGCAAGATCACGAGGGGCCAAAAAAGTGGCAATGGGAAAAAAATGTTTTTTCTATCTTGACAAAATTTGAATATGGTCAGGTAATACCAACCCAAATCAGATATTTTTTAATATTAGATATTCATTCCAAATCGGATATCCATTTTGAAAAAAAATAAAAAATATATTTTAGTAAAATGAGCATAACATTTGTGTTTCTTATCAAAAAATTAATTTTTTATAGGTGCTGGAAAGGTGATTGAGAGACATACAATATTTATAAGGTAATCTTATTAGAATATAGACCAAAAAATAATTATAATCATTTGAAGTTAACCCTTCATTTTGAAACTTGTAATAATCATAAATTTTGCATACAAAATCATTCTTTTTTAGTTCAATTTTGGTCCAATAAGAATTGACATAGTTAAAAAGTAGTAAATAATGAAAAAAAAATATTTTCTTGTCATGCCCTACTTAGGGCCGACTTTTATTTGTTATTAAATAAGTTTTTAAAATTTTTTTCCCCTTTTGAATAGTTTCTTTTTTTGAGTTAGTTGTGATAAAGATCCATTTAATTGGTTAATTAGGTATTTTTAAATTTGGACAATGTTCTTTAATCAAATTATCATTTTAATTTATTTAGTGGAATGTTTGAAGACCATTATTTAATTGTTGATTGATTTATTAAAAAGGATATTTATGAACCTCTATTGATTCTTCAATATTTTATTGAGACCATTAAGGGATTTGACACCTAGTTGTAAATGTAATTTTAATAGTTTTATAAATAAATCAATCAACCAATGATATGATAGAAATGCGAAGGGAATTTATCTAGGGGATAAATTTATAATTATTTAAATGGCTAACATAAGAATGGTTTTAATAGTAAATTTTAATTAACCTAATTTAATTAATTAAACCTAGGTAAGAGGCTAATTTTGAAGATGATCTTATTTATGTTGTGAGTAAATTTTAAACAATTATGGTACTAGGGTAATCATGGAAATTTCCTTAGGATCCATTACACTAAATAATAAATGATCTTTAATAAGTTTATTTTTTATAGAATTAAATAAATTAAACCTAACTAGTTGTAGACCCCTAGTTGTACCTTGATGTTAGCATCGATCATGGGACGTTGACAAGTCGGTCTCCGCTTGTCTTGATTTCCCTTGATCATTCGATCAATCCTGCCTAGTTTCCCTATGGGGAATTGATTTATCTAGCAACATCATATCCTTTAGTATGAACTTTTAAATCACCTTAACCAATGTCAATTGTAACATTAGTTAATTAACGTGTTTAAAAAAATGTTGGTTTCTTTTGACCCTTAGTTTTTGGGCATGACATTTATCTACTAATGAGACTAATTTTTTTTGTAAATCATTATATAAGGTTTCCTTATTGTCTTTGATCCTTTGCACATGTCTCTCTCTCTCTCTCTCTCTCTCTCTCTCTCCTTAATTCTTATTGAATATATCTCTCTATTATTCTCTCTTTACATCTCTCCTATAAGAGAGATAGATAGATAGATAGATAGATAGATAGATAGAGAGAGAGAGAGAGAGAGAGAGAGAGAGAGAGAGAGAGAGAGAGAGAGAGAGAGAATGATGGGAAGAGAAGGAGATAGAGGGAGAGATATCTAAATATGGGGAGATAGAGATACAAAGGGAGAAATATTATCTATTTGTGCATGAGTGAGAGAGATAAATATATAGAGAAATAAAGATACAGATATAAAATGAAGAGGAATGAAGATAAGTAGATACCTAAGCCACTCCCTCTACCTATAATTATACCTATTTATTTCTTGTCTCTATGACCTCCTTTATTTCTCTCTTTCCCCCTTTATCCATATCTCCTTATAGATATATCTTCATGTCAATATATATCTCATTATCTCCAACTCTCTCTTATTCATTCCATGTCTCCCTCCACCTATCCTAATCAATCAATTACTCTCTCTCTCTCTCTCTCTCTCTCTCTCTCTATATATATATATATATATATATATATATATATATATATATATATATATATATATATATATATATATATATATATATATATATATATATATATATATATATATATATATATATATATATATATATATATATATATATATATATATATATATATATATATATATATATATATATATAGTGCAAGGGCATCTAATGTCTTTCATGCATCCATGAGGAAAATTTTCATATTATGTTTTTTTGTGTCAAATAAGGTGCTATGGATAATTTTGTAATTTTTTTAGTCATTCAATATAATAGGAAGCCCTTTTGGGTTCATCGAGCAAAGTTTTTAGGAAATTGTCAATGTTGTCATAAGGGGCAAAAAGTTGTCAATATGGTTTTTGAGTTTTATTTGGTCCAATAAGGTAATAATAGACCAAATATGATGTAATAAGAGTCATTTGAGTCATATTTTGTAACGATATCAAAATTTGTCAAATGTTGTTGTCATATGGTCAAAAGTTGTCAAGTTGTAAAAGTGCAAAATTACACAAATTGTAAAAGATGCAATCCCAATGGTCAATGGAGGTTTGAAAAGAAGTTATAATAGTTGGAGAGGTTTTAAAATGTTTTAAAAGTCCCTTGAATGGTTGAGACAAAAGTGAGTTGTGGATTATGAAGATGTAATTCAAGTTTTAAATAAGAAAATACTTTATTTTTCTGCATTTTCTAACATTACAATGTCGTTTCAGGCCCTTAGATATGTATGGACAAGAGTCCACTTCTCATTGATTTTATGTGAAATTAATTTGAATATAATTTCTTTAAAAATTTTGTTTCATGTGATTTGATTAATTTTTATGCAAGATATTACAATTTTGGTGAGTGCAGGTTTGAACCTTGCCTAGGGTTTCCAATTTTAGAAAAAATGCCATAACTTCCTTTTCAACCTTTGGACCCTCATAAAAATTGGAGAAAATATATGTGATAGATACATACAATCTCACAAAACCCATTTTTTTCATAATGTGCTTTTCATATGTTATGGATGGTTTTTTGGTTGTCTCATATTGAAAACAAGCCTAATTAGGCATACAATTTGGTTACTAGTCAATTGATGGGGAAGATGTTTAAAAAAAACTACCTCTTAAGTTTTGGCATGTTGTAAAAATCCCAAAAGGTTATCTAAAAATATAATTTTCTTGTGGAGATCTTTCCTAGACCAGGGGTTATGATAAAAAAATGTCAATTGGCATGATTACTAGAGTCTAGGCCTAATTGTGTGGATAGTATAGGAGTTGAAGCAACCATAAGTATTGGAGGGTTTTGATAGTCCATTTATGTTGCATTTACTATTTTTGAGATGCTTCCTAATCCCGATCAAACATTTTGATGTCTTGACCCGAAATTGGTACTTGTAGCTTATTGGGGCATAAAGCAAATTGTGTTGAGAAACTTATATTTGTTGAAAGTGAATATGGGGTTTTGGTAATGTATTAAGAAATGTGAATCACTTGTGTTGAGTTGATCCCTACCTATGCATAAATTGGCATTAGTAAAGTTTTTGGTTTCAAATGTTGGTGGATTCTCAAGACAAAACAATAATAGGTCTACAAACCCTCATTGGCAAGGGTTTCTAGACTAGTTTAAAAAAAAAAGTAATATATCCCTCAATAATTACTAGATTGACCTCAAACCCCACCAAATTAAAACTAATTAATTTGATGGGAAGACCCAGTGTCAAGATGAAAGAGGTTATGAAAGGAAACAAGGTTGATGAGAACCAAGTTTGCATGGACAAGATGAAGCCAAAGGTGAAGATGAAGACCACATGCTCCCAAGGAAAAAAATGTGTAGAGGGTAGGAGATATCATTCAAGATAACTCCAAGATGTATCATGGTTATCATCTTCAGTTCAAGAGGGCTTGGAATTTCTTTTGGCTAGGAGTATGGTGCAGGGGTACATAGTCTTACTGAAAATATATGGTTAAATGATAAATTTTGGTGTCTTGAGTCACATTTTTCATGTAATAAGGTCATATTTGAGTCACTCAATAGGATATTTTTTGGTTTTAAGTTCATATTTTTCAAAGGGTGTGAAATCATGCAAAATTGTCAAAGTTGCAAGAAAAGTTGTCAAGAACTTTTCTTACAACATAGTTGTTGTAGGGGGTCTAAGCTTGTGTTTATGTGAGTTTAAATGTTAATCTGATGTAATAAGGCCCAAGAAGGTCATTTGATACATTGTATGGTAAATTTGACAAGGTTTTAGGCGAGTTTCTCAAGTTGCCAAAAATAATTTGTAGAAGTTGTCATTGCAAAAATTTAAAAAGATGGAAGTCCAATGGTCATGGAAGTTTAAAAATTAGTTATAACTATCATGAAAGGTTGTAAGATTCTTATAAGGAATTTTATTTTTTAATCCAAGGTGGGTGTGCTCATTTTGGAAGCATTTGGTTAATGAAGATTCAATAAAACAAGTCTGTTCTCCTATAATTTACTATTTTTTTTGTTGTTACAACATTTTTTGTGACCTTGTATTGAGTGTTAAAACTCAAAAATATATTGGGAAATTTAGTAATAATATTTTTATTTAAAATGAATCTATTTCCATACATTTTTGTGGAGAATCAAGCGAGTTCTCTTAATTTTTCTAATGATAGGTCTGCAAGCCTGCGAGTTGAGGGTTTTGTTTTAAAAATAATGGTTGTGGTTTCTTCCATCATTGGAATATCTTGTAATTTGGTGGATTAAAGGGTTAACATGTTTATTTCATGTTCTTGAAGTTTTCATATATGAAAAATATTGTTAATGGGCTAGATAGTAATGCCCTAGGTAGTTAACCCTATGTATTTGGCCTTGTTGACAAGGTATAAGTGAGGGTTTTGTGAAATAAGAAAGGAATAATTATTTAAATTGATAAAAATTATGGATTCATGTTGTTTTTTACTTTTTATAATCCTTGAAATATAAATTTAGAAGTTGGAGTTAAGAATTTTGAAGTTGGTTTGAAAAGAAGCCTAATTAGGTCTAGATTGTGCATTGACAATCCATTTTTGAATTGAGTATTCCAAATAAACCTTTTTGATAGTTTGTGAATGTTTTTTTTAACTTTAAAGGGTATTTTAATCCAAGGGTGGCTTGTGAAAATTTGGCCTATGTTAAGAGTTATATTCTATTTTGTCAAAATGAAGGGCTAGTAGACAATAAGATAGTTTATGTAAAGGGTATAGTAGTTGAATTGATCAGTGTCCTTGAAGGTTGTTAAGGGTTTCACCTTGTCAATTTGTCATATTGTAAGATGTTCCCAAGGTTAGTTGAATCATGGGAAGCATTAAGACATTTTTTGGTGTTTGTAGGCAATGAAGCCTAGGGTCATTGTGAAGAGAAGCTTGGAGTTTGTCAAGGATGGTAAGGAAGTGTTGTTTGGGAATCCAATACAAGGTGAAACGAAGTATTTTTGAAGCCTTGAGTCATTTCAAAAGTTGTTCATTTGTGATCATGGTTTGTTGTCACCTATTGAATAGGTGAGTTGGGAGAAAGATCTCCTTTTACAAATTAGTTTCATTATATTCCATTTGATTAAATTGTAATATGGAGTATTGATGTTCTCAATCTCTGCATCAAAATTGTATCATAGCTTAGAATATCTAGGTAAGGTAAATTGGAAGTGTGTTTGTGTGTGGTATCTTTTTTTCAGGTTGAGGAGAGAACCTAGATGCGAAAAGACTAGGCGGTGAAGAGATAAGACCTAGGTGAGGTGTCATACAGACAAGGAGAAGCAAGGTGGAAAGAGAATTTCTTGAAGAAGGAGAAATGGATTTTTTTGAAGAGGTACTTGTAGGTTGATGGTTCATCAAAGAAGAAACAAGAAAAGAAAGGAGAGGAAAAAGAGAGAAAGAAGGAAAAAGAGAAGACAAAGAAAATGGAGATTAATCAAGAAATTAGAGAGTTGAGGAAAGTTGTAGAAAAAATGAAAAAAGATATGGAGGAGTTGGAAAAAAGAATAGAACTTGATATGCAAAGATGAAATTTACCAATCAAGATGAAGATCTCATGGCCTATACAAAAGATATTTCGAAGAAGAAGAAGACAAGAAAGGAAAACAACAATAAAGTAGGTAAGAAATGAAATGGTAAGTATACCTATGACTATTTTTGCTAGAATTCCTGGGCACTGAGAGGGGGGGGGTGAATCAGAGAAAAAAAATTATAGACTAATCCAACCACCGATTTGAATAACTTCAATAATAAATTGCAAGCCACAAAGCATATAACTAAAGTAAACAGTATAAAAAAAATCCACAAAATCATCACACATGGCACAATGATGAACTTGATCTTAAACACATTTTCCTATGACCATGTCAGCTCAAAATAAGATTTGCATGAAATATTTTCAAAGTAGTCAAACATGTTTGGACTTCTCTAATGCATTGCCTTAAATATTCCTTATAAGATAGCATCAATTCCAAGAATGCCAACTCATCATTTCTATAACCCTTATTACACATCATCATAAAACCAAATATCATCGCAACCACTATACCTCTTACCAATCTAGAATCTTCCAACTGATGCTCAAGAACACAAGTGTTCTTACATGTTTGAAAGACTATGTCAACAAAATCTTTCTTACCAACCAACCAAATGAGTTATGGTCAAAACCACACTATAGTCTAACCATGTTGATATGGTAGCTATGACCACACCTCATAATTCTCCATCTATCATGACTGCTACCAATTTTTTGACCTTAGTGACTATCAATTTTATGGACTTAGCCAATTTCCTACATCACCGATCTCATATCCTTCACAGTGATTGCATCCTTCTCTTAACCGATTATGATACATGACTAAACTAAATTAGTTTCCATTAATGAAAATAAAACCAATGACTAAGTGAATTGATAGGTAACTTCACACTTGACCTTAGTTCTTTAAAGGTTGGTCAAGCTTTGCTGAAAGACTTAGCAACTAAAGGAAGAAAGATAATAGCTGAATGTATGGATAAGGAAAAACTAACTGGAGATTTCTCAAAGAAGATTCAGGAAGCTGCATCGATGATGGAAACAGTGAGGAAATCAATGGAAGATCCCTCCATAGATGTAAACATGTGCAATAATATCTATCAAGGTCAGTTAGACAAAATTGAGAAAGAAGAAAAAGAAATGCCAAAAATAAGGGCTAGGCAAAATCAATTAAGGAATGCACTTGTGCCCTCTTTAGATGTGCTAAATCAGAATATCAAGGAGATTGATGCCACGATGGTGACATATGATCAAGGCCCGAGTTCAAAGTTGGAGAAGATGGAGAAGTTAACTTATGCACTATGCGCCCATCTCCAAACAGTAGATACACTAAAGGCATTTTGGCAGCAAGAAATTGCAAACCTTTAGATTGCATATCCGAATGTACTCTCAGTGTAAGTACTTGGAGTTGTATTTTTTTGAGCACCTTTGTCATTAATGTCAAAGGGGGAGTAGAGTATATAGTAGAAGGGAGAATATGGAGCAGTGTATATCATGTAAAGGGGAGTAGAGTATATAGTAGAAGGGAGATATAAGATAGAGTATATGTTAGAAATTTTTTGTGTAAGATATAGTTTAGTAACTTCGCCATATACATTTGTTGCCATTAATGAAAAAGGGGGAGATTGTTGGAAAGTTGACTATATTGATGTATATGAATAATATTTAGTGTTGTCATTATGGCAACAAAGTCATATAGAGTTTTGGAGTCAGCGCACTTACTCATAAGATCAGAAAAAGTCTAAGTATGGAAGACTGGACAGTCAGTGAAGTACCAGATGAATAGAGCATCAGCGCATGTGCGTATGACCAATTTTTGGTATGCACCCTTGAAGATAATTTTTTGGATATTTTATTAAGCTATGTCGAAGAGTGCATGATCAGATGAGTTAGTATGATGAAGATACAACGAGTTGAAGTGACATAGACAGTGAACATCAAAATAGAACATAGTATGGAGCTGACTATTAGTATTTTAGTTAGCGGTTATAATATTATTTTGTAAAGGCTATGCACCTATTGTAAATGTGTTGTAGACTTGTTTATATCATTATATGTAAACACAGTTGAGCCAATTCATTTGGAAGTGTTGTATGTAATTAATTATAGGCCAACTTAATGAATAATTTTGTTTGCACATATAAATAAGACACGCACCTTTGTATTTATGTATGGGATGAGATATATAGTTGATAGAAGATGAGAAGAAGGATGCAAAGAGAAGTCAATATGATATAGAGCTTTACAAGAGGTTAAAGCATCAATGCACATAAGGAATTGATTAGACAAGAAGTGTCATAGGAGCAGTTCACCTTACAGATATAGTGTGTATTTGATACTCAGAAGGTTGTAGCCTTCACCATTTGAGTAGTGAGATCTTGGAAAGTGAGTCTTCACCCCTAACAGGGTTAATTGTAAACAACTCCTAACAGGGTCTGACCCTTGACAAGGTCATTGTACTTAATCATTGTAATGACATCTCCTAACAGGGCTAAGGAACATTAACAGGTTCATTATGCACAAGTACAATTATTAGTGGGTATTAATTCCCACTAGGGTTTTTCCCCTAGCCAAGGTTTCCCTAATCATATATGGTGTTATGTGTTGTGTGTGATGTGTTGATTACTTTACATGCTTTAATATTCAACTCAAAAATTAAGGTATCGAGTTAAATTTCAAGTATCAGAAAGTAATTATATAGAACACTGATTCACCCCCCCCCCCCCCCCTTCTTAGTGTTCCCATTCCTAACAATTGGTATCAGAGCTTTGGTCCTTTGAAGACAATTTTAACCACTTGAGGATATCACAGGTTTAGAAGAAGTGAAACATCTAAACAAGAATCTTGAAGCAGCTTTGGAAGACCTTGACAGATCTGAAAAAGAAATTGAAGAGCTCAAATTAAAGGTTAGTGGTTCTCAAGTATTCATCAAGAAATTGAGAAAAGATTTGAAAGATTATTCTAATAGTGATTTAGGAAAAATGGTCAAAAATTTGAATGAGGAAAACACATCTCTAAGGGATCAGATTGAAGAGTTGGATGAAAAGATATTTAACAATCAAGAAGCCTATGAAGAACAGGTAAAAGAAAACAAGCAATTAGATGAAGAACAGAGGCAAGCAAACATGAAAATCTTGGAGCTAGAGAACATTAAGAAGTAGATGGAATTTGAATTCACTGAAGCAAAGAATCATATTGAAAAGTCACACACAGAAAAGGATCTAATAGAGTCACTGATGAAGGGTGCTCCCCTTAATAGCACAAACACATAACAGAAACAGAGAAACAACAACAAAGTGCAAGAACATAAAATGGGCTTCTTATTATCTCCACAAATGTGGAATTACAAATTTTAGAATTACAATATGAAAATCCACATGGGAATTTTCCCATACAATATTATGTAGGACAAAGCCTTGAATTATTACCCTAAACTACTCTGAACGGCTCCGAACTGCCCTAGACAACACTACAGGCCTTCCTTATATAGGCAATTTTCCACCGCTTGGGAAGGTTCCAAAAATTTAGCCTCTAAGGCCGACCAAACTTAGAATTATTTTATTTTTCATTTTATTGCATCAGAGTCGGCTCAAAACTTTTAAAACCCAAACAAAAATTTTGAAGAAAAATTATTTTCCGTCATTTTAGGTGACCCAACTTCCGAAGACCATAAGTCATCACCCATTGACTCGATTGACTATTATGACCCCATTTTGAAAAGGGCACAAATTTCTCTACAATGCCTAAATCAAGAAAACTTCATTTGGATAAAGTTTTGACCTCATCTGGAGACTCTAAAGCCTTCAAAACTGAGTTCAAAGTTTTTGTACCCTGCTGTCAATACCGAAAATTTTCAATATCTTCAAAACTAGACTTGATATAGCAATGAAACTTTACTGGTAGGTTGATATGACAAAAATGAACCTCTAGGGAAGAAAATAGAACATTTTGAGCTCAAACAGAAAACTTACTAAAAATAGTAAATTTCCAAAAATAGTAGCTCTGCACAAGATAGCCCTTATTGAAAAGAAACCAAAATTATTTTAGGGTGATGCAAGATTGCTCTTACACCCAGGATGCTCTTGCATTAGACACCCAGGGTAATTTGAGAAGTGATCCTATCATGAATCAGGTGTGAAGAGGAAAACCAAGATGGTTAACCTCCTCCTTTTTTAGCCATGATGAATCTTCAATAGGTCATCCTTTCCATTTGACTAGATATTCTTCATATGTCTTGTTCCTTGTGCTTCTGCCAACACGACTATCCAGTATGTCCTCAATCTCCTTGGTATCTGAACTAGTTTCTGGAATACTCCATTGTGCTTCTGTGATCTCATTTTGAACACCCCCTTCATGATACTCTGTCAAATCTAAAATGTTAAATACTGGTGAAATATTCAGCTCAGTAGGCAATTCTACCTTATAGGCATTTCCTGAATCATGCTTCTTCAGTATCTTACATGGCCCAAACTTCTTTATTTTCAACTTGTTATATGTACCAACTAGAAATCTCTCCTTCCGCAAATGAACCATGACTTCATCCCCAACCCAAAATTCCTTATGCCTTCTTTTATCATCTTCCTTATCCTTATACTGTGCATTCATTTTGGTAATGTACTTCCTCACTTCCTCATGGATGTTCTTCAAATGTTCTACAAAATCCTCAACTTCAGCACTATTTATTTCTCCTTTATCTATCTTCCTCAAATTAGATGCATTTTTGGGACTACTTCCATATACAATCTGGAATGGTGATTTACCAGTGCTCCTGTTAACAAAATTATTGTATGCAAATTCTGCCTGTGGTAAAATCAAATCCCATCTTGTTGGCTTATCTCCGACCAAACATCTCAGCAAATTTTCCAAACTCCTATTCACCATCTCTTCCTGTCCATCAGTCTGTGGATGATGTGATGAACTGAACTTCAAATCTATCTTCAACTTCTTCCACAATGTACGCCAGAAATATCCAACAAACTTAGTGTCCTGATCTGAAACTATACTCTTTGGAAAACCATGTAGTCTCACCACTTCTCTGAAAAACAATTCTGCTACATGAATATCATCATTAGTCTTCTTATAGGGAATGAAATGTGTCATCTTTGAAAATCTATCAACCACCACAAAAATTGAATCATGTCCCCATTGAGTCCTTGGTAAACCAAGAAAAAAGTCCATACTGATATCCTCCCAATGTTTCTTTGGTACAGGTAATGGTTGATACAACCCTTTATTCTGCTTCACTCCTTTCGCCATCTGACATACTCTACAACCCTATACAAACTTCTTGACATCTTGCTGCAACTGTGGCTAATAATAATTCTCACTAACCAAAGCAAGGGTTTTATCACGAACAAAATATCCAGCCAATCCTCCACTATGCTTCTCCTTGATGAGATTCTCCCTCATAGAACTTCATGGAATGCACAACTGACTCCCTCTGAATAGCATATCAACCTAGATGATAAAATTTAACCACTTCGTTCTATCTAGAGTAAGAGGTTCTTTACAAGCTTTCCAAGCTTCTCCAAAATCAGGATCCTCTAGATACAAATTCTTGAGTTCCTTGAACCCAACCACCTCAATTTGCGTATCTGTCAGCAATAGTTGCCTTCTGCTAAGAGCATCTGCAACCCTGCTAGACTTTCCACTAGACTGTGTTTCAAAACAAATGTATAACTCTACAAAAACTCAACCCATTTCAAATGCCTTTGATTCAACTTTTCTTGACTATTCAAATATTGCAAAGCTTGATGATTAGCATACAAAACAAATTCCTTAGGAAGCAGATAGTGTCTCCACTTCTTCAATGCTTGAACTATAGCATAAAATTCTTGATCATAAACAAAATATTTCCTCTTGGCATCATTCAACTTCTCACTGAAATAAATAACAAGTTTACCTTCTTGGCTCATAACAACTCCTATTACAGTACCACTAGCATCATAGTCTACTTGAAATGCCTTATTAAAATCTAGAAGTGCTAAGACAGGTTGTTCTGTAACTTTCTATTTTAGTAGTTTAAAACTCTTTTCTATCCTCTCTCATTGTTTTAGTCAAGGGTCCACAAATATTGCTAAAATTTTAGATAAAATTTATGTAAAAGCTAGCGAAACCATGAAAAGATCTTACCTCAGTTTCACTCCTTGGAGTAGACCATTCAAGGATAGCCTGCACTTTCTCTTGATTCATTTTTAGACCTTTTGTTGAAACTGCAAATCCCAAATACACTAACTCTTTCTTCACAAAATTGCACTTCTTCAAATTTATCAACAATTTGTCTTCTCTTAAATTCTCAAACACCATATGAATATGCATCATATGCTCCTCCAATGTCTTACTAAAGATCAAAATATCATCTAGGTTAACAATGACAAACTTACCCATAAATTCTTTCAGAACCTCGTTCATGAGCCGCATGAAAGTGCTCGGTGCATTGGTTAGCCCAAAAGGCATGACTAACCACTCATACAGTCCTTCCTTTGTCTTGAAAACAATCTTCCATTCATCTCCTTCTCTGATCTGAATCTGATGAGATCTGCTCTTCAGATCTATCTTTGAGAAATACACAGCTCCACTCAAACAGTCCATAATGTCATCCATTCGTGGAAATGGAAACCTATACTTGATTGTGATCTTGTTTGTAGCCATGGAATTTGTACACATCCTCCATTCTCCATTCTTCTTTGGTGCTCTCCTAAATCAACCCTTTCTGTAACAACTCATGTACTTGTCTATTCAATTCTTCACTTTCTATTGGTGTCATTCGGTGTGCTGCCTTATTTGGAAAACTGTCTCCTGGAATCAAGTCCATATGATGACTGATCTTCCTTACTAGTGGTAATCCATCAGGTACATTATCAGATATAATATCCTGAAACTCATTCAACAAATCTGCAACTTCTATAGGTACATCTTCTACTTCATCTTTACCAACTTTTGGAATTAAAGAAAAACACACATGCTCATCCCTCATACCCTCTAAGAATTTTCTTCCATCAACAAAACTTATTCTTGCATTACCACATACCTTTTCTTCTATCTCCTTCAATGGCTTTAGCTTATGTCGCACTCCATCCTTTGTCAGGGAATAGGTATTCACACGACCATCATGTACAACATGCCTATCAAATTGCTATGTTCTACCTAACAACATATGACATGCATCCATAGGTATGATATCACATAGTACCTCATCATGGTATCCACCAATCTTGAACTTCACTAGGCACTATTCACTGACCATGACCTTGTGGTCATCCTATACCTAGGCAATCTGATATGGATGTGGGTGTTTCTGTCTCTTGAGCTTCAACTTCATGACCATCTCTTCTGACACCAAATTTTCAATGCTTCCACTATTTATAATCACATCACAACACTTATTCTCACACTTGCACCTGGTGTGAAACAGGCTCCTCCTTTTCTTAGGTTCATTCTCACCACTCAGCAGGACTCTTCTATTAATTAGCATTTCTCCTCTTTCAACATCTTCAGAATGTAATGATCTAGCATCTTCATCTACATGTACAACTATATCCTGGCCTTCAATTCTCCTATTTGTCCTTAGCGTTGAGGACATTCAAATGCCCTATGACCTTCTTCTCCATAGTGAAAACATGTTCCACAGAAGCCTCCTCTTCCTGAATCTTGTCCTCTTCCTCTTTGATCTCTATTATTCTAATCATGGAAATGATTGGAATTATTTCCTCTTTAATTTTGACTGCTACTGGCCTCATCCTTCTTTTTCAGATTTTGATTTTAGCCTCCATATGATCATCCACCAGATCTTCCACCACGACCTCTTCCATTTTGTCTGCTCTCAAAATTCTTGTTTAGCTTTTCATCTACTTTTAGGGAAAACTAGTATGTCTCTTCAATACCCTTCATCTAAACCAGATTCAACTCCTCTTGAATTCTCGGCCTCAACCTATTAAGATAATGAGAAAATTTTTCCTTATTAGCTTCCACATGGCCGGTTCTGATGAGGATTCGATAGAACTCCTCCGTATACTCCTAAACAAATCTTCCTTCTTGCTTCAAATTTTACATTTTCTTCAGTATGTCAAGCTCATAATCAATAGGAATGAACTGTCACTTTAATTTATCCACCATTTGATCCCATCTTGAGATTTTATCCTTTCCTCTTCTATTTCATTCCAATTGAATCTCTTGCCACCAGATCTTTGCATGACCCTTCAGTCTAGCCTTCAAAAACTTGACCCAATCAAGATCCTCAATGTCTTCATACTCAAAATATTCTTCTAATTCATTGATCCAGCCGATCAACTCCTCTAGGTTAAGATTTCCTACAAATGCAGGAACCTTAATCTTAGGTCTTTTCCCAATCTTGGAAATGGCTCAAAAAAGTCTTTCTTCCTCTTGGTTCATAATTTTGCCTTCTCCTTCTTGATCATAATTTCTTTCTTCAGCTTCATCCTCACTTTCATCTTTGACATTAAGATTCATTCCTCTATGAATATCTTCTTGCAATGCTCACACTTTTCTTTGGAGCACTCTAACTTTAGGTGTCACACGACCAACTCTTCCGCTATGTTCCCTTCATGGAGGCATTTTTGCACTGCTCGCTGAAACCCTAAACCACGGTCCTGGTGCAAACTGCCTCATAGTCGGTGATTTGTTTACACACTCAAGAACTCTCGATCTGATACCACTTGATTAAGGGTGCTCCCCTTAATACCAAAAACACATAATAGAAACAAAGAAACAACAAAAAATTGCAAGAACATAAAATAGACTTCTTATTATCTCCACAAATGTGGAATTACAAATTTTAGAATTAAAATATGCAAAGCCACATGGACATTTTCCCTTACAATATTCTATAGGACAAAGCCTCAAATTATTACCCAGAACTACTCTGAACTGCTCCGAACTGCCCTAGACAACACTATGGGCCTTCCTTATATAGGCAATTTTTCACCATCTGGGAAGGTTCCAAAAATTTAGCTTCTAAGGCCAACCAAACTTAGAATTATTTTATTTTTCATTTTATTACATCAGAGTCGGCTGAAAACTTTTGAAACCCAAACATAAATTTTGAAGAAAAATTATTTTCTGCCATTTTAGGTGACCCAACTTTCGAAGACCATAAGTCATCACCCATTGACCTGATTGACTATTTTGACTATTTCAACCTCATTCAGGGCCTCTAAAGCCTTCAAAACTGAGTTCAAAGTTTTTGTACCCTACTACCAATACTAAAAATTTTCAATATCTTCAAAAATAGACTTGATCTGGCAATGAAACTTTACTGGCAGGTTGATACGACCAAAATGAACCTCCTGGGAAGAAAATAGAACATTCTGAGCTCAAACAAAAAATTTACTAAAAATAGTATATTTCCAAAAATAGTAGCTCTGCACAAGATAGCCCATATTGAAAAGAAACCAGAATTATTTTAGGGTGATGCAAGATTGCTCTTACACCCAGGATGCTCTTGCATCAGTCACAATTGTATGCTCGAAAGCTTAAAGGAGATACCTCTAGTATTGGATTCAATGAAGCACAAAATCAAATCAATGACATGCAAGGAAGAATGAAAGCACCAATAGAGTCTACAAAAGCCAAGAAGACTGAAGATCATATTGAAGCTAAAGAAGAACCATCTAAAGATGAGCAAAAACCAATAAAAAAACTTGTTATGCATGTAACAAGCATGAACACGTAGCAAGAGATTGTAAAGAGGTAATACCTTTCAATGGTTATTTTAATTCATGCAATAAGTTTGGTCATAGAGCTATGAATTGTAGATCAAATCAAAGAAATAAGATAATCTGAGAAATCATCCTTAGAAAAATATTAGAAGTCCTCATAACATTACATGTCAAATATGCAATTATAATGGTCATACATCTAGACAATGCAGTATGGTAACTCACATCAATGTACCAAGGAATATAATGCCTCTAGTTATTTGTCACACTTGTAACAAGGATAGACACATCACAAAGTTTTTCAGATCATAAGCACAAAGAAAAGAAAGTCCTAATGAGTCACAAAAGTCAATTTTGGATGAATCTAGAGAAGTCAAGTTTCTGAAAGCCACAGAGAATGTGAGCTTGATTTGGATAGAAGTAAAGAAGGATAATGTTGATGAATATGTATTGGATTCATCCATAATGGATGCACCCTCTACTCTTGGATGAATGACTCTCATGATCATAGGGGGAGATAGATTAGCTCTAGACCCTTGCGTGGCTAGTATACTCACCCTCAAAGTATGCGACAACATATGAATTCTATGAATCCAAATGGATTAAGATCCTATTGAGCAGAATTCATGATGACCTATTTTGGATAGGAGAAGTTCTAGTTTGCATCACTTCAGATCTCATTTATGAGATGACAAGATTATCTAAGACAGGCGCCATTCTTCCTGTTGGTAAGGATGTCAGGAAACTGGTAGAACAGGCTTGTAAATCCCATAGTGATAAGTGTGACATGACCATATAGCTAATTGAATAGAAGGATATCAAGCTTATGGAAATGATACTGGGTTATATATTTCAACATGCAAACAGTGTAAATAGTGTGTCCACAGCCACTATTTTGGTAGCTATCAGATTAGTGAAAGAAAATGGAGACTTCAAATTGTGTGAGATCTTGCATGCATAGTTGATGGATAACATAAAGGCTATCAAGCATGACAAGAGAAAGATATTCAAGTTAGGATCACTTATTATCTATATGTACTTTCATATAGTTGATAAAGTCTCTGATCTATACCTCGATAAGAGTCTACCTACAATGCCTCAAATCTCATTCAAGGCATCATCAAAGAGTACCTTGAGGGACTACATAGACTTAGAAATAAAGACATTCAGAATCAGATTGCAGAGAAGGTTTTGGATACCTAAGAGCATAATAGAGAAGTACAAGGATACCATTTGTTTCATGGTTGAGACTAATATAACATGCATGGAAGCTGTAGATCCTAGAACTAAGTGGATTCATCCACTTGGTTATGAAGTGGAGGAACATATTCTAGAAGCATATACACAAGTTCTAATGTCAGTGCCCAAGGATCCTAATGAACCAAGATGGGGCATTTATGAGGAGAAGACAAGACAAGCAGATGCAGTCTTGTACAATGTGGCAACCAAAAGAAAAGCATCAAAGATCACCTTTGAGATACTAAAAATTCTTGGTGTCACTCAAGAAGACCTAGATAAGGAAAGGGAAGCCAACATTTCAATGCAACTTGAGAGCACACCCTCTTCAGAAGTGAAAATAGAGAAGTCTGATGATCCTAAGGAGAAGCATAAAAAGATAGAAGAGAACACTCCTGCACCCAAAGATACTATTAATTTGGAGTCCACACCACCTCCTAAATTTAGCAAGATGCCTAAGAGAAAGAAGTAGACTAACGCAAGCGACCCATCCTCTAGGACAACAAGAAGCCAACGAAGGAACACTCAAGCACCTCCTAAGGTAGGATTCAGACCTAATCTTGAAGTATTGGGAATAAGAATAGTTGATGAAGGAAAAATTAATCAGATAGAAAAGTTCTATGATAAATACAATGAGATTGACAAATCAAAGATCCATTCCATGATAATCAAGCATATGATTAAGTTCAAGAAGACAGTCTTGGAACTTAAGACTGTTATTCCAGATAGTGTGTGGAACATCTTAGAATTTTTGAAGAGAGAGGCTATAGAAGAAGACTTCAAGATAAGGGAGAAGATATTGGATGAAAGCCTCCCTATATGTTCAATTGAAGAGAAAACATTGTTATTGGATTTGGTGAAGCTGCACCTTAGAACCAAGCTAAGAACTCTATAGATCATGAACAAAGACTATGAATTGGTAGCAAAGGAGACTGGAAAATAATTTGAGAAAGTATTCATAGACAGACACATGTATCATCCTATTGTGCTTGCAACACAAGTTCCCTTTGAGCCAGCCAAGGAGTCAGAGATCCCTAATGCACCTATAATAGGTCCACAGGATTTAGTACCCACAATGACAACACCTAATGATGCAATGGAGTCTGTGCCCATGCCTAAAACAAAAGATGATACAATTATGATTGATGATGTGGAAATATCAATGGCGGCCATAGACAAAGACTTAGATAAGCTTGAGGAAGCATTTGTGAGCATTGAAGAAGTAGAAATTCTATGCATTGTTAATTCACCCAAGAAACAAGAAGATGTGTAGGTTGAAGATGTAATTGGACAAGAAGAAGATGGGGTGAAAGAAAAAGAAAAGGAGAAAGAGGATGAAGAGAAGTAAAATGAACCTGCAAATGAGCCCTCTATTGAAATTCCAGTGAATGTAAAGACTGAGGTAATGGATGTTAGTCAAAGTTCACTCTTTACCCCTAAGCCCTCAATTTCATTATTGTCAAGTTTGACCCCTGACACAACAAGTCTAGATTCATGGGGAGAATAAGACCTGATTAAGATCAGTGTGCTAACAATGGAGAAGGAAAAGGAGAAACAATTAATGAGAAATCCATTGTTTGTTGAATCAGTCAACATTCTGAATAGCTTACTGCCTAAAGACAAGAAACTGTCTAGTGTACATTCAGTGGATGATGTTAGCACCATCATGACATGCTTTAAATAAAACTTCTCAAGCCTAGAAGAATCAACATCCAAGCTTGCAAAAGAAAAATATCTTAAGAAGAGGCTAAGTGAATTGATAGGTAACTTCACAATTTACCTTAGTTCTTTAAAGGTTGGTCAAGCTTTGCTGAAAGACTTAGCAGCTAAAGGAAGAAAGATAATAGCTGATTGTATGGATAAGGAAAAACTAACTGGAGATCTCTCAAAGAAGATTTAAGAAGCTGAATTTATGATGGAAACAGTAAGGAAATTAGTGGAAGATCCCTCCATAGATGTAAACATGTGCAATAATGTCTATCAAGGTCAGTTAGATAAAATTGAGAAAGAAGAAAAAGAAATGCCCAAAATAAGGGCTAGGCAAACTCAACTAAGAAATGCACTTGCACCCTCTTTAGATGTCCTAAATCAGAATATCAAGGAGATTGATGCCACGATGGTGACATATGATCAAGGTCCAAGTTCAGAGTTGGAGAAGATGGAGAAGTTAAGTTATGCACTATGCACCCATCTCCAAACAATAGATGCACTGAAGGCATTTTAGCTGCAAGAAATTCCAAACCTTTTGATTGCATACCTAGATGTACTCTTAGTGTAAGTACTTGGAGTTGTATTTGTTTGAGCACCTTTGTCATTAATGTCAAAGGGGGAGTAGAGTATATAGTAGAAGGGAGATATAAGATAGAGTATATGTTAGAAAATTTTTGTGTAAGATATAGTTTAGTAACTTCACCATCTTCATTTGTTTCCATTAATGAAAAAGGGGGAGATTGTTGGAAAGTTGACTATATTGATGTATATGACTAATATTTAGTGTTGTCATTATGGCAAAAAAGTCATATAGAGTTTTGGAGTCAGCGCACTTACTCATAAGATAAAAAAAATGGCTAAGTATGGAAGACTGGACAGTCAGTGAAGTACCAGATGAACAGAGCATCAGTACATGTGCGTATGAATGATTTTTGGTATGCACCCTTGAAGATAAGTTTTTGGATATTTTATTAAGCTATGTCAAAGAGCGCATGATCAAATGAGTTAGTATGATGAAGATACAATGAGTTGAAGTGACATAGACAGTGAACATCAAAACAAAACATAGTATGGAGCTGACTATTAGTATTTTAGTTATTGGTTATAATATTATTTTGTAAAGGCTATGCACCTATTGTAAATGTGTTGTAGACTTGTTTATATCATTATATGTAAACACAGTTGAGCCAATTCATTTGGAAGTGTTGTATGTAATTAATTATAGGCCAACTTAATGAATAATTTTGTTTGTGCATATAAATAAGACATGCACCTTTGTATTTATGTATGGGATGAGATATATAGTTGATAGAAGATGAGAAGAAGGAATCAAAGAGAAGTCAGTATGATATAGATCTTTACAAGAGGTTAAAACATCAATGCAGATAAGGAATTGATCAGACAAGAAGTATCATAGTAGCAACTCACCTTATAGATATAGTGTGTATCTGATACTCAGAAGGTTGTAGCCTTCACCATTTGAGTAGTGAGCTCTTGGACAATGAGTCTTCACTCCTAACAGTTTTAATTGTAAAAGACTCCTAACAAGGTTCGAGCCTTGAAAAGGTCATTGTACTTAGGCATTGTAATGATAGCTCCTAACAGGGCTAAGGAACATTAACAGGTTCATAATACACAAATACAATTATTAGTGGGTATTAATTCCCACCGGGGTTTTTCCTTTGGCCAAGGTTTCCTTGTAATCATATTTGGTATTATGTGTTGTGTGTGATGTGTTGATTATTTTGCATGCTGTAATATTCAGTTCAACAATTAAGGTATTGAGTTAAGTTTCAAGTATCAGAAAGTAATTATATAAAACACTAATTCACCCCCCCCTCACAGTGTTCCCATTCCTAATAGAAACCAATATACCAATTTCCCAATCTCATCACAATTCCAACAATCCCCCCCTTTGGCATTGATGGAAAACACATTATGATCCCTATCATATTCTCCTCTGTCATATATTATTCTCCCCCTTTGAAAATAATGCCAAAGGTGCAAAACTAAAATATGTACAACTATGCACAATTTTCTTACACCCTGTCAAAGATTACTTTGAAATTTATCTTTTTTGACTCTAAGGATGTCTTCCATGACTTCTTCATGTGACCCAAAGTATTAATTTTCTCAAGTAATCTAGAATCTAGCTCTTCCATACTGTCTAGATTTCTCATGTTTGGTAAGGAAAGAATCCCTTCTTCCTTCTTCACATTCTGCTGCATGACATCCATTGTAGGTGATGAAAATGACAGTAGCTCAAGTAAACTGATCATCCTATTGTCTTGTTCCTGTTGAATCTACTTCACCTTATGAGATAATTTCTTTACTTGACTACTGTAATCAATAACCAATACTGAAATAGGATCAAGCTGACCGGTTAAGCTCTTTAGCTCGTTTTGAACTTCAACTCTTTTATGCTCCAAGTCTTTTACCAACTCTGAATAGTTTGATGCTTTAGTGAATATTTATCCCACCTTATCCAATGAAGTCTTTATTTCTTTTACCAGATATGTCAATTTTTTCCTATCTTCAGTAATCTTCTCCATTAGTTTACCTATCATCTTCTTCTCTGATTTCTCTTCTGCCAATTTTATTATTATAGACTCCAAATCTGGGCCTTAATCTAAAATAGCCTTTATCAATGTGTCCAATTGATCTATTAAAAAATAATCTTCATAATATACAACCTTATGTACTAACTCAACTAGGATATCTCTGGCTTGTCTCATTACTCTACCTTTCTTCTTCTTTGATCTCATCTTATCCCTCTCAACTTTCTTCATCAACTATGTTGAATACTTCATTAATTCCTTAGGTTTCAATTTTGATATATCTACAAGTGTGGTGAATATTTATCCCTCTTCTACTTCCTCTTCTTTTTATTCTTTTTCTAATGGCACCGGTTTCTCCTTGTTCACAATTGACTCTCCAAGACTCAATTTCCTTTTTACATCATATTCTTCCTCAACCTCTTTATGAATTTCTACCACTTTTTCTTCAATCCTCTCATAAATAAATTTATCTGAACTATCCATAGGAGATGATGAGGGAGAATTATCTTTATCTATTATGTCTTCTATCATAACCTCATCTTCACCGATTTGTTTTGCTTCTACTTCTGCACCACCGACTTGAGTTAAATCATCATTTTTTTCTTCAATGTTCTCCACTTCTTTAGGAATGTTAGCAATAACATCAGCTATTATATTTTCATGATTATATATGTCACCAATGCTCTCAATCATAGGTTCTTTACCTTTTTCATTTTCATCAAAAAACTAATTATTCCTTTTCTTATTGTTCCTCTTCCTGCATCTTTTTGCTCCATATCTCCATAGTTTCATGGTACACAATCTCTGTCTTGCTAACAAGTATGATTTCTACTCTATTTTTTTATATAGAAGTCTTGTTTCTAGGCTTCAACCATTATGTTTACATCTTCAGGACTCAACTCAGGTTGCACTTGACTAAGTGCTCTCTCCATAATTTCTCTATCTTGTTTTAGTGCAGCTTCCCATCTAGCATGGATTAAATCATAAAGATCTTTCGGTAAGGTTTGATAAAGCTCACTAGGAGTCATACAAAATTTGTGTAGGCTATATATGATATGCTCTTCTATCTTCTTCTTGTATTCATCATTTACGAATCTATATCTTCTACCAAATCCTCCCATTCTACCATTCTCCATTATATCTTTGGCAATATAATCAACACTAGAGGCTTCTTCTTACCACTTTCTTTTAACTCTTTTTCATCCTTAACTAATTCATTCTGGACATCTTAAAATTCTTTAGTTTCCTTCTTCTCGCTCTTCTCATCTATATATTTTATCTTCCTCTTGTATGTATTCTTGACCGGTCCCATCTTAATTTCAAATTCCTTTACTGTAGACTTACTCTTCTTTCTCTTCACTTTTTCATAAGAGGAAAGAATGTGGGATGGTGGATCTTTAGATGAAACTTAAGTAGTACTAGATGTACCTACTTCATCACTACCAAATTTTTTTCTAGATTAGATATCATCCTTCTAGTTTTCATTTCAATGACCTGTTTCTTATATTGTATATTGATTTTAGAAAATTATTATTCATATGTTCCAAAAATTTGTGCTTGTTTATCCAAAGGTTTTGAAAGTAACTCATTTGCATGTAGGCTCACTAAATCACCTTCAAATTCATAACCCATCGGTGGAACCCAATAGGTTCTAGGTTCAACTACTAACATAATGGAACAATCTATGTCTACCAAAAAACATATATCATCCCTATATTTTTCTACTACGCCAGCTAAAATTATTTCACATTTATGCATCTTAGCTTGGAAATATTTGAAATAACCCCACATAATATTGTTAAAATTATCACACAATTCCTCAATGAATTTACTTATTTGTGTAACTACCAGTTTGTCCATTGACCAAACACCATTTCCTCTACCAGGGAATAAATGTTGGATGTAGAAGAATATACATACAAGTAGGGAACCATACTTGAATGTTTTCTTTTTGTTTTTCTTTAGCCTCTCCATGTTCTCCAAAAAATGACTTCTTATCATCTCGCATAGATCATACACTGAATCATCTTTCACTATTCGATAACTGACATGGATAGCACCACCAAGCACATTATTAACTCTTCTTGATTGATACCTGATAACCTATCACCATAGATGCGAACAAAAATTATGTATCTTCAATGTCATCTATAGTCATAGCTTTGTAGTCTTGTATGGATTTGGTTAACTCAATAACCAAATGTGTTGTAACTATTCTCAATGTGCACTCTAATCTTTGTGCTCAAAATCTAGTAACTCTATGAATCATTAACTTCAAAATATTTTGAGGCTTGTCCAACTAAATAAACTAATCATACACTCTTCTTAATACATAGTGAATGCAATCGGGATGGAATTCAGTCGGAATGTACACTGCATACTTTAAACCTTTCACCTGTAGATACTTGTGTTAATCTCTCAACACACCATCGATAGACATATCCACATATTGTTTATTTATAGCTCCAACTCCTAGTTCTTGATTCTTGTAATGAACTTTGGACCACACATCCTTGATCAAAAAACCTCATAGAGGAATCATAGACAGGGAACTAGTCATGTCTACCTCAGCTACTTTGATCAAATGAATCTTGAAAATGGGTTGAGGCTTCTCAAGAATGTTCATCAAAATAGGTGTATCAACCCTTCTTTCCATTTCAACCAACTATAATATTACACAAATCCAAATGCAAACTAGATAGATAACTCACAATACACCGGTTAGGGCTCATGAAAGTTTGATAGGAAGCTAGGTTCAAATATATTGGCTCAAATTCAACCTATGCACAATAATGCTTAGAATAGTTTTCAAAAGTTCAAATCAATGTAAAAGTAAAAATTGAATCACTTCCCTCTATTTATCATTGAGAAATAGACGTTACACACTTCCAATGGTAAAATAGTATTTTTCTGATGGTAGGAATAGTGTCTTATCACCGATTAATGTATATCCACTGATAGGTACTCCAATAGTTATAACTGATATCAAATGGTAAACTTAATGTGATCGGTACATAATCATTAACCATTTCATAAAGATTTATCAAAATCAATATCATATAATATTACACCATAATGTGCATATAGATCTTACTAATCTAAGATCTAGGGGATTGGTAAAGGAGTTTTATTTAAATGTTCCCCCTAAGCAGATAATATGCTTAGTTTGAAGAAGAATCCTTTGCACCAGAGGATGGTGAATTCTCTTCAGATGATTTTACCTTTTCATGTTTCTCTTCTTATTTCTCTCATGCCTTCATCCAAATCTTCTTCATCTCTTGACTAACTTTCTCAACATCAAAAATCCTTTTACCTTTTGTGTCTTCTGATCAGTTGAGAGAATAGTTCATGAACTGACAATCTCAAGCAATATGATCGATGTTATGGAAATGGAAACATGTCATACCAGTTGACCTCCAAGGTCTAGCATTTCCTCTATGTGTTCTCATTCTACAATTTACCACTAGATGACCATAGTTACCATATATTGAACATGTAATATTGAATTACCTTTCCCTTTCATAATGGCTTACCAATTTGTTTGGAGACCTAGGAACATACACTTTAAACCTGCAATTCTTAACTTTATGTCCATAGTTATTGCATGTGAAAAAATATCCATCAAATATCTCATTACTGGATCTATTGCTAGATCTAATGCTAGATCTACTGCTAGATCTAGATCTATACTCATAGGTAGTATTTGTTAGCACCTGCAAAATTTTCATGGCTATAAAATATTTTCCCTAGCCTTTGAATTGTTTTCCTTGTCCCTGGCTTGAAACCCTAGGTCTCATTTCATATTTCTAGCCGTTGGTAAGGAAAACCCTAGTCTATCTTGGCCCTGTTCTAATTTTTCATTACTTTTTCGAGTCACTAAAGCCCCCTTTCTACATGTGGTTATATTCTTGGTCTTCATTGAATCACGCAATGTATTTCCTTTATCCCAAGTTTTTCAGCAAACCAGTGACTGTGGTGGTCCTTTGGTCAAGTGTTCCTTTGGTCACTGATTCTTGTAATAAAAGGTGATGGTCAAAATTTGTCTAGCGACTTAGCGAATACTATCAGTCACTTTTTCCCTAGGTCCTCCGGTGGTTAGCACTTTTATTCGGCGACTAGGCGAATGCTTTGGTTGCGAGATCTCTTGTTCCTGGTGGTTAGACCCAAAATATTCTATGACTTGGCATGGTGGTTTATCTTTTCTTCAGTTGCTAGATCGCTTGATGGTGGGACCCTGCATTCAACAGATTCAAGATCAACGGCTAGCGCATGATCTCATGGAATCTTTACAAGCTTTGAGATCATGCACCGACTGTCTGATCTTCTAGCTTGTTTAGGTCGACAGTAGGTGGGACCATTTGCCAGGTGTTGCAAATTTGTCTTATTTTGATTGGCCAGGATGAATGGTGAAGTGGACGTGTCAGTGGGCCCAAATCTTCCAAAAGGAATGATAGTACAAAATCTATGGTTGTCACTTGACCGCATGGAATCTTTCCAGGCCATGTGATCATGTAACCACCATCTGATTTAAAAGCTATTAAGGATGGGTCCACTATCAGATAGCGCTGAGATGCTTGTTTCTCATTGGCTGTAGGGTGCTGATGTGTTAAAGACTTTTCAATGGCTTGTGAGGCTTGACAGTTTTCTCTCCCTTAGTCGCATAATCTCTAGTTTAGAACGTAGTTTATGTTTTTGTCTTGTGACCTGGTGGGCAGTTAGAGTTTCTTCAGTTGTGTGATCACAGGAAAGTGTAGCAGTTAAAAGGATGTCTGCACGATCTCGTGACTAAAGGAAAAGTTGAAACCCTTGAAAAGTAAAGAGATTTGATGGTGACAATATAAAGTAGATCTAAGTTTGAATTCTGACCGCTGATTCACTATATCACACCATGATATAGCCATTTTGTTAGGATTAACAAGGCAGAAATAACAATTATGTGCAAATATAACTAATATCAGAAAATAACAAACCACATAGAATAGAACACAAGACACACAGATTTAACGTGGTTCACCCAATCCCTGGGCTATGTCCACCAACAGCGAGTCCAATATTATTATTATCCAGTGATTACAACCTGATTACAATCCATAATCCCTTACAGCCCAATTCTGCCGCAAGTACTAAAATCATACATCATGAAAATCCCTAACCCTAAGCCATATTATACAATATTTTTCCACTTTAGGGTTAGAATGAGTTATAAGTAGTACAGTACTTTCCTGGATAGTACTTTCTTAGATAGTACTTTCCTGATTAGTCACCACAAGCTAACAATCTCCCACTTGGTGACTGATCAGTATCCACACTATACTAAAAAACCTCCCACTTGGAGACTGATCCTGTAGCAATACCGCTACCCACATGAGGCTCCCACTGGATTGAACCACCTTGGACTCAGCTATTCCTTTATCTTGTTCAGTCTAGAAGACCAACTGAAGCTGAACATGAGTTCAACTTCTCCCTTGTTACTACCTTTGTAAACATATCTGCTGGATTATCATCAGTATGAATCTTTTCCAGCCTTAACTGTCCATCATCCAAAACTGATCGAATGAAATGGTACCGCAACTGTATGTGTTTTGTCTTTGAGTGCAAAGCAGAATTCTTTGCAAGATGAATGGCACTTTGGCTATCTGTATGTAGAAAATTATCCTTTTGTGGATGTCCCAATTCTTCCATGAAGAATTGAAGCCATATCATCTCCTTGGCTGCCTCTGTAGCAGCAACATACTCTGCCTCTGTAGTGGATAAAGAAACCACCTTTTGTAGTCAAGAAATCCAACTCACTGCTGTCCCACCAACAGTATATATATAACCTATAGTACTCCGCCTGCTATCTATATCTCCTGCCAAATCTGAGTCAACATAGCCTTGTACAGTAGTAGTAGAACCCCCAAAGTGTAAACACTTACTGGAGGTGCCTCTCAAATATCTGAGAATCCATTTGACTGCATTCCAATGCTCAATACCAGGGTTACTCATATAACGGCTAACGACTCCCACTGCATGTGCAATATTTGGCCTAGTACATACCATAGCATACATTAAGCTCCCTACAGCTGAAGCATAAGGTACCTTAGACATTTTGGTCTCTTCTTCTGGTGTCTTGGGACACATATCTTTAGTCAATTTCAAATGACCAGGCAAAGGTGTGCTGACAGCTTTGGCATTTTCCATAGAGAAATGTTGCAACACCTTCTCAATATAATCAGCCTGAGATAGAGACAATTTCCTATTTTTCCTATCTCTACAAATTTTCATACCAAGGATTTGTTTTGCTGCCCCCAAATCCTTCATAGCAAAAGATTTTGCTAACTGTTGTTTCAACCCCTTAATGTGATCCATGTTAGACCCAGCTACAAGCATATCATCAACATATAAACATAAAATAATGTAGCTGTCATCATCCAACCTCTTAAAATAAACACAATGGTCAGAATGACACCGACTATATCCATGCCCATTCATAAAAGTGTCAAATTTAATATACCATTGCCGAGGTGCTTGCTTCAAGCCATATAAACTTTTCTGCAATCTGCACACCAAATTCTCCTTACCCTTGACCTCAAATCCTTGTGGCTGAACCATATATATTTCTTCATCCAAATCACCATGAAGAAAGGCTGTTTTAACATCAAGCTACTCTAAATGCAAATCTTCAGTAGCCACAATACTTAAAACAGTACGAATAGAAGTCATTTTAACAACTGGATAAAATATCTCATCAAAATCAATACCATGTTTCTGGGCAAATCCTTTTATGACTAATCTGGCTTTAAATCTTTTCGTACCTCCATCCTCTTCTTTGATCCTGTAAACCCATTTATTCTGTAAAGCCCTTTTACCTGCAGGTAACTTACATAAATCCCATGTCTGATTTTTCAGCAAAGAGTCCATTTCATCTGTCATTGCAGACTCCCACTGAAGCTTTGTATCCACCTACACAACTTCATTATAACATTCAGGTTCACGAGCATCTGTTAACAGAATAGAATACAAAGATGGAGAAAATCTTTCTGGAGGTCTACTTAGCCTTGTTGACCGTCTAACACTCACTGGGGTGTGTGGTATTTGTTGTTGCTATTGTTGTGGAGTATAAGGAACTACTGGAACATGAACTTGTGGAGTATCATCCAGTACTACATAGTCATTTTCTTTCTTCTCATGCTGCAGCAACAGATCTTTGTACAATACTTTTTCATTGAATATGACATCCCTGCTTCTTACAATTTTATGATTTTCAAAATCCCAAAGCCTATAACCAAATTCATCAATGCCATACCCAACAAATACACATTTCTTTGACTTAGCTTCCAGCTTGGTTCTATTTTCAGAGTCTATAAGTGCAAAAGCTTCACAACCAAAGGTTTTGAGAAAAGAATAACTCACCTTCTTACCACTCCATGTTTCCTCTGGAATACCACAGTCCAAAGGAGTAGAGGGGCCTCTATTGATTAAATAAATAGCGGTGTTCACTGCCTTTGCCCACATATTTTTTGGGCAGCCTAGCATGCAACCTCATACTCCTTGCATGCTCCATTATTGTCCTGTTCATGCGTTCAGCCACTCCATTTTCTTGTGGAGTCCTTGGTACAGTTTTCTGCCTACGAATACCATTAGAGGAACAATATTCTTCAAATTCTGTGCTGCAATACTCACCACCATTATCAGATCTGAGACATTTTAACTTTTTACCAGTCTCATTCTCAACCAAGCATTTCCATTTCTTCAAAGTTTGAAATACATCAGATTTCTATCTAAGGAAATAAATCCATACTTTTCTTGTTGCATCATCTATAAATCTAACATAATACAGAGAGCCACCAAGGGAAGATACCTGAGCTGGTCCCCATACATCTGTATGCACAAGCTCTAATCTCTCATTTTTCTTTTCCTTCCCACTCTTCACAAAACTAACTCTCTTTTGTTTTCCATAAACACAACTTTCACAAAAATCCATATTGACACATTTCAGACCAGGTAAAACTTTCTTTGAATGAAGTAATTTCATACCTTTTTCACTCATGTGCCCGAGTCTGTTGTGCCACAGTGCTGTGTCATAATCTACAGCAACAGTTTGATGTTCTTCCTGCTCAACTGCAGCCACTGTTCCTGAACATTCATTATCTTCTGAAACAATTAAAGTAGAAGGAACAGTATGACCTGTACAAAGATATAAGGTGCCTACTTTCACACCTTTTGCTACTACTAAGGAACCTTTTGAAACCTTCCAATTTTTATCATTAAAAGTAACTGTGCAACCCTCATCACCCAGTTGCCCTGCTGAAATTAAATTCCTACTCAACCTTGGAACATGTCTTACCTCTTGTAGTAGCCAATGATTCCCATTCTGCAACTTAATCTTAATTTTTCCCTTTCCAACAATCTGACAAGGTTCATTATCTCCCAAATAAACTAGCCCAAAATCCCCTTGGACATAATCAACAAAATAACTTCTATGAGGTGTAGCATGAAATGAAGCCCTAGAATCTAAAACCCATGAATCATCAATACTTTCTAAGGACAAGAGCAAAGCATCCTCCTCGGATTTGTTACTTACCACATTTGCCTCCTTGTTTCCATCATTTTTGTCTCCTTGATCTTTCTTCCGAGACCAACAATCTTTCTTCTTATGACCTGGTTTTCCACAGTACCAACAATCATTTGGCCCTTTAGATTCGGACCTCTTTCCCTTTGATTTTCCTCTTGATTTCTCACGATTTCCAGAGTTGTTTCCTCTATCTCTTGTTTTGCCTCTGCTTTCTGTGTTCAATACACTACCCGATGTGGATGCCCCTGAGCTTTTCCTATGAATTTCCTCACTCAATATAACACCAATAACATCATCATAATTTAGGGTATTAGAACCAGAAATAGAATTACTAACAGCCATTACCAAGCCATTCCAGCTTTCTGGCAAAGAACACAAAATCAAGAGAGCCCTAACCTCTTCATCAAAAGTAATTTTAACTGAGGTTAATTGACTTGTAACTGTATTAAACTCATTCAAATGATCAGTAACTGATCCACCTTCTACCATTTTCATATTAAATAAACGCTTCATAAGAAATACCTTGTTTGAAGCTAAAAGCTTTTCATACAACTTCGCTAGGGTTTCCATCAGATCCTTAGCTGTCCTTGCTTCAGTAATATTGAATGCCACCGATTGTGCCAGGCATAGATGAATACTCCCTAGTGCCTTCCTATCCAAAATATCCCAATCCTCCTGAGACATTGATTGCTCTTTCTTGGCTACTCCCTCTAATGGCCGCCATAGATCCTTCTGATAGAGATAATCCTCCATTTGCATCTTCCATAACTGGAAGTTCTGCCCATTAAACTTATCAACCTTCAGCCTACCCTCGTCTGCCATTTCTCCCACTTAACCGAGAGACTCTCCCACTAACTCGTGAGACCTGCTTCAGAGAATAGATGAAAGAACGAATGAAATAACCTCGCTCTGATACCACTTGTTAGGATTAACAAGGCAGAAATAACAATTATGTGCAAATATAACTAATATCAGAAAATAACAAACCACACAGAATAGAACACAAGACACACAGATTTAACGTGGTTCACCCAATCCTTGGGTTACGTCCACCAACAGTGAGTCCAATATTATTATTATCTAGTGATTACAACCTGATTACAATCCGTAATCCCTTACAGCCCAATTCTGCCGCAAGTACTAAAATCATACATCATGAAAATCCCTAACCCTAAGCCATATTATACAATATTTTTCTGCTTTAGGGTTAGAATGAGTTATAAGTAGTACAATACTTTCCTGGATAGTACTTTCCTAATTATTCACCACAAGCTAACACGTTTCTCCCAAATTCAAATTTTTAAAAGGTTTCCCAAAGACTGAAGGACTAATTTTAATGCTAGAGTAGCTAGATCTAGTAGAAATGATTTCATCGATTGTTGCAAAGTGGTCCATGGAGTCTGATAATTGATTGCAGGGTGGGTTTGTACCATGATGGAGTTTCTCAAGGCATGTTGCAGGTGGACAATCAGATTGATAAGTTTAATGAATAAATGATCTTCAATACACAAGTTAGAGGAATTATCATACAGGAAGATCATTTTTGGATTTGTTTTGCTCCAGGTTGCTTGGTTTTCCCCAAATGAATTAATTTCTGATTGAATTTGATTGGTTTGGTGGTTGAAACCCTTGCCCTAGTCATCCGTAGCTTGTTGCATCCTAATTTTTGGGATTCCAAGATGACTAGTAGTATATATTGTATTAGTTTTGATTTTTAAGGTTGTTGATGTTATGTTGAAAATCAATGTAAAAGACTGAACAAGGAGAGCCAGGATTTTGGGTCTATTTCCTAGCATTTTGTGGTTCTAGTAATGTATTGATTCTACAAATTTTAATGAGAATACACTTGGATTCCAATCTCAAATTCATATTTGTCTTCTTATTTTGATCTTGGGCTCATATATGTTAATGTCACAAAGTGAGTTAGCATATGGTAAAAAAAGAGTATTGTGGAATTATCTTTAAGTTCCTAACAAAGTTAGGATTAAAGTCTTTAGGTGATTTCAGTGAGTTCATGGTTGGATAGGAATTTGATGATTAGATTTGGGAGTGAGAGGGATAATAGGTAAATCACTTATTCTAAGTTCAGGAGTATTTGATTTAGGATTCTCAATTGATATGTGTTATTGGGTGACTCTATGCCCTAGGTTAAGGCACTGATCCATTCTTTGGAAGCAGTTCATCATCATCCACCACACATTTAAATGATAAATCTTCAAAACAATTTGTAAAGGGTATAGTTGAATAATATTTAGTGATTCCTTTCAAGAAGTGAATCAAGGGTACACCCGCCTGAGCATCTAAGCTCAAAGTGTAGGAGGATCCTTGTTGATCCTTGTTAATTGACCCTTTTCCTTGTAGACTTTGGAGTGGTGATAGAGTCAATGACATTAGTTTGTCAATCATAGTGTAAACCTGCAAGTGGAAATGAAAAGGGGAACCAACAAAATGGTGACTCTACTGGGATGAGTCTAGAGATAAAAGTTATTAAGCAGACTCTTGTTTTTCCTATTGTATTTAGTTAAAAGATTTCCCCCTTTGGTGGGTGGCGACTCAAAAAAGTTAGAACCAATGCAAAAGATTGCAGATCATGGACAAAATAAGGAATACTAGGTCCTTTGTCAAGAAAAATCCAGAGGTCACTCTGGAACAATTAACTAGACATGAAAAGAAGAGTTGGATCAAAAGAAATGGTGAGTCTACTAGTGCTCCCATGAGAGAACAAAGAAATACTAGAAGTAGAGCACCACTTTCATCCTCTAATGAGGAATATTCACAATACAAGGGTTCTAAATCAGATAGTGGCCACTCTAAAGACAAATTTTATGATACCCCAGAGGTAGTATTTCAAGATAAGGGTTCATTACCTATAAGTCAGGATGAACAAGCCAGAGAAAGGGGTTTTGGACAAAATTTAGATCCTAATGAGGATATGTTCAGAAGGCAACCCATGAGACCGAGATAGTTCCATTTCCCATATCAAAGTCTCACTGATATGGATGTGTCATCAATTTTTGATGATATTATGATAGACCCAGATGATTTGAGTGCACTAAGGTTGTAGTTGGCAGAGCAGGATGCCATACACAAGAGGTTACAAAAGGAGAGAGAAACTGAAAAAGTGAATACTTTGATAGAAAGAGAGTCTCTTCTTAGAAAGATTAATGAGTTGAAGGAGAAACAAAATGCTTGCCTCTGCTCCTAAAACTTTGCAGCATGATGTCTTAATGCTTTGAGAAGTGAGTAGGAACACTTGCTGCAAGATCATGAGTTTGATAAAGAGGGCCCTGTGATTAGATAGGTTCAAAGTTATGCTTCCCTCCCTAAAGATAAAGATGGTCATGAGATCACTAGGCCTGCTGTTGCTGTTGGTGAGAAAGGAAAGCAAAAGATGGTGGGACATCAAACAAGAAAATCATTGACAATACCAGGGGTCCCACCACCCAATTCAAATAAGGACACAGAGATAGAAAGAAGGAGAAAAGAAGATGAGGACCTAGCAATAGAATTAGAGAAGGCTGAAATTGAAGCCTCCATTGCAGAAAAAAGAAGAAAGATCCAATTCTTGAAGGCTTTATCTGCCAATGCTCTTGGCCCATCTAGTGCTGATGAACTAGGTATGCCATCTATGACTACTACTGTTCCTCTTAGTAATGCTACTACTAGTTCAATTCCTTCTTCATCTGCCAAGATAAATGTTGATCCTAGACAACAGTCAAATGCACAAGTAGATGGAAATGTAAATGTAAACTTTGATCCTAGGGTGAACACTAGTTCAAGTTTTCAAAGAAGACCTATGCAATTAGAAGGCTATAGGAAAATTAGTTTTGATGGAATTCCTAGCTACCCAAATGCTTTTCCAAATGATATAAGAGATAAGGTACCTAAATTTGCTGGTAATAATGCTATTAGTTGTGAAGAACACCTTAGGTTATTTGTTGATGTATTAAATGATTATGAGGTAGAGCATGAGGATGTAGTCATGAAACTATTTGTTCAATCTTTGGTGGAGGATGCTAGAGATTGGTTTAAGAGACTCCCTGACCGATGTATTGACACTTGTGATTCTTTTGAAAAATGTTTCAAAGAACAGTATGGTGATAGGCCTAATGCTAGTTTCATGTTGAATGAGTTCAACACTATCAGGAAAAATCAGAATGAATCTGCAGCTGAGTTCAATATGAGATTTTAGAAGGGTATGCATAAGCTATTTCAAGTCATGAGGTTAGATGACAATGTTCATTTGACCACATACTTCAATGCCTTTGATTGAAAAATGAGATACTTGTTGAGGGACAAGGAACCAAGAACTCTCAAAGATGCTTTTAGGATTTTTGGCAATATTGAAAACAACATGAAAATATTAGGAAAATTAGGTGGAAAAAGAGATGATCCAAAGTTGTTTGGAGATAAAAAATACAAAAGGGATAATGAAAGGAATGTTGGAAACAAGAGACAAGGGGAAGATAAATTGGATAGGGTGCTGAATGCATTGAAGGATTTAAAAGCACTTGCTAATAGAATTAATAATTCTCCTGCCAATGAAAAGCCTTAGTTCAACAATAATTTCAGTAGGTAGAACAAATTGCAGAATTATCCCTACAACACCTAATGGAAGGATGGCAAGCCTATTGTCCTTGATGCAAGAGGAAATAATGATAGAGTTGTCCTTGATCCTTTGCAAAAATCCTCTGTAAATGTTGTAGAAGATACACCATGGTGTATAGCATGCCAATCCCCTCATTCTGTAGAGTATTGTGTGGTTGCACAATCCATGTCAGCATATCAAGAAGATAACAATGAGGGGTTAGATTAAGAGGAAAATCATGATGACATTGGATGCAACATGGCAGCTTCATATTTAGGGTATGAGGATGATTCTGATCTTGATGAAGAAGCAGATGTGTGTTTGAAAAGACACAATAGGGCACTTTTCCATCAGGAGGTTTTTTTTGATAATGATGACATTGATGAAAAGACATGTAACATGATTTATTCCTTAGAAATAGTAAATTTGAGAAGACCTTCAAAGGAAGAAATGGATAGAATTATTGCAGAAATGATTTCCCAAGTGCAAACTAGAGGCATGGTGGCAAGGAATACAAATGAGAAAGCTATGGGAATGTTTATGAAGAACACCAACTCCGGTGAACCCAGTGAAAATAGATCAAAGGATGATCATCTAGTGAGACTCAAGAATGTGAAAGGTAAGAAATGGGAGCCTAGGGGAGTTGGAGTTGAAAAAATTTCAAATGAAATGAAAAAGCCAGTTGGCACAATGGCTAGAGCTGAAAAGGTAAAGGTCACAGCTACAACCAATCTATTAGATAAACAAAAGGACACTAAGGTAGAATAGATTGAGTTTCCTCCCTCTGCTCCTATTGATATGTTGGCTATATTATCTCAGATAACTGTCAAGGTTCCATTGTCAGAATTGTTGATGATCCCTAAACATAAAGATAGGGCTATTGCATGGGTAGATAATGTTCATAATAATGATGTTGCATGCGATGAACCTTAGGATAAAGTTTTGAAAGAAGTGGAGGTCCAAGGATTGGTATCTCACATACCACCTATTTATTTGGATAATTCTATCAGTGCTAGCCTTGAAAACATAGACCCATTCTTTCTGAGTATCATTGTGAATGGGATGAAATTAAGAAATTGTATGATTGATTCTGGTGCTTCCAATACTGTTATGCCTTTTAAGATTATGGAAAAGTTAGGTCTCAAAGTTGACACTACTCAAGGTAGATGTTGTGCAATGGATCAGAGGGAAGTACCAGTCATTAGAACTATAAATGCAATGCCATACAGATTGGTAGCCTATCCAGAGAAAGAATTGACTATGAGTGTCTTGGTAGTAGACATTCCACCCCATTATGGTATGCTATTATCTAGGAAATGGAGTGCTTCCATGGGTGGGTGTTTGCAGTGTGATCTTTCTTCTGCAACTTTCAAGATTGATGATCAGTTTGTTAGGATTGAAAGAGAACCAAGGGTAACTTATATGATTGAAAAGAATATTGATAATGAGGTTACTTTCTTTGTAGATACTGATGTCAATGCTTTCAGAGCTAAGGTCACTATACTTGAAAAGGAGCCTGTATTGCCATGTATTGATGAGGAGGTAGTTTCTATCTCTATGAAGGGTGATTTATGGGTGATGTACTTTGATGGTTCTAGTTGCAAAGATGGAGCAGGAGCAGGTATTCTACTCATATCTCCTAATGGGAGCACTCATAAGTTCTCTTTCACATTGAGTTTCTTTTGTACCAATAATATAGTAGAGTATGAAGCATTATTGCTAGGATTGAGATTGGCACAAAAGCATGGAATTAAATGTATAAAGGTTATTGAGGATTCTGAATTAGTGGTGTCCCAAATAAGATTAGTATATGCTTCTAAGAACAAAAGGTTGAAGCAATACAAAAATGCCGTTTGGGATTTGATTGAGTGTTTTGATGCCTTCAATATTGAGTGGAAGGATAGAAGTAATAACAAGATGGCTGATTTGTTAGCCAATATTGCAATCAATCCCAGTGATGTTACTTTTGCTGGCCTCTCTAAGGTTGAAATTCAGACTAGGCCTAGTATACCAAACAATGTTGAGAACTGGTAAGTCTTTGATGATGACTAGGATATCTTGAGATTTTTGAATTGTGAAGATCAGTATCATGGTCAGGAATTAGATTGTGCAGCCTTGGTTGAGATTACAGAAGGAAAAGAAGTTGTCCTTGGTAATGAAGTCATTCAACTTAAAACTAACAAGGTTCCTAAGGGACTTGTTGTTCTAGAAACTATGTTTGATAATCAAGATAGAGTCCAAAAGGATATTAAAAGGGAAGATCATATAAATTTGGATGAGATAAATCTTGGAACACAAGAGACACCTAAGAAGGTCTACATTGGTAAGGATGTATCTCATAAAATAAGGAAGTCACTGATTGAATTGTTAAGAAGATTTAGGCATGTTTTTGCATGGTCATATGATGACCTAAAGGTCTATAGAGATGACTTTTTCTAGCATGTCATTGCTTTGAAAGAAGATGCTAAACCCTTTAGGCAAAAACAAAGGCCTATAAATCCTACTTTCGCACCTAAAATGCAAGAAGAATTAATGAAGCTAAGAGATGCTCAAATTATCAAGCCCATTAGGCATTCTTCTTGGGTGTCAAATTTGGTCCTTGTCAGAAAGAAGAATGGTGACATCAAACTTTGTGTGGATTTCAAAAATTTGAACATTAGCTTGTTGAAGGATAACTATTGTCTGCCCAATATGGAGGCTATGCTCCAAAGAGTGACCGGATCTAAATTAATGTCTATGATGGATGGTTTCTCTGGTTATAATCAAGTAATTATGAAAGAATTAGAACAATTTAAGACAACTTTCACTACACCTTGGGGGACATATGTTTATGTGAGAATGCCTTTTGGTCTCACAAATGGTGGTGCAACTTTTCAGAAGGCAATGGATGTTGCCTTTTCAGATCTTATAAATGATTTCCTTGTTGTTTATCAAGATGATTTAACTGCCTATTCCAAGAAGGAAGAAGACCATTGTACTCATCTAGAAAAAATATTTGTGAGGGCTTTGGAATATGGCATTTCATTAAATCTAAGGAAATGCACATTTGGTGTCATTGAGGGTAAGTTGCTTGGCCACTTGGTTTGAAAGCAAGGAGTTAGAATTGATCCTAAAAGGGTGCCAACTATTGATAAAATTCCTAAGCCAAATAATATTAAAGGAATTCAGTCTTTCTTCAGTTAGGTGAATTTCTTGAGAAGATTTGTTACAAACTTTGCTGAGGTTACTAGGCCAATATCCAAGATGTTGAAGAAAGGCTTTAAGATCAAGTGGGAAGGTGAGCCTGATGAAGCTTTCAAGAATATCAAGTAGGCTATTAAAGATGCACCTATGGTTAAGGCACCTAATTACAGTGTCCCAATGCATATCTTTTCTTTTGCATCTTTTCATACCATTGTTGCAGTTTTGCTGCAGAAAAATAGTGAAGGCTATGAGCACCCTATTGTATTCTTTAGTAAATCTTTGCAGGCTGCTGAACTGAAATATGATATCAATGAGAAATAGGCATATGCACTGGTGAAGGCTGTCAAGGCTTTTAGATGCTATCTGATGGGAGCAATTGTGATTGCTTTTGTACCTAGTGTAGCGGTCAAGGATATCTTTTCACAACAAGAGGTTTCTGGAAGGAGATGCAGATGGATAAATAGAATTCAAGAATTCAATATTGATATCTAGATTACCAAGTTGGTTAGAGGACAAGGATTGGAAAAACTAATGGCTCAATCTAATCTTGATGCAAACTAGATAAACTAGACTGAGATTGATTATACTTGTGATATGGATGATTGTATCTGGTATCAAGATATTATCTTTTACTTGACAAACATGAAATGTCAAGTAGGGATGGATGATAATAAGAAAAGGACATTGAAGTTACAAGCCATCAAGTATGTGATTGTAAAATTCAAATTATATAGGAAAAATTTGGATTGCATACTTTTGAAATGTGTTGATGAAAATCAGGCTGACAAGTTGTTAAAATAAATGCATGAGGGAGTTTGTGGAGGACATTACATGGGTAAAACTACTACTCAAAAGGTCTTGAGAGAAGGGTTCTGGTGGCCCACAATCTTCAAAGATGCAAAGAAGTTGGTAAGGAGGTGTGATGCTTGTCAAAGATTCTCTAGTAAGCTTAAATTTTCAGGCAATGTGCCCTTGAGGCTAGTAGAAGTGCAGGCTCCTTTCCAACAATGGGGAATAGATTTCATAGGAGAGATACCAAACAAGTCCAGTGGGGAACATTCATGGATATTAGTTGCCACTGATTATTTTACAAAGTGGGTAGAAGCTATCCCTACAAGAAATGCAATTAGGAAGGTGGTGACCAATTTCTTGTTGAACAATGTTGTCATGAGGTTTGGTTGTCTTGAGAGGATTGTCAGTGATAATGCAATGTGTTTTAGGTCTACTGAATACAAGGATTTCTGTCAAGGTCTAGGAATCCAGATGTCATATTCTTCACCCTATCATCCACAAGGGAATGGACAAGTAGAATAATCTAACAAGAGCTTGATAAAAAGATGATCCTTGATAAGAATAAAGGAGCATGGAATTCAAAGTTACCATTAGTTGTATGGGCCGACAGGGTAACTGTGAAGAAGGCAATTGGTTGTGCACCATTTGATTTAGTATATGGGATACATGCAAGGATGCCTCAAAACAACTTATTGGAGATTTATAAGTTTATTCAGTTATATGATGACGATATGGATGATGAAATGTAGTTAAGAATTGAAGATCTCATCAGGTTGGATGAGACTAGAAGAGAATCAGCCTCAAGAAATGCCAAGTTGCAATTACAAGTTAAGAATCTGTATGACAAGAGAGCTATTGAAAGGAAGTTTGAACCAAATGACTTGGTATTAATCTGGAACGCCAGATTGGAAGATAAAGGGAAACATGGAAAATTTGATCCAATCTAGCTAGGGCCATATCAAATTCATGAAAAATAGGGACGAGATTCCTATATTGTAAAAGAACTAAATGGTGATATTCAAGAATTGCCAGTTCATGGACAGTTCTTGAAAAAATACTTCAGTTGAAGGTATTTATCTTTCCATGAATAGTAGTTAGGTCTGTATATGTTGTACATTCTGTATAGTGGTGTGTTTCCTTCCTGTTCTCTTCATCTCAATTCATAGGGTTTTGTCTTGTTGCTCTCTTCCTATTCAAAGTTTTTGTCCTGTGGGTGGGCTGCTTCACCCTGAGATTCTAGATCCTTGCTATGCCTGCGAGAGGCATACATCCCCAGAAAGAGCCATTGTTAGCACCTGCAAAATTTTCATGGCTATAAAAGTTTTTCCTTGGCCTCTAAATTGTTTTCCTTGTCCCTGGCTTGAAACCCTAGGTCTCATTTCATATTTCTAGTTGTTGGTAAGGAAAACCCTAGTCTGTCTTGGCCCTATTCTAATTTTTCGTTACTTTTTCAGGTCACTAAAGCCCCCTTTCTGCACGTGGTTATATTCTTGGTCTTCATTGAATCACACAATGTATTTCCTTTATCCCAAGTTTTTTAGCGAACCAGCAACTGTGGTGGTCCTTTGGTCAAGTTTTCCTTTGGTCACTGATTCTCATAATAAAAGGTGATGGTCAAAATTTGTCTAGCAACTTAGCGAATACTATTAGTCTCTTGTTCTCCAGATCCTTCGACAGTTAGCACTTTTATTCGGCAACTAGGTGAATGCTTTGGTTGCAAGATCTCTTGTTCCTGGTGGTTAGACCTAAAATATTCTATGACTTGGCATGGCGGTTTATCTTTTCTTTAGTCACTAGATCGCTTGACGGTGGGCCCTTACATTCAACAGATTCAAGATCAATGGCTAGTGCATGATATCATGGAATCTTTCCAAGCTTTGAGATCATGCACTGACCGTCTAATCTTCCATCTTGTTTAGGTCGATAGTAGGTGGGACGATTTGCCAGGTGTTGCAGATTTGTCTTATTTTGATTGGCCAGGCTGAATGGTGAAATGGATGTGTCAGTGGGCCGAAATCTTCCAAAAGTAATGACAGTGTAGAATCTATAGTTGTCACTTGACCACATGGAATCTTTCCAGGCCATGCGATCATGTGACCACCATTTGATTTAAAAGCTATTAAGGGTGGTTCCACTATAAGATAGTGCTGAGATGCTCATTTATCATTAGCTACAGGGTGCTGATGTGGCAAAGACTTTTCAATGGCTTGTGAGGCTTGATAGTTTTCTCTCCCTCAGTTGCATAATCTCCAGTTCAGAACATGGTTTGTGTTTTTGTCTCATGACCTAGCGGGCAGTTAGAGTTTCTTTAGTCACGTGATCGTAGGAAAGTGTAGCAGTTAAAAGGATGTCTGCACGATCTCGTGACTAAAGGAAAAGTTGAAACCCAAGAAAAGTAAAGAGATCTGATGGTGATGATATAAAGTAGATCTAAGTTTGAATTCTGACTGTCGATTCACTGTATCGTGCCATGATATAGCCATTTCTCCCAAATTCTAATTTTTAAAAGGTTTCCCAGTGACTAAAGGACTGATTTTAATGCTGGAGCAGCTAGATCTGGTAGAAATGATTTCGTCGACTATTGCAAAGTGGTCCAGGGAGTCTCATAATTGATTATAGGGTGGGTTTGTACCATGATGGAGTTGCTTGAGGCGTGTTGCAAGTGGACAATTAGATTGATAAGTTTAATGAATAAATGATCTTCAGTACACAAGTCAGAGGAATTATCATATAGGAAGATCATTTTTGGATTTGTTTTGCTCCAGGTTGCTTGGTTTTCCCCAAATGAATTAATTTTTGATTGAATTTGATTGGTTTGGTGGTTGAAACCCTTGCCCTAGTCATTCATAGCTTGTTGCATCCTAATTTTTGGGATTCCAAGATGACTACTAGTATATATTGTAGTAGTTTTGATTTTTAAGGTTGTTGATGTTATGTTGAAAATCAATGTAAAAGACTGAACAAGGAGAGTCTGGATTTTGGGTCTATTTCCTAGCATTTTGTGGTTCTGGTAATGTATTGATTCTACAAATTTTAAAGAGAATACACTTGGATTCCAATCTCAAATTCATGTTTGTCTTCTTATTTTGATCTTGGGCTCATATATGTTAATGTCACAAAGTGAGTTAGCATATGATAAACAAAGAGTATTGTAGAATTTTCTTTAAGTTCCTAACAAAGTTAGGATTAAAGTCTTTAAGGTGATTTTAGTGAGTTCATGGTTGGATAGGAATTTGATGATCAGGTTTGGGAGTGAGAGGGATAATAGGCAAAGCACTTATTCTAAGTTTAGGAGTATTTGATTTAGGATTCTCAGTTGATATGTGTTATTGGGTGACTCTATGCCCTAGGTTAAGGCACTGATCCATTCTCTGGAAGTAGTTCATCATTATCCACCACACATTTAAATGATAAATCTTCAAAACAATTTGTAAAGGGTATAGTTGAATAATATTTAGTGATTCCTTTCAAGATGTGAATCAAGGGTACACCTACCTGAGCATCTAAGCTCAAAGTGTAGGAGGATCCTTGTTGATCCTTGTTAATTGGCCCTTTTCCTTGCAGACTTTGGGGTGGTGATAGAGTTAGTGACATTAGTTTGTCAATCATAGTGTAAACTTGCAAGTAGAAATGAAAAGGGGAACCAATAGTATGACCATACTTATTACAATTGTAGGAATAACCATCAAAATTATAAGACTTGTTCACTGGTTTTTTCCTACACACATTTGTAGTATGACCGGGCTTTCCAAAATTATAACAAGTAGGTCTATTAGGTTTCTTATCTGAATTGTTTGAATCTATCTGTGGCTCCTTAAGTTTAGATTTTGATGACTCACCAGTTTCAAATGCTCCTTGACCAGTGTAACCAAGACTGGTTAGGTCTTTGCAACTTATTTGTCTCTTCAATTTCTCATCAATCTGTTGCATGCTTTCATTGTACTGTTTCAATTTTTTATTTTCTTATTTCTCATATTTCTATTTATTCTTCAAATTTTCATTCTCTTCTCTAGGTCTTTCATTTTCTCTTAAAACTTGTATATTTTCATCATCTCTATCCTGCATTTTTCTTCTATAGAAAGTATATTCCTTTCTTAGTCTATAGAGTTCTTCATCTCTTGCCTTTAGAGAATCCTCAACAAATTTCTTAGCATCTTCAATAGTCTTCCTTGAAATTTCAACTATTCTCTTTCCTTCAAGATCTTCACACATCCTGAAAAATTGGCTTTCAAGCTCTTTTTTTAGATTTTCTACTTCTTCATTGAAGTCTCATGCAAGGGCAGGGAGGGTGAAGGTAGAATCGGGGTTAATTGAGACTGCTTAAACCCACAAACATGCCCTGTGAAGAGTTACACATGGAAGAAATATAAAAACCACATGAAATTAGTGAAAACACAATGGATATGAGACAAGAACTTGGTAACACACTGGTGCAATTATATTGAATCTTTCAAAATGCCTGGCTGTGAGGCCTTCTGGGTTTAGGCCTTATACAATGAATTATGAAATTAGAGTCTCAGCTCGCATCTCAATCCTCTAATCTACTATCCTCAACTAGAACTACCATCAAAACTACCTCCACATCAACCCAAGCTCCAAATATATAGCTAGCAAGGCCACAAGTTGACCAGTCAGACATTTAATTACAATATAGGTCCACTTAGGAGGAGAAACCAAAACTAAAGCTAGAAATAACAAAACATGATGCGAAGTTGCATTTAGGTCCACACATGATCCAAGAACAGATCCCCAACCGCGCAAGATCCAATTTTACCATACAAAACTATTACCTCTATTTGAGCATTAAAGATTGTCATTAGTATCAAAGAAGTCGATTGGTTACCTATATTACTCTAGTTGGTAAAAGCAAGCACTTCAAGCTAGTTGGTTAAGTCTATACACTAAACACCAGAATAGTTTTACCGAGCATCAGTGTACACTGATACCAAGTGGAAATAAACACCGACCAGACTAGACACTAAGCACCAGTGTAATTACCGAGTAGTATATATAGTGTTTACCGAGAATCATAGAAAATGGCATAGTAATCAGTAATGGCACATTTATCTATGCAAACAGTTACAACAAAATCACAAAATCACAAAATCACAAAATCACAAAAAATTTAAGTAAATTTACCAAGATCAAGGATCATTTATTATAGATATATTCATTAATTGTGATGAAGATCTCTATGTAATTGCTAGATCTAGATTAATTTTGTACACTGTAGATCTTAGGGTTTTCTCTAAGATATTGTAACCTAATTTTGTTAAGCGGTAAAAATAGTATGCTATATATTTGTATTTCATGTCATTTTGACATAAGCTTGACAAGGAAGTTAAGAACAAGTGAATAAGTTCTTGAAGCATTAGCCAACTTCAAGATATCAGTTATCAAACAGAGCAGAACAGAATTCAGAGACATTCAAATTAAGCAGAATCAGACAAGGCTACCAAGCAGTTCAGAGTTGAGATTGTTGGCAATTTGGCTGAGTTAATTACATAGATGTTGTTATTATGGAAACATATGATCCACATGAAGATCACATAGGTCATAGAGCAAGTATGACAGAGCAAATTGCAAATTTGTCTAAGTATGAGATAGTGTTTTACTAGTGAACCTGGACATAATTTTTATTTGTGACATTGACTGGAGTAAGTTCAGTGTTTGTGCACTTGAACATAGACTCTATGATGTCTATTGATCACCCATCTCAGAGCGTAAGTCAGTATGGCATGTACAGAAGAAGTTATGACAGTTTTATCAAAGACAGTGTGAAGCCGACATGACAGAATATGAAGACAAAACTAGTAAAGAGTTAAGGGATTATTTTGTTTATCAAAATAATGACTTAACAATATAAAGGGATGACATCCTAGATGTTAAATCTTGGATAAAGCTATTGGTATAAATGTAAATGTAATTGTAATTGTAAACAATAGTAGTAGTATTATTGAGAAAGAAGGACAAGTGATATGATGCAAAGTATATGAAGCATATGTAATAGCGATAGTGAAAGAGAAGTGAAGTGATATTGATGCAAGAAGTATAAGGTTATGTACCTTAACCTATTTTGTAATCAGTTTATATTGTACATTACTTGTTTGGGCAGTGAACTCATCTGGTAATCACATTTTGTACTACAACTCCTAACAGGGTTGAGGCTTCTAACAAGGCCTATAGTCCCTTAATCAGGACTGATACACTATATGCTTGTAATAGAATCCTAACAAGGTCAACATCCTCAACAAGATACTTTTGATTAGTGGATCTTTGTGGGTACCATCCCCACCGGGGTTTTCCCTTGGCCAGGGTTTCCTCGAGAACAAATAATGTGTTATGAGTTCTTTATTGTTATGCATGTTGTTTAGCTTCTTATGTTATGCATGTATAAAGATAATCTATTATATCCATAATTGGGAAAAAGATAAAGTTTGTAGAATATTGATTCACCCCCCCTCTCAGTATTCCCTATTTCTAACAGAGATCTTCACATAAAAGGTGATATCTATTCAGTATTTCACTGATATATATGAGACAAGGTTGAGTTGTCATTAGCAGATATATCCTATTATTTTCTAATCATTGTAATAGAGTTTGGTAAAATCTCTTGACAGAGTAGACCTAACAGTATTTTATGTAAGTCTCTTAATCGAGTGCACGCTCAAGTAGTGTTGTTAAAATCCTATAACTAGGTAGATCTAATTGATCTGAAATGTTACTCCTAACATGGTAAGATCACCATAAGTGATCACCACTTGTAGCCCTAATAGGCAAACCTTTTCTATCTGTAGTAGTAAAGAATTTGTGGGTGTCATCCCCACCACAATTTTTACCTTCTAACAAGGGTTTCTGCATTACCAAAATACTTGTGTTATGTGATAGATATATTGTTGATTTCATGCTTTTACTTTTTCAAGTTAATTGAATGAATGATACATACAATGGATTCAAGTTATATGTGAAGTTACTATTATTTTCTATTTAAGGTTTTAGAGTTCAAAGTTTTTGTGGGCATTGATTCACCCCTCCCCTTTCAGTACCCTATCTCTCCATCCCCACAATTGGTATTAGAGCTCAGATCTCTTATTGGACGATTTAATCACTAAAGAGTAAAGATCTAACCATGGAGAGATATAAGGTGGATAAGACAATAGAGAATCAAAGATTCAGATGTAGATGTTCATAGAGCAGTATAAGAAAGCTAAGGATGACTTGAAAAAGTTATTGGTTTAGAGGAAGATCTTGGCTATTCTAGAGAATGAGATTAGTTACCATGAAGAAGAGATTGATGATATATTTGACTGTTAGGAATAAGGCGTCTCAACCTTGGATAATTCCTATTCTTATTATTTGTTTTGTAAAATTTATTTCTTGCAAATAATGTTGATGTGTCGACATCTTGAATTGTGTGTAAGGAGATCATGACTAAAATGGTTATGATGGATTCCTATGACACGTAAGAGCTATGTCAAGAAGATTCAATGATAGGTGAAGACATGTGGCAACTGATAAATTAGAGTACTGTACACTCTTCCCCAATCGTGGGGTTCGGGGCATCGCCCCAAAATTTTTTTTGGGGTTCCTATTTTCTCGGAGAATGGTAAAACCCTAATATGTTTATCTTTGGGAGTAGCCCTAAAAAGTGAAGCGCATGATATAAGCTTTTTTAGGGTTGTGAAGAGAGATGATGCAAGTGTATTGTTGGAATGTTTTATGCTATCATGATTTTTCTTCAAGGGTTTTTTGAAATCTTCTGAAAGAACTTGCATTGCAAGTGTATTGTAAGCTATAAAAGTTTTGATCAATACATTGTGAAGGTTTTGGAGGGCTGGGGTTTTTACCGAAAGGTTTCCCTAGGGTATATCATTGTGTCATTCTCTATTTTTCTGTATGCATGGTATGTGGTTGCAATATCTTTGTTAAAGTAGTTAACGGATCTGAAATTGTAAGGGTTTATAAGAATTTGCACAATACTCTCCTATAGAGATTAGCATAGGAAGCTGTTTCCGCACCTGAGTTTCCTTACATTGACATCATTAGATCTAGTTCAAGAATTATTTTTGATGGATCCGAAAGTGCAATCTCTATTTTTAAAAAAAATAATCTTCACTTAACTAAACAAGTGAAAGCCTTGAAAATTGGTCAAGAATCACAAATGGTGAGAATGATAGATGTAATGAACAATGCTAGACAAGTTGAGCAAGAAAGGAATCTAGTTGTTGAAGACCGAAGATAGATAATTGAACAAATTCAAGAAAAAGAAACCAAGATACAAAGACTCACCAAGCACCATTTCAAAATATCCAATCAGATGATGATTGTAAATCAGGACGTTAACTGAGTAAATGGTGAACTGTCAAGAAAACTTGAAGATATTGGAATACTCAGGGAAGAGAATGAGAAATTGAGAAAATAAGTAAAGATACAACAACAACACAATGAAATGATGAAATTGGTTGAAGATAGTTCCATTAAGATTGATGATTTTCTGACTAATCAAAGAAGATTTGGAAGTAAAGCTAGATTAGGCTATACCGGTGAAGGAAAATCATCCAAGAAAGCTAAAAATGTCAACAACAATCAAAATCAAAGACCTAAGATGTTGTCATGCTATCACTATGGCAAACTGGGACATACTTCAAATGTTTGCAGAAGCAAAGCACAAGGTAAACCTCAAGTCACTCCTAAGTTTAATGGTTACTATTATTACTGTGGCAAATTTGGTCATCAAGCTTATGAGTGTAGAGAAAAACTGAATAAGAATGCTAACAATCCTACCATGGAGAAACTCTATTATACTTGCAACAAACATGGACACATTGTACAAGATTGTAAAGCTAAGATGAAGCAAGTTTGGACACCAAAATAGAAGAGCAAACCCAAACCTTATCAAACAAAGAGACAAGGTAATTCTTATGTTTGGGATTACAACACATGGGTTAACTGTATAGCATGTGGTAGATATGGACACATCGCAACAAACTGTATGAGGAAGATATGGGCTAGACAATCACGAAGCTAGACAAGCACTGGAATGGAATGCTTACATTGTCATAAGGTTGATCATCTAAGCAAGGATTGCAAAGACTGAGCACCAGAAGGACATGTATTTGAGAGTGGAAAAACTATTGCAGATATCATGAGAATCAGAAACACTATATGGAGAAAGGCATCAAATGAAAATGCTGAGTCAAGCAATGATGTCGATGAAACCTCGTACACTGGATTGGGCGACATCAGTACTTCCACCAAAGGTGAATTAGGTATGTATAGAATTGACATTTCAAAATGATCTTATTTTACACACAGTTCCTTATATATGATGAGCACATACCAAATTTGCATAAATAAAGATGCATTGTGGTTTATATGTTATGAGCTAACAAAGTCACGTAGTTAGTATATGTAAGACCGAGCATTGAGCTACCTATTGGTGAAAGTTATTCAAGGTTAACCGAGTATCAGTATCAACCGAGTGAGAAATAATGTGTTGACTCAGCTGTTGGAAGTTTGTAGTATTTGCCGAGTTGACAGTTGTCACAAACTAGAAGTAAGTCGAGCATTAATGACAAAAAGTTTGAAAGAGGGAAATAAAAAATGCTATAAATACATGGAGAACTTAGTTCATTTTCACACAATGATTTCGAAGAGTGATTATTTCATAGAGTGAGTTCGAGCCAAGAATTTTCAAGATTATCCAAAGCAGTTTTAGATTGAACTGAGCGCACTCTTCGTTATATTATGAGTAAGTTGAAACCCCTACCGAGCACATTCATCACTTTATTTGCCAAAAACCTAGTTTGTTAAAATGGCATCTACTGCAAGAAGTTATAAGATTGTGGAAGAGGAAGTGAACCTCATTGTTTCAGCTAACTGTGATGAGCCTAAATACAAGTTACACCAGGAAGTTACATTGAAAATAGATTCAACAGGTGCTTTCTCAAGCATCCCAACTAGGGTTTTGCTAATTGAGGATGTACAATCCTACATTCATTGCAAGATAGGTGAAATAGGAGATTTTGATATGTATGTTATATACTAGGGACTCTATAGTGATGATGGGAAACATAAACTAGAGTACAAATAGGTTGAAAAGATTGGACTCACTCAAGCCCTAAATTCTCTGAGAAATTTCAAAATTGAATGGATTAGGGTTGTACTCAGTCGCTATCATGAGGGCACATTTTGTCTATATAAACCGGTTAAAGTAACAAAGAGAATGATTCATAGGGTTACAGGTTACCCTAAAAATGATAAGGCCAAAGATTTTTGTAGTGCCTCTTGAGTTGAAATTGAGAAGAATACTGGCGCAACATGGGATGGCTGTGCACTGAAGATCACTTTAATTGAGGATCCAAAAGTTAAATTTGTAGCTCATGTAATTGGTTATAAGTTCTATCAGTTGCGTAGACTGAACAATGTTCCTTTTAGTGCTGTGGACATGGCATTTAAGATGATAAAGAAAGGACACTAGTTAGACCTTGCCGAGTTACTGTTGAAGCAGTTAGACAAGAACATGAAAACAATCAGGTCAGAAAATTCTAACACCTATAAGTTTGGATCACTGTTGGTGTGTATGTTTTTCTATCTTCAGAAATTATTTCCTTCTATCGGTCACATAGATTGGCCTACTAACAAACCAATTGTTAGTGAAATTACTGATATAATGACAAGTCTGGGAGATAATTTAAACAAAGATGTAGATGATTATTTTGAGTAATTTAAGATTAAGATGTATCTTCAGAGTAGAATTCCTAGCTCACTAGTCGAGAAATATGAAATGGATATTTGTTTTCTAGTAGACACTGACCATACTTTAATCAAAGTTGTTGAGCTAAGAAAAAAATGGCTAGCCCCCATGGGATATGAAATGGATATTGATTTCACTTTGAAATTAATCAAGGCTTTACTGGCTACACCTAAGGACATAAAGGTTGAAAGGTTTGGAACCTATCAAGAGGCAAAAAAAAGAATAAAAATAGGTCTTGTCATCGATAAAATGATTATAAAGTCTAGGAAGATGATGAAGACACTAACTGAACAATTTGGAGATGAATCTGACTCATTTGACGAGTCACCAGTTGAACCTACAACCGAAGGTTATTTACTGTTCATTGACAAAGCACATGCTAGTAAGGAAATTGAGTCCGACAAAGAAAAAGATTCAATACTGGTTTCTCCCACTCCAACTTCAAAGAAGAGGTAGTTGCCAGTGCAGTCTAGAGCATAAACAAGGTTAGCAACTACAACTTCACCACCTTTGAAAAAGGAAATTATGAAGGGAACAAAACCAAAGGAAGCTACACCGACCAAGACATATGAAAAAAGAGGAACCAAGGTCATAGCTAAGGCACCAAGGAAAATGAGATAAATAATATGAGGAAGAGAAGACCTTGAAGATGAAGAAAATGACAACAATCAGTTCAAGGTTGCCAACAATAAGAACATAACAATAGATGAAGTTGCTGTAGATATAATTGAAAATGGAGAACTCACAAATCTAGAACTTAGTTAGTTTAACAACATGTCTATTAAGGATCAAAACAAAATTGAGGAGGAAGTCATCCAGATGATGATAAGCTTCAAATGAGTTCCATTAGAGTTTGCAAAACAATTGCCCAAGGTACTAGAGGAGAGAATAAATCAAAAGTGGTCCTATGCTTTGGACACCAAAAAGAAAATGAGGGAACAAGCCCTAGTTTTGGCAGCTCCAAATTTATCTCTTGAGAAATTAAGGATTATATGGATACTTATTCTAGGAGATTCAGAGTAAAAGGTCAGGCTTTGCAAGTATTAGATGAAAATCTGGCAAATATTGATGAGTCTAGCCAACTCATCTAGACATCAATCATTGCAAAGAAAGAGAAAGCTAAGAAAAATGCATTTCTAAATTTGTCTACGAAGAGACAAAGGTCAAAAGGAAAAGGAATCTGCATAGATGATGCTGATTTGACAAAGAAGACTAGAGAAATAGATGTATCATTTACTGAGGTGATTGATACAACACTTGTGAATGAAGTCATAAATATTTCACAGGATGCACCAGATCAGGTTGAGATCTAGATTATAGATAATAACACATTAGATGTACTCATTGAGGACATTACTAATGGTGATCCTGATGATATAGATGAAGATGAAGATGTGAACATTGCACTAGATAATACACAAGATGAAGGCCATGTTACCGAGTTTGCATTCACATCATTACTAGGAGAGCTTCCTATTCTTGTGGAAGTAGTTGAAATTTTATCACAGGAACAACCCGAAGGCTCAGACCCTAAGCAACCAAAGGATACAATAGGGGAAGAAGGATTAGAGATACCAACTGACACAAACAAGCCTGAAGAGAAAGAGACAAAAAAGATAGAAATAAAGGATCAAGAGAATCCTAATGTAACTGAGGCTATTCCACCGAACACTATAGTAGAGGCTCCAACTTAGTCAACCGACACCAAAGTCACTGAGGAGAAAAATAAGGAAGAAACATCATTACCCAGGAAGATTACACAAATTTCTAAGGTAAAGGCAATTGTACCACTTGTAAAGGGTTCACCTCAAGAATCTAAGAAGAAGAAGAAGAAAAAGAAGCAAGGAAAAGGGCTAGTCACCTTAGAAGAAGTCATTGTTATACCTGAGTGTGACCCCAGGACCCTAAGCCCCGAGGAATTGAGAAAATATGGGGAGCTATGTACAAGGAAGGTAGAACAAGAAAAATTGAGACAAGAATGCAAGAGCAAGGAAATACTTGAAAATGTAAGAGATATCTTATAGCAGGTTGTACCCGAGGTACACATTAATGAAGATACTCCAATAATGGACTAACTTGCTACACTTGCAGAAGAAATAAATTCCCTAGATACAGAAGCTGACAAGAGAATAGAAGAAAGGGCATAATCAAAGATACAAAATAAAATTGTAGAAAAGATCAACCAAGAAGTGGCAATTAATAAGGTAAAGTTATATGAGGTACTAACTGACATTCAGTCTATTACTCAGTTAATTAGTCAACTTTTGATAAATCTCTGCACTATGGAAACATTCACTACCGAGGTCAGTGAAAAGATTAAACAACTTGATAAAGAAATCCAATCTAGTGCACAGGCATCCTTAACCGAGCCTCAAGAATTTTCCAAGCATATCTTGAAAGTTCAAGAACTCTGATGGTTAAGAGAAGACCTCAGAAAGAAAGAAGAACTAATTAGTGATCAAGTCATAGAATTGAAAATTGAGTTGCTTCCATACTTGAAAATCTTTGAGAAGCATATTTTCAAGGCACAAATGCCTATTGCAACACTAGAAATCTCTGTGTTGGACAACATCTTTGACATGCATGCACAAGTTGATCTTGAGCACATTGCTCTCACCAACTTGAAAGAGGAATGTGAAAACCTCTTGGAGTCAGTGAAGAAAACCCATAAGCACATTTTTGATAAGCTATAAGTATAAATTTTTGTATTTGGCATTAATATCAAAAAGAGGGATAACAATGTATATGCCAAATATGTAAATGGATGCTAAGTATACTACACATTATCGGGAGCATGCACCGAGGGGGGTTATAGAAATTTTTGTTGATAAGTATTTATGTATCTATGGTAGAGACAATTTTTTTGTTGAGACATAAGGTCTATATATATTTAAGGTTTTGGTACTAATGCTAAAGGGGGAGATTGTTATATCTATTTGAGCATTAAAGATTGTCATTAGTATCAAAGACATCGATCGGTTACCTATATTAGTCTAGTCGATAAAAGAAAGCACTTCAAGCTAGTTGGTTAAGTCTTTACACCAAACACTAGAATAGTTTTACCGAGCATCAGTGTACACCGATACCGAGTGACAGTAAACACCGAGCAGACTAGACACCGAGCACTAGTGTAATTACCGAGCAGTATATATAGTGTTTACCGAGTATCATAGAAAATGGCATAGTAATCAGTAATGGCACATTTATCTATGCAAATGGTTACAATAGAATCACAAAACATTTTACCAAGATTGAGGATCATTTATTATAGATATATTCATTAATTGTGATGAAGATCTCTATGTAATTTCTAGATCTAGGTTAATTTTGTACACCATAGATCTTAGGGTTTTCTCTAAGATATTGTAACCTAATTTTGTTAAGCAGAAAAAGTAGTATGCTATATATTTTTATTTCATGTCATTTTGACATAAGCTTGACAAGGAAGTTAAGAACAAGTGAAGAAGTTATTACAGCATTAGCCAACTTCAAGATATTAGTTATCAGACAGAGCAGAACATAATTTAGAGACATTCAGATTAAGCAGAATCAGACAAGGCTACCAAGCAGTTCAAAGTTAAGATCTTCACATAAAAGGTGATATCTATTTAGTATTTCATTGATCTGTATCAGACAAGGTTGAGTTGTCATTAGCAAATATATCCTGTTATTTTCTAATCATTGTAACAGAGTTTGGTAAAATCTCTTAATAGAGTAGACCTAACAGTCTTTTATGTAAATCTCTTAACCGAGTGCACACTCAAGTAGTGTTGTTAAAATCATATAACTAGGTAGATCTAATCAATCTGAAATGTTACTCCTAACAGAGTAAGATCACCAAAAGTGATCACCACTTATAGCCCTAATAGGCAAACCTTTTCTATCTATAGTAGTAAAGAATTTGTGGGTGTCATCCCCACTGTAGTTTTTACCTTCTAACAAGGGTTTATGTGTTACCAAAATACTTGTGTTATGTGATAGATATATTGTTGATTTCATGCTATTTACTTTTGCAAGTTAATTGAATGAATGATACATATAATGGATTCAAGTTATATGTGAAGTTACTACTATTTTCTGTTTAAGGTTTGAGAGTTCAAATTTTTTGTGGGCACCGATTCACCCCTCTACTCTTAGTACCCTATCTCTCCATCCCAATAGAAACCACACAAGCTGAAATACCACACGTTTCATGAGTGAAACTGGTAGAAAATTGATGCTCAAGGAAAATTGTGATAACTTCTAGATCCAAATGAATTAGGACATGCACCCTTAGGAGAATTCTCCAAATTAGGTCTACATCACTACATTAACTTTGCAAATCAAGAAACAAATAAAAACATTGCCGAAAAAACAAACATTAGACTGGTACAGGAAATAGGAAATACTTTTGGTGATGCAAGATTGCTCAAGACCCAAGATTCTCATGCATAAGACACCTAGGGTAACAAAAGAACTACTGTCCATATTAGGCACTACTCATATTCTGACCTGAATCATAAAGATCCAACTCATCTTGTGTAATCCATGAACTGTCTTCAACCGGTTTATCTTTCCACTAAACTAGGTATTCCATGTAGTCTTTTCCTCTCATACTCTTGCTTACTCTGCTATTCAAGATCTTCTCAATGTTGTCTCTATCCTTCTTAGGATAATTCAGATCATCTCCCATCTCATCAGTTGATTCAAAGCACTCAAAGATATAAAAAATATTCAATATAGGTGATATATCCATGTCCTCTGGTAATTCCTCTTCATATGCATTTCCACTGTCAAACTTCTTCAGAATCTTACAAGGTCCAAACTTCTTCATTTTTAGCTTGTTGTAGGTACCAACTGGAAATATATTCTTCTTCAAATGAATCATAACCTCATCTCCAACTTCAAAATATTTATGTCTCCTTCTCTTATCTTCTCTCTATTTATATTTTAGATTACTGTCCTCCAAATTCCTTTTAACTTCATCATGAAAAGTTCTCATGTATACTACAAAATCTTCAGCTTCAGCACTTCTTCAAGTCTCAGTAGGTAAATCTCTCAACTTTTTGGTTCTCTTAGGATGAAATCTAGTAACAATCTCAAATGGTGTCCTCTTAGTACTTCTATTCACATAATTATTATATGAAAACTCTTCTTGTGCCAAAACTAAATCCCAATTAGCAGGCTTATCTCCAACTAAACATCTCAACAAGTTTCCCAAACTTCTGTTCACAACTTCAATCTATCCATCTGTCTGAGGGTGAAATGTAGAACTAAACTTCAATTCAGTATTCATCTTTTTCTAAAGTGTTCTCCAAAAATAACTAGTAAACTTATTATCTCTGTCTGAAACAATAGATTTAGGCAACCCATGCAATCTTACTACTTCCCTGAAAAATAATTCAGCTACATGCAATGCATCATATGTCTTCTTACAAGGTATGAAATGAGCCATGGCCATCTTAGAAAATCTGTCAACCACTACCAAAATAGAATCATTACATCTTTGAGTTCTAGGCAATCCAAGAACAAAATCCATACTCACATCTTCCCAAGGTCTATCAGGTACATGCAAAGTTGTATACAATCACATATTTTGACTAGTTCCTTTTGCTACTTGACAAATTCTACAACCTCTAACCATTCTTTGTACATCTTTATAAATCTGTGGCCAAAAGTATCTCCCTAAAATCAATTTCACATTCTTATCAATCCCAAAATGTCCAGCAAGTCCACCACTATGTTTATCCTTTGTTATGTTCTCTCTCATAGATCCTCTAGGTATGCACAAATGAACTCCCTTAAAAAACATACCTTCTTGAATGAAATAATTAGTCCACTTATCACTCACTATTTGTTCTTTACAAGCTTTCCAACATTCTGCAAAATTAATGTCAGTCTCATATAAACACTTCAAATCATCAAAACCAAGTACCTCAACTCTCATTTCTGTCAGCAAACCTCTTCTTCGGCTCAAGGCATCAACAACCTTATTTCACTGTCCACTCTTATGCTTCAATGAAAAGGAAATTTTTTGTAAGAACTCAACCCACTTCATATGTCTCCAATTCACTTTATTTTGACTTCCCAAAAACTGCAAAGCTTTATGGTCAGTATACAACACAAAATATTTATGCATCAAATAATGTCTCCAGTTATTCAAAGCTTGAACAATAGCATAGAATTCCTGGTCATAAACTAAATATTTTCTCTTAGCATCATTCAACTTTTCACTAAATAAAGCTACAGGTCTTCCTTCTTGACTCAAAATAGATCCAATTGTACTTCCACTAGCATCACATTCAACTTGAAAAACTTTACTAAAATTAGGAAAAGCAAGTGTAGGCAATTCTGTAATTCTTTGTTTCAATGTTTCAAAACTCTTATGTGCTCCATGTGTCCATTTGAAATCCCTTTGATCCCCTCTCATAGTTTCAGTCATAGCATTACAAATAGAACTAAATTTTTTGATGAACTTCCTATAAAAACTTGCCAATCCATGAAATGATCTTCCCTCTCCAACATTCTTTGGTGTAGGCCAATCAAGTATAGCTCTTACTTTCTTAGGATCCATCTTCAATCCATCAGCTGAAATTAAAAAACCAAGGTACACAATCTCTTCTTTCATAAATGAACATTTCTTCAAATTAATCAACAACTTTTCTTCCTTCAATCTCTACAATACTTGTCTGATATGCTCAAGATGTTCTTCCTTACTCTTACTGAATATCAAAATGTCATCAAGATACACAATCACAAACTTACCCAAGAATCTTTTCAAAAATTCATTCATCAGCCTCATGAAAGTACTAGGTGCATTAGTCAAACCAAAAGGCATAACCAACCATTCATACAAACCTTCATTAGTCTTAAAAGTAGTTTTCCATTCATCCCCTTCTCTAATTATAATCTGATGATATCCACTCTTCAAATCAATCTTTGTGAAATAATTCACTCCACTCAAACTATCCATTATGTCATCCATCCTAGGCAAAGGAAATCTGTACTTTACTATTATCTTGTTTATAGCTCTAGAATCAATACACATTCTCCATTCTCCATTCTTTTTAGGTGCTAACATAGTAGGTACTACACAAGGACTCAAAATTTCCCTAATCAAACCTCTTTCAAGAAATTCTTGCACTTGTCTATTCAACTCAATCTTTTCATTAGGTGTCAACCTATGTGGTGCTTTATTAGGCAAACTAGCTCCATGCATCAAATCCATACAATGACTTATACTTCTCATAGGCAGTAAACCATTAGGTACATTATCAAAAATGATGTCATGAAATTCATTCAAAAAAGGATTAACCTCAGGTGCATGTTCTAACTCATCTTGTTTCTCATTTTGCCTTGGAATTAAAGCAAAAAAAACATTCCCTTCTTTCATTTCTCTTGCAAAATTTTTACCATCAACCAAGCATACTCTGACTGTAGTACAATGACTTTCCTCAAACTTCTCTACCAAAGGTAATAATACCCATCCATCCAAATAGTATATTGATTCAATCTACCATCATGAAAATCTTTCCTATCATACTGCCAAGGTCTACGCAAAAGAATATGACAACAATCCATATGCATAATATCACACAAGACTTCATCATGATAATTCCCAATTTTGAATTTAACAAGACATTGTTCACTTACAAGTAGTTTATGCTCCTTCTAGATCCAAGAAATATGGCAAGGCTTAGGATTTCTCAATCTCTATAACTGCAATTTGTTGACCAGATCTTCAGATGCCAAATTATCAGAACTTCCACTATCAATGATTACCTTGTAGCATTTATCAACAAACTTACATCTGAAACTAAACAAACTTTTCCTCAAAATAGGTTCCTCATCAGCTTCTTCATTCCACAAGATCCTTCTTAGCATCAAGTTCTCACCATGTTCAGGTTCATTAGACAATTCCTCAACTTCTTCACAAGCCAAATATTTCTACCATTACCTCTAGTCTTCTTCCCAGAGTTAGTACATTCAAAAGCTCTATGTCCTTCTTCACCACATTTGTAACAAGTACCTTTAAACCAATATTTCTCTTCTCTTTTCCCACTATTGTTATTCCTAGAGTAACCAGTATAGCTACCTCTAGAGTAGTTACCTATTTTAGCAGGTTCATCTTTCCATCCTTTATCTTGTACTGCATTTTTAGATCTACTACTTTCTCCATAAGATTTGCCTCTACTTCTTTGAAATCTACCACCTCTTCCTCTTTGTCTTTGTTCATGTCTCTTTGTCAATTTATCTTCTGCCTTTAGAGAAAATTGGTACGCTTCTTCCACACTATCTATTTTCACATAACTAATCTCATCTTGAATAGATGTCTTCAAACCATTCAGGTATCTAGCCACTTTCTCAAATTCATCATCCACATGTCCAGATCTGATATCAAATTTGTAAAATTCTTTAGTATATTCTTTCACACTCATGTCCTTTTGTCTCAATTTTTTCATTTTTCTCATCAAACTAACTTGGTAGTCAGCTGGAAGGAACTTCTTCATCTTTCCAAGCATCTTCATCCATGTCTTGATCTTTTCTTTTCCTCTCATCTGTCTCTCAGTTTGAAAATGATTCCACCAAAGAGATGCATGACCTTTCAAATTTGTAATTGCTATCTTAACTTTCTTACTATCAAGAGTATCTTCATACTCAAAGTATTTATCCATCTCAAAGATCCAATCCAAAAGTGCATCGGTCTCAAGTCTTCCATCATAGCAAGAAACTTCCACAGGAGGTTTGGAGTTAGCCTTAGACAAAACTCTCAAGAGTCTTTCCTCATCATGTTCAACTTTAGGTTTAGGATTAGGTGTTGCTTCTTCTTCATCACTAACATCTTCAAGATGTGTGCCTCTTCTCTAGGCCCTCTCTATAGCTTCAAGCCTAGTTGAAATCTGCCTCAACATATTCATGATAGCATTATCATTTCCTCTACCTCAAACCATCTTGACAATCAGGTTCCAACAAGATTGTAACCTTCTAAAAGTTATAGGTTAGATTCTAGATCTGCCACCCTACAACCAATCCAATAAGGTTCTCCATGATCCAATCTACAAGAAAGAACCTGGCTCTGATACCACTTGATGTGAGGGCATGGAAGGTGAAGGCAGAATCAAGGTTAACTAAGACTTCTTAAACCCACAAACATGCCCTATGAAGAGTTACACATGGAAGAAATATAAAAACCACATGAAATCAGTGAAAACACAATGGATATGAGATACACAATTGGTAACAAATTGGTGTAATTATTTTGAATCTTTCAACATGCTCGACTGTGAGGCCTTCCAGGTTTCAGCCTTATAAAATGAATTATGAAACCAGAGTCTCAACTCGCATCTCAATCCTCTAATCTACTATACTCAACCAGAAATACCACTAGAACTACCTCTACATCAACCCAAGCTCCAAATATATAGCCAACAAAGCCACAAGTTAGCCAGTTAGGCATTTAATTACAATATAGGTCCACTTAGGAGGAGAAACCAAAAGTAAAGCTAGAAATAACAAAACATGATGTGAAGTTGTATTTAGGTCCACACATGATCCAAGAATAGATCCCCAACTGTACATGATCCAATTTTCCCGTACGGAACTACGCAAGCTGAAATACTACATGTTTCATGAGAAAATCTGGTAGAAAATTGATGCCGGAGGAAAATTGTGATAACTTCCAGATCCAAATGAATTAGGATGTGCTCCCTTAGGAGAATGCTCCAGGTTAGGTCCACATCACTACATTAACTTCACAAGGCAAGAAACCAACAAAAACATCAGTGACAAAACAAACATCAGACTGGTACAGGAAGCAAGAAATATTTTTGGTGATGCAAGATTTCTCAAGACCCAAGATGCTCTTGCATCAAAGTCCTTTGTTCTCATCCATCAGATATGCAATTATTTCTTTAGAATCCTTAGATATACTACCTTCAAATAATTTCTCAATGTAATCCTAACTATCATTCAACTATTCAGTAAGGTTCCTTCCTATAGAAAGTGTCTTCTTTAATTTCTCCTTCAGCTCATGGACCATCTTGTGTGCACTCTCAAGTTGTGTCTCATGCTTGTAATTATCCATAGTTGTAGATCTTTTCCTCAATTTTTTAGAATTATCACCAAGAGAATTGACACCCTGATAGAAATTGTTAGAATTCTTAGGCACTGAGAGGGGGGGGGGGGGGTGAATCAGTGAAAACAAATTCTAGACTAATCCAACCATTGATCTAAATAACTTCAATAATAATTTGCAAACCACAAAGAATATTACTTAAGTAAATAAATACAAGTAAACAATATCAAATATCCAAAAAATAATCACACATGACACAATGATGAACTTGATCTTAAACACATTTTCCTATGAGCGCGTCAGCTCAAAATAATATTTGCATGAAATATTTTTAAAGTAGTCAAACACTTTCTGACTTCTCCAATGCATTGCCTTAAATCTTCCTTATAAGATATCATCGATTCCAAGAATTCTAACTTGTAAATTCTATAACCATTATTACAAACCATCATAACACCAAATATCATCATAACTACTATACAACTTACCAATCTGAAATATTCCAATTGGTGCTCAAGAACACAAGTGTTCTTACCTGTATGAAAGATTGTGTGAAAAAAATCTCTCTTACCGATCAACCAATGAATTGTGGTGGGAACCACAGTGTAGTTTGACCATGTTGATAATGTAGCTGTGACCCCACCTCATAATTCTACATCTATCATGACCGCTACTAATTTTTTGACCTTACTAACTACCAATTTCTTGCATCACCGATCTCATATCCTTAACACTGATTGCATCCTACACTTCACCGATTATGATACATGATTGAATTGTCTTAGTATCCATCAATGAGAATCAAACCAATGATTTCCTATGATTGTAACCAATATACCAATCTCCCAATCTCATCACAATGCCAACAATTTTGACATCATTAAGTATTGAAGAAGTTCAAAAAGACAAGGTAGATATAGTTATGGATTAATATCCATGTCATTTTTATTTGTTTGAGTCTAATGATCAAGTTGAACTAGTTGAAAGGTATATTATTATTGAGATTGATGATAAGGTTGTTGATGAAGAATTGTAGATTGAGTAGTTTTAGTTAGATATTTGTGTTGGTGTAATTAAGTATTCACTAATTACACTTTACTTAAGTTTACTTAGGATAATGCATTTTCATATTAGTTTTCATTGAGAAACCTAGGATTTTGTATTTATTTTTAGTATATGATTTAGGAGAATTTATTCTTTAGATGTGAAATCCACTTTTAGTGCTATTATCACATTATCATCCTCTCATTGTTGTACATGTTTCACATACTTTGATGTAAAATGGAGGATGATCCACCTTTGGTGGACATGTGATTACACCTTGTATAGTTGAAAGGTTATCATTTGCATATATCCTAGTTATCAGACATTGCCTATATATTCAGGCACATCTACTTTGTATTCATTCAATTGATTTTGTATCTATTTCATTATTGATCATTATTGAATCATTCAATTGATCATATCATATTTGTCTCTCTTGTGGTATCAATTGAGCTTCTAGATCTTGAAATTTTCATTATTTTCCTTAGGAAAATTCTTACATGGTATCAGAGTGATATCAAAATTATTACATGGTATCATAGCCATAGGAGTTTCATTGTATAACCTATTTGGAGAGAATTTTATTATAGGTCAAAATTGGAGCTTGTTGGTGTAGATTAAAGGCTGGCATCACATTGAGGAGGTCTGAAAACCCCTAAATTGAATTTTGTTTCATCCAAATTGGACATTTGAAGCCAAATCTAGAGCCATTTGAATTTTCAAGGTGCAACGATGATGATTCAAAAATAATAATTTCAAAGGCAATTTTCAAACAATGATATCTCATTCATTTGAACTCCTTTTCTCGAGAATGTCTTTTGGTTTTGGGGTAGAATTTCATGATCTATACAATGGTGCAGGTGCTTTTTGATCTCTATTCTTGATATTTTCTAAAAATCATAAATCTAGATTTTCAAGTGCTATTTTTTTAAAAAGTGCATAATTTTATGTCTACTTTCTAGATATGGTATCAATTTGGATAAAGTTGGAGTAGACATAGTGTTGAGCGTCATTTTTACATGAAGACAATGGATAGGAATTTGCGTGAGTAACTCCCCTCTTGGAAGACTGATGGAATCAATCTCAAGGTTCCTTCTGGCTGGGTTTCAACTACTTGGATAGCTCAATGAAAGATAAACATGAATTTTTTAACAAGGAGGCCTTTGCTGGTTCTTCTCTCAAGGGAAAATGTAAAACAAACTTTAGGAAACCAAAATATCTCTCTTTTTTTATATAATTTTCTGATTTAGGAACAAAAGCAACACTGATTCAATTAATCTATTGAAAATAACTTGCAAGGAAAGATTAGGAAATGTAGGGTAACAAGAGATTTGAATGAAATTGTTGAAAAGAAACCTAATGGAAATATGCTAGCATCACACCATTAGGTGAATTAAATAACCAAGAAGATGAAAAAACCCACAAAATAGAGATCAGATCATGTCACAATCTTCACTTGAATGGATGCAATCATCAACGAAATTGAAAAAATGTAGATGTATGATAAGCCAAAACTCATCAGATTACGAAGCCACCCCAAATGTGTGCACATGTGAGACAAGTTAATCTTAAAGCACTAAAGAATAATCTTCTCAGAAATTCATCACAACACAACAATGCTATGCCAGCAAACACTAAGCTAAAAGATCGCAGACTTAAAATCATTAAACAACCAATTAGCTCTCTGAAATAAAGAATGAGCAATTCAAACATTCACAAATTTTTCATAGATAGCAGATAAATCTTACCATGAATGAAGCACCAATTGTATCTATTGTATTATTCATCAAGTCGACCCTCATTACATCATTTTATTATAATTTATAGAGTTGGGCTCTTATTTTCACAGCTAGGGTTTTGGTTGCATGAAACTTGGAAATAAATTATAAACTAGAGATTACATAAAGGAAACTACTTCTAAAACTTAGTTAAACTACCCTAGCATGGAATTAAAACTTGTGCATTACAAAACTTTGAGAAAATCATGCATTAAACATCTAAAAAATGGAGCTAGAACTCATGCACGCACTTGATAATCTTCATGTTTCTGCCCTTGATCCTTGGTTGCAACTTCCCCACGTGGACTCAACTACAAGAGATCCCAAAATCATGCAGAAATGACCTAAAAAGAGAAGCCCAGTTGACAGGAAAATGATCTCTGAGATAACTGGAGTTAACTTTCGGACGTGCCAAAAAATGCCCAAATCCCAATAGTTGGTCCAAAAAACTCAAGACCCAAAATTGGCTAAGCACCAAGTCCTTCATCCCCAAAATTTTGGACTTGTGGACTTGTCAGAGGTCGAAAAACCCACATGGTCAAAATGCCAAAAATCAGGCTCTACAAAAATGGCTAAGTGTCAAAACTGCCCCTTTTCTACCCAAAATTTGGCTAAGTCCACAAAATTATTGTCTAGGAATTTTGGCCTTTCGGACTTTCGAACCTTTGAACCTTCGAACCTCTGGACATCTAAACCTCTGAACTTCTGAACCTTTGAACTTCCGAACCTCCAAAGTTTTGGACCTCCAAACCTCTGAACTTTTGAACCTCCGAACCTCTAAACTTTTGAACCTCTTAACCTCCAAACTTTCAGACCTCTAAACTTTCAAACCTCCAAACATTCAAACCTCCAAACCTCCAAACTTTCAAACCTTTAGACCTCCGAACCTCTAAACTTTTGGACCTCTGAACCTCCAAACTTTCAAACCTCTGAACCTCTAAAATTTCAAACCTCCAAACCTCCAAACTTTTAGACCTCCGAACCTCCAAACTTTCGGACCTCTGAACTTCCGAACCTTTGAACCTCTGAACTTTTGGGCCTTCAAACTTTTGAACCTTCAAACTTTCAGACCTCTGAACCTTTGAACTTTTGAACCTCCGAACCTCTGAAATTTTAGACCTCTGAACATATGAGCTTTCGAACCTCTGAACCTCTGAACTTTCAGACCTCTGAACCTCCCAACTTTTGGACCTTCGAACCTCGAACCTCTGATCTTGAACTTTTGAACTCCAAACTCTAAACCTCTGAATCTTGAACTTTTGAACTTTGAACTTTGGACTTTGGGCCTTCATACTTCAAACCTCTGATCTTTGAACTTTTGAACTCCAAACTCTGAACCTCTGAATCTTGAACTTTTGAACCTTGGGAAACTTTAGAGCTTCTGAACTTTCAAACCTTTTAACTTTCAGACCTTCAACATTGAAAAATGGCTAAGTGTTGAAATTTTTTGAACTTTGTCAAAATTGAAGACTCAACATTTTGGAAGAATGTTGGGGTGAGCTCTTTAAAACTTCTCTATCACTTCTTGGATTTCCAAAAATCTTAGTACTCCTGTGGATGTCAGCTTCCCTTGTTATTTCTTCGTAAATCTCAAAAGGTGGGCATCAAACTTCTGCATGCAAAAATAGTTTTCAATAATGTCTTATTGAAAGCATGAAGAAAATTCTATCTAAACTAATTGCACAAGGAAAACAAACTGAAACCCTAAAGAAAACAAAAAAGAACCCTAAAAAAAGGGGGTCCCCATTAGGCCAAGTGGCCAAAATGGGGTGTGTGTTGTGGAACCACAAAAAATAGCCCCAACAAAAGGAGAAATGACCGAGGCATTTCTTTAGCAGCAAACTTTATCTGAAGATTGTCTTGCAATAAACTGAACATGAGCACCATTCATGAAAACATTCTTTCACCAAATTTCAAAATTGAAGTCCTTTATTGTTTCATCTAGTGAGTGCATCTATGTTTTCATTCCTTCAACACTTGGATGAAGGTTTCCTAGATGAAAAACCCTTGGAGCCAATCTTTTCTTACTATCATAAACTTCCACAATCTCATTCTAACCTTGCTCTACTGCCAGTCAAGCATTCATAGCCCTGGTAGAGGTTGCTAGAGTCACCCTTCTCTATCTTCTGACAAGATGTGACATTCTTTTATTTATTTTTGGAGGGCTCTTTTAGAGTCAACATCATTTCCATGGAATGTGACTTTTCTTGAGCCATTATGCTCTGAATATTGTCACTTCTTAAATTATCTTCTTTTTAGGACCTTTTGGTACATAAGGTAGTGCTTAGGCTATGCTACCTTAGTGCTTGCATTTTTTATTTCTCCTTTCTCTTTCTTTTTTCTTTCTTTTTGGAAACCTAGGCAGTGATTAGGCTATGCCACCCAAGCATTTGAACTTTGCTTTTCCCTGTTGACCTTTCTTTATGCATTCCTCATTTTAATTTTGTCTCTTCAAGTCAAGATTTAGATGGAGAAGGGTTCTGAGATATGAGGTCACCCATAAAAATAGGCTCTAATCAACTCCAACTGATACTTACTCAAGAAACCAACAACCATAGTATCATGTTTAAAGTGTGTAATGTGTTGAGGATGATCGACTTTGAATATCAACTTGATTGCCAGTGAAAGGTATCACCATTCATGATCCATGTATACAATTTCTTGCAAGATGAATTCCTTTAAAAATTTTGACTAAGAAATACCTCCGCCTCCTATCAAAGACCACTTGGGATGGACCACCTGCTAGGAAAAGCCTCAACAAAAAATCTCTTTTCCCCAGACTGACAAACCAAAAAGAATAGAAAAAAAACTCAAGAAACAAGGAATGAGACTAACACACTAACAAAACAAAACTAACCACTAAAACACAAGGGAAACTAACTAACACCTACCTAATTAGGACTAAAGTTAAATAATATACAAAAAACTTAGAACAACAAGCATACGAGTTGCTTATTAACTAATTTTTCTTTCCATGCAGTAGCAATAATGCACCCTGGATAGTTCTAAGGAATGCAAACTCATCTTTGTACTCAGAAAAATAAAATTTAGACAATCTCTATTCAAATTCTGGGTACAAATCACATAGAATCAAAAGTTTTGGCAACTCTCCATTATCATGATTAATCCATAAATAAGTTTTTTTCACCTTTATCATACTCAAACTAAAAATTATCAAACGACAAGGGATAATAGATAGATGCAACCTGATTTAGTGAATTCCCAACCATGGGCATATACTCACTCAATGTGATTTCTTCTTTTGGAGGTCTTATCTCATGGTACACCAATCCATTCTCCTTAAGTGCATGCACACCATAAGAAAACATATGCATTAGTGATGTACCATACCTGTCATTAAGAAAAGGTTCAAGAGGCAAATCATCTAGATTGTGATCCCTATTATAATTATCATTAGTTGTAAATAATAAATCATCACATTTGACCTCATTTGGACTAAGAATTTCGCTCATAAGCATGTCTTCAAAATTGCAAGAATTGTTAGAATCATCATTCAAATTATTTTCTTGCTCATGCCTCAAAGAAACATGTTCAAAATTGTACTTACCTTCTAAGGCGATCTCCCAAGCTAACAAGAATTCAGGACAACTTACCTCTGAATGTATCTCAAAAGGATGAATCCTACATGAATTGGCTACTGAAAGGTTTGATATATGCATGGAATACCCATAAATGGACATTTCTTTACTCAAACATGATACCAAATCAAGAACCTTGTCTACCGCCCCTGATGACAAAAACTAAGAAGCATCTTGTTTGTTGTTTTGTAAATGCTGAGATTCCTGTACCTCAAGGCACAATTTTTCATCTTCATCATCTTCCTTTTGATCATCCTCTTGGGCTTCTTGTATCTCCTTTATTTTGGCTCTATCATGATTAGTATTCAAAAAGGATAGCGCATCATCACTTATGATTTCATGAGAAGAGACCTTTCCACTTTCATATTTCATGAAGATGTCTATGAATATATTTATGATTTCACTTTCCTCATCATCAGGAATTTTCTCGCCCTCATTTTCTTGTATGTCAATAACTTTATCTTTCTCATTAGGAAAATCCATATCTTCCAAAGTCTCATGAATTTGATCATGTTCCTCTTATTCTTCCCTTGATTGACTATCCCAATGGTCTACTATAGGAATTAATACCTCTTCAATAGTCATCTTTCCTTTCAAATAGAAGTCCATCTTTCCAAGAAAAATAGGGCAATCCATCGCACAATGTTGATTTGTGAGGTGTATTCTACATCCTTCCGTCCATGAAAAATTTGATAATGACATAGGAATACCCAATTCTTGCAACTTCTCATCCAGTCTACTTTGTTCAAGTGGAATATCTACCCAAAAATGATTATCTATGTCTTTGTCATGTAAATCTTTTTCAGCATCAAAAGTGTCATCAAAATTACCTTGTGAAGATGACAAATATTTTGTACTTGTTCCTCTTTCATGGAAATAATTCTGGGGCAGCATTGAATATCTCTCATCCTCCTGGATTTGTTCATCATTTCTTGTTATCCCATGACTGATTTTTGTCAAAAAATCATTTGGTAACTTGCATTCTGAATTACAATCAACATTTAGGATCATTTCACTTTCATTATTGCACAACTTATCACGCTCATATAACTGACCAACAAGATTTCCATTTGAAGTATCATCATGTTTTGATGGATTGAGAAATGGAGTATAGTAAGAATATGACAAGATCTCTATAGTAGCATCATTGGGTGGAAAAATACTTATGTCCAAGGTTGTATCATGGGAATTTTGACCCCAAATATGATCTCGAAAGTGATTGATTTGATTCTTTTGATTGGCTGGTTGCATCATATGGATATTAGGCATGTTGTAATCGGTTGAATGAGATGATTGTAGCTAATTTGATGTATTCACCGGGTTGACATAGAGCTGTAATGATTGGCAAAATTCAATCAATTACATGCTGAAAATTCCATTAGGACCATTTGTACCATTTGTAACATCACATCCACATCGTGCCAAGAAAAGGGCCTTGTTGAATGCATCATGCAAGGTAGTAACCTCACCAAAAGATTTGATTGTGCATGCAAATGAGACATCCAAACACCATAAATAATGCTCTTTTAATATTGAATCATGCACCATCCTTTATGAATCTTGAACCCTTCGATACATGAGAAGAAATCAATGATTAAATTGGGCAATGGACTCTTGAGGTGTCCTTCTTACAATAGCAAAATAAAATAGTGAATCTTGTGAACTCACATTGGGATCAAATTAAATTAAGAATAGATCCTTTAATTGAACCCATGAGAAAATATATTTGGATGAGAGTCTTTCATACCATTGAAGCACTACACCTTGAAATGTCTTGAAAAATAGATTGCAAACAACATCTTCATGTTCAATTTTGAGAAAAAGCATTAGATCCTTGCAAATCCTTACATGATTTGTAGCATTTTCTCCATTATTAAGGAAGACAAAAGGAAGCCTATTATGTGCATGTAGAGGGATCTCATGGAGACCTCCTGGTATACACAATGCACTATCCATTGAAGCTAGATTTTCCCAACATCCAGCTTGTTTAGTGTGATTATAACTTGAAAACATTTTGGTTCATGCCCTCCTTCTAGTGCCACTTCTGTTGGCATGAAGATGGAGGGTTTGCATACCAACAAAACTCTAATTTTTCTAAGTTGTTCCAATACTGAATTTCAATTCAACCCTCCTTCTAGTGCCACTTCTATTGAGCATCATTTTTACATGAAGACAACGGCTAGGAATTTGCGTGAGAAACTTCCCCTCTTGGAAGACTGATGGAATCAATCTCAAGGTTCCTTCTGGCTGGGTCTCAACCACTTGGATAGCTCAATGGAAGAAAAATGTGAATTTGTTAACAAGGAGGCCTTTGCAAGTTCTTCTCTCAAGGGGAACTGTAAAACAAACTTTAGGAAACCAAAATATCTCTCTTTTTTTATATAATTTTTTGATTTAGGAACAAAAGCAACACTGATTCAATTAATCTATTGAAAATAAATTGCAAGGAAAGGTTAGGAAATGTAGGGTAACAAGATATTTGAACAAAATTGCTGAAAAGAAACCTAATGGACATATGCTAGCATCACACCACCATGCAAATTAAATAACCAAGAAGATGAAGAAACCCACAAAATAGAGATCAGATCATGTCACAATCTTCACCTGAATGGATGCAATCATCAACAAAATTGAACAAATGTAGACGTATGATAAGCCAAAACTCATCAGATCATGAAGCCACCCCAAATGTGTGCACACATGAGACAAGTTAATCTTAAAGCACAAAAGAATAATCTTCTCAGAAATTCATCACAACATAGCAATGCAATGCCAGCAAACACCGAACTAAAAGATCGTAGACTTAAAATCATTAAACAACCAATTGGCTCTCTGAAATAAAGAATGACCAATTCAAACATTCACAAATTTCGCATAGATAGCAGATAAATAACACCATGAATGAAGGACCAATTGTATCTGTTGTATTATTCATCAAGTCAACCCTCATCACATCATTTTATTACAATTTATAGAGCTAGGCTCTTATTTTCACAGCTACGGTTTTTGCTGCATGAAACTTGGAAATAAATTCTAAACTAGAGATTACATAAAGGAAACTACTTCTAAAACTTAGTTAAACTACCCTAGCATGGAATTAAACCTCGTGCATTACAAAAATTTGAGAAAATCAAGCATTAAAAATCTCAAAAATGGACCTCAAACTCGTGCATGCACTCGATAATCTTCATGTTTTTGCCCTTGATCCTTGGTTGTGGCTTCCCCACATGGACTCAACTAGAAGAGATCCCAAAATCATGCAGAAATGACCTCAAAAAAGAAGCCCAATTGACTGGAATGTGATCTATGAGATAACTAGAGTTAACTTTCAGACATGCCAAAAAATGCCCAAATCCTGATAGTTGGTCCAAAAAACTCAAGACTCAAAATTGGCTAAGTACCAAGTCCTTCATCCCCAAAATTTTGGACTTGCGGACTTGTCGGAGGCCGAAAAACCCACATAGCCAAAATGCTAAAAATTAGGCTCTATAAAAATGGCTAAGTGTCAAAACTGCCCCTTTTCTACCCAAAATTTGGCTAAGTCCACAAAATTATTCTCTAGGAATTTCGGCCTTTCGGACTTTCAAAACTCTGAACCTTCAAACTTCTGAACCTCCAAACTTTCAGACCTCTGAACCTCCAAACTTCTAAACCTCCAAACTTTCAGACCTCCAAACCTCCAAACTTTCGAACCTCTGGACCTTCAAACTTTCGGACCTTCGAACTTTCGAACCTCCAAACTTTCAAACCTCCGAACCTCCAAACTTTTGAACCTTCAGACCTCCAAACCTTTGAACTTTCAAACCTCCAAACCTTTGAACTTTCAGACCTCCAAACCTCCAAACTTTCAAACCTCCAAACTTTCAAACCTCTGAACTTTTAGACCTCCGAACCTCCAAACTTTTGGATCTTTGAACTTCCGAACCTTTGAGCCTTTGAACTTTTAGACCTCTAAACTTTTGAACTTCTAAACTTTTGGACCTTCGAACCTGTAAACTTTCAAACCTCCAAACCTCTGAACTTTCAGACCTCCAAACTTTTGAACCTCTAAACCTCTGAAATTTTGGACCTCCGTACCTCTGAACTTTTGGACCTCCAAACCTTGAAACTCTGATCTTGAACTTTTGAACTTGAAACTCTGAACCTTTGAATCTTGAACTTTTGAACTTCAAACTTTGAACTTTGGGCCTTTGGACTTTGAAACTCTGATCTTTGAAGTTTTGAACTCCAAACTCTAAACCTTTGAATCTTGAACTTTTGAACCTTGGGCAACTTCCAAGCTTCCAAACTTTCAAACCTTTGAACTTTCAGACCTTCAGCATTGAAAAATGGCTAAGTGTTGAAATTCTCTAAACTTTGTCAAAATTGAAGACTTAGAATTTTGGAAGAATGTTGGGGTGAGCTCTTTAAAACTTCTCTATCACTTCTTGGATTTCCAAAAATCTTAGTACTCTTATGGATGTTAGCTTCCCTTGTTGTTTCTTTGTAAATCTCAAAAGGTGGGCATCAAATTTCTACATGCAAAAATAGTTGTCAATAATGTCTTATTGAGAGCATGAAGAAAATTCTAATTATCTAAACTAATTTCACAAGGAAAACAAATTGAAACCCTAAAGACAACAAAAAAGAACCCTAAAAAAAGGGGGTCCCCATTAGGCCAAGTGGCCAAAATGGGGTGTGTGTTGTGGAACCACAACACAACACTTTCAAAATTTGGTCTATTTTGGTCAACTTTTGGCACTTGTAATTTGTTAGATCCTTGAGAGATCTTGTGTCTTATTTTGTTGAGCCTTCTATAATTTCATATTCTCTATTGTACTAGAAGTCCACTTTGGTCCATTTTGACAAGTGGAAATTGTACACGCACTACATATAAAGTGCCAACTCATGTATTTTGGGGGGGGGATTCTTTGATGTATTGCATTTTGGGGGGTGTATTAATATTCTGATCTCATTTTTTCATGTGAGAAGTACATCATGGATGGTTTAATTAGGTTTACAAAAGGTAAATATAAGCAATGGAGTGAATTGGTTATCTCTCATCTTAGTGAGCATAACCTTTTTCCCTATTTGTATGACTATAGACCTACTAGTCCTTCTTTTGATTGGAACTCTTACTCAAAAGTTCTTAATGTTATCTATTGGAATATGGATATGTATGTTATGGATTCCCTTGATGACTACAAAAACTAGATAAAGACTATTCTTGATCTTTGGACCATTCTTTGGGAGATGTATGGAGATCCTCATGTTCCTCCACTCCCAAAAGGTCTAGAACATCTAGTTTCAACTCCTTCTCCTCCTATTGAGATCACATATATTATTTTTCTTGATGATGCTTGCCTTCCTATATCCATTGGTTCTTATGATTCAGTGTAGTAGGATATTAATTTTCTTCCAGTTATAGTTCCATGGGATGACTATTTGATAGACATTGCAGGCTTTTTTGTGGAGTCCTACATTAAGTATTTGAGAGACACCATTGATGTCATTCATCTTCTCTTTGTTGAGGATGATAATTCTTCATTTGTTGCGAGGGAGCACTCTAACCTTCCTCTTCATTCTTCACTTGAGAATTCTTTCAAGGGTCACATGATTGTGGATACTTTGATACAACAGTTGGAGGAGATCACTTTAACTTCATAGAATACATTTGAGTCTTTGGAGATTGGTTTTCATGAGTCTCAAAATTCACTTGAGATGTCACATTTCATGGTTTAGGTTGATCATATTCATGTGTTGGAGATTCCTATTCAGTTTCCTAAGATTCCATACATTTTGAGGTTTCTTCCTACAGATTGGGGAGGAGGCTTTATAGGTACACCTATGGCCTTGTTTCTTCCTAAGGGGAGGAACATCATTCAATTTCATTGGTGAATTTCCTACATTGATCCATGTGCACCTATCATTGCTGTAAATTCTACATTGAAGGGGGGGTTATTTTCTTCTCTTCCTACTTCTTCATTTGAGGAGACACCTTTTCCTTTGGAGTTTGATCTAAATTCTTACATGGATCAATTACCATTGGTTCCTTATTTGTCACCTTCTATTGGGCTTGATCCTGATTGGTTCATGGCATCTTCATCAACCAAGGACATAGAAACATAGGAGAATACTTCAGAAACATCATACTTCATTTGGATTCCCCTTCCTTCTTCCTATCCACAATGGGAAGCCTTCTTGTATCTATACTTGGTGTATCTTCTTCCCAAGGGGAGAAATGTTGTTTTTAGGAATGGTTCTATGTTTTTCCTTCAAGAACTCAACATCCTTGGAGGAGAATATTCATTATGGGGAGGATATCATGTCTCCTTTCTTCTTCCTTCCTATGGGGGGATTTTTTATTTTATATATATGATGTATTTCATAATGGGGGGGGGGGGGGGGTCTTGATTACTCCATCCATCCATGCATCTTGTTTTTCATCTCTCTTTTTGGGGGAGGGTTTTTACCATGAGGCTTTCCCTCTTTCTCCTCTTTATGAGAGATTTCATATCTTTTGCACTTGCATATTGTACATGGGTACCTAACATGGCCTCATAGTCGGGACCCATCTTGCATTGTCATTTAGCCTTGTGAGCTTAAGTGCATTCCCTTAAGTTTTACTTAAGGGGGGTGTTGGTGTAATTAAGTATTCACTAATTACACTTTACTTAAGTTTACTTAGGATAATGCATTTTCATATTAGTCATTATTGAGAAACCTAGGAGTTTGCATTTATTTTTAGCACATGGTGTAGGAGAATTTCCACTTTAGGTGTGAGATCCACCTTTAGTGTTCTTATCACATTATCATCCTCTCATTGTTTCACATGTTGCACATACTTTGATGTACAATGGAAGATGATCCACCTTTTTAATGAAGGGTGCTCCCATTAATACCACAAAAACATAACAGAAACAAAGAAACAACAACAATTTGCAAGAACATAAAATGGGCTTCTTATTATCTCCACAAATGTGGAATTACAAATTTTAGAATTACAATATGAAAAGCCACATGGGCATTTTCCTTTACAATATTCTATAGGACAAAGCCTTGAATCATTACCCTGATCTACCCAAAACTTTCCTAGACAACACTTCAGACCTTTCTTATATAGGCAATTTTCACCGCATGAGAAGGTTCCAAAAATTTATCCCTTATGGCTGACTATCCTAAGAATTATTATATTTTATTTTCTTTTTACATAGGGCCAGCTCCAAATAATTACAAAAATATGTTTTTAGGTAGCCCAACTTCTAGAGGCCATAAGTTTCTAACAGTAGCTCTTTTTTTCAATTTTAACTACTTTTCAAAAATGGCAGACCTGATCTACAGTACCTGACTCATGTAAGATCTAGTCAGCTGGGGGTTGATCATGATCTAGAGCCTCTAAGGCCTTCAAAATTGACCTAAAATATTTCATACCCAAAAACCTTAATAACTTCACCAATACAGATGATGTGGCAATGAAACTCAACTGGTAGGTTGATATGACTAAGATGAACCTCCAATTGTAAAATTAGAACATTCCAAGATCATATGACCAACTTACTAAAAATAGTAAGTTTCCATAAATAGTAGCTCTGCACAAGATAGCCCTTATTGAAAAGAAACCAGAAATATTTTTGGGTGATGCAAGATTTCTCTTACACCCAGGATACTCCTACATCAGGCACCAGGGGTAATTTGAGAAGTGACCTTGTCATGTCTCAGGTGTGAAGAGGAAAACCAAGATGGTTAACCTCTTCCCTTGTCAGCCATGATGAATTTTCAATAGGTCATTCTTTCCATTTGACCAGATATTCTTCATATGTCCTATTCCTTGTGCTTTTGTCAACACAACTATCCAGTATGTCCTCAATCTCCTTGGTAGCTGAAATAGTTGCTAGAATACTCCACTGTGCTTCTGGGATCTCATCTTCAACACCTCCTTCATGGTACTCTGTCAAATCTGAAATGTTAAATACTGGTGAAATATTCAGCTCAGTAGACAATTCTACCTTATATGCATTTCTTGAATCATGCTTCTTCTGTATCTTACATGGCCCAAACTTCTTCATTTTCAACTTGTTATATGTACCAACTAGAAATATTTCCTTCTGCAAATGAACCATGACTTCATCTCCAACCTGAAATTCCTTATGCCTTCTTTTCTCATCTACCTTAGCCTTATACTATGCATTCATTTTGGTAATATGCCTTCTCACCTCCTCATGGATGTTCTTCAAGTGTTCTACAAAATCCTTAGCTTCAACACTACTTATCTCTCCTTTATCTATCTTCCTCAACTCTAAAGCATTTCTAGGACTACTTCCATATACAATTTGGAATGGTGATTTACCAGTGCTCCTATTTACAAAATTATTGTATGCAAATTCCGCTTGTGGTAAAATCAAATCCCATCCTGTTGGGTTGTCTCCAACCAAACATCTCAGTAAATTTCCCAAACTCCTATTCACCACCTCTGTCTGTCCATCAGTCTGTGGATGATGTGATGAACTGAACTTCAAATCTATCTTCAACTTCTTCCACAATGTGTGCCAGAAATATCTAACAAACTTAGTGTCTCGATCTGAAACTATACTCTTTGGAAAACCATGTAGTCTCACCATTTATTTGAAAAACAATTCTGCTACATGAACATCATCATTAGTCTTCTTGTAGGGAATAAAATGTGCCATCTTTGAAAATCTGTGAACTACCACAAAATTGAATCATGTCCCTACTGAGTCCTTGGTAAACCAACAAACAAATCCATACTAATATCCTACCAAGGTTTCTCTGGTACATGTAATGGCTGATACAACCTTGTATTCTGCTTTACTCCCTTTTCCATTTGACATACTCTGCAACTTTGTACAAACTTCTTGACATATTGCTGCAACTATGGCCAATAATAATTCTCACTAACCAAAGTGTTAGAATAACTGAGAGGGGGGTGAATCAGTTATCCATAGTCCCAATCATAAAATGTATATCCAAAAACAATTTACTAAAATTTCTGCAGCTCAGTAAACTAAAATAGTATTATGTCTATGCTTTTATTGATTACTAGTTAATAAAATGTAATAATTACCGATCAAATCCAATATGCAACATGTAAAGTATGATAATAAACAATCATCAGAATCAACACATAACACAAGAGATTTAACGTGGAAACCCTATGAAGGGAAAAACCACCTGGGACCGGCAACCCAAAAATTGTTCACTCTTCTGAAGTGAGGTCGGTGAAGACCCAACCCTGTTAAAGGTTACAAACACACTGTGAGGTGTGACCTTGTAAGAGGATTTTAGAACAACCATTATCATCCAACTAACATTCACTATGGGGTTGACAGGATAACAAATGTACACTCTATGAATGATATTACAAGACTTTCTAGTCCACTCTATTAAGAGATTTATTTGTTTACAATGGTTAAAATGTAACAACAGTTGATATAATTACAACAACACTTCAATTGTAGATTATCAGATCTATGTTAAGCTCATTCAAATCCTCTAATCAATATTTCAATTTTGTTTCAATCAATATTCAGTAACTTACTGTCACTCGATAATAGCTTTCTAACGCTTGATAATCTCTGTAGTTCGGTTCTCCTTAACCAGTCTAATCAGGCATGCATGAAGCTTGTTCATGTGAAATATTATGTAGTCTCCTTCTTCCGACATGATTTCATCATGAAATCCCAGTCTCTTAAATAGACAAGTAAACTATTTTAATTCCATCCATCAGATTTTGCTGCTTAATCTTCTTTGTTGATTTTGCCTCTTAAACCTTCCTCGGTTGATGTGTCAGTAACACATTTTGTTTCAATCCATTAGATCTTCTTTGAATTATGTTAGAGGTCAATCTTCCTAACAAACATTATCTTCATCTCTGATTTTGAGGTACTTTATAGCTCATCAACTTCATCAGCTAAACTAGTCATTTAGTTCTTTTCTTCTACTCATTTAACAAAGAAATGTGTCAGTGAACACAAGCTCAGTTTATACTGTGATCGGTACACACTACATCAGTGTATACTAAAATGGTTCTTTAACTAACAACACTTCTTTGTGTAGTTTTCTCTATCCTTCATCATAGATGAATGCAACATAATCAGGTCAATAACATAAGGTCATAGACTCATCCATAAGTTATCCAATGTATTCCTTATACTTATCTATCATCTCCATCTTCCTCATATAGATATATTTTGTTCTTCATCTCTTTTCTTCTTCTTCTTCTATAGATGTTTGGGTATAGTAACTTACAAGATAAGTACTATCAAAACTAGTTGACATCAATGACAATATATTATTGATTTAACCATCTTACATATCTAATCAGCAACTTAATGATCTTAAATCATAGATCTTCAAGTTATACAATGTATTCAAATTAGTTGTAGTTCATCAATCTCTCCCTTTGGCATTGATGGAAACACAAGCAATATGAAATATGCCATACACATACCAAACATGTATTCTACAACTCTGTCAACAAATGTTGTAATGGTACAAGCTCTCCATAGCTTAATATGTTTAATCACTACGTTACATAAAAGCATTTGAAAGTGCAGACTAAGTCCTATATATATGATCTTTTCAACTCCCTTTTCTGTATCTCTCTCCTTTTTTCTTTGGCTCCATATTCTTCATATTGATCTCTCTCCCTTTGACAACAATGCAAAGAACAATACAAACATACAACTCTATAGTAGCCATGTAACTCTCTGTTGTCCATTGTATTCTCTATATCTTAGTATACTATTAAGAAAATCGGTTCCAGTACTTCAACTTTTCACAACTTTAGATAGAAATCCAAAGTGTGAACTCTGCTGCATCAACATGTATGATCTTCTGATAAGATTAGGCTAATGCAACCTCCAAATCACCTTAGTGCCCGATAGACAGGGGATGGACCCCAAGTCTAGTCCTCAAGTATTCATATGTACCTTTGGTAGAGGTTTTGTAAATATGTCAGCAAGTTGTTCTTTTGATGTAATAATTATAGCTTAACTTGCTTCTCCTATACTTGTTCCCTTAAGTAGTGATACTGAATTGATATATGCTTTGTTTTAGAGTGCATCACCAGATTCTTTGAAATATTAATAACACTAGTGCTATCGCAATATATAATCACCAGCTTAGTGATTACCTCATTCATTCCTTCTAACACTTGCTTGATATATGCAATATTTGAACAATTAGTAGTAGTAGCAACATACTCTGCTTTAGCTGTAGACTGAGAAATGAAAGCCTATTTCTTACTTGTCCATGTAACAAGTCTTTCACTAAAGAAGAATGCTCCTCAGGTTGTACTCTCTCTATCATCCACATTTCCAGCCCAATCAGCATCAATGTATACCTTCAGTTCAAACTTTCCTTTCTTAGGATACCACAGTCCATAATCTTCAATTTTCTTTAGGTATCTTAAGATTCTCTTTATAGAAACCATGTGTGACTCTCTAGGGTTTGCAAAAAATCTTGCAACTATTCCAACAACATGTGCTATATCAGGTCTATTGTGAACTACATACATTAACTTACCAATCATGGATTGGTACAGTGTCTGATTTACCTCAGTAGTTCCATCTTCTTTAGTTAGTTGACATCTAGTAGCCATCGACGTTCCCATAGGTTTAGCATCTTCCATGCCAAATGTCTTCAATACTTCCTTTATATATTTAGATTGTGTGATGAATATACCATCATTTTGCTGAATCACTTGTAAGCCTAGAAAGAACTTAATCTCTCCAAACATAGAAATTTCAAATTCAATTTTCATTTCATCAACAAATGACATAGATTTGATCTTGTCCTCCAAATATTATGTCATCCACAAATATCTCAACAATCAAGATAGTATCATCAAAATTTTCTTTCGTGTATAGATTACTATTCTCACTTGCTCTAACAAATCCAATACTCAGACAATAGTTATGCATCCTCTCATACTAGGCTCTTGGTGCTTGCTTCAAACCATATAAAGCTTTATGTAATCTACATACCGTATCTTTGTTTTTCGGATCAACGAACCCTTCAGGTTGTTCTATGTAGACTTCTTCAAGTATCCCATTCAGAAAAGCTGACTTGACATCGATTTGGTAAACTTTGAACTTTTTGTGTGCAGCATATGCAAGTAACATTCTGACTCCTTCTAATCTACCAATAGGTGCAAATGTCTCACCATAATCTATTCCTTCCTCTTGTGCATATCCCTTGCATACTAACCGAGCTTTGTTCCTTGTTACCTTTCCATTCTCATTAAGCTTGTTTCTGAATATCCACTTAGTACCGATAACATTCTTGTCCTTAGGTCTGGGTACTAAAATCCAAGTTTTGTTCTTCTCTATCTACTCTATTTCCTCTTTCATTTCATTAACCCATTCATCATTTTCTAATGCAACTTTTACATTCTTTAGTTCATATTCACAAACTAGACATGTACCTTGTCTTGCTTTACTTCTTATTTTCATGCCAGCTTGTCTGTTTCCAATGATTTGTGTCTCAGGATGATGTCTTCTAACAAATTTTTCCAGTATTTGATCTCTTCTTTATTTTTCATCCCATGCAGGTTCATTTTCTTGCTCAGTGGGTACTTCCTACTCATCGGTTTCTTTTTCCTATTCCTTGGTATTGTTTTCCTATGGACCGGTTGTCACTATTTGTTGCATCAGTAGGTACTCTGGTTGTTAAATGTAATTGAATCTACCATAGTCTTCCAGTTCTTTTGTGCTTTCCTCTGCATTCTTATCATCAAACTCATCAACTCGAACATTAGTACTTTCAATCATTTTATTAGTTACTTTGTTAAGACACTTGTATGCTTTACTTTTAGTGGAATATCCCATAAATATCCCTTCATCACCTTTTGAGTCAAAATTCCCATTTCTTTCATCTTTTAGAATAAATTATTTTCTTCCAAAAATCTTAAAATAACTTACAGTGGGTTTGTGACCAAACCATAACTCATAGGGTGTCTTATTAGTGTCCTTTAGTTGTACTTGGTTCAGAACATAAATAACTGTGCTGACAGCTTCCCTCCAGTATGTTTGAGCAACATTTTTTTGTAACATCAATGTCCTTGTACAGTCAATGATTGACCTATTCCTCCTTTCAACTATTCCATTTTGTTGTGGTGTCCTCGGTGTAGAAACCTTTCTTTTAATACCATTCTCATTAAAAAAGTTAGTAAATTCATCATAAATAAATTCATCACCTCGGTCAGATCTTAAGCATTTCAATTCTTTACTAGTCTCTTTCTCAACTTTTGCTTTATACCATTTGAACATCTTAAATGCCTCTGATTTTTCCTTCAAGAACATGAATGTCATTAATCTAGTATAATCATCAACAAAAAGAATAAAATATCTGTCTCCCTAGTAAATTTGAGTTCTCATAGGACCACATAGGTTGGTATGCACTAACTCAAGTAATTTCTTTGTTGAATAATCTTTGCTTTTGAAACTAGATTTTTTCATTTTACCTTTCTGACATTCATGACACATAACATGATCAGGCTTAGATAAGTTAGGCAGACCTCTAAACTTTTTCTTTTTACTGAACTTAATCATGTTATCAAAATTCACATGACATAACCTCTTATGCCACAACCATGCATCTTCATCTTTCATCATTAAACAAGAAGACTGATCATTATCAAGATAAAATAAATTAACTCTCAAATATGTTCCAGATCCAATAAGTCTTCATCCATCATCATATATCTTCACTTTCTTTCTCTCAAAAGAAACTTGGTGGCCTGAATTGTTCAGCTATGCCACACTTAGCAAATTATAGTTTAGACCTTTTACCCAATAAGCATTATCACATCTAATTTTATCATTTATCATCAGGGATCCTTTTCCTCTAACTGTACATAGTGCATCATTACCCATTCTAATAGATCCTCCATTTTGTTCTTCAAGATGATCAGATTTCTCTTCATCACCAGTCATGTGATGTGTACAGCCACTATCTATAATCCATGTATCATTCTTATTAACCTTAGAGATAAGTGCTATCTCTACATACCTCTCATCTTCCTCTGAGTCATCCTTTATTGCAACAAATACTACCTCCACATCTTCATCAGTGTCAATATCAGTGACATCTTATAAAATGTAGCACACCTGCTTTCCTTTATCATTATTGTCTCAGTTGTCTCTATTGTAGTGTCAGTAACTTCAGTTGCCTCTTCTCCCATAGCTTCCTTCACCAGATCGATCTTTGTTTCTGTCATCATATTTCCTATGTGGACATCTAGCAGCAATATGACCAACCTCTTTAAAATTAAAGCATGCTAAAGGTAATTTACCTTTATACCTTCCTTTACCTTTAGGTAACCTTCTAGCCATAAGAACTTCAAGTTCATCAAGCTCATCATCAGTATTTCTATCACTATCATCATTCTTATTTTTGCCACTAGACTTACCAATCTTTAGAGAAGACATAAAAGAAGATTCAACAGATGGTACAACACTATTGTCAAAGTTATTCAGTTCAAAGGTTGTAAGCTTACCAATTAGATTATCAAGAGTAAGATTGTTACCAAATGTAGACCTTGTTTCATGAATTGTAGATATTCTGATTGCCTAAACTGGAAATAAGGTTCTGATAACTTTTCTTACGACTATCTCTTCATCAATAACACCATCAGATGCTCTAATAGCATGTACTACCTCTTTCAATCTATTTGTATACTGGACAATATTTTCACCTTCCTTCATCTTCATGTCATTGAATCTAACCCTTAAGCTTTCAGCTTTGGCTCTTTTGACATTCACATCACCACTATAAATTTGAGCAAGTTTATCCCACATGCCTTTAGCAGTAGTGCAATTCTTAATATCTTCAACTTCAGCATCGGTACAAGAAGCAACAATCTCCATCATAGTAACATTATGTTCATGCTTGCCTCTCAGTTGATCAAGGGTCAAGGGACCAATGGGCGGTGCAATATAGCCATTCTCCATTAGTGTCAGTGCAGAATTCCCAATTCAAGATACATATAGCTTCATTCAGCTTTGCCATACTGTGAAGTTATCTTTGTCCAGCTTTGGCACTTCCCTCTTATACATTTTGAAATATTTGTGCTGAAGTCCTTAAAAATTTGTTCCAAGCAACCAACACTTTGATACCAATTGTTAGAATAAATGAGAGGGGGGTGAATTAGTTATCCATAGTCCTAATCACAAAATGTATATCCAACAACAATTTACTAAAACTTTTGCAGCTCGGTAAACTAAAATAGTATTCTGTCTATTCTTTTACCAATTACCAGTTAATAACATGTAATGATTACTGATCAAATCCGATATGAAACATGTAAAGTATGATAATAAACAATCAACACATAACACAAGAGATGTAACATGGAAACCCTATGAAGGGAAAAGCCACCTGGGACCGACAACCCAAAAATTGTTCACTCTTCTGAAGTGAGGGCGGTGAAGACCCAACCCTATTAAAGGTTACAAACACACTATGAGGTGTGACCTTGTAAGAGGATTTTAGACCAATTGTTATCATCCAACCAACATTCACTATGGGGTTGACAGGATAACAAATGTACACTCTATGAATGACATTGCAAGACTTTATAGTCCACTCTGTTAAGAGATTTCTCTGTTTACAATGGTTAAAATGTAACAGCAATTGATCTGATTACAACACAACTTCAATTGTAGATTATCAGATCTATGTTAAGCTCATTCAAATCCTCTGATCAATATTTTAATTTTGTTTCAATCAATATTTAGTAACTTACTATCGCTCAGTAATAGCTTTCTGATGCTCGGTAATCTTTGTAGTTCGGTTCTCCTTAACCAGTCTGATCAGGCATGCATGAAGCTTGTTCATGCAAAATCTTTTGCAGTCTCCTTCTTCCAGCATGATTTCATCATGAAATCCCAGTCTCTTAAATAGATGAGTAAACCATTTTAATTCCATCCATCAAATTTTTCCGCTTAATCTCCTTTGTTGATTTTTCTGCTTAAACCTTCCTTGGCTGATGTGTCAATAACACATTTTGTTTCAATCCATTAGATCTTCTTTGAATTATGTTAGTCATCAATCTTCATAACAAACATTATCTTCATCTCTGATTTTGAGGTACTTTATAGCTCATCAACTTCATCAGCTAAACTAGTCATTTAGTTATTTTCTTCTACTTGGTTAACAAAGAAATGTGTCGATGAACACAAGCTTGGTTTATACTGTGATCAGTACACACTGTGTCAGTGTATACTGAAATGGTCCTTTAACCAACAACACTGCTTTGTGCAGTTTTCTCTATCCTTCATCATAGATGAATGCAACATAATCAAGTCAATAACATAAGGTCATAGAATCATCCATAAGTTACCCAATGTATTCCTTATCCTTATCTTTCATCTCCATCTTCCTCATGTAGATATATTCTATTCTTCATCTCTTTTCTTCTTCTTCTACAAATGTTTGGGTATAGTAACTTACAAGATAAGTACTATCAAAACTAGTTGACATCAATGAAAACATATTACTGATTTAACCATCTTACATATCTAATCAACAACTCAATGATCTTAAATAATAGATCTTCAAGTTATATAATGTATTCAAATCAGTTGTAGTTCATCACAAAGAAAGGGTTTTATTATGACCAAAATTTCAAGCCAATCATCCTTTATGCTTCTCCTTGATGATATTCTCTCTCATAGAACTTCTTTGAATGCACAACTGACTCCCTCTGAATAGCATATCATCTTGAATGATGAAATCCAACCAGTTTGTTTTGTCTAGAGTAACAGGTTCTTTACAAGCTTTCCAAGCTTCACCAAAATCAGGATCCTCTGGATACAAATTCTTGAGTTCCTTGAACCCAACCACCTCAATCTGCATTTCTGTCAGCAATAGTTTCTTTCTACTAAGTGGATCTGCAACCCTATTAGACTTTCCATTGGACTGTGTTTCAAAAAAAATGTATAACTTTGCAAAAACTCAACCCATTTCAAATGCCTTTGATTCAACTTTCCTTGACTATTACAATATTGCAAAGCTTGATGATCAGTATACAAAACAAACTCCTTAGGAAGCAGATAGTGTCTCCACTTCTTTAATGCCTGAACTATAGCATAAAATTCTTGATCATAAACATAATACTTTCTCTTGGCATCATTTAACTTCTCATTGAAATAAGCAATAGGTTTACCTTCTTGACTCATAACAGCTTTTATTGTAGTACCACTAGCCTCATAGTCTACTTCAAACACCTTATTAAAATTTGGAAGTGCTAAAATAGGTTGTTTTGTAACTTTCTATTTCAATAGTTTAAAACTCTTATTTACCCCAGTAGTCCACTTAAAATATTTTCTATCCCCTCTCATTATTTCAGTCAAGGGTCCACAAATACTGCTAAAACTCTTGATAAACTTTCTATAAAAGCTAGCCAAACCATGAAAAGATCTTACCTCTGTAGCACTCCTTGGAGTAGGCCATTCAAGGATAGCCTGCACTTTCTTTGGGTTCATTTTTAGGCCTTCTGCTGAAAATACAAACCCCAAATACACTAACTCCTTCACAAAACTACACTTCTTCAAATTAATCAACAATTTCCCTTCTCTTAACTTCTCAAACACCATATGAATATGCATCATATGCTCCTCCAATGTCTTACTAAACATCAAAATATCATCTAGGTAAACAATGACAAACTTACCCAAAAATTCTTTCAAAACCTCATTCATGAGCCGCATGAAAGTTCTTGGTACATTGGTTAGTCCAAAAGGCATGACTAACTACTCATATAGTTCTTCCTTTATCTTGAAGGAAGTATTCCATTCATCTCCTTCTTTGATTCGAATATGATGATATCCACTATTCAGATCTATCTTTGAGAAATACACAAATCCACTCAAATAGTCCATAATATCATCCATTCATGGCAATGGACACCTGTACTTGATTGTGATCTTGTTTATTGCTCTAGAATATATATGCATTCTTCATTCTTCATTCTTCTTCAGTGCTAATACTACTGGTACATCACATGGACTCAGGATCTCCCAAATCAACCCTTTTTTTTAACAATTCATGTACTTATCTATTCAACTCTTCACTTTTTGCTAGTGTCATTCTATGTGCTACCTTATTTGGCAAACTGGCTCCTAGAATCAAGTCCATCTAATATTGATTGATCTTCCTTACTGATGGTAATCCATTTGGAACAGTATTAGATACAATATCCTAAAACTCATTCAACACATCTGCAACTTCTATAGGTACATCTTCTACTTCCTCTTTACCAGCTTTTGAAATTAAAGCAAAACACATATTCTCATGCCTCATACCCTCTAGGAATTTTCTTTCAGCAACAAAAGTTATCCTTGCATTACCACATACCTTTTCTTCTGTCTCCTTCAATGGATTTAGCTTATGCTGCACTCCATCATTTGTCAAGAAATAGGTATTCACATGACCATCATGTACAACATGCCTATCAAACTATCATGGTCTACCCAACAACATATGACATGCATCCATAGCTATGATATCACATAGTACCTCATCATGGTATCCGCCAATCTTGAACTTTACTAGGCACTGTTTATAGACCATGACCTTGTGGTCATCCTGTACCCAGGCAATTTGATATGGATGTGGGTGTTTCTATCTCTTGAGCTTCAACTTAGTGACCATCTCTTCTGACACCGAATTTTTAGTGCCTCCACTATCGATAATCACATCACAACACTTATCCTCACACTTGCACTTGGTGTGAAACATGCTCCTCCTTTGCTCAGGTTCATTCTCACCACTTAGTAGGACTCTTCTATTAATTAGCATTTCTCCTCTTTTAGCATCTTCAAAATGTGAAGATCTGGTATCTTCATCTACATGTGCAACTCTAGCCTAGCCTTTAGTTCTCTTATATGTCCTTTCTTGGCATTGAGGACATTCATATGCCCTATGACCTTCTTCTCCACAGTGAAAACATGTTCCACAAAAGCCTCCTCTTCCTAAACCTTGTCCTCTTCTTCTTCCTCTTTGATCTTTATTATTCTGATCATGGAAATGATTGTTTCCTCTCTGGTTTTGACTACTACCGGCCTCATACTTATTTTTGGGATCTTCATTTTAGCCTTCATATGACCGTCACTAGATCTTCCACCATGACCTCTTCTATTTTATCTTCTCTCAAACTTCTTGTTCATCTTTTCCTCTACTTTTAGGGAAAACTGGTATGCCTCTTCAATACTGCTCATTTGAACCAAATTCAACTCCTCCTAAATGCTCGACCTCAACCCATTAAGGTAACGAACAACTTTCTCTTTATGAACTTCTGCATGGCTTGTTCTAATGAGGATTCGATAGAACTCCTCTGTATACTCCTGAATAGATCTTCCTACTTGCTTCAAGCTTTGCATTTTCTTCAGTAGGTCAAGCTCATAATCAATAGGAATGAACTATCATTTCAATTTATCCACCATCTAATCCCAACTTGTGATTTTATCCTTTCCTCTTCTATTTCACTCCAATTGAATCTCCTACCACCAGATCTTCGCACGACCCTTCAGTCTAGCCTTCACAAACTTGACCCAATCAGGATCCTCGATGTCTTCATACTCAAAATATTCTTCTAATTCATTGATCTAGTTGATCAACTCTTCTGGGTTAAGATTTCCTGAAAATGCAGGAACCTCAATCTTAGGTCTTTTCCCAATCTTGGAAATTGCCCAAAAAAGCCTTTCTTCCTCTTCGTTCATAATTTCATCTTCTCCTTCTTGATCAGAATTTCCTTCTTTGGCTTCATCCTTTTTTTCATCTCTAACATTAAGATTCATTCCTCTATGAATCTCTTCTTGCAATGCTCGCACTTGTCTTTGGAGCACTCTAACCTCATGTGTCACACCACCAGCTCTTCCGCCACATTCCCTTTGTGGAGGCATTTTTGCACTGCTCGCTGCAACCCTAACTATGGTCCTTGTGTAAACTGTCTCATTGTCAGTGATCTATCTACACACTTAGGAACTCCTGCTCTGATACCACTTGATGAAGGGTACTCCCCTTAATACCACAAACATGTAATAGAAATAGAGAAACAACAACAATTTGCAAGAACAGAAAATAGGCTTCTTATTATCTCCACAAATGTGGAATTACAAATTTTAGAATTACAATATGTAAAGCCACATGGGCATTTTCCTTTACAATATTATGTAGGAAAAAGCCTCGAATCATTACCCAGATCTACCCAAAACTGCCCTAGACAACACTATGGACCTTTCTTATATAGGCAATTTCCATTGTCCGAGAAGGTTCTAGAAATTTAGCCCTTGAGGCTAAATATCCTAAGAATTATTATATTTTCTTTTCTTTTTACATAGGGTTGGCTCTAAATAATTATAAAAATATGCTTTTAGGTATCCCAACTTCTGGAGGCCATAAATTTCTAATCGTAGCTCTGTTTTTCAATTGTAACCACTTTTTGGAAATGGCAGGACCTGATCTAAAGTGCTTGATTCATGCAAGCTCCAGTTAGCTAGTGGTCGATCATGATCCAGAGCCTTTAAGGCCTTCAAAATTGACCTGAAAGATTTCATACCCAAAAACCTCAATAACTTCACCAATACACATGATGTGGCAATGAAACTCAACTGGTAGGTTGATATGACTAAGATGAACCTCCAACTGTGAAATCATAATGTATCGAGACCATATGACCAACTTACTAAAAATAGTAAGTTTCCATAAATAGCATCTCTGCACAAGATAGCCCTTATTGAAAAGAAACCAAAAATATTTTTGGGTGATGCAAGATTACTCTTACACCTAGGATGCTCCTGCATCACTTTGGTGGACATGTGATTACACCTTGTCTAGTTGATAGTGTTGATGTATGTAGCATCAGTCAAATAAATAGAACTAATTATATAATTATTATGAGAATTGATTTATTATACACACACACACACACACACACATATTAATATTTTTTGTAATACATACATACATACATACATACATACATACATACATACATACATACATACATACATACATATATATATATATATATATATATATATATATATATATATATATATATATATATATATATATATATATATATATATATATATATATATATATATATATGAAGTTAATTATTTATTTATTCTTATAATGATTATATAGTTAAGTTAATAAATTATATTAATGAATAGACATGTCCCTTGAAGGGACATGTCTCTTCTTATCTTTACCATGTATATATTCAAGAGATTGATGCATTTGAAAAACACATACTTTTTATGACAGTGATATTACATTTGCAGTGATATTGAACTTAACATGGTATCAGAGCTATGATGAAGATCTGTTGCATTAGGATAGGCTATGTTAAGGGACCACCAATGGTCATAATAGTACTGAAATGCCCAGAGATTAAATTTTTTTTTTTTGTGAATGGTAGCCGTGTAAATTTATAAAGAATTTATACTAGTCGAGGTTACAGGAAGTCATTTTCAGTGGAGACTGAAGTTGGATGAAAGATTGAGAAATTTAAATCTATCAAAAATATGAAATTAGTTTTGAAGATAAAAAATATCGATGAGCCTTCCAAAGATAGTGTATCTGCATTGGTAGGCACTGATACAAATGATGATATTTTCCTTCATGACATGTATTCACAATTATACCCAATGACTGTTGATATTTGGAAATGATTGTTGATATATATGAGCACTTGTCTATGTATATACTGGTGCAATTGGTGCTCGGGATGACTAGTATCTATATTGCTAAGCTGCGTGATTCCAAATTGCTATGAGATCAGTATAAAAGTGTGGACCATCCTTATAGCATATGCATTATCGATAAAAGCTCTATTGTATATGATCTCAAATCCACATCTATTATAAGATATGATGTGAATGTAGATCAATGCAAAACTTGAGATCCATGAGTATAATAGTCACCCAATCAAATTGATAATCCATGATTGATGACTGTTATGTCTGGGAATTTCTCAAATCATGTTGGTAATTATATGCTAATTACACACTTCATAGGTTTGACCAAGAAATGACTATAATTAGTCATTTTGGGTATAGATTCCAAGGTTTCGATTATCCAACCATTATTATAGATATGGTTTCATAGAGGAAGTGAAGATATTTAAAGAATTGGGATTTGACACAAGCATGTGCTCAACTTGGGAGATTGTTATTGATATAGTTTGGCATGTTACGGTGTAATTCATCACTTTGTAGAGCATCTGCCTCTTGTGATACAAATTATATGATAAATTGGTGACACATTCTAATCCACTAGCAGATCGAGACAAAAAAACTAAACATGAATGGTGGGTGGACTTTGTATGTGGTAGCCAAGGGCCTTTATGGATTGTTCTTGAATCAACCAAAACTATGTAAAGATTATTTGTGGCCAGCTGAGTGTATCTTCTTCTACAATCATTTTTATAGTAAGATTGTGGTGTAAGTGATGGAAGGGTCAGCATTTTGTTTCTAAGTGAAATCATATACAATTTTAAAAACAACATGTTATTTAAAAGATGACACTCCACCACTCCCTAGGTATGCTATAATTCATATTACTGAATGTAAATTGTTTTCATATCATCAAGGATGACCTATAAAAGGTGTAATCAATTATATGCTCTTTGCAATGCTCTTTATACAAAGGATTGATTCCTAGCTCAAGAAATCCATAAGTCATTCAACTCTTTAGTATTGTGTTTTCACTGAGAGATGTCTCTCATGACAACAAGTATACATTGGTGAAGAGTTGTGCATATTTTTGTCTTTGTGTGAAGAAAAGAACCATGTCAATATATAATATGAACAACATATGTTTTATGGAAGCCATGTCATATGCTAAACCTAGGATTCTTAGTTGTCGTAGAAGAAATATTGGGACTTTGATTATATGCGATGGAAATAATTATATCAATTAAAAGAGTTAATCTTTAGATTAATAAGGAAGAAATTATGGGTTAAATTATGTACAAACAAGTGAAGATAAATGACTATGAGCATTTGTCAAAGAAAACTGGTGAACTGATTTGTTTGAGAAACATTTAGTAAACCAATGCTTACTCATATAGGGAACGATCATTGGAAACTACTTGATAGAGCAGAACAAACTAATGTCTGGAAAGGCCAATCAAGATTGTCATTGTCATGCTTAAGCCATGAGGATTTATATTGAACCAATTGATGTACTCATTCAAGTCTAACTTAGACTCCATTAATATTATCCGTGGAAACTTACTCTCTGTCGTGAGTGCTTGGACAGAGCATTGAATTTAGGTTCAAGCTATTAATGTATGCCTATGTACGTGTATCCTAATTTGGTGTAGTTTTATTTTTGTTGTGAGACAAATATGAGTCTGACAGGTCCCTGTGATAAATCAGAGATCTTGATAATAAATTGAGTATTGATGTTTTGTCATAAAGAGTAATATTTTTTTAAAAAAAATTTATTTTTGATCAGTAAACGGCCAAAGCCTTGATTTTATTTATTTAAAATTTATCTTTTTACATTTTCCTCCGTTCGTGTGAGGACTGGTAGGAAAGATTGGGGAAGAAAACCTCCAGTCTGGCCCGGGACTTTAGTCCAGAAATAATATATCAAGTTTAGATTTCCTACAAGCGTAGGATTACAAAGCTCCACTTGATGGAGTCGAAGAGGGCATTCCCTCTTTAATACAGATTAAAGGAGGCATACCTCCATGAGTGTGAACACAAATATTCATTAATCTTTTGAATACAATGCTCTTTTAAGAAGAACTAATGAGCATTCTCATCTTGTGCCGCACATTTATTTAGATTGAGATTACATATACCTTTCTCTTATCTTTAGAGCTAATGAGCCTTCCTTTAACTTTAACTGCGCTTTTGAAAAATCATGTTATTTTCTCTCATCCTCGCTCTTCGAGTATTTGCCTTAGCTTTGATAATTTCTCGAGCCTCCTTTTCTTTATTTCTACCTTTTTGGTTTGTTATGCTTTTCCTGTTTACCTGCAAAATAGATAGACACCATGCCACCTCTATTCTCCTAATTTACAGTTAATTAATCATTTTCATGATTCAATCCTCATAAAGCTAGCTCAGGTTAGGTATTAATGAAATTATGGAATTGCAAATCTTAATCCATGAGTTAGTCCACTAAATAAAACATTACAATCTAAGTTCATTTCTATTGGCAGTCATGCTATAAGCTTTATTTCTTTATTATAAACATAAGAAATTTATGAGCACTTTAGGAACCTTTTAATTTGTCATAACATTTTCTATTTTAAAGATTATCATTTTTGTGATCGATGAGACTTCATTGTAGGTTGGCATGCCCCTAATGTATGATGATTTTTTTGACTAAATGAGACGTTAACTTCTTACATTCCCTATCTTGAAGTCTGCTATGTAAGAGGGCAATATATATATGTGTGTGTGTTTGTGCGTGTTTGTGTGTGTATTTTTGCATTTTTATATTATACTCACAAATGTTTCTATACTTGTTTACCTTTAAATTCATTTACATTTATTTACATCTAATCTTGATTTCCTATTTTGAAATCATTTTTCTTCACCTTCCGAGTTCTTCTTTCAAACTCTCATGAATTTCTTTAATTTCTTGCCCGTCAGCTCCTAGGTTAGCTAACTTATCTGCGTCTATATTGCCCTCCTTGTAAATGTGATTCACTGTATAATCTCCTATAACTTCAAGAGATTCCATTATTTGTTCAATAGCACTATTTAGTTTCTAGTTCGGCATTCTACGCTATCTTATTGCATTTATAATAATAGCTGAGTCTCCTTCAATCGCAATTCTTTTAAGCCTCCATTTTTTGCACCATGCCAGACCTAATCTTATAGCTTCTATTTCAGCTTCGTTATTTTTCTTAATTCCTATAGGTTTTGCTATCCTTCCTAATATATTTCCTTCCGCATTATGTAAACATATCCCTATTCCCGCCACTCCTAGGTTTCCCCTAGCTGCCCCATCAAAGTTCAACTTAATCCATCCTTGCTCTGGTGGTTTCCATTTACAGTCCGCCCTTGATAAGGATTTATTGTCAACGCTAGATCCAATCCAAGGAGGAACTTTCAAGCCATACCACTTCTTTCTCTAGTTGTTGTCTTCTAGTGAGAATTCCATCATTGATTGTCCCAGCATATTTCTATTGTTTGTAATTTCTACTATATTTGCCTCTAGTTTGTTCAAAAATCTCTCAATGTTCATCCTTTTATCTTGAAAAATCCTACGGTTCCTTTCCTTCCATAATTCCCAGATTAACAGAGATGGGATTATGTATCTCATTTTACTGTATAGATCCTCCTTACATGATCTTTTCCATGAAATAAAAACTTCTGTGATATCATTTTGAAGAGCAGTCTTCAGATCTAATTTCTCCAGAACCTAAAGCCAGCATTTATTGGCATACTCACAATTTAACAAAATATGATTTATTGTCTCACTTTCTTTCTCACACAGGGCACACCTAGAAGGACCATGGTACCCTATTTTTTCAAACCATTCAGCGGTGAGAACCCTTTTCTATAAAGTAGCCCATGAGAATAGATCTGCCTTAGGAAGACAGTTTCTATTCCAACATAGATCAATGGGAAGACTGGTGGATGGGTTATCTATCCTGGATATAACTTTGAAACCTTCTTTCAAATTGTATACCCCACTCTTTGAGGTAGCCCATATGATTATGTCCTCCCCAGAGCATGGATAGAAGTTTCATTCTTGTAGAGCCTTGTTAAGTTTATCTTGGAAATCAAGGGGAAGTCTGAATTCCTCTAGAGAATTCCATGCCCAGCTGCTCCCCTCATTATTATTAATCTGTGAAAAATAGTCTTTAACCTGCTCTCCCTTACTATGTTTGATTAGTTCAATTAGCTGATCGTTCCTAAGAATTTCACGAAGGGCCGGTTTTCCACCCCATGAGTCATCCCAGAATAGAACCTTATCCCCGTGTAGACACCTAAATTTTTTTTAGAAAATAAAGTATTTTTATTTTTTGAAAAACCCCTGATGACATCATATTTTATTAATTAATTAATTATTTAATTAATTAATTAATTTTTATGTCATTAAATCCCTTTACCTTAATTAAAAATATTTAATTAAGAAATCCCTCCCAAAAATGTTTAAATCTTATTTAAACATTATTTCCCTATTTATTAATTATTTTAATTAATAAATTGACCAAAAATCCCAAAATAAATAATTTATTTATTTTTTGCCCAAAACTTGGCCAATTTTCTTAAGACCACTAACCTCTTTCAGAATCTTCTAATCCTTCTTTAATTTCGATTAAAGGCTAATCCCATCATTTCCTAATCCTAATCCCAACTCAAGAATATTTAATTAAGATTAAATATTAATCCTCAATTCCTAGTTTACCCTAGGAAAACTCTAGACTCTTCTAGAACTTTCCTAATCCTTCCCTAAACCCATTTAGGAGAAATTACCTACTTTCCCTAAGCTAATCTAAGTCTCCTTTGACTCCTAGTCAAACCCTACCCCTAATGAGCCTCAAACTCATTAAAGCCTTTGAGATAAATAAAACTTTATTTATTTCCTAAATTCCATATTTATCCTTAGAAAGCCTAGATTTTTTTAGAAAGTCTTTATCCTCATCCAAAGCCTAGACTCTTCTAGAAAGTCTTCATCCTTATCCCTTTGACTCCTAGTCAAACCCTACCCCTAATGAGCCTCAAACTCATTAAAGCCTTTGAGATAAATAAAACTTTATTTATTTCCTAAATTCTATATTTATCTTTAGAAAGCCTAGACTTTTCTAGAAAGTCTTTATTCTCATCCAAAGCCTAGACTCTTCTAGAAAGTCTTCATCCTTATCCCCTTGACTCCAACTCTAACCTTACCCCAAACTCTAACCTATCCTCTTAACCCAAACCTTTCCAAAAGCCTATAAATACTCTCATTTCTAAGAGAAAATCCATCCACTTTTATTTTCAAATAATAGTAATCTTATAATGCCATTTTCATGTTAGATCATAGCTTAAAATCAAATAATTGTTAGATTTCTTTTTTTTCTTCAAGCTTTTTAGCACATCATAGCTTAGCAATAAATGGATTAACATAGTTTCTTTTTTTATTTAGAATAGCATATAGCATCAAATCTCCATTAAAGTATGGTTTTGAGTTCTTGAAGCCTTAGGGGCAATTTTGGGTGTTCTACCCAATATTGTGCCACTTTTTGGGGTTTTCATGAGTCTCAAATTATCTTAGAATGCATTAGAGTATGCTCCAAGTGCTTAGAGAGCACACCCACATCCCCTTAAGCAAGAGCAAATCAAACAGTGCTTGGGTGCACCTGTTTTAGCTCAATCTGAGGTGGCTTAGTTTAGAGTTTTACTTTTTTTTTTTTTTTGATTGATTTCATACTTAGACTAACATCTAATCTATGTTTGGTTTGAGTCTTTCAAAATAGGTATCCTCAAAAGCCTTGTCCACATTCTGGCACACTCGGTGGGACCCACTTCACGGCTCTTTTGACAACATCTCATCGATTTTGGAGTTTTTGCTAAATTTTGAAGCTTGAAGGTGGAGGGAGCTTGTGAAAATATTCTTCCTCTTCTTATTCTTATAATTCTTCCATTCTATCTACTCCTCCTTCTACTTCTTAAGAGATTTTGGCATATTCTCCTCTTTAAAATCCATAACGAGGCACTTCCACAAAAAACCTTGTAACTTTTGCATACGAACTCTGTTTTTGGTGATTCAAAAAGCATTGGAAAGCTATTTCAGAGGTCTATAATAATATCTAGGAAAGAAAGCTTGGATTAGGGGTGGAAACAAAATCATTTCAGTTTGGGGTAAAAATAAACAAAACAAAGGCATAAACATCTTATTTTAGTGCTTAAAATAAATCCCCAAATCACTCTTGAATGCATTAAAGAATAAAACTTGCAAAATCTTCTAACAAAAAAAGGAAAAACTAATCAAATCAATTGCATCCTTGCAACATCAAGGTTTTAGATGCATTCAGGCAAAGATAAACACACTTCATGTTGAGGCCTAAAAAGAACCACAAATTTGCATTAGATCATCTTCATTTTGGGTTCTAAAATTAATCTTAGGAAGCATCCTAAAATCAAACTTTAGAGTCCTAAAAGAGTCATTTTTCATTTCCAAAAACAAACACACTCTTGAATGCAATAAATTAAAAAACAAAGCATCCCTATTCCTTCCTCTTTGAATTTCAGTTCAAACAAACTCAAATCTTGAATGTCTTAAAGGATCAAAACAAAGCACTTCAAAGTTCTTAAAACAACATGCCAATCTCAATCTTGAGTGCTCGAAGAAAGAAATTGCAATTTCTCAAATCGTTTACTTTTTGGAAAAAGAACAAATCAAAGCCTAAAAACTTGTGTCTTCAATTATTCAAATTCAAACATCACTTAATCAACTTGGGAAAAAGAACAACTTACTTGATGTGCATTTAGGAGTTTTTCAAATTCTTGCAAAATCCTTGTTAAAGTAAGCAACGTAGAACATTTGGACTCGGACAAGTTCACGTGTTCTACTTTTAGCGAGGCCTGTCTAGGGAGAAAAGTTCTTCCTCCTCAGAGAATGACCTCAAACCGGTATCCCCCCTGGCCGGTATATAAATAAAGTGAAGGCAAAAAGTACTCACTTATATCTCCTAATCCACAAGAATTTTGTGCCAAATGCAAATGTTTGGGGATAGGTAAATATTCCTCCCCCAGCATTGTTGGCTAGGCTCTTAAGTGAGTCACAGGCGGTCAGCATAACTGGGTATGGAGACTCCACGGAACTATTAAAAAACTTGATAAAATAGAGGCTACCCTATCTACATCTAAAAGTATCAAAATCTTTGTGCAAGGACCAATTCCAAGGGGTTTACCGGGTCACCTCAAGATTACTCACCATTTGTATTCCCTTCTACGGGGTACCAAGCTGTGGGCAAGCGATTTTGATACTCACCTTCCATAGGTAGATTTGTTTGAAGTGCTTGATAGTCAATACTCCATGAAAATGTTGTTGAAACATACACTTTCAAAGCTTTATCAGAGTCAATTATCTTGTTTGTATCCCGCAAGGTTGCTTTGTCCCTTGTGGAGATTGCTTTTCCAAAAGTCTTATTTATCTATCCTTTGCCATTGGAAAACATTGAATCAACTTACCAACTTGGTACTCAAAAAAAAAAAAATCTTGCAGGAATCAAATATCCAAGAAGCCTTTTGTCTCAAACCAAACTTATCAGAATTTCCCTGAGTTATGCCCAATTTGATCAAACATCTGAAAGCTAAGTTACCCAAATCCAAGGATTATCAAGAGAAGAAAATTGTAGAAAGAAACCTTAAGAGCCATCAATCCTCTATTCAAGCAACCCAAGCAGAAGAAAAATATCAAGAAAGGCTTGATAATATTGGCTATAATGCAAGAGTCAAACAGTTTTCCTACTGATTCTGGGTAAACTGTCGCTACATCAACCTTGAAAGAGAAGATTAGCTAGATCCTTTGCATGTCCCATTCTACCTTCAAATCTCAAAATCCTATCTCGATAGTCCTTCATCCTAGTATCATCCTAGTTTCATCTCGGCTCATCACCAAATCCTTAGTTGCATTCTAGAGTCCTTAGTTGCATTCATCATCATCTTCCTAGCAACATCATAGATCATCCATCTCAATTGCATTTGCATCATCCCTTTAGAGAGAGCATTTTTTCATCATCCTTCACCATCTTTCTGTCAGCAATCCATAATCAGAATCCCAAATCCTTGATCCAAATCCAGCATCCATCATCCAAAAAAGAGTCCACCATCCTTTGCACCAAATCCAGAGATCCAAATCCACAACCACTTAGTGTTCAAAACCTTTGAGTTATTTCCATCCCTTATCCTAAATCAGAAATCATCCCCTTTTTTGATAGAGCATTGTCTAAAGGAAATCCAACTTGTCCTTGCACAGCCTCATCATCTTGAGCAAGAGATTGGCTTGTACTGAGAAGAATCTAGTTGACCAAAGATCATTAGTCTATCCTAGGTTGGCCAAATCCTACCACTGATCCTCCATCAGGAAAAACAACAGCTCATTGTTGACACTTAGTAATCTTCCACTAGCATCCCACCAATCCTCTACCCAATCTTGACCCAAATCAGAGCATCCCATCAAGCCTCCATTATCACCAAGCTTTTTTTACCAATCTGTCACCATCTCCCATCAATCTTCCACCATCCTTAATCCAAATCCAAGCATTTCACCAATCCTTGCATGGCATTCTAGAAATTCATCATCCATAGAAGTTCCTTAAGCTTGCATCCATCATCCTTTAGAGTCTTTTAGGAAACATCTTCCATCCATCTAAGCATCTGCATCTCCATGCCTGTCGAGACAAGATCTGGATCTAGAAAAAGAAGGAACATGAATCCTTATCCAATCACCAGTTCGTTTGATCCCAACATTTTTACCAGCACAATGATATCCTATGATCCCCAAATACAAACTGGAAATACATGGGATGATCCTAATATCCCCTCAGCTCCTTTGGCAATAGAAACATTTGTGAATCAGCTAGAGAATCTACCACTAGTCAATACACTCATGGCCCAAAACTAGCAAAGCATGTTCACTAACTTTGCACAAGCGCAGACTTCCATTCCACCATATCTCCATCCTCACATTCCCATAAGCACTATCCAAATCCTAGCACAAGTATACTCTCCATTCATCCAACCATTCCTTGATCCAACCTTGTAAACATCTCAAGCAACCTCCACCATTCCTCTTCTTTTGCTAGGAAGCTTCGCCAATCCTGTAACATAAGCTATAACACCATCTACACCATTCCCTATCATAGGTACTTCATCATCTACCATGGCTGCTCAAGCTCTTGCACAAATCCAACGCTTGTCCTAGAATCAACTCCCACCTCTCACACAAACCTTTGCACAAGAAGTTCCACCATCTTCCATAAGCCAAGCAACACCTTTGACTCTAGGAGGGATGCAATCATCCTTCCCCTTCACTTCACAAGCTTCCACATCCACACCTTTTATGATAGGAGGGATGCAATCATCTTTCCCTTTCACTCCACAAGCTTCCGCATCCATACCATCTTTTTCAGGGGTCAATGCAATCATTTCCCTCTTTCACCCAGCAAACCTCTACATCATCTACTCCGGGGGCAGCGCAATCATTCCCCTTTCAAAATCAGCAAACTTCCACATCACCTTTTTCATGGGGAACACAAGCATCCTCTTCATTCTCCCCCCAGCAAGCATCTACCCTGGCACAAGCCCAGCAAGATTCCTTCACCACAGGAATGCATTCCATGGGTTTTTCCAATCCACCATTCATATCCCAAACTCCCATTACATCTACCTTCCAGGCATCCACTACAACACAATTCCCACCTCACACTGGTTCTTGTTGGGGTCTCACTCAAGAAGACATGAAAGCCTTTGGAATACCAACTCACTCTCCTACATCTATGTTTGCAAACCAACAAGCCACCTTCTCACAAGTAGCACAACAACAACCATCTCAACCTCCACCAGCTTCATCCTTCACAAGCTATCCATTCCCAACACCCAGTGCTTTTCAGCAAATTCCTCCACCTCAGCAGAAAAGTTCCTCCCATTTCACAAGTTATCTTGACCAGCCACCCTTTGCTTCAAGCTTCCCTACATCAGTTCCACCCTCAAGCAATGCGGGAATGCACCCAACCTATATCGGTCAACCACAGAGCCAAGTTCAGCAAGGACCATCTTATCAACAAGCTGCATCATTCCACCAGCCACCCCCACAGCAACCATACTTCTAGTCACAACAACAAACCCCCATCATTCCCCAACAACAACAAGTTTCCTCCTATCAGTTACAGTAGCAAGTCCCCGTCATCCCACAACACTAGCAAGTAGTCCTGTATCCTCCATTGCAATATCCCCAGCAAACATCACTCCAAAATCCACTCCAATCTACCTATCCCACTGGGCCATCTCCATATCCCACTCCACAATACCCACCTCAAATGGGAGTACCCGCTCAAACACCAATCAATGCCGAGTGGAAAGCCATGAAGAACGCTCTTAAGGAGCTTCAAACCAGTACCGATAGCAAAACCTACAAGTTTGAGGAGGTGTGTCCTTATCCGTTTGACTGATCCATTACCGCTATACCTTTCCCCAAGCACTTTGAGACACCTAAATTTGATAAATATCAGGGGAAAGGAGATCTAGTCAACCATATTAAAGAATTCTATATGGCATGCCAAGAAGTGGCTTACAGTGATAACTATCTCTTACGACTATTCCCCAAAAGCTTGGGAGGAACTGCTATTGAATGGTTCTACAAAATACCATGTGGGACTATCACGACCTTTGCTAAAATTTTTGAGAAGTTCATTGCCCACTATGCCCACAATGTTGAGAATGAGTTGACCTTGTTAGATCTCTGCAACTCAAAATAGAAAGAATGAGAAATCCTATCAGAATACTTGCAACGATGGCAGAACCTTACCACCAGGTTATCATACCAACCACCTAAAAAACATTTGACCAAAATCTTTATTGATAATCTGCATCCTAAGCTGTCCCACTTCATGAGGATGAATTGTCTCCAAACCTATCAAGATATCAAGAGCAAGGGGATAGGTATTGAAAACGCCCTCCTAGATGAAGGCACAATTCGACACTTCAAAAATGATGCCCAAAAACCTAGCAATGATAAATCTCATTACTAGAATCATAACAAGAATGTTGTTACTGATGGAGCCACTGATACCAAGCATGTCCAATTTGTTGTGGCTAGTCCTCCGTTAACTCCTGCATACCAATAGCAACAAGCACCCATCTATCAGCAACCTCCTCAAGACCATCAACAACCCATGCAACAATATCATTCTCATAATAAACAACAGAATTATCAGCAACAAGCCCATCAAGTTTATCAAGGTAATCCAAACAACAGGTCAATGCCGTTAATGTTTCTCCCAAACAACACAAGCCCAGAGCTCAGAATAATCCAAGGAAGACCTTCACACCATTGGGTGAACCTCTGGATGTTATCTTTCACCGAATGGCCAAGGCCAACTTGATCACATTTCCACCAATCCAGCCAGTTGATGATACCACTCCCAAACCCGATTGGTACAAAGATCATGAGTACTATGATTATCATCGTGTCAAAGGACACACTACCCTAAAGTGTATGAGACTCAAAAACTACATCCAAGATCTCATTGATCCAAAAGAGATTCAAGTAGATACACTTTCTCAAGCCTCGCCAAATGCCAATTTGCAAATTTATCAGAATGTGTTCCCACAACACAATGCTGGGAACAACCAAACTAAAGCCAATCATCCCCAGAACCATGGTAAGGGCAAGCAAGAAGATCACACTACTGCCTACATCAATTATGATAAATTTGTTGGATGTATAACCCAAGTTGAGCCCATAGTCAATACCATCCATGTTAGAGGAGTGGATCGTCAATGTGCTATTACTACCCACAAAGGTCGGATCATTGTTGCTGGTGCCCAACCAAGGCCAGCACATAATGCACACAATGCATAGTATAACCTCATAGAACATCTTGGGAATACACCAGCCCAAATATCTATCTTGGACCTTCTCCACACTTCACCTCTCCATCAGGAGATCCTTGACCAAGCTCTCAAAGAAGGACATGTCCCCACAAACATTAACACCACCTAGTTTGCAACCCTTGTGGGACATTTATCTATAGCCTATGCTTTATCCTTCAAAACATCCAACATGCCAAATGTTGCACCTGACCATACTCTCCCTCTCCACATTTCTGTCATGGTCAAAGACTTTGCCATCAAATGGGTCTTAATAGATAATGGCTTAGCCCTGAACTTGTGTGCTTTGAAATTCATTCAGTAGATTGGGCTCACTCAGGCTGATATAACACATGAAGTAATCACAATCAAAGCCTATGACAATTTGGAGTGTACCTCTAAAGGTACTATTACTTTTCCTATTCAGCTAGGCCCAGCAACATAAGATGCTATTTTCCATGTTGTTGATCTTGACCTACAATTCAATATCCTTCTCGGTCGACCATGGATTCATTCCATCAAGGCTGTACCATCCATGTACCATTAGTGCATCAAATTTTCGCATCAAGGCACTAAGGTTACCATCCATGCTGATCCCCAACCCTTCGCATACTATCGTGCAATGGAAGCATCATTCCCTCACTCCACTCATTGTCCTGGAACTGACATTGGTACTTCTATTGCTAGCTCGTCCTGATCCCATTGTGATCTAGAAACCATTCTCACCTCCACCCTCTCTTCCATCAAGATTAATAACCAGGGTTGTGGTGAATATAGCCTACATGATGCATTTTCCATAGGGGCCCTCCCACATGATCCACATACTCAAGGGCGCCTGAGTCACCAAAGCAAACCTATTGAAGAGCATCATGAAATCAAGAGAATGGGACCTATGACTTTTGAAACCCATGGCACATTAAACAGTCAATAAATGGATCCTGACATTAATAAGTGGTTGTACAAAGATCCCCCACCACCCAACACTCAACTCCTTGGCTGCTTCAAAGATAAATACCCACAATTGCACAAGTACACTACTGAGCAATGGAACTACCAAGGTGGTGGTCTAGGACCACAAGAAGGTGGAAGCAAAGACCCAATTACAACATCCAAAAACCCACAACATTAGGGTCTTGGCTTTAATACCCCTCGCCTGCATATACAAGGGCCCAATACCACAACTGGGGGCACCAACATGACTAGCGTTCCCCTCTTAAATAGCTAGGATGACCTCGTAGAGATCGAAGACATCCTTGAAAAGAAAGAAATTATATCCTATGATGATATCTTTGAGGATGACACCCTCCTAGGGACTTTTGTTCTCCAACAACTTGCCATCAATCTCATAGAACTTCCCCTCATTCACCCTCAACTCATAGACTGGGACCAACCAAGCATCACACACATTGATGAGTTCTAGAGCATGAAAGCACTCTTAGAATTCATGGGGGCATTAGGCCCACAATCAGTTCACAATTTAGAGTCAACTCACATCTATAAGCTTGACCCAGAAGGATACTTTAGGAAGGAGGCAAGCTTTAGCTACAAAAGAGAAATAGAAAGAGTAAAACATGAGTCCTTATGTGAAAACCCTTCTGGGGCACATTCTGATTCCAAATAAGTAAAAATAAACAGTGTATCTTCTAGTGAAAACTTGGCAATTCAAGCGCTAGAAGATGAAGACTTGCCTCTTCCTCCCATCTAGGATTACAGACCAGAGCAGTCACCTATCATCATAGAAGAAACCAAGCCAGTCAACTTAGGTATAGAGGAATGTCCGAGGATCACCTACATTGTAGCCAACATGATAGAAGGTGAAGAAATGGCTTTCACTGCGCTACTTCAAGAAGCTACTATGAACTTTGCATGGTCATACACACACATACCTAGACTTGATCCTAAACTTGTTATTCATCATCTAGCCGTAGACCCCAATGTTAAGCTAGTAAAGCAGAAGCTACGCAAAATGCATCCCAAAGTAGCTCTATTGGTAAAATCAGAATTAGAAAAGCTCCTAGATGCAAAGATTATCAGAGCTATAGATTACTCAGATTGGATCTCCAAAATGGTACTTGTCACAAAGCCTTCTAGCGACATCCAAATTTGTACAGATTTCAGGGACCTAAAAAAGGCATGTCCTAAAGATGATTTCCCGCTACCTAACATAGACATGATCGTAGATCTTACAGCGGGCCATGAAATGTTGTCACTAATGGATGGTTTCTCTGGATACAATCAAATTCATATAGCAGTAGAAGACCAACAAAAAATAGCATTCACCACTCCATGGGGTACCTTCTGCTACAACATGATGCCATTTAGGCTAATGAATGTAGGAGCCACATACCAAAGAGCGATGACAGCAATTTTCCATGACATGATCCACAAGATTCTAGAAGACTATGTGGATGATATTCTTGCAAAATCAAAGACATGCCATGAACACCTTGACATTCTTGAGAGTGTGTTTGATCACCTACAACACTATGGGTTAAGGCTTAATCCAAAGAAATGTGTCTTTGGTGTTACATTTGGAAAGCTCCTAGGTTTCATAGTATCATGACGAGGCATAGAGATTGACCCTAAAAAGGTCAAAGCAATAATAGAGATGCCTCCCCCAAGAACACTCAGACAGATCAAAAGCCTACAAGGAAAGCTTCAATCAGTGTGTCAGTTCATTTCTCAACTAGAAGACAAGTGCCAACCTTTCATGCATCTTTTATGCAAAGGCACAAGCTTCAAATGAGATCCCATATGTCAGAGAAGCTTTGATAAGCTCAAGGAGTATCTAGCCAATTCTCCAGTCCTAGTACCACTAGTTCCAGGATGCCCTCTCATACTCTACATCTCAGCAACCACTACAGCATTGGGGGCACTCCTAGCTCAGCATGATGATGAAAATAAAGAGAGAACCATCTACTACATTAGTTGAACTCTTGTCGGCTATGAGCTTAATTACTCACCCATGGAAAAAGCATGCCTTGTAGTGGTCTTTGCCACTCAAAAGATTAGACATTACATGCTCAGTCACACAATCAGGCTCATTTCAAAGGTGGACCCCCTCAAATATCTACTATCAAGGACAACTCTCACAGGCTGTATGGGAAAATGGGTCATGTTACTTAGTGAGTTTGACCTCCAGTACATAGATCAGAAAGCAATCAAGGGGCAAGTCATTGCTGATTAGCTAGCAGAGGCACCACTAGTGGCTGCTTATCCACTAATCATAGAATTCCCTGATGAACACTTATGTATGATCAAAGAGCAGCCCATGTGGAAAGTATACTTTGATGGCTCCTACACATTACATGGATCAGGGGCCAGAATCCTATTTGTCACACCTCAAGGTGACTACATCCCAAAGTCATTCAAGTTGGGATTTTCATGTACCAATAACATTACAGAATATGAGGCACTCATCGTAGGTCTGAAAATAGCCATTCAGTGGAATATCATAGAACTGCAAGTGTTTGGAGATTCACAGTTGATTATCAAGCAAGTCCTAGATGAATATCAGACGAAGGATGACAAGCTGCTACCCTACAAAGAACTAGTGGATAGATTGAAAGAGCATTTCCTAAATCTAGAATTCACACAAATACCCAGACTTCAGAACAAAGCAGCAGACGCAATGGAAACTATTGGATCTTTGTTAGAAATCCCTTGCAATGCATCACAATATGAATTCCTAGTTGAGCAGCTACATACACCAGCTTATGAGAATGCTGATGCAAAAATGGTGTGTGTCTTGGTTGGTCCTTAATCCCTATGGTACCATGACATCCATGCATATCTAAAGAATGGTATCATATCTCCCCATCTCACCAACAACCAATGCCAAAACCTTATTCGTAGAGCTTCCCGCTACACTCTTGTAGCCAACACCCTTTATCATCAAGGGTATCACAATATCCTCTCTAGGTGTTTAGATTCAAATGAGGCCATCCTGGCTTTACAAGAGGTCCATGCTAGAATTTGTGGTGCCCACATGAGTGGCATGGTTCTAGCTAAGCAGTTGCTTTGAGTTGGGTATTATTGGCCAACCATGGAACATGATGCTTGTGAGTTTGTCAGAAAATGTTTACCATGTCGGTAGCATGCAAATTTGATTCATGCACCAGCACAAGACTTGCAGCCCATTGTGCCACCGTGGCCATTTTCATGTTGGGGCTTTGACCTTGTCGGCTTAATCACTCCCCTTTCCTCGAATGGACACAAGTACATAATAACTACCATAGAGTACTTCACCAAATGGGTTGAAGCGATTTCGCTCACCGTAACTACTGGCATTCAAATATCCAAGTTCATCCTTTACCACATCATTTATCGCTTTGGCATACCATCTACCATCTTCATAGACCATGGCACACCTTTTGAAAACTAGCATGTGGATGATCTATGTGCCAGACTCCACATCCATCACCATTTCTCTAGTCCATATTTCCCTCAAGGAAATGGCCAGGCTGAGGCAACCAACAAAACTATCTTGAAAATCCTCAAGAAGGTTGTCAATGATTCTAGTCATGACTGGCACCTCTAAATCAATCCCGCCCTTTGGGCCTATCATACTTCTTATCGCACTCCCATAGGCACCACCCCATATTCCCTTGTATATGGTGTCGAAGCCATTCTATCGATCGAGGTCAAGCTCCCATCATTGCGAGTCTCCATGAAGAACTACACCACTGATGAAGACTATCGTGTGGCCCGTCTAACATAGCTAGACCTATTAGATGAAAAAAGACAGCAAGCATATGATCACCTGGTTGCATACCAAAATCAACTCAAAAGGAGTTATAACAAGAAGGTTCATCCTAGACAGTTCTAGGTCGGTGACATGGTCCTCAAAGAAAATCAGAAAGTCCAAGCAAACAGAGAAAAGAAAGGCAAGTTTGAGCCTACTTGGCTGGGCCCCTATATTGTCACAGCATGCTTCAGCTCTGGAGCTTATCAGCTATCTACACCAAAAGGTGAGCCTTTGAATGATCCAATCAACATCATACATCTGAAGAGGTTCTATGCCTGAACTAGATCCTACATATTCAGAAAATCCATAAAAATTGAAAAAAGCAGAAAAATACAAAAAAAGAAAAAAAAGAAAAAAGAAAAAGAAAAATAATTGTCCAATGGTGAAAACTTGGCAATTCAAACACCTTGGACAAGTATGTTGCTGAAAACTTGGCAAATAGGCACCATACATAGTGGACCGAGTCATTATCTATCAAACTCCCATCCCCCCATCCCAGCATCTCAGTCCTTTTTCTCCCATCCCCATCCCCATCCACCATCCCCCCACATTCCTCTTTTCATAATCCTCAAACAAATCCACAATCCCACCTATACCATATCTTGTACCCTATCTTACCCATATCTTGCACATATCTTGTATCATATCCTATATATCCTATATAGCATGATCCTTCCTGTATCTCTTGTATAGCATGATCCTTCTTGTATCTCTTGTATAGTGCGATCTTCCTATCCCCAATCCTGAGCTTCTATACATATCTGTTGTATGTCTTTTCCCATCCATTGTACATATCCTCGTGTCTTGTTGTACATAGTCCTCATCAGTCCTACAGTAGCATTTGATCAAAACACTTTGTCCTACCCAGCCTTGTACTTTAGCAATATCAATTGTCAACTATTCTTGATCACTGTGATTATTCTTTGACTTCATCATTTGCCAGCGAACATCAACACTCATTCTCCCATTAATCAGTGGGTCCTTGAGGATGTATCCTTCCTCCTGTCAGATCCAATCTTCCACCAATCACACCCGACCCGTGTCGATGCATCCTTCCACACGTTTAGACCAATCTTCTCACCATCAATCAAATCCGTCACATCACATCTCTCTCCTTGGCAAAGGATGTCTTTTTGGAGTTCTCATTTTGATCTTGGATTTTGTCCTTTGGATCTTGTTAATCTTTTATGGCTTCTCGTTGTTCTCTAATCCAAGTCACCACGATCCTTTATATCATGGTGTGCTGTGAATGAGGAGAATCTGGGGCAAGGTCTTTTGGTCTTTTGATTTTGCTTGTGCGTCAGTTAGATGTGACCCTTGCACGGTTCCCATGTGATCTTCTGGGTTACATGGTGCACTTGGGAAATATCATTTGTTTGTGGTTTCTCCCACATCATTTCCACCATGCTTTCTCTTGGGTTCATGTGTGATGCTGGGGCAACCCTGCATGTCTTTTTTGCATTAGTCCTATGCAACACTGGTGACAAGGCCTCATGATCCTAGTATCCTTGGTAGGTCTCTAGCATTGCTATATTAAACTAGGTTGTGCTCTCCACATTTGCACTTGGAGCTTCCCCAAATCCCCTGCATCTTGCATCATATAGATTCATGTTGCATCTCTCATGTAGCTGCATCCTGCATTTTTCTTTCCATCTCATCTTGCATTCACCCATCTTTGCTCTTGGAAGCTTGGTTATTTATCTCCCCTTCTTCCTCGGTCCTTCTTTCTTTGTTTCCTTTCGAGAAAATTCTACAAAGTTTCCTCTTTACGTTGTTTTCTCGAGGGGGCACAACCCCTTATTCCTCTAAATTCTAGCCTTGGGCATCTTATTTTCTTGTCTTTGACGCCACGCCACTTGCGGCATCGCATCAAAGAGGGGAAAAATGTAGACACCTAAAAATTCTTTAGAAAATAAAGTACTTTTATTTTTTGAAAAACCCCTGATGACATCATCATTTATTAATTAATTAATTAATTTTTATGTCATTAAATCTCTTTACCTTAATTAAAAATATTTAATTAAGAAATCCCTCCCAAAAATGTTTAAATCTTATTTAAACATTATTTCCCAATTTATTAATTATTTTAATTAATAAATTGACCAAAAATCTCAAAATAAATAATTTATTTATTTTTTGCCCAAAACTTGGCCAGTTTTCTTAAGACCACTAACCTCTTCTAGAATCTTCTAATCCTTCTTTAATTTCAATTAAAGGCTAATCCCATCATTTCCTAATCCTAATCCCAACTCAAGAATATTTAATTAAGATTAAATATTAATCCTCAATTCCTAATTTACCCTAGGAAAACTCTAGACTCTTCTAGAACTTTCTTAATCCTTCCCTAAACCCATTTAGGAGAAATTACCTACTTTCCCTAAGCTAATCTAAGTCTCCTTTGACTCCTAGTCAAACCCTACCCCTAATGAGCCTCAAACTCATTAAAGCCTTTGAGATAAATAAAACTTTATTTATTTCCTAAATTTCATATTTATCCTTACAAAGCCTAGACTTTTCTAGAAAGTCTTTATCCTCATCCAAAGCCTAGACTCTTCTAGAAAGTCTTTATCCTTATCCCTTTGACTCCTAGTCAAACCCTACCCCTAATGAGCCTCAAACACATTAAAGCCTTTGAGATAAATAAAACTTTATTTATTTCCTAAATTCCATATTTATCTTTAGAAAGCCTAGACTTTTCTAGAAAGTCTTTATCCTCATCCAAAGCCTAGACTCTTCTAGAAAGTCTTCATCCTTATCCCCTTGACTCCAACTCTAACCTTACCCCAAACTCTAACCTATCCTCTTAACCCAAACCTTTCCAAAAGCCTATAAATACTCTCATTTCTAAGAGCAAATCCATCCACTTTTATTTTCAAGTAATAGCAATCTTATAATGCCATTTTCATGTTAGATCATAGCTTAAAATCAACTAATTGTTAGATTTCTTTTTTTTCTTCAATCTTTTTAGCACATCATAGCTTAGCAATAAATGGATTAACATAGTTTCTTTCTTTATTTAGAATAGCATATAGCATCAAATCTCCATTAAAGTATTATTTTGAGTTCTTGAAGCCTTAGGGGCAATTTTGGGTGTTCTACCCAATATTGTGCAACTTTTTGGGGTTTTCATGAGTCTCAAATTATCTTAGAATGCATTAGAGTATGCTCCAAGTGCTTAGAGAGCACACCCACATCCCCTTAAGCAAGAGAAAATCAAACAGTGCTTGGGTGCACCTGTTTTAGCTCAATCTGAGGTGGCTTAGTTTAGAGTTTTACTTATTTTTTTTTTTTGATTGATTTCATACTTAGACTAACATCTAATCTCTATTTAGTTTGAGTCTTTCAAAATAGGTATCCTCAAAAGCCTTGTCCACACCCCGCTTTTCACGTCCCAAGAAAGGGACTCTAATACTATATCTTTACATTCTTTTATGAAGTTCCATATGCGTGAGCCCGTCGGATAATTATCAGAATGAAAAACACTTTCCTTCTCTTCTCCTAGTAAGTATTTATATCTTAGCATTCTTAGCCTTTGGGTTTTTATTCATTCTCCATACTAGTTTCACCTGCAAGGCCTTGTTTTGAAGCGTAAGGTCTTTTATTCCCAAACCTCCTTCTTCTTTTGGCTTACAGATCTTATTCCAAGCAATTAAAGCTAGTTTAGATTTCTCCTCCGACCCTTGCCAAAAAAAACTCCTTAACTTTCGAGCTATCTCCTTATTAATACCTACTGGGATTCTCATGCTGATCATCTAATAAATAGGAACTGTAGAGAGGATTGACCTGATCATAACAGCCCTTCCCGCATTTGATAACCATTTTCCTTTCCATTGATGTAGTTTCTTAGAGATATTTTGAATTGTACTTTCCCATAAGTGATTTGATTTGACCCCCTTATCCAAAGGTAAACCTAAATATTTACATGGGAAGAAACCTTTTTAAAGTTTAGAATACGTTTAATCTCATTCTTTCGTCTCTCTTCAGTATTAATAAAAATAATTTCTGATTTTTCCTCATTTATACATTGTCTAGAAGTGTTAGCATAAGTATTTAAAATTTCTTTGAAAGCTTGGGCTTCTTCTAAAAGAACTTTTCCAAAAAGGAGATTATCATCGACATATTGCTGATGAGTAGTAGCCTCGACTCCTGAAGTAATCTTGATTCCTTTAACCTTATCCTCTCCCTGATGTTTCTTGATACCTCTCCCCAAAGCTTCTGCCATAATAATGTACAAAAAAGGAGATAACAGATCTCCCTGCCTCAAACCTTGAGAGCAGCTGAAAAAGCCTTCAGGAGACCCATTCACCATAATTGAGAAGTGAGGGGTGGAGATGCATTCAAAAATCATATTGATCCATTGTTTTGAGAATCCAAAAGCTTCCATACATTTACACAAAAATCTCCAATCCACTTTATCATACACCTTACTGATGTCTAACTTAATCAACATACTTGGATCCTTATTATTTGTTACTGAATGTATAGCCTCATGAGCAATAATCACTCCATCCAGAATTGACCTATTAGGGACAAATCCCATTTGTTCTTCAGATATAATCAATGGAAGAAGTTGTTTCATTCTGCCTGCCAAAGCTTTTAAGAAGATTTTATACAAAGTGTTGCACAGGGAGATAGGTCTGAACTCATTAAAATTCTCTGCATTGACCTTTTTGGGAATAATAGCAATGAAAGTGTTATTTAGCTCTTTAAGAATATGTCCTAAGTTTCTCATTCCCTCTAGAGCATTAGTAATTTCCTTGCCCATAAATGACCAACACTTTAGAAAGAAAAAAGTTGGGAATCCATCAGGACCAGGGGATTTATCTGGGTTCATTCCTTTAGAACCTTGAGTATTTCATCTTTTGTAAATGCGGCATTTAGGAGGTTATTTTGATGCGGAGTTATTATACGAGGGATGTTTCTTAACAGCTTGGCCTGGTCCAACAAATCCACACTCCCTAAGTTATTTGGAGATTTTTCAAAGAAAGAGACTGCTAAATCTCCAATTTCTTTGGGATCCTCTATTGTATTACCATTGCTATCTTTGATTTTGGAAATCTTATTTATATTCCTTCTAGCTTTGATGCTATTGTGACAAAATTTAGTGTTTCGGTCCCCTTCCCTGAGCCATGTTTCTCTCACTCTTTGCCCCCAGAAGGCGCTAATTTGTGAAAGAGAATCATAGTATTTACATAATAGTTCTTGCTCTATGTTATCATCTGAAGTCTATTTTCCTTCTTCAGTAATCTCCTTATTCACATTTTCCAGCTCTTTTTCTATAAGGTCTCTTTTCACAAATATATCCCCAATAGTGTTTTTACTCCATTGTGACAAATTTCTTTTTATTAGTTTTAGTTTCCTTATGACTTTATATATCTTGGAGCCTTCGAACCTTGCCTCTGTCCACCATTTTTTAATTAGATCCAAACATTCCTCATTAAGTAACCACATTTTTTCAAATCTAAACGGGATTTTTTTATTTCTGATTGGTTCCAAAATTACTAGTTCTATAGGAAAGTGGTCGGAACCAGCAATGGGTAGGACCTCATTAGTAAAATTAAAATCAAAATTCCTCAACTCCCCTATAAAAAATAACCTATCCAATTTTTCTACTATTAACTTTGTGTCTTTACATTTGTTAGTCCAGGTGTATTTCCCTCGGTCTGATTCAATTTTTGACGCCCCTATAATGTTTATCCATTCCTGGAATTCTAAAGTTGTTTTTGATATGTGTTTTGTCCCACCCTGTTTATCTCCCAAGGATAGGATAGCATTAAAATCTCCTCCTAGTATAAATGTTTCATTTGGGAAGTTCTCTATATAATCCTTAATCTCCTGCCATACAATTCTCTTTTCATGTAGGAATTTAGGAGCATACATGTTTATTATGTTAAACTTTAAATCTAACTTTAAACTTTTGATTTGACCTCCCATCCAATTTTTCTATTTTTCATGAATATTGAAAACTATTTCTCTTGGATCCCAAATAAAAGCAATTCCACCCGAAGCGCCTTCTGCCTTATAACCTACTAATTCTCTTATTCTTATACTCTTTTTTATATTCTCATATCCTTCATTAGAAAGTTTAGTTTCTTGTATCATAGCCATATTTGGTTTAATTTTTGCTAATTTCCTTATTACAAGGTGTTGTTTGTTAGGGGCATTTAAACCCCTAAAATTCCAACTAATGATCTTTATGAGGACTCAGGAAGGACCTTCCCCTTCCCAAAGTATAGAATATCAGTAATTTTAACCTGACCTGGTGCCATTCCTTCCTTTGCTCTTAGTTCAGCAAGGGATTTTCTTCCTCTTGGTTTGACTATTTTCCCTGTATCAGCTTCTAACCTACCCTTAATTGATTTTCCTAAACCTAAAGTTTTTGTATTGTTCCTAACCATGTTCTCTTTGTTTTCCTCACAGAGTTCTTCATTTGATAGTGAACATAATACTCATGTTATTATATCGTTACTCCTAGACTCCTCCAAAATAGAGGCAGGATCTAATCCTAAAAAATCTAGCAGTGATCCTTGGTCAAAGGTCTCCTCTAAGGGGGATTTTTCCATTCTTTCTTTTTGCATTTCTTTTGTCTGATGGCAAGAATTAGAGGGGATGAGCTTTGAGTTTTTTTCAATATTAGGAATATCTGCAATCTCTTTTTGGGTTCCTGCATTAACACTCATAGTTCTTAGCTCCACTGTGGATTTCCTCCCCCTCTTCTTTTTAATTCTATTGATATTAGGGGTGCTCAAACTTCCTCTTTTCATTGCTTTACCTAACTACCTATCTTCGTTGGTGATACCAAAGAGGCCTTCTATGGATTCTTTAACTGATGGAAGATTGTCGCTGGGTTTGATTCCATCAATGGTTATTGCCATGCCTAATTGTCTGTCATCATTGTTGATTCCTTCTAGGAAAATTCTGATCTCTTCCTCATTTTGATTCCTTGTCTTATTTATATCTTCTTTCCTAACATACAAGGGACCTTTTCTATCATTAAGATCTATTTCCATATCTCCTCTCTCATCTAGATTTGGTAAGCATTCCATTTCCATGTCCTCTCCATTTTCTGGAGTGTTGTCTGATGCTGACATCTCCTTAATGCTTTTAATTAGCAAATTTTTTTGGTGATCAAGTTCCTCTTTGTCACATATTTCATCCATAAGGGTATCCATTAATTCATTGGTGATCTCGACTATTTCTTCTTCTATTTTTTGATTCTCCCTTATAAGTGATCTCTCTTGATCTTCTGGACCGTTGGAGATTCTATTTAGGCTGTAAGAGGTATTTTTAGTGTAAATTCCTTGCTTGATACTCTGAGTACTAAGGTTATTCTTATGCTTCAAGAATAAAGGTAGGGGAGATTTGACCTCAACATTTATGGTCTCATTCATTGATCTATTAATTTTTTCTTTTATTATTGTTCTATCTATTTCAGCATTTGTATGATGGGCCTCATCTTGAGGTTCAGGGATATTTTCTACTCCTGTTATCTTATTGATCTGAAATTGGTTCGATAACGAGGTATTTAAACTTGTTTCTGTTGTGGGATGGAGCCTATCCAGTCCTTGAGACTTTGTAGGCCTAATTATAAAACCCCCTCTATCCTTACATAACTCTATCTCCACATCTTTATTGGGTTGATTTATAAGATTTATATTTTTGTGGAGCTTCTGGGTGTACACACCTTCTTCGATAAAATTTTCTAATATTCTAGGATTGATTATGATAGAATTTGAATTAAAGTTTAATTGGATGGGTAAGATTCTTTTTTGATGAAATTCCATCTCAACTATGATAATTTTATCGATTTGATTAAAGTTTGACTCTATAGTCCTAATGTATTTCCCAATTTTATTCCCTATAGTTCTTATGATTTCCTTGTTAGACATTTATATAGGTAGGTTATTTAAAGACACAGCCTTTTCTATTCTAAAATCATTTAACATCATTGGATTAAACAATGGAATCCATTCAAAAAAAGAAAATGGGATGTTCCTAAATTTAATATCCTTTCTATTCAAAATGCTATCCTTCATATTTTTATTGGTACAAACAATTAACAAAAAAAGATCCATAAGATGTGTTATACTCACCTCCCTCAGTAGCAGTAATGATAGTTCCTTCACTACATTCTTGATAGTTACTCCCGTACCATTCCAGATACAGATCAGACCTCTTTCTTGCAAGATTTTTTGTTGCTGCATAATAACATCATTATCTAGGTTGATAGAGACATAATGATTGCTATGATTATTCTTACCTGGATCCTGCTGAATAATATGCCTACGTGGTGGTGTATAAGCTACAAGCTTTAATGTTTCGTTAGATGAATTATTACATGAAACTCAATTACTATTATTATTGCTAATTATATAACCATTTTCTTCCTTATTAAGCAAATCAAAGGAGTTTTTAAGAGTTAAATTGAAAGGTTTTTGAGATAATGGATACCTGTTTACCTTTTTCTTGTTTCTTACCACTTGCTAGGTGAATTCCTTCTTCTTGATGCAGACGGAAGGTGCTTGGGTAGGTAAGAGTCTACCTTCCCCCTTGGCAGATAGGGGTTCCTCGGTACCGCATAATGACTTGCATTCAGGTCTTCCCACCTTAGCATCCCCGCTGCTTGTGCCCACTTTCACATATTTTGTTTTTGCAAAAAAATTCATTTGACTGTCCAAGGAATTGACTGTGAAGATCTTCATTTTGGTATCTTTAAAAAACTTAGGGCTTTTCTTGTTTGCCTCTAACACAAAATCGGGTTTTTCAACCCTAGACTTGTCCTGCACATTATTGCTTTGTGTTCCCTTTTTGAGCTTCTCTGCTAGAGACAGATCCTTAGGATTTCCATTGGAGATCTTTTCTGTAGCCCAGTCCTTAATAGGGATTTTATTGTTTACCCTTGCTTTGTCCTTCAAACTTTCATTCTATGATCCTTTTTTATCAATAGGGTTTTTGATGGAACGCTTTTTCGAAGCAAGTTCCTCAGCAGGGAGTTGAGAAAAGAGAGCATACATATCCCAATCTATGTTCTGATCTACTAGTCTTTTTTGTTTTTCTATGAATTCTTTCAAATGATCATATGAAGGGTGATCCTATATAGGATTTCTGCAATCTTTCTTCTTATGGCCATATAGCCAACAATTAAAATAGTAACTAGTGAAAGCCTCTTTCTTCTTTGGAGCTTCTGAATTCAATTTAGGCATCTCGGTCCTAAGAACTATCATGTTGTGACCACAAACATCCTTCTCAGAGTATGAGTGCATGAAACCTAGGTTGATTTGTTGTCAAAGGAAGGTAGATTTCCTTTTCATATGAAAAGTTCGCATATCGCATTTGATCAGAGTAGAATATGACCATAAAATGTAATATTTGGAGTTGATTGCAATCTGATATGAATTCTGTGAATTCCTGGAACTAATATATTAGAACCTTAGAGGATATGCCAAACACCTCCAAAAATTTGTCCAAGCTGGATTTGATGCTGAACTAATGTGAAATCTTCTTGCTCTTACTTGCAGAGTTGGAGTTTTGACAAATGCTGGAATGCATCGATTCGAACTGCCAATGTGTCCCTCACTCTGGATGACTTCCTAGAACTACTTTGACTGGAATTAATATGACAAAAAGCAAAATTTAGAAACCTCTGTTTACTACCTGGGTTGGTCTAAGAATTCTCCTCCAAACTGGATCAGAACTTCATACTAGTATGCACCGCACTGGACCTGGGTGTTGAAGTTCGTAATGCAATGTCTGCTGAACATAAAAACATCTTTGAACTGTGTAGAGATTACCTCCAAATTGATTCACAATAGAATCACACAAAGTCTGAAATGCATCAAGCCAATGGTGAACTCCAATAATGACTGCTGCTGTGTATATCTTGATTCAAACTAAAAAAATTATTATTAATTTATGTCTGCTATCTCTGTTCTTCACAAATTTGGCTCTACCCTAGCAGATCTTTGCTCTTTATGATGCCAGATCTAGCCCTGCCCTAAAAAGTCACAAGCCTCCAAAGATCAGAATCGCAGCCTTCTATCTCTGATTTGCTGCCAAAGAATGATGAAAAAAGGACTGTCAAAAATGATGAAAATTCACTGCCTACGCCTCTGATTTTTACTCTTGAAGAGCAGAGAGGAAATCACTTAATTTTTTATTACAATACAATTTTCATCATAAAGAGTAATATTTGATGCACTTGATTCGAATATATTGTTTGTGGATACATCATGGATGGTTGGGAAAGAGGCATACTTTGGGTGAAAATTATCATTGTCGAGCTTTACCAAAACTCATCCGCAAAGACATTTCCATCAGAAGTCTAGTTAGGATTTCTATGACTATGAGTTGGTTGGTGGAGAGTCAATCTTCTAATATTCTACAACTATTCAATCTTGACATAGACTAGAAGCTTGAGCATACAAGAATGAATGCATTAAGAAAGAAGTGCTAGTAAATGTTAGAGTTTGGGGAGATTAAGCATTGGCTAGGACTATGAATTAGAATAGTCAAGCACTACTGATATTGAAGATTATTCTAGACTTCCACACCGGCTTGTGCAATATCAATTATCTACAAGGCATAAACACTTACTATATTGAGAGACTTTATTTTCTGAGAATTTCCTCAATAATAGATTGGATGAATCTTCTAATCAAGAGTTTGACATTTCATCTGAAGCAATCTTGGACGAGGACATTTGAAGGTTGATATGTATTTTAGAGGGAGCATCTAGAGAATCTTATTTATTTGATTTATAAGGATCTTGATCATATTGATTCTATAGGAGTGGACTATGTCGAGATGGTCTCTCTAGTAATTAGTAGTCAAAGGACTAAGATTGATGGGATGGAGTTCCATGTATGTAGGCTAGAAGGCCTTTATGTTGACATCTAAGACATGGTATTCCTAGACAATTGGGTTTAGCTTTGGGAGGATCATAATAATAACTCAAGTTGGTGGAATAAATTGTGAGAGAGTAGTAATATTTGACAACAAGAGATAAATATTTCTACCCTTGAATAATTTTTATAAATTTTGAGTCATTAATTCATGCCATAAGATCATGATAGTAAATATTTTATACTTCTATAATTGATATTTCCCTTCAGGATAGTTTAGTTTTATGGACTAATTTTAATCTCTCCTTGAAGTGGATTGAGGACAAATCTAGAAGCATAGAAGATTACATTCAAGAGACAAAGAACTTAATGCCTATAGTTATGGAACTAAGTTGAGAGCTGATATTAGATTTAGAGGGAGTCTGAAAATCTATTATAGAAAACCTTGGAAAAGGAGGTCAGAAGGTTGATGCATGATCTTGAGCTTCAAAGGGAGAAACTAGAGAATTTGCATTTGTGGACATCCGAGAATCTTGATTCAAAGGGATTTGACCATGTTAGGATGGCTTCCTTAGTGATCAATAGTTAGAGGACTGTGATTCCTAGGATGGAGTTTCAACATCTATGATCCATTATTTTTGTATCTTATAGATATTCCTTATCACTATGTAAGAGACATGGTAGGAAGGAATGTGATCCAATTGGAGTATATTAATACGAGAAATCAAACAATAGATATTCTTACCAAACCAATCCCCAAGGTGAAAGTTGATCACTTCAGGAAGAATCTTGGTATGGTTGGAATATAAAATTTTGTTTTGTACTGATATAATAAAGATGTTTAATGTGTAAACTTATTTTTCCAAGATGTATGACTTTATGGGCCCACACATCCTGTGTACATTTTTGAGAGGTGACGACCTCTTAGACAATGAACACGTGTATTTGATGTTACAAGGTGATGATCTTGTAATGGAGATTCGTTATGGTAGATTTTTGATATGTTAGTGCACATACCATAATAGGTTTATATGTAAGGGGAATGTAATGTTCTCAAATTACTATATCCTTGTATCATGATTTGAGGTGATATGCAAAATTAGGTATCACGATCTAAGGTTATTCATCATATTACGATCTAAGGTAATATGTAAAACTAGGTATCACGTGTTAGGTGATTCCTCATATCACATGTTAGGTGATATGTAAAATTGGGTATCACATGTGAGGTGATTCCTCATATCACATGTTAGGTGATATATAAAATTGGGTATCACATGTTAGGTGATTCCTCATATCACATGTTAGGTGATATGTAAAATTGGGTATCACATGTTAGGTGATATATATAAAAATGGGTATCACGTGTTAGTTGATTCCTCATCTCATGAGTTATGTGATACTTATCATCATGTGTTATGTGATATCTACCTTCACAAGATATGTGAGGTTTCTTATCACAAGAAATGTGATATATGATTTTATCTTCCCTAGCTAAGAGGGAGTGTTGATGTATGTAGCATCGGTTAGAAAAATAAAACTGATTATATAATTATTATGAGAATTGATTTATTATACACACACACACACACACACACACACACACATATATATATTTAATAATTGATATTATTTATATTAATATACACACACACACACACACATGTGTGTGTGTGTGTGTGTGTGTGTGTGTGTGTGTGTGTATATATATATATATATATATATATATATATATATATATATATATATATATATATATATATATATATATATATATGTATATATGTATCAAGTTAATGATTATATAGTTAATTTAATAACTTAGATTAATGAATAGACATGTCCCTTGAAGGGACACATCTCTTCTTATCTTTACCATGTAAATATTCAAGAGATCAATGCATTTGGAAAACACATACTTTTTACGGTAGTGCTATTACATTTGCAATGATATTGAACTTAAGAGATAGGTTATCATTTGCATCTCTCCTAGTTATCATAAATTTGCTATATATTTAGGAACATTTACTTTGTATTCCTTGAATTGATTTTGTATCTATTTAATTATTGATCATATCATATGTGTCTCACATGTGCTATCAATTGAGCTTCTAGATCTTCACATTTTCATTCTTTGCCTTAGGAAAATTCTTACATGGTATCAGAGTGATATAAAAATTCTTACAATTTCCATATTGTAGGGATCACCAAGAAAGTGTGAGAAGAAAATTAAATAATGAATTTCTAGTAATGGTCATGACCAAGTTTTTTTGGTGAATGAAGTTATTATTGTCCAAGTGCAAGTATCAAGAGATGTCAACAGCAAGAAGCTTATGCTATTTGACAAGCCTACACATCTTAGAAAGAAGTTCAAAATACCAAAAGTGAATATAAAAGAAATATTTCATTGTTTTAAGGTGGGTGGATTAAAGGGCATTGAATTCATCATATTTCCATTGTTGATTTAATGGGACTTGAATTATCCCCTCTCTAGGTGTATGGTATAGGGGCACCCAATGCCTTTCATGCATCCATTAGGAATTTTTTTTTTATAATTTTTTTTTGTGAAAAATAAGGTCCTATGGACCATTTTTAATGGTTTTTGGTCATTCAATGTAATAGGAATCCCGTTTGGGTTCATGGAGCAAAGCTGTGAGGAAATTGATGACGTTGTCATAAGGTGGCAAAAAGTTGTCAATATGGTTTTTGAGTCTTATTTGGTCCAATAAGGTCATAATAGACCAAATATTACATAATAAGAGTCATTTGATTCATATTTTCTAAGGATATCAAAATTTGTCAAATGTTGTTGTCATATGGTGAAAAGTTGTCAAGTTGTAAAAGTGCAAAATTGCACAAATTGTAAAGGATGTAATCCCAATGGTCAAGGGAGGTTTAAAAGTGGTTTTACTAGTTTGGAGGTTGTAAAATTATTTATAAGAACCTTGAATTGTTGAGACACAAGTGATTTGTGGGTTATGAAGATGTAATTCAAGTTTTAAATAAGAAAATACTTCAATTTTCTGCATTTTCCAACGTTGCAGTGTTGTTTTAGGCCCTTGTACAGATCTATACAGACAAGAGTAAACTTTTCATTTATTTTATCTGAAATTAATTTGAATCTAATTTCTTTCAAAAAAAATTTCATGTGATTTTATTAAATATTATGCAAGATATTGCAATTTTGGCGAGTGTAGGTCTAAACCCTACCTAGGGTTCCTAGTTTTAGAAAAATGCCATAACTTCATTTTTAACCATTGGCTCTTCATAAAAATTGTATGAAAAATATGTAATAGAATCATATACACTATCACTAAATAAATTTTGTTCATTATGTGTTTTGCAAATGTTATGGATGACTGTTTGATTGTCTCATATTGAAAACCAAGCCTAATTAGGCCTACAATATGGTTACCAGTCAATTGATGGGATAGATGTTTCAAAACAACTACATCTTAATTTTAGGTATATTTTAAAATTACCAAAATGGTATCTACAAATATATTTTTCTTTTATAGATGTTCCCTAGACCAAGACTTGTGATAAAAAATATCAATTGATAGGGTCACTAGAGTCTAGGCCTAATTGTGTGGACAATATATGTATTGAAGAAACCAAAAGTATTGGAAGGTTTTTATAGTCCATTTATGTTACATTTAATTGGTTTGATATTTTTCCTATGACTGATCAAACATTTTGAAGTCCTGACCCAAAATTGGTACTTGTAGCTTATTGGGGCATAATGCAAACTGTGTTAAGAAACTTGTATTTGTTGAAAGTGAATATAGGGTTTTGGTAATGTCCTAAGAAATGTGAATCACTTGTGTTGAGTTTAACCATACCTCTGCATCAATTTGTATTATTAAATTTTGTGGTTTCACATGTTGGTGGATGCTCAAGATGAAACAATAATAGTTCCAAAATCTTCATCGGCATGGATTTTTGAACTAGTTTAAAAAAAACAATATCTCCCTCTATAATTATTGGATTGACCTCAAACCACCACCAAATTAAATATAATTAATTTTATGAGGTAACCCAAGGTCAAGATGAAATAGGTTATGAAAGGAAACAAGGTAGATGGGAACAAAGTTTGCATGGACAATATGAAGGAAAAGGTGAAGATGAAGACCACATGATCCCAAGGAAGAAAAAGTGCAGAGAATAGGAGATATTAGTCAAGAGAATTATAATATGGATCTTTTTTATCATCTTCAATTCAAGAGGGCTAGGAATTTATTTTGGTTGGGAGTATGGTGCACATGCACCTAGCCTTATTGAACAAATATGGTCAAATGATGAATTTTAGTGTCTTGAGTCACTTTTGTTATGTAATAAGGTCATATTTGAGTCATTAAATAGGATTTTGGTTTGTTTTGAGTTAATCTTTTGTCAAAAGGTGTAAAATATTGCAAAATTATCAAATTTGCAAGAAATATTAACAAACAACTTTTCTTCCCCATAATTACCATCTCTCTCTCTCTCTCTCTCTCTCTCTCTCTCTCTCTCCACTCTTCCTTCCACCATTAGAATCTTTGTCTATAAAATCTTACAAATTTTTCAAAGTTGCAAGAAACATTGTCAAGCAACTTTTCTTCCCCATAATTACCATATATATCTATATCTATCTATCTATCTATCTATCTATCTATCTATCTATCTATCTATCTATCTATCTATCTATCTATCTATCTATCTATCTATCTATATATATATATATATATATATATATATATATATATATATATATATATATATATATATATATATATATATATATATATATATATATATATATATATATATATATATATATATATATATATATATATATCCCTCTCACAATCTCTTCCCCCCAATTACAAGATTTGATTATCCTATTTCTTGAGGTCTATGTCATCTCTCTCCCCCTCCCTGTTCTCTCTCTACCTCATCTCTCCCCTTCCCCCTTTTCCATTTGTCCCTCCCCCTCTCATCAGCTCTTCCACATAATTACCATCTCTCTCTCTCTCTCTCTCTCTCTCTCTCTCTCTCTCTCTCTCTCTCTCTATCTATCTATCTATCTATCTCCCTTTGATGGGGAGATTGGGATAGACTAGCTAGTCTATGCTCCCTGATCCTTAGTTAGGATCCCAGTGTACTCTTGACACCCACTATGGTCTATAGGATTCCTATTCACTCTAGGATCCTCTGACCTAGCCCAATCTTTCCACTAATTGTAGCTATTCTTCTTGCAAGCTTGTTAGCATTCTTCCTAGATTCATTCCCTTACTTAGGCCTATAAGGGTTTCCAAGGCTCAATCAACTCCACAAGCTTTAACAGGGGTAAATTTGAGTTTTAAGGTGTTTTTTTTATCATATTAAGCAACTCCAAGGTGTTAGTGAAGATGGGTCGATACCCAATTGCATAGTTTCTTCACAAAATAGGGCTACTAGAGAGAGCCCCAATTAGGCCTCCTTCTCGAGTTTGTAGGAATTTTGACCCTTTTCTTCCACAGAACCAAAGCTTCTATTCCAAAGGAACCTCTACTCAAATGCAAAACCATCAAGTATTTTTTGTGTTTTGGGTCACCAACTGTCTGTACAATGCTTCCACCAGAGATGAGGGTTTTTAGGGCTTTTTAGGCCTCTCAGAGTCACAGGGCTTATCTATCTTCAAAAAAACCTCTAATGGATTTCTCAAACTCTCTCCTTGACAAAAATTAACCTTCTTTCATGTCTCTTTCCTCCCTCAAAATGGATAGTCTTGAAACTCACTCCCTTGTCTTCTAAAGCTCCTTCTCTGCTGACTGCACCTAGCCAAGCACTGCTTAGTCTCACCTAGGGCTTGGTCATATAATTGTTTTCACATGATATCTAGGGCCCTTATTGCACATATATATAGGGTAGGGTCTATACTACCATATCCCAAAGAGCCATGGTGTTTCCATGGTGGGGATAGGAGCTATAGGCCCTACATTACAAACCCCTTCAAACTAGACAGGGGACTAACAGTCACAAAAGAAATACAAAAACACACACTATAAATTTAAAAAACTACTCTAAGCACACACAAATGAAAGAATACACAATTATATCAATTACAATTGAAAATCTTTCACAAAGCTTTCATTAACTCCTTCCAATCATGCCAAATAGCACTGACTGGCACACACTTTCACAATCACAGTCTGGTTCTTCCATACAAAGCCATACACAATCATTCCCAACCCTTGAATTAGGGTTTTTCCTATCATAAATAGACTCCTCCTAGGAATTAGAGCTGAGTTATGGCTTGGAGCCACTTTGGTAAGGTTAAGACCTTCCTTAGTAAAAGTTGCTAGCAACTTTTTGAGCAACTTTTTCTTGCTCGAGCAAATTTTGCTCACTCAATCTCCTAAGACTATTCTAAGGTCTATTACATGGCACACTTGTGCTAAAACATCCCAAGCTCCAATTTTAAGAATATGACCATTAAAAATAAAGAGTGACCTCAGGATGGAATCATGCCTTGAGTCATTGTACCAATAGAATTGGAAAACCAACTATGACTCTAGGACCTAAGCTAGGTCTAGACACACCAAATGAGCTACAAGCTCTTATTCTAAATACAAGACTTCATTAGGAACTTCCACACACAAAAATTTAGGATTTTTGGGAGTGCTTAGAAGGGTGCTCTTGCACCATACTCCCCCTCAGCACAAACTAAGGCACTTTGGGGTCAAGAAGGGCTAGGTCTATGCCTAGCTTCTTGAACTGACTTTCCTCTATCCAAGTGTCTTCAGACTTAGGTTGACCTACCCACTTGATTAAGTGTTCCATGTACACTTGATGTCTGGTAGAATTCTTCACCCAGGATTCCAAAACTTGCTCTGCTATGGGCCGCTTCTTTGGCATGGCATTGGTGTCTATGTCCTATAGCACTCTTGACTGATCTTTAGTTTGATGTGGTGGATCACCTTTAAATAGGACCAGGTTAGCAACATTGAACACTGGTGAGATAGCTAAATTTTATCGCAAGTCCACCTTGTATGCATTTTCACCATACTTGGACAAAATTTTACAAGGCCCTACTCTTCTCATTTGGAGCTTAGTAGGAATGCCTTTCTGTATCCTTGCTTTGCTTAGGTGAAGCATCACATAGTCTCCTATCTGAAACTAAACTTCTTTTCTTCTTTCATCTACCTTAGCCTTTAGCTTATGAGTGGACTCTAGTATAGCCTTCCTGACTTGCTCTTGGACTTCCTTAATGGTTTGGGTGAAGTCTTTTGCTTGGCCACTCTTCATCTCCATGGAACCAAGGTCTCTTAGTTCACACACTCCTCTAGGGTGTCTCCCATATAGAATCACAAATGGACTCCTCCCTATGGTCCTATTCACACTATCATTGTAGGCATATTCTTCTTGAGAAATGACAAGATCCCAAGTTTTCCCATACTCCTTGGTCAAACACCTTAGCAAGTTTCCCAACACTCTATTTATAACTTCAGTTTGACCATCAGTTTGAGGATGGTATGCTGAACTGAATGAGAGATTAGTTCCTAACCTTTTCCATAAGGTTTTCCAAAAATGACCCATGAACTTTCTATCCCTATTTGACATAATGCTCAATGGGAGCCCATGAATCCTTACTATCTCTTTGAAGAAGAGATGTGCTATATAGCTTGCACCATGAGTAGTTCTACATGGAATGAAATGACTCATCTTAGAGAACCTGTCTACTACAACATAGATGCTATCCATACCTAATTTTTTTTTAGGGAGTCCAACCACAAATTCCATACTCACACACTCCCAAGGCCTATTTGGAATTGGAAAAGGTTGATAGAGCCCTGCATTGCTTGAACCTCCTTTAGCTCTTTGGCACACACCACATTTCTCAACATATCTTCTCACATCCCTTGCTAACTTAGGCCAAAAATAGTACCTTTGTACTAATGCCATGGTTTTGTTTATTCCAAAATGTCCACTTAGACTTTCATTATGCTTCTCTTGAATCATATTTTCCCTCATGGATCCTCTAGGCACACATAGATGATTGCCTTTGAACAATAATCCATTTTGAAGGGTATAGTCTGCATACTCACCATGGAAGTGGTTCTCCAACTCTTGGCAAACCTTGTAGGCTTGTGAGAAGTCTTCATCCTCCTCATATAAATTCTTGAAACCTACTACTCTAATGCTCTACAACTAAACTTCTTAGACAATCAATAGCTTCCTACTTAAGGCATCTACTACCTTGTTGAGCTGCCCCTTCTTGTGTTTGATAGTGAAGGTAAAGGATTGGAGATATTCCATCCACTTCAAGTGTCTATTGCTAATATTTTCTTAAGTATTGATATAGCTCAAGGCCTGATTATTTGTGAATACTACAAATTCTTTTGGTAGAAGGTAATGCCTCCACTTCTTGAGGGATTGTACTAATGCATATAATTCAAAGTCATAAGCTAAATACCTTTTCTTTGCTTCATTGAGCTTCTCACTGAAAAATGCCACATGCCTTCCTTCTTGGATCAACACACCCCCTATTACAACACCACTTGCATCACATTCAATAGTGAACAATTTGTCAAAAGTAGGTAAGAGTAAGATAGGTTTGGTAGCTACCTCTTGCTTCAATGTTTGGATTTCCTTATCAGCTACCTCAGTCCATTTGAACTTAGTCTTGAGTCCTCCCTTGATGGTGTCAAGCATTGGTGCACATATACCACTAAAATTTCTCACAAATTTCCTATAGAATTGGGCCAACCCATGGAAACTCCTAACTCCAGTCCCCATTTTAGGGGCAGGCCAATTCAAGATTGCCTCCACCTTGCTTGGGTCCATTTTCAAAGTACCCTTGGACACCACAAATCCCAAGTAAACTAGTTTTTGCTGCATGAACTCACATTTGTCTAGGTTGATAGCCAATTTTTCCTCATGTAGTCTCTTCAAAACCAACCTTAAGTGCTCAAGGTGCTCTGCTTTAGTTTTTCTATAGATGAGTATGTCATCTAGATACATCACTACAAATCTGCCTATGAAGTCCTTCAAGACCTCATTCATCAACATCATGAAGGTGCTTGGGGCATTGGTAAGACCAAATGGCATGACAAGCCATTCATATAACCCATCTATGGTTTTGAAAGCAGTCTTCCACTCATCACCTTCCTTACTTCTTATTTGGTGATAACCACTTTTGAGATCTAGCTTGGAAAAATACATAGCCCCTCCTAGACAGTCCATCAAATCCTCTATCCTAGGAATTGGAAATCTATACCTAATAGTTATCTAGTTGATGGCCCTTGAATCCATGCAAAGTCTCCATTTTTCTCCTTTTTTGGATGCCAAGACCACCGGGACTGCACAAGGACTAATACTTTTCTCGATCAGTCCTTGATCCAATAATTCTTGCACTTGTCTTACCACTTCTTTATTTTGGTCAGGGGTAAGCTTGTAGGCTGCTTTGTTAGGTAGAGATGCACTAGGTAAAAAGTCTATTTGATGACTTATGGCCCTTCTTGGAGGTAGTGTTGTAGGTGCTCCATCACTCACTATGTCCTTAAACTCTTCTAACATCTACTTCACCTCTAAAGGTGTCTCTACCTGCAACTTCTTTTCATCCTCCTTTGGCTTCACCATAATGGCACATCCCACTATCTCATCATCATGCAATGCATGTAGGAACTCTTTAGCACTACTAAGAAACACACTAGGTTTCTTAGAAGTTCCTTCTTCATTCTCTGTTAAAGATTGAATCTTGAATGTCCTTCGATCTTTCTTGAAGGCAATGGAGTTCTCTTCTCCATCATAGAGCACTTTCCTATCAAATTTCTAGGGTCTTCCCAATAAGAGATGGCATGCATCCATGGGCAGGACATCACAAAGAACCTTGTCCTTATATTCTCCAATGGAAAAATCCACCCATGTCTGCTCATTTACTAACACACTCTGCTCCTAATTCAACCAAGTCACCTTGTAAGGGTTTGCATGGGGAATCTTTGTAATTTTAAGCTTCTTTGCTACTTCATTTGATATGATGTTGTCTGTTGACCCTAAATCCACTATAACCTTGCAAACTTTGCCTTGAATCTTACATCTAACTCTGAAAAGAGCCCTCATTTTCTTGGGTTCTCCTTGGGTAGGTTGTCTTATGAGCACTCTCCTAAGCATCAAGTTTTCTCCCATCTTTGATTCCAACTTGCTTACCTCATTGGTGCATAAGCTACTACCATCTTCTTGGGCATTGGCTACCCTCTTTTCACTGCTTGATTTGAGGTGCTTCTTAGGACACCTATAGTAGGGTGTCCAAGCTATCCACATTGATCGCACTTCATAGTGGTAAAGTAGGAACTACTTCTTCCTGCACCTCTTCCTCTATTTCCCTGAGATCCTCTTTCTCTACTAAAAGATCCTCTTGTGTTGGTCTCTGAAACTTGTTCTAGAAGTCTATTCTCCCCTTGGCTTCTTGAGTCCCCTCCTCTACCACTAGTACCTCCTCTTTGACCCCCTCTAGAGTCTCTACCTCTTCCTGTGTTCTTTGAGTTAGGTTCTTGCTTCCTTCTTTGTTTATCTTCTAGCTTTTGTCCCATATGCTGACATCCAAGTACTATGGTAGGAGTAAACAAATTCATCTCCTCTACTATACACCATTTCAATCCACTTAGGTACCTTTCCACCTTGATGCTCTTCTCTTCCTTGACTTTGGATCTTAAGCTCAACTTATGAAAATCTTTGGTATAGGTGGCCACATCCATCTCCTTCAATTTGAGGTTCAATCTTCTTCTATGCTATTGAATCTCATAGTCTGTAGGTAAGTATGCCTCTCTTACCTTATTCACCATAGCCTTCCAATTAGAAATAGGGTTCTTACCCTCTTTCTCCCTTTCCTCTTGCAGGTAGTTACACCAGGTTAAAGATTGGCCTCTCAACCTAGACTTGGACACTTTGACCTTTTGTGCATCAGAGATATCTTCACATTCAAAGTGATTCTCCATGCCCTCAATCCATTGCATCACAAGATCTTTATCCATTCTCCCAGTAAGTAATGGGACACCTTCAAGTGCCTTGCCGGTGATGGCCTTCAAAGCTTTCAGAAATTTCTCATCTTGGGTTGGAGGATCAGGTGTGGGCACATCATCATCAATAGTCTTTTCTTTCTCCTTGGCATCATGTTCCTCCATCCTATCATTCACTTTATCTGCCTTTTCTTGGACATCATCCAAGAGTTGTTCCATTTGAACTAATCTTTCTTGCAGGAGTCTATTGGCTTCCTCCTGATCTTCCACCTTCTTAGCAAGCTCTGCATTACTCATCATATTCTTCTTGTGAGATGATCCAACTGACTCCTCTGGAGGTTGAAACATTCACTATCCACTTCCTAAGCCTTAATAGGCTCTGATACCAATCTGATGGGGAGATTGGGATAGACTAGCTAGTCTATGCTCCCTGATCCTTAGTTAGGATCCCAGTGTACTCTTGACACCCACTATGGTCTATAGGATTCCTATTCACTCTAGGATCCCCTAAACTAGCCCAATCTTTCCACCAAGTGTAGCTATTCTTCTTGCAAGCTTGTTAGCATTCTTCCTAGATTCATTCCCTTGCTTAGGCCTATAAGGGTTTCCAAGGCTCAATCAAATCGACAAGCTCTGATAGGGTTAAATTTGTGTTTTAAGTTGTTTTTGTATCATATTAAGAAACTCCAAGGTGTTAGTGAAGATGGGTTGATACCTGATTGCATAGTTTCTTCACAAAATAGGGCTACTAGAGAGAGCCCCAATTAGGCCTCCTTCTCAGGTTTGTAGGATTTTTGACCCTTTTCTTCCATAGAACCAAAGCTTCTATTCCAAAGGAACCTCTACTCAAATGCACAACCCTCAAGGATTTTTGGGGTTTTGGGTCTCCAACTGTCCATACAATGCTTCCACCAGAGATGAGGGTTTTTAGGGCTTTTTAGGCCTCTCAGAGTCACAGGGCTTATCTATCTTGAAAAACACCTCTAATAGATTGCTAAAGCTCTCTCCTTCACAAAAATGAACCTTAATTCATGTCTCTTGCCTCCCTCAAAAGGGCTAGTCTTGAAACTCACTCCCTTGTCTTCTAAAGCTCCTTCTCTGTTGACCGCACCTAGTTGGGTACTGCTTCGTCTCGCCTAGGGCTTGGTCATATAATTGTTTACACATGCTATCTAGGGCCTTTCTTGCACATATATATAGGGTAGGTTCTATACTACCATATCCTAGAGAGCCATGGTGTTTCCATGGTGGGGATAGGAGCTACAGGCCCTACATTACAAACCCCTTCAAACTAGACAGGGGACTGGCAGCCACAAAAGAAATACAAAAACACACACTAGAAATTAAAACAACTAATCTAAGCACTCAAAAATGAAAGAATATAAACTGATATCAATTAAAATTGCAAATCTTTCACAAAACTTTCATTAACTCCTTCCAATCATGCCAAATAGCACTAACTGACACACACTTTCACAGTCACAGTCTGGTTCTTTTGTACAAAGTCATACATAATCATTCCCAACCCTTGAATTAGGGTTTTTCCTATCATAAATAGAATCCTCCTAGGGATTAGAGCTGAGTTAGGGCTTGGAGCCACTTTGGTAAGGTTAAGACCTTCCTTAGTAAAATTTGCTAAGCAACTTTGAAAAGTTGCTAGCAACTTTTTGAGCAACTTTTTCTTGCTCAAGCAACCTTTGCTCACTCAATTTCCTAAGACCATTATAAGGTCTATTACATGGAACACTTGTGCTAAAACATCCCAAGCTCCAATTTTAAGACTATGACCATTAAAAATAGATAGTGACCTCAGGATGAAATCATGCCTTGAGTCACTATAGGAATAGAATTAGAAAACCAACTATGACTCTAGGACCTAAGCTAGGTCTAGACACACCAAATGAGCTCCAAGCTCTTATTCTAAATACAAGCCTTCATTAGGCACTTCCACACACAAAAATTTAGGACTAGTGGGAGCCCTTAGAAGGGTGCTCCTGCACCACTCTCTCTCTCTCTCTCCTCCCTTCTTGATTTTCACTCTCTCCATCTATTCCCTCTTAATCAACCTCTTTCTCTCTTAACCCATTTTTTTTCTTCCTCATCTCTCTCCCCTATCTTTTTTTTCTCTCCTCACTTTTATTTATTTATTTTTATTTAGGATTTTTCTTAGGGAAAAATAACCTTTTTTTATAAAACTAAAACCCGTATGGGTTTAATAAGATTAAAACCCATATAGTTTTTATAAGACTATAAATTTTGGGTGCATTTAACACTAATATGAACATTGGGCATTTATCTTAATAGAAATCAAATGGGTTTTGAGTAAACTTAACCCGTATGCATTCTATTGAGATAAATTACATTGTCAACTACCAAAAAATATGTTTTGTAACTTGTTCAAGGACCCACTCTGATTGCTCACAATTTTCTTGGACATTATCAGATAGTGTAAGACATGATTTTGTCACATATGAGTTCAAATGATTGAATTTTCTTACCTTTTTGTTTTCTCAATGTTATTTGTTTCGTTAATAATTTTGATTATAAAAACATTATGCTAATTTTTAGTTGTTTTGGTGATTGATTTTATAATTGTTTTGTGACACATGTTTACAAAATGATACTATTTAGGACAATCAATATTAACAATGGGAAAGAACAAGAGAGGAACAATTGAGAAACAAGAGGAAACAAATGAAAGATAAAGGGAGTGTATGAGGAGATTACATGAACAAAAAACAATGGAAGGATAAGGTACATCATCTACACCATGTTAATTTGGTGTACCAAGTGAACCTAATGAAATTGATCAAGAAATCATAGTGAATGATCAATCAAATGATGAATATACACCAATTAAATTTGATGTGATTAATGTATCTAACAAACCTAATGAAAATGAAGAGTATGCACTTAATTTGAAGCCAATGCTTGAGAAAATTCAGAATGAACTTGTAGAAGAATTGTTAAAACAATATGGAATAACTTTTTTGAAATCTTAAATCAAACTATAAGATGCCAATTAGTTTTTGAAATGGTTAAAAATCTAAAATTTAGAGAGACAATTAAAATTTTGGAGTTGAGATCATCCAAAAATAATAGTGAAAGAACTATTCTAAGAAACCTATTTGATGCATATCAAGTAGTTTGATAATATTACTCAACATGTTATCACATCAACCATAATGAGAAAAAATGAAAAAAGGTTATTTAATAATAAGAACAAGTAATTAGCTAAAGATAAGTATAATTGATGTAACATAGACCTTGCTATAGATTTTTCCTAGGCCCTCCTAGAATCAAAGGGGCTAATATCCTAGTCTCAAGGGTGCTAACCTAGTCCCCTTCTAAGAAGTCTCAAACTCCTCCTTTCCCCATTCAGTCTATGACACCAAGAATTTGATAAAGCTCACTGCTCTAAGAACTTCTCTATTTTATTCTAGCATTGATCACCTCTATATGAAATAGAAATGAAACCCATACTCATCCTCAAGTGGAGAGGAGGATGTTTCATGATTCTGAAATGGTTTCCATCCACCCATTATCTTATTACCATAAAAAACACTCCTATCGCTAATAGGATTAGCTCATTGTTTGGCCTAAAAAGGCTACAAGGGTTTGTAGGCCTAATTCACCTCTTCTTGCTAATAACGTCCAATTTCTATGAAATAGGCACCCAAATAGTTATAGATTCAAGTACCCTTTTGGAAGGGATTGAAGATTTTGTAGGTCTTCCTTCCCCACACTATCTGTATAAGGCCTGCTAAAAATGAGTCTATTTTCAAGGGTTTGAGAACTCACTGTCTAAACTAGTGAGGGTTTTCTAATCTCTCTTATACCTGCCTTCCTCTAAAGCTCCTCACTATTGGAAATTCTTGAAAATATATCAGACCTCCTCTCCACATCATTTGATTGAGGCTTTGAATGCCCTCAATCACTCCATTAGTACTACAACAACATACTAACCCCTAACCATACATTGATAGCTTGCCTAGGGCATCAATTTATAAATGCATCCTAAACTTTCTAGGGCCCCTCCTTTGCACAACATATGTTACAAGGAGTCTAGACACAAATCCCAAGGACCCATATGGATTGTACAATGGGAGAGTGATCTAGCACTCCATTTTCCAAAGCTTCGTGAGGACCAACCTGAGACAGGCTAAAACAAGAAAAATAAAGAAAACTAATCTATAACTAAAAAAAAATGAAAACTAATTGTTCTAAGAATCCCAATACATCAATAAAAAACACATGCAAACATTACAATGGATTATTCAATCCATTTTGAAACTTTGTCAACACAAAAATTTGTTTACTGTCAAAAGTTACACACAGTCTATCTCCTACCAGTCTTGATCTCTATACTGCTCACATCCCAATGCTTAAGATTAGGGTTTTCAAGGCTTAAATATCCCCCTCCTTAGTGTTAGGGCCCATAGATCAGGATATAAATCTTATTATCTAGTTACAAGCTTTTTCAAGAAAGACTATCATGACAACTTTAAAAGTTGTCAAGCAATATTTTGATGGATTGCCAAACCACCAACTTAAATATCTTGGGCACTTAACCCTGATCCATCTAGGGTCTTAAAGACCATCACATCCTCCTAAAACATTAGAGAGGCCACTATTTTCAATTCTAGAAACACTGTCCTATGACAAACAACCTAGCAAAATTATCTTATACTATTGCAACTGGGCTCAAAAGACACTCCAAGGATATAGGAAGAACAAGACAAGAAGACCAAACACTGACTAACACACTAAAGGGACTAACTAGTCCACTCCCTACTCTAGTGGCTTGGCTAAGGCCACTACAAGCCAAAATTTAGGAACACTAGGTACCAAAAAAACCCTACCTAGGTTCCCTCACCAATAATAATATTACAAAATGCCTTAGGGAGGGAGGAGCAAATTGAGGATCCTAACAATAATTCTCTTGGGGCATTCTTGGGTAGAATTTTATGTAAAGACAATGTTTTTATTGATACACTGAGAATATTAATTAAATTATTTTGGCATGACAACATAAAGGTTTCACCCAACCAAAGAGATGTTATTAGAAGGTGAATTGAATCTACAAATCATGAGCCACATACAATTTTTTTCAGATATGACTCAAACACAATTTTACAATAGATTCCTTCAAAGCTTTCATAAAAAAATATTTAGTCAAATATTATTTGAACTGACAAAACCCTTTATGTTAAGATTAATTGTGGATGTACTACATGTTGTAGGATGCATATTGAATTTTCCATGCATTATGATATTTAGTGTCATATATGTTGTACTTTGAACGCTAACAATGTTTTGCAGGAATGTGGTCTACAAGCACCTCGTAAGTCACCAAGAGAATTTATTTCAAGTGTACTATGCAAAAAATATGATGATTGCATTTATTATGAGATGATTTATTTGAAAGGATCTTGTGCTACATGTGGTGGTTTGCAACATTTGTAGGGATGTCTACATTTAGAGAACTCACATGAAATTGCTAAGAAATTAATTTCTTTTAGTAAATACAAGTCAATCAAATATGGGCTTAAAGATGGAAAACAATTGAAGAGATGTGGGTTAGTGAAAAAGGATATATGCATAGCTGGACTTATGAATATTTTTCAAGAGAAACTAGTTAGGAGTACATAGCGGACACACATAGAGCTCAATGGTTACATGGGAAATTCAAGTTATGTAAGGACACTTTTCCCCTTGGTACCATTATATCTATCATTTATTTTACTCAGAATTATACACTAAAACCTCAAAATAAAGTGCAACCTATATATTACCATTCTAAACAAGTTATAATTTTTTTACACATATCATTCATACATTTGCATGATAGTAAAAAGGAGGATATAAAGGTTTTAAGAGAATATTACTTTTATATCAGTGATGATCATAGTCATTCATCAAAGTTCATGCAAGGATGCTTTAATGTTTTCTATGAAAATTTAAGAGAATCAAATATAAGATACAACCAACACATAATATGGTCAGATAATTGTACCTCATAATTTAAGAACACAAGGATGTTCTATTGGTTGACTAGGATGCTTGTGATAGGTGGTGTGAAATATTTTTAGAATTTCACTGAGGCTTGATATAGAAAGGGGGAGCATGATGGTGGATGAGCATGCATGAAAAGAGCCCTTGCTAGAGAGTAATTGAAGTAATAAGGTGGTGCCAAGTTAATAGATGTAGGAATGATTATGCGATGGTGTAACTCTACAATGGGACCAGGTAATGTAGGTAAGTCAAATTTTGACAATTTTATGCAGTTAAGACCATGCCTACGGTAAACCTACCCAATTGGATGTGATCATGTTGTCAATTCATGCCCACAATGAACAAAATGAGATTTAGGCTACCTTTCAACTTTTCATTTAATGAATTTGATAGTTTTTATATAAATAATAAAACTAATGCCTCTCATAAAAGAAAATCAAGAGTCACTTGTTGTATCCAATCAAATAACCTTGAAGTAGATAGTCAAATTTAAGTGAAATAGAAAGGTTAGTAAACAAGGGTAGAATAATGTTTGGAGATCATGAAACCCTAAATAAAGAACATGTAAAATTGATAATTATAGAAGATGACCTCACATCATCACAAGGATCATACACAGAGTCAATCACACATGGGCTTAAAGATGGAAATGAGTTCAAGAGATGTGGGCTAGTGAAAAATATTATATGTGTAGGTGAAGTTATAAAGATTTTTTAAGAGAAACTAGTTTAGGAGTACATAGAACACACACATAGAGAATAATGGTTAGATGGGAAATTCAATTTATGTATCTAATTAGAAATCTAGAATAGTGAGCTCTTTCTTTCTTTCTAATTGGAATTTATACACCAAATAATTATCTTTGTCAAAATGTGCCCATTGTGGTTTTTCCTAGACTAGAAATATGAAGCATGGTCCACTCTAGGAGAGAGAGGGATGACTAACACATTACATACTACCCAATTTACCAGATCCAAAATTACTAGAACAACTTCTATAGCCATCTCAAACATGTAGAAACATATTGTCCTAAGAACCATGTGATTTTCCAATTGTATTTGTACCTCCACATGCCATGGTGGAATCAACATTCCATGTTAGATGCCACATAACTTGTGAACAATTTATGTTAGAATCCTTTACAACACATTTTTAGAATAGACCATAAACTGAACAAAACCACAACACTTAAATATACTATTTTTGGATCATGAGGAAATACCAAAACTAAGAAGAAAACCTAAATACCATTAAAATCACTTTTTAATAGCTTCAACATTTATTTACAAAGTAGAAACCTTCTACAAAGAACAATTATAGCACTATCATTTGCAACTAAAAAACTATTATTTGTAATTTTATTTCTTTGTCACTAAATCACAAACATCTAGACTACACTAAATTTCAAAAACAAGAATATAAAAATAAAGAACTAATAAAAACCAACTTCTCATGATCACATAAAATATACTTGATGTAGTGGTATTCTTGGGTATTCAACAAATTTGCATGGTGGTGTGTTGAAGTGGTTCTATGTTTCTCAGTTGTAGCTTTAATCGATGATCTCAGTTATTGAAGAGGCTCGGTCACTGAAGGAACTTGGTAAAACCTCTGGCACTCGGTGGAACTTGTACTTAGCCATGCCTGTGGTGCTGTTGGTAGTATTCTCTATTTTTCTTGTCCCCCCCCCCCCCGGAATTTTGAAGTTTTTTGTGTCTTCCTGGTTTTGGTGTTGAGTCCCTCTGCATATTCTCATGTCTTTAGGTTGCAAGTTTGGTCAAAATTGCAAAAAACCCTAAGTGCTAGGGTAAAATCCCTTTGTATGCCTTCAAAAATCCAAAAACCCTAGGTTTGATCCAAAACCCTAACCGGTCTTGAGTCCTGTTATATTTTCACGTTACCTATTTGGCTCACTAAAGTCTCAAAATCTGCATGTGCCTTTTAAAATGTTCATGTCATGTGTTTTGTGGTTAGATAAAGTTTTCGGGACCCCTTTTAATATTTCCTATCCTAAGCCTAGGTCCCCGTGGTAAATTTTTCCAAAGTAATAAATCCTTTTAACTTGTGGTTGTCGTTGCACCACTAGACTAATTGTTGTCAGATTCCCTGACATGTGGTATAGTGACAACCCCCCACCTATCCTAGCAGGCCCGTCCTCAAGGTTTGCTGGCAGTCTAAAGAGTGAATTTGATCTATGGTTGTCGTGACACCATTGGATGAAGATGCCAGAGTTTTAACATCATGCTTTCATGACAGCTGCCAATTTCTCTTAAAGGACTAATGTTTGAAGTGGGCCCTAAGTGCCAAGTCACACTGACATGTACGCTCCTAATTGGTTAAACTAAAATAAGGTGACAGTTGATGGGACTTATTAATGTTTAAAATATTTCAAGGAAGGGCCCACTCATTGGTGAACATGGCATGTTATGATTTGATGTGTGGACATGAGGTGTCAGTGGGGCCTGTTTCTTTTCCAAGGGTTATTGTCTGATAAGATCTTATGGTTGTTGTTACACTGTTGATGAAAGATGCTCGATATTTAGGTCAATGCTTCACTGACAACCGTTAATCTTATTTAATACCAAAGTCAGGGTGGGTCCTCTGATAGTTGGAACTGACTTGGTGATTGTTCATTGGCCACAGGTTTAGTGATGTGGATCCCATCAGTGGGGCCTGCAGTGAAGATTTTTAGATCTATGGCTGGTGCATGATCTCAAGGAATATTCCTACCCCATGTGATCATGCGCCATCCATTGATTTCAAATCTGACTAGTGATGGTGTTAGTGGGTCCAATGATAGGTGTTGCAGAAATGGAAGCTCCCTATTTGTGCAATTAATTTTGATCTGGTCATTGTCAGGGTTTTTGGTGCTGAGAAAGATAGTCAGAAGGGGTCCACTTGCCAATCTTTGCAACATGGTAGTTTGTGATTCGATAGAGCAGGTGATGTGTTCAGTGGGTCCTATTTTCTCTAGATGATTAAGATGTGATAGAATCTCATGGCTATTGTTACACTATTGGGGTAAGGTGCACGATGATTAAGTCCGTGGTATAATGACGACCGTTGATCTTGTCTTAAGGGAGATGCTTTGCAGTGGGTCCTCTACGCCAGGTGTTGCTGATGTGCTCTTTTTTGATTGGTTATTGACTGATGATTTGGCTAATGACTTGTCAGGGCCTAGCTAACCGTTATGTTAATATTTTGGAACCGTCTGATGCACCAGGAGAAAATGGATTGATGGCTGTGTTTTAAAATGGATCAAATGACCATTGCCACTAGTTTTCAAATGTTTCGAGGGTTTCTACAGTGTTTGGAGATAGTGCACAAAAAGAGCCATAATGTAGGATGATTTTTGGTCATGTCTAGCTTAGTTGTAGGTGATAATTTATGAAGATGATCCTGGTAGTTGTTCCAGCAGGATATTGCATCCTTGGGAGCCTCTATCGAGGAAAGATTGACAGGTGGGTCATGCATTCTCTACTGTAGCCAAAATTAACGGGGCTTTTGTGATGATTTTTTGTCCTTGGAGCTAGTACATGATCAGATTAGTTGTAGAGTTGATGATTTTTTATCTCACTGACCATGTGCTTGGAGCCTATCTTGTCTGCATTCACTATTTGTTTGAGTTAGGTGATTTTGAATTATTGCTTTGAATGATCATCAAGTGTTTGTTGCAATCCTTGAGATAAAAGGATTTTTCATAATCATTCAAAGGCATTGGGAGTTAGGTGTTCAGAACCTCTTGCTTGGTGAGCCCTATTCTTGGTTAGGGTTGTAATAGTTTTGTTTCAGTGCTTGTTAATGAGAGATAAAAGTTGCAGGTCTAAGCTATAGTTTGCAAGCATGGTTTTTTATGACTGATTGTATGCACAAAAAGGATTCATCATACTTAATACAAATATATGATTCTTCTCTCTCCTCTATGTCAAGTTAGGTAGGCTTTGAGCTTTCTAGTTCATTACATATTGTTTTATGTATGTATCTTCATTCTTGAGTTCTGATCTAGGATTGGATTAAATGATGCTCTAGATGGGTATGAGTTTACTATTGTCTACATAAGGATTCTTTGTAAGTAGTAAGGATTGTGGTAAATGTATTTATGGCTATGAATCTCAGATATTGTTTGGTATGTGTATCTCTTGTGTCTAAGAAATCTTGCCCAATGGATGAGGCACTAGCCTAAATGAATAAGCTCTCTTGTTAACATATACTGATTGAAGTTGTTGCAATCCAAATCCTAAAATCAAGAACCATTTTAAGTTTTAAATCTTTGGTTGTGTGGTTTTGTTACCCCATAGCAATGGATAGTCAATGAATGTAAGTTTGGCATTTAGTACTTTCTTGCTATCATTTGTTATATCAACCAAGACTTTGGTGTGTAAGGTATAGTTTTCACTAGGTTAGGTGCACCCACCTTGGTTTTGCAGAGCCAGAAGTGAAGAGGGCAGTCTTGTCCCTATAGTTGGTCCAATTACCCTAAGATCCTTTTACATTTTGGAACTAACCACTCCTAAAATCTATCTGAGGGTATATTGGTAGCCTAAGAGCATAAGCCATTTTGAAAACACCAACAAGATGGTGACTCTCCTAGGGATATGTTACACAAGGCTATAATAACCAGTAGGTCATCATTGGAAACACAGGGTTATTCTTGCCCCTTGTCCTGTCAAACTCATTAGGATACTTGTTAGTGAGGAAATAGTGTTTTAAGATTCCCAATATACTTGGGTGGCAACTCAATCATCTCTATAGTAGTTCTAGTCAGTAGATTATTTATAGGATGAGTTACAAAGGCACTAGGTCTCAGAGAAAGGAGCATCCTAAAGATAGATTGGAAGAAGGTGTTCCAAGAGCTTCTAGGCCTAGTCAGGCAAGGGGGGGAAGGAAGAAAAGAAATATGTCTCATACTTGGAGACATAAAGAGGATACAAGACAAGAAAATCAAATCAAGCCAAGTTAAGAAGAAAATGTCTCAGAATATGAAGAGGCTATTGATTTGGGGTTGAACTAGTATGAGGACCAGTTTCAAGTGGGAGATGATGAATCTAAGACTACTCTCCCATAATCAAAAGAAATCTTTGAAGAAGTTTATGAGTTGGAAAGAAGAATCCAAGAATAGGTTGCTATCAGATAGCAAAGAGAAAAAGATAAAGAGGACAAAGTAAGACAGGCCATGATAAGGGCTGATCAGTTAAGAAGACAACTCTCAAACCTAGAAGCTATAAATCATGTTCCTATGCCTAAACAGACAAGTGAACTACCTGTTGTCCATCAAACATTTCAAACAAGGAATCCTAGAGATAAAGGAAAAAAAAGAGTTGTTGGAGTTATAATCAATGAACATGTTAATGATGAGGACCCTTTAGATCAAGAGTTGAGATTAGATGCAGATCTTGAGAAGGCTAGAAAGGAGAAAGAAATATGGGCCAAAGAACTTGAGAAAGTAGAATTGGAGGCTACTATTGCAGAAATGAGGAAGAAGATTGAGTTTCTCAAGCATACTTTAGGACCTTCAAATGTTGTTGTTTCTTCTTTAGGACAAGGTGGAAATCATGGTAACCTTGCAACTCAAACAAAAGGCATCCCATCATTGGGTGTTGCTAAAATTTTTGTTGTTTCAAACACAAGGACATCTACATCTGAAGGAATGGATCCACCTCAAGGAGGTCTTATTCATGAAAGGTACAAACAACTTATCTTTTTTGGTATTCCTGGTTATCCTAATGCAATTCCTGATGAAGTTAGAAAGAAGCTCCATAAATTTGTTGGAAACAATGTCATCACATGTGAGGAACATCTAAAGAACTTTATTGATGTAATAGATGATTATAATATTGATCCTGATGATGTTGTAATGAAGTTATTTGTACAATCTCTAACCGAGGATGCTAGGGACTGGTTTAGAGGATTGCCCCATGCCAGTATAGGGTCTTGGAATGAATTTAAGAATTGTTTCAAGGAACATTACAGTGATAAAACAAATGAGGGTTTTATTTTGAATGAATTCAATAACATAAAGAAAAATCAGAATGAAGATGTTCTTGAATTTAATATAAGATTCCAAAAAGCTATGCATAGGCTCCTACAAGTTATTAGATTAGATGATAGGGTGTGTCTTGTGACATACTTAAATGCTTTTGATGCAAAGATGGGGTATCTTTTAAGGGATAAGAACCCTAGAAATCTTGAGGAGGCTTACAAGTTGGATATTAACATAGAGAGAAATAGAAGAATATCAAGAAAATTTGGGAGAAGAGATGATTGTAGGCCTCAAATACAAAATAAGAAAGAGATGGTAAGGTCTGCAAGCTTTAAACCCAAAGAGGAGGATAATCTAAAACAGATTCTAAATGCTTTAGAAGATCTGAGGCCTAATGAAAAAAGAAACAATAGGGCTATGACTAATGACTAGTCAACTTCTAATAATTTTAGCAGATAGGCAAGAATGCAAAATTACCCATACAATACTCAGTGGAAAGATGGAAAGCCCATTTTTCTAGCTAAGAGGGATAGGCCTGATGATAGGATCCCTGATCCTTTGTAGAGAAATTTAGTTAATATGAGTGATGATGTCCCATGGTGTGCCCTAAATCTATCTAAGAACTAGGAACAAGGTGAGCAGTATGATAAGAATGGTTGTGCAATGACTTCTTCACATGCATGGGATGAGGTTGACTCCACTAATAAAATTGAGAATCAAGATGTTGTTGTCTCTCAAGCTAGAAATGAGGTTTTCCATCAGCAAGTTTTCTACGATGAAGAGGAGGAAGAATTTGATGATGTTGGATGTGGTGCAATGAAATGTGAGGAACATGTTTCCTTAAGGTGACCTTCTGATGAGGAAATTGCTCAAATCACTGTAGACATGGTCACTCAAGCCAAGAGAAATTACAATTTGAGAAATAGGACAATTGGAAATACAATTGGTAAGCTGGGTAGCATGTTTATCAAGAGATCAGAAAGGAGTACACAACAACCTAAGGAAAAGGGGAAAGGTGCTGATGTTGTTAGCCAGGTGAAAATAAAAAAGAAGATTGGGCCTATTGCAATACTTAAGGGTAAAGCAAGGACATTAGAAGTAGTTGTTCCAATACTTCAGAAGGGAGATGAGTCTCTACACAAAGATAAATCTAACTTGGTTGTCCGAATAGAGGATAAAGATGTCATTGTTTTTAAGGGGGACATGGATGACCAGAAATATGTTCCCATTGATATGACTAAATTGCTTTCACAAATGACTGTCAAAGTTCCACTTTTGGAAATAATGAGGATAGAAGAACATAAGGTGAAGGCTTTGGATTGGGTAAATGGTGCTTCTTCTATAAAAGTCCAAGGGATGAGTAGAAGTGATAAGCATGTGGCTTCTTTAGATGACATACTTGATAGTAAAAATGAAGAAATCATCTCTAAGATTCCTCAGATATTTTTGGATGCAAATGTTGTAAATACTGCATCAAGGATTGTTGATCCTTTCTTCTCGTCTCTTATGATAAATGGCAAATTGTTGAAGAATTGCATGATTGATTCTGGGGCATCAAATACTGTCATGCCTGCAAAGATCATGAAGTCACTGGGACTGAAAGTTGATACACCTCATGGAAGATGCCAAGCTATGGACTCAAGAGAGGTGCCAGTTATTGGTACCATTAAGGCTATGCCTTATAAATTAGCAACATTTCCTGACAAGCAGCTAACTATGAGTGTTCTAGTGGTTGATATCCCTCCATAGTATGGGATGCTATTATCTAGGAGATGGAGTGCTTCTATGGGAGGAAGTATCCAATGTGACTTGTCTTTTGCTACTTTTGACATTGGAGGAGAAAGTGTGAAGGTGTCAAGGGAAACTAGAACTCCACATATGATTGAGGAGAATGAAGATGATAACATGAATTGTTTTGTGGACACTGACATTGGTTCTTTCCAAGTTCAGGAGAAAGGGGTGCAAGAAAAGGTCAAGCCTATCCCTCTGGATGATGATGAGGAAAACATGGTAGAAGGTAATGTCTTATGGACCTTATATTTTGATGGAGCAAGTTCAAAGGAAGGTGCTGGAGCAAGAGTGCTATTGATATCCCCAAATGGTAAAACTTTTAAGTTTTCTTTCACTCTCTTGTTTCCTTGCACAAATAATGTTGCTGAAGATGAGGCCCTACTGATTGGTTTGAGACTAGCATCAAGACATGGTATTAAACATCTTAGGGTGATTGGTGATTTTGAGTTAGTAATCTCTCAGATTAGATCAAAGTATGCATCAAAGAATCAAAGACTGAAACAATATAGAAATGTTGTTTGGGATGAAATTGAAGGTTTCAGTGCTTTTGGTATTGATTGGGTGGATAGAAGCCAAAATAGGATGGCTGATTTATTGGAAAACATAGCATTGAGGCTAGAGGATATCACTTTTTTAGGGATATCTGAAATTGAGTTTATGTCTAGGCCTTCTATCCCAGACAATGTTGAAAATTAGCAAGTATTTTCTGATGATCAGAATATACTAATATTCTTGCAGTGTGAGTCTCACTTTGGTGGTCAGGAGATGGATTTCAGCACTTATGTTGACATAAAAAATGGGAAAGAAAATGTTCTTGGGAAAGAAGTTTTGCAATTGAAGTCAAATAGGATCCCAAGGGGATTGGTTGCTCTTGAGAGAGCATTTGATAATAAAGAAAGGGCTTGTTTTACTAAATTTGTTGATAAGATCAATGATTTGGAGGAAATAAATCTAGGAACAAGTCAAGTAACCAAAAATGTTTATATAGGTAGGTGTTTGTCCCCAAGAACTAGAAAAAATCTGATTGACCTTCTCAAAAAATTTAGACATGTTTTTGCATGGTCTTATGATGATTTGAAATCCTATAGAGAAGATCCGTTCCAACATGAGATACCACTGAAAGAAGGTACCAAACCTTTTAGGTAGAAATTAAGACCTGTGAATCCTACCTCGGCACCAAAAATGCAGGATGAACTCAAAAAGATGATAGACGCTGGGATCATCAAACCTGTCAAACATTCTACTTGGGTGTCAAACTTAGTTCCAGTCAAAAAAAAGAATGTTGACATTAGGTTGTGTGTGGATTTTAGAAATTTGAATGTCAATTCTTTGAAGGATAATTATGGTTTGCCGAACATGGAAAATATGCTATAGAGGGTTACTGGATCAGAGCTAATGTCCATGGTGGATGGCTTCTTTGGATATAATCAGGTCATGGTCAAGGAGTCAGAACAGTTTAAGACTGCATTCACTACCCCCTGGGGAACATATGTTTATGTTAGAATGCCCTTTGGTTTGACAAATGCTAGAGCTACTTTTCAGAGAGCCATGGATGTGGCCTTTGTAGACTTTATAAAAAAGTTTTTGGTAGTATATCAGGATGATCTCACAACATATTCAGAGAAGAAAATGCAGCATTGTGAGCATCTTGAGAAGATTTTTATTAGGGCTTTGGAATATGGGGTTTCTTTGAATCCTAAAAAGTGTGCTTTTGGTGTTGTGGAGGGAAAACTCTTGGGACATATTGTGTCTAAGGATGGAGTGAGGATTGACCCTGAGAGGGTTATGGCTATAGATAGGCTCTCCCCACCTAGAAATGTTAAAGGAATATAATCCTTCTTTGGGCAGGGCAAATTTCTAAGGAGATTTGTTACAAATTTTGCAAAAATTAGTATCCCCATCTCTAGAATGTTGAAAAAAGAGGCAAAGGTTGAATGGAGTGAAGAAGTAGATGAATCTTTTAGAAGTATCAAAAAACCCATCAAAGATGCTCCAGTTTTAAGAACACCTGATTATGGTAAGCCCATGCAGATTTTTTCTTTTGCCTCTTGTCATACTGTTGCAACAATTTTATTGCAGAAGAATTTAGATGGATATGAACAACCCATATCAATTTTTAGCAAATCCCTACAAGCAACAGAACTAAAATATGACATTACTAAGAAGTAGGCTTATGCCCTAGTCAAAGTAGTCAAGGCTTTTAGATGTTACCTTGTAGGAGCTAAGGTGGTTGCTTATGTTCCTAGTGCTGTAGTTAAGGATATATTGGTACAACAAGAGGTTTCAAGGAAAAGATGTAGATGGATCAACATGATCCAAGAATTTAACATTGACATCTAGGTTACAAAGTTGATAAGAGGCTTAGGTCTTGCAAAGTTAATGGCACAAAGCAACTTAGTTGCCAATCATGTAAATATGTTAGAAGAAGAACAAAGGCCATATATTTGTGATATGGATTACTGTGACTAGTACAAGGATGTTGTTCATTACTTGCAGAAATTGGTTTTTCCCCTTAAAAAAGGATGAAAACAAAAGGAGAACTATCAAGTTGCAATCTGCAAGGTATGCTATTATACATGGTAAATTGTGGTGGAGAAGCAATGAAGGAGTATTGCTAAAGTGCTTAGACCATGAGAGATCCAAAGCCTTGTTAGATGAATTGCACCAAGGTGTTTGTGGAGGGCACTATATGGAAAAGACCATAGCTCACAAGATTCTTAGTTCTAGATTTTGGTGGCCTACAATTTTTAAGGATGCATATCAGTTTGTAAGAAAATGTGATGCATGTCAAAGATTTGCTGGTAAGTTAAAATTTAATGGAAATTTGCCACTCAGGCCTGTTGCAGTTCAGGCTCCTTTCCAGAAGTGGGGTATAGATTTTATTGGAGAGATTCCAAACAAGTCTAGTGGTGGACATTCTTATATACTGGTGGTAACAGACTATTTTACCAAGTGGGTTGAAGTTATCCCTCCTAGAAAGGCTACTAGCAAAGTTGTGACAAATTTTGTAATGCAAAATATTCTTACCAGATTTGGTTGCCTAGAGGTAATTGTGGTTGATAATGCAATGTGTTTTAGATCACAAGAGTTTAATGATTTTTGTCAACAGTATGGGATACACATTTCATTTTCTTCTCCATATCATCCACAAGGAAATGGCCAGGCTGAGTCTAGTAACAAAAGTCTAATTAAGATTCTCAAGAGAGTATTGGATAAAAATAAGAAAGCTTGGGACTCAAAGTTATGGTTGGCATTGTGGGATGATAGGGTAACTGTAAAGAAGGCCATAGGTTGTGCTCCCTTTGATTTAGTGTATGGGATAAGTGCTAGATTGCCTCAAAATAATCTATGGCAGATGTATAAGTTTATCCAGGCATATGATGAAGATTTAGATGATGAGATGAGGGTAATAATGGATGAGTTGATCCAGTTGGATGAGGTAAGGAGAGATGCACATGAAAGAAATGAAAGATTCTAGAGGCAGTGTAAGGATCTGTTTGATAAAAGGGCTACTCAAAGAAGTTTTGAAGCAAATGATCTTGTTCTGATGTGGAATGCAAGATTAGAAGATAAAGGAAAGCATAGGAAGTTTGATCCTATCTGGTTGGGCCCTTATCTTATTGAAAACAAATGGGGAATAGATTCTTATGTCTTGAAGGATTTGATTGGTGGTACTTTGGAATTGCCTGTTCATTGAAAATTCCTAAAGTTTTACTTCTCCTGAAGTATCTTTTCCATGAGCAGTAGTTTAGGTTTTCCTCTGTATAGTCATGTTGTTTTTGGGTCGAAGTTTTGATTTGGTCTGCTCTTCCAGGAGATTCTAGTTTACTCATTGTATCTGTAGGAGATACACATCCTTGAGTATGAGCCACTATTGGTAGTATTCTCTATTTTTTCCTATCCCCCCCAAAATTTTGAAGTTTTTTGTGTCTTCCTAGTTTTGGTGTTGAGTCGCTCTACATATTCTCATGTCTTTAGGTTGCAAGTTTGGTCAAAATTGTAGAAAACCCTAAGTGCTAGGGTAAAATCCCTTTGTATGCCTTCAAAAATCCAAAAACCCTAGGTTTGATCCAAAACCCTAACCGGTCTTGAGTCCTATTATATTTTCACATTACCTTTTTGGCTCACTAAAGTCTCAAAATCCACATGTGCCTTTTAAAATGTTCATGTCATGTGTTTTGCGGTTAGACAAAGTTTTTGGGACCCCTTTTAATATTTCCTATCCTAAGCCTAGGTCCCCGTGGTAAATTTTTCCAAAGTAATAAATCCTTTTAACTTGTGGCTGTTGTTGCACCGCTAGACTGACTGTTGTCAGATTCCCTAACATGTGGTATAGCGACAACTCACCACCTATCCAAGCGGGCCCATCCTCAAGGTTTGCTGGTAGTCTAAAGAGAGAATTTGATCTATGGTTGTCGTGATACCATTGGATGAAGATGCCAGAGTTTTAACATCATGCTTTCGTGACAGCTGTCGATTTCTCTTAAAGGACTAACATTTGAAGTGGGCCCTAAGTGCCAAGTCACGTTGACATGTACACTCCTGATTGGTTAAAGTGAAATGAGGTGGTGGTTGATGGGACTTATTAATGTTTAAAAGATTTCAAGGGCCCACTCATTGGTGAACGTGGCATGTTATGATTCGATGTGTGGACATGAGGTGTCAGTGGGGCCTATTTCTTTTCCAAGGGTTATTGTTCGATAAGATCTTATGGTTGTCGTTACACTGCTGATGAAAGATGCTTGATATTTAGGTTAGTGCTTTAGCTACAATCATTAATCTTATTTAATACCGAAGTCAAGGTGGGTCCTCTAATAGTTGGAACTGACTTGGTGATTGTTCATTGGCCACGGGTTTAGTGATGTGGATCCTGTCAGTGGGGCCTGTAGTGAAGATTTTGAGATCTATGGCTAGCGCATGATCTCAAGGAATATTCCTACCCCATGTGATCATGCACCATTCATTGATTTTGAATCTGATCGGCGATGGTGTTAGTGGGTCTAGTGATAGGTGTTGTAGAAATGGCGGCTTCCTATTGGTGCAATAAATTTTGATCTAGTGGTTGTCAAGGTTTTTGGTGCCGAGAAAGATAGTCAGAAGGGGTCCACTTGCCAGTCTTTACGACATGGTAATTTGTTATTCGATAGAGCAGGTGATGTGTTCAGTGGGTCCTATTTTCTCTGGATGATTAAGATGTGACAAAATCTTGTAACTGTCATTACACCACTGGGGTAAGGTGCATGATGATTAAGTCTACGGTATAATGTCGACCGTTGATCTTGTCTTAAGGGAGATGCGTTATGGTGGGTTCTCTATGCCAAGTGTTGCTAATGTGATCTTTTTTGATTGGTTGTTGACTGATGATTTGGCTAATGACTTGTCGGGGCCCAGTTGTCTATTATGTTAATATTTTGGAACCGTCTGATGTACCAAGAGAAAATGGATCAATGACTGTGTTTTAAAATGGATTAAATGACTGTTGTCGCTAGTTTTCAAATGTTCCAAGGGTTTCTATAGGGTTTGGAGATAGTGCATTGAAAGACCCATAATGCAGGACCATTTTTGGTCATTTCTAGCTCAGTTGCAGGTGAGAATTTATAAAGATGATCCTGGTAGTTGTTCTAGTAGGATATTGCATCCTTGGGAACCTCTGCTGAGGAAAGATTGACAGGTGGGTCACGTGTTCTCTGCTGTAGCCAGAATTAATGGGGCTTTTGTGATGATTTTTTGTCCTTGGAGCTGGTACATGATTGGATCAGTTGTAGAGTTGATGATTTTTTATCTCACCGGCCATGCGCTTGGAGCCTGTCTTGTCTGCATTCACTATTTGTTTGAGCTAGGTGATTTTATATTGTTTCTTTGAATGATCATCAAGTGTTCGTTGCAATCCTTGAGATAAAAGGATTTTTCATGATCATTCAAAGGCATTGGGAGTTAGGTGTTCAGAACCTTTTTCTTGGTGAGCCCTATTCTCGGTCAGGGTTGTAATAGTTTTGTTTCAGTGCTTGTTAATGAGAGATAAAGTTGCAGGTCTAAGCTATAGTTTGCAAGCATGGTTTTTTATGATTGATTGTATGCACAAAAAGGATTCATCATACTTAATACAAATATATGATTCTTCTCTCTCCTCTATGTCAAGTCAAGTAGGCTTTGAGCTTTCTAGTTCATTACATATTATTTTATGTATGTATCTTCATTCTTGAAATCTAATCTAGGATTGGATTAAATGATGCTCTAGATGGGATATGAGTTTACTCTTGTCTACATAAGGATTCTTTGTAAGAAGTAAGGATTGTGGTAAATGTATTTATGGCTATGAATCTCAGATATTGTCTGGTATGTGTATCTCTTGTGTCTAAGAAATCTTGCCCAATAGATGAGGTACTAGCCTAAATGAATAAGCTCTCTTGTTAATATATACTGATTGAAGTTGTTGCAATCCAAATCCTAAAATCAAGAACCATTATAAGTTTTAAATCTTTGGTTGTGTGGTTTTGTTACCCCATAGCAATGGATAGTCAATGAATGTAAGATTGGCATTTAGTACTTTCTTGCTATCATCTATTATATCAACCCAGATTTTAGTGTGTAAGTTATAGTTTTCACTGGGTTAGGTGCACCCACCTTAGTTTTGCAGAGCCAGAAGTGAAGAGGGTAGTCTTGTCCCTATAGTTGGTCCAATTACCCTAAGATCCTTTTACATTTTGGAACTAACCACTCCTAAAATCTATCTAAGGGTATATTGGCAGCCTAAGAGCATAAGCCATTTTGAAAACACCAAGAGGTGCTTGGTTGATGTTCTGATACTCGGTGATGCTTGTGGTGCTCGGTCGATGTGCTTTCTCAGTGATGCCTAGCATGCTCGATTGTTTTATTGGTGCTCAATAGTTCTAGTTTACCGAATGGAGTTCTTAGAGTTTTGGTTGGCCAACTTGGTGTATTTAATGTTGGTAGCTTGTGTTGTATTCTCCTATGTGGATGTTGAGGCGAACATGGAGAATTGATTGTTTGTAAGGTTGTTTGAGAGCTGACTGTTGTTGTGTTTAATATTTTTTTTTAGTAGAAGCCGACTTGACTTAGGAGTTAATTATTTCTTCTAGCTAACTTGTGGTTGAGGAAATGTATTTAAGGAGTGTTTTAGTAGATGTTTAGGGAGTCAGAGTTAGTGAAGGACAAGGATAGAAATTGGGTCCTACAAGTCTTAAAGATTAGATTGTCTATCTAATAATTATAATAGTAGAGCTAGTGGTTCACATGCTTAGAGATAAGGTGATTACTTGGTGGCTTGCGAGCTCAAGTTTAGATCTACCTTGGGGTTTCCATCAGTTCCTGATGTGTTTTAGAGCTGGACTAGTTAGGAGATTACAAAAATACTTTTGTAAGTGATTGTATTTGGCCCTAAACTAAAAGGCCTTACAGCCAGGCATGTTGAATGAAATTGTATTTTGAAACATTATATTATGTATTCCGCTATGGTTTTTGTTGTTGTTATCGCTAGTGTAGACTTGGAATATCCATTTATTAGATCCTCAATAGCCTTCCCTGTGTCAAGTGGTATCAGAGCTTGAAGTTCTTGAGTGTGTAAACCAATCTCCAAGTTGAGTCAATTTGCACCAGGACCTTGAGTTGGTGATTTATTGACTTGGGTTTTCAAAGATCTTGAAGGATGCCTCTGAGAAGATTGGACCCTAGGGTGATTGTAGATCTCTGTGATACTATGGAATCAAAGATTATAGAGAAAGTTAAAGTTGATTTCAGATCTGAGATGGAGATGATTAAGAATGACATGGTCGTTGAGGTCATGAGGGCTATTATCAGTATGCCAAGGAATCTTGGTACTAAAGATGGTTATGAGGAAGCTACTGAATACTTTGAAGCTGCTAGATCTAGTGGAGATTATCAAAGGGATGGATCTAGTCAAGATAGAACTAGTCTGTTGCATAGATCTAGAGCTTGGTTAAGTACTAGTTACCGAATGGAAGTTTCTACTTTCTCTAGTACTTTGAGACCCAAGGATTTGATTGATTGGATTGGTGAATTATAAGATTTATTTGAGCTTGAAGAAATTGAAGATCCTCTTAGAGTAAGATTGACACAAACTAAGTTGAAAGGACATGCTACTCTTTGGTGGAAAGAAATACAAAGAGATAGAGAAGATAAAGGTGAAATGGAGATCAATCGGTGGAGGTTGATGGTGACTAAATTGAAAGATAAGTTCATACCTGCTGAATATGAGCTTGACTTGTTTAAGAAGTTGCAGAATGTGAAGCAAAAAGATTTGACCATGGAAGACTATACCGAGGAGTTCTATAAGTTGACTATTTGGTTTGGACACAAAGAACTTGGTAAAGAAAAGGTAGCTTGGTATGTGAATGCTTTGAGATTCAATATTTAGGATGAGCTTGGTATGCTGAAGATTGATTTGGTTGAGGATGCTTATCAGTATGCTCTGAAGGTAGAACATAATTTGAAGAGGAGACAACATGGTAATTCCTGAGGGAAGGATAAGCTTGATCACTCAGTGAAGGATAAACCAACTGTTGAAGATGAATCAAAACCTATGGAGCCGAAAAAGAAGATAGGTAGGGTTATCTTTAAGGGTACTTGTTATAATTGTGGTGAAGAATGACATAGATCTTTTGAGTGTACACAGAAGAATTTTTTGATCAAAGGAATGTTATGGTGAATGAGAACATTCATAATGAACTTGAATCTGAGAACTTGTTGGTTCAAAGAACATTGCTCGGTGCAAAGGTGCAACCTTGTCAGAGGAGTAATTTGTTCAGAACACGGTGCAAGTCAAGAGGTAAAATTTGTGATATGATTGTGGATAGTGGTAGTACTGATAACCTTGTAGTAGAGGAGATGGTTTAGAAACTTGGTTTGAAGAGAATGAGACATCCTTATCCTTATAGGATTGACTAGTTGCAAGATGTTCATGCTCTAGAAGTGAGGGAGAAATGTTTTGTTGATTTTTAGATTGGCTAGTATAAGGATCAAGTGGTGTGTGATATTGTGGAGATGAATAGTTGTCACATATTTCTCAGTAGACCTTGGCAGTATGATTGCAGAGCTATGTATGATTGTGTCAAGAATGTATTTATTGTTGAGAAGAATGGAAGGAAGTTTTCCTTGATGCCTTTGCTGGATACAACATGCGGTAGGAGAAACCTAAGCTTTAGTAGTCGAGATGAGTTGAAGAATTCTAAAAGGACTGATCATTATGGAGAATAGACCTATGTGTTATCAAGGAAAGACTTGAAAAGATAGAGGAAGAAGAAGTGGAAGAGTATGCAAGGTGGAGACTTGAAGGAATTGTATGTGAAGAACTAGTTTGGGGTTTATGTGTTGAATCCTGGAAGATGTTCTTCTAGCCTTTGAGAATAACTTTTCAAACCTAGGGGTGTCTGATGTAGTGATATTCTTAGGTATTCAAAAAAATTTCATGGTGGTGTGTTGAAGTGGTTCTATGTTTCTTGGTTGTAGCTTTAATCGATGATCTTAGTTATTGAAGAAGCTTGGTCACAAAGGAACTCGGTAAAACCTTTGGCACTCAGTGGAACTTGTACTCGGTGATGCTTGTGGTGCTTGGTTGACATGCTGGTACTCAAAAATTCTTGTGGTGCTCGGTTGATATTCTTTATCGGTGATGCCTAGTCCGCTCAATTTTTTTACTAGTGCTTAGTAGTTTTGGTTTACCGACTGGAGTTCTTGGAGTTTTGGTTGGCCGAATTGGTGTATTTAATGTCGGTATCTTGTGTTTTATTCTCCTATGTGGATCTTGAGACTGACATGGAGAATTAATTTTTTGTAAGGTTGTTTGAGAGCCGACTATTGTTGCATTTAATATTTGTTTGTAGTAGAAGATGACTTGGATTAGGAGTTAATTATTTCTTCCAGCCAACTTGTGGTTGAGGAAATGTATTTAAGGAGTGTTTGGGTAGATGTTTAGGGAGTTAGAGTCAGTGAAGGACAAGAATATAAATTAGGTCCTATGAGATCTTGAAGATCAGATTGGCTATCTGATAATTGTAATAGAAGAGCTAGTGGTTTGCATGCTTGGAGACAAGGAGATTAATTAGTGGCTTGCGAGCTCAAGTTTAGATCTACCTTGGGGTTTCCATTAGTTGTTGATGTGTTTCAGAGATGGACTAGCTAGGAGATTGCAAAAATACTTTTGTAAGTGATTGTGCTTGGCCCTAACCTGGAAGGCCTTACAGCTGGTCATGTTGAATGAAATTCTATTTTGAAACATTATATTGTGTATTCCACTGTGGTTGTTGTTGTTGTTGTTACCACTTGTGTAGACTTGGACTGTCCATTTATTGGATCCTCCATAGCCTGCCCTACATTAATACTTATCTTGAACTACATTCTAAATAAATACTTTTCATCTACTATTTTGTCTTCCACTATTCTGAATACATACTTGTCTTCCACTTTTTTGTAGGATAAAAAATACTATCATGTTTGAAAAATAACTTTCATCTTTTGAGACCAATAGATATACATAAACAAATCATCAATAAATGCTTCTAAACACAAGTGTAAGAGAAAAAACCTCCAAAACCTTTGGACCACAATGTTTGACATCAATGATAATAGACTACTAAACATATATTTTCAACAATATCCCCCTTTTTCATTGATGGAAAATAGCCACCAAAAATGTTTTACTGAGATATTATTGATTAAGGTATTTTTTTCAACTCCCCTAACTATAATAACAAAAAAAAGAACACTTTCTTTATCATTCTCCCCTTTTTCCATCAAGGAAAAAGGCCATTAAACATAATGACCATTGCTCCCCTTGAGGACAATCACTAGCACTAATCCATAAGCTCCACTTGGACAGATCCATTTCTTTGATTTAATTAGTTAGAAGACAGAGGGGCAATAACCCCAAGCTTCTCTTGTTGAAACCAAAAAGCATATTTTATGAGAGATTTATTAAATAAGTCTACAATTTTCTTTTTTTTGTAGAAATGTACTTTGATCTTACTCCTTTCCAATGACCTTTTCTCTCAAGAAATGATATCTGATTGATATACTATTAGTTCTTGAATACATCACCACATTCTTGGAGATATTTATTGCACTTTTATTATCACAGATAATAGTAATGACATCTTTAAATGTTACTTCTATGTCCTTAAGCATTTGTTTCATCCACAATACCTTAGTAGAGTAGGTTATAACAACAATGCATTCTACCTTAGAAATAGATACGGATATTGAATCCTATTTTTTACTAATCCATGAAACTAATTCTTCACTTGAGAACAATGCACCACCACTAGTGCTTCTCCTATCATCGACACTTCCTACCCAATCAACATTAGTAAAGGCCTTCAACATTAACTTTATTTCCCTTTCGTACCATAAACCATACTCCTCTATTTCATTTAAATATCTAAAAATTATTTTCATAGATTTCTCATGGGTAACCTTTAGTTTAGCCTTAAATCTGGAAACCAAACACGCATCTTAAATAATTTATAGTCTAGAAGTAGTTAGGTAAAATAGTCTACCAATCATTGATCTATATTTTTATCTAATCTACTTCTAGAGATTCATCATTCTTTCCTAACTTGCATCCAACATTCATGGGAATTGAAATAGATTTACAATCACTCATGCCAATCTTATTCAACATCTCATTTATATGTTTACTCTAATATATGAATATATTATTGGAATAACCTAGACCACTTGGAGGTGGTGGTGGGGAGGGGGGGGGTGAATTAGTGGTCTATTTTTATTTTTTTTCAATAAGAAAATGTTTCAACATTATAATTACAAGGCATATACAAGTCACTAAACATAATGAAAAATCATTAAGGCCCACATATTCACTAGAAAAATACAAGAGGCACATAAGAATAACACACAATACATGTATTTGAGTGGAGAACTGATGCAGGAGCATCTCAGGTCCTTGGCAATCCTATGTAACCACAAACAAGTTTGAGTTTTCCTATGTTGCTCAGTTCCTACTTTAACCGAGTTGGCTCGGTAGTTTCTTAGTTTCCTTTGTTAACCGAGTTGGTCAGTTAATTCCCTAACGCTTAGTTATCTATTCTTGGCACTTGGTTATCCTTTCTTACCGAGTTGTTTGTTTTAGTTTTCTGTTGATACCGACTTGTGAAATTAATTATGGTTTTGGATTTAATGTTGGTATCTATCATTTATAAGCATGTGGACCTAGATCTTGTCATTCCTTCTATTGATGGTGGATCCAAAGGCTGACTTGTTTGGTAGCCTCTTGTATATATTGTAATCTTTGGTTGTAGTTTAGGAGATCAGTTTTAGGAGATAGAAGTTGGAAGATTGAAGATAGTTTCAGATCCTCGCATGTTGGAGGACTATTGTACTTGAATTTTAATATCAAGCCCTAATCAAGAAGGCCTTACAACCTGGCATGTATGAATCATTTTGAAGAAATATAAGGAGTTGGTCTACATTATCACTCCCATTTGGGTGTTATCACTTTAGTGTTTGATCTCTGCAAGATGGATCTAGATTAGGGTGTGCCTTTGACTTCTATCCTCATCTTCCCTTGCGTCAATTGGTATCAAAGCAAGTTGAGATCTGGATCTAGGTTTGTGAATCTAGGTTTGAGGGTTCCTTCTTGTCAAACCCTAGTTGATTTTTTGTGAGGTAGTAGATTATGATCTAGCTTGCAATTGTAGAGGGTTTCAAGATGGTTCATGGGAGGTGAGATGTGGATCTAGGACTGGTAGACATGTTGAGACAACTTGGTGCTAGATTAGAAGCTGTTGAGACAACCCAGCGAAGAGGAAGACATCTTGAAGATGTTAGTGATGATGAAATTGAGGAAGAACAAGGTGAGGAAAGATTGTTGAAGGATTTGACCAATATAAAATCTACACCACATTTCAATCCTCCTAAGTATAGTGGAAAATTAGATTCATATGAATTGGTGGATTGGATCACCGAGATGGAAAAGTACTTTGAATTTGAAAATGTCCCTAAGGAAAAGAAGGTGAAAATTGCAAGCACAAAGTTGAAAAGTCATGCATCCCTATGGTGGGAACATCTGTAGTTAGACAGAAAGAGGAAAGGAAAAGACAAAATTAAGGTATGGAATAAGATGGTGAATAAGTTGAAAGGAAAGTTTTTACCTTGTGATTATCAGATTAACCTAGTTAGGTGAATGCAAAGTTTGTGGCAGAAAGATAGCTCGGTAAAATATTATACTGAGGAATTCTATAGATGAGATATCAGATCTGAACATGATAAAGATAACGTTGAAAGAATTTCTAGGTATCTAAATGGATTGAGAGTTTCCATCCAAGAAGAAATTAGTTTGGTTAAGTTGGAAAACATTGAAGAAGCTTATCAGTTTGCCTTGAAAGTTGAGGAGAAATTGAACAAAAGACATGAGAAAAGACAAAGAGGTAGAGGTGGTAGACTCCCTAGAGGAAGAGGTAGATGTTATGGTGAAAACAATCGATTTGATCCGGAAAAGGAAATCTGGATAAAGGCAAGACCGAATGGAAAGGTGAAAGTTCATCTAGTGGAAGAGGCAATAACTACCAAGGTGGTTATAATAGAGGTGGATTCCGAGGAACTTGTTACAATTGTGGAGAAGAAGGACATAGATCATTTGAGTGTACACATGTAAGTAAGAAGGTCAGGAGTAGTAGAAATGCTTTTGTGCAAAAAGAGTCACCGAATGAACCTGAGAAGGAAAAGAACTTGATGGTAAGGAGAGCACTTTGGAGTGAAAGTAATAAGGAGGATCTAACAAGGAAAATTTTGTTCAAGACCAGATTTAGAGTTTTTGATGAAGTATGGAAGGTAATTATTGATAGTGGAAGCTCAGAGAACTTGGCATCTGAGGAAATTGTTACAAAGTTACAATTGAAAAGGTTGGAACACCTGAAGCCCTATCAAATTTCATGGATCAAAGAAGAGCATAAAATCTTGGTAAGTGCACAATGTTATGTGAATTTGAAAATTGGAAAGTACTATAATAAGGTGTTATGTGATATCATGCCTATGGATTGTTGTCATATTTGTTGGGTAGACCTTGGCAATATGATAGACATGCTACATATGAGGGGATATTGCATAAGTATACTATTTGGGCTGATGGGAGAAGAAAAATCTTGTTACCTTTGATTCAAGAGCCTGTTAGTAGTGTTTGTACATTTGTGAAAGTTTTCTTGATGGAAGGAAGAAATTTTGTTAAGGATTTGAATAAGAATGATGTATGTTTTGCTATGATTCCTAACAAACTGAGTAAGAAAAAAGAAGATAACCTCCCTGAAGATATTGATAAGTTACTCACCAAGTATAGAGAGATCATTTATGATAATGTACCTGATGGTTTTCCACTGAAGATAAGTATTAATCATTACATGGATCTAATCCCTCGAGCTATTTTACTGAATAAGGAACCACATCGGTTGACACCTCTTGAGAATCAGGAATTAAACTGATAGATTCAAGAATTGTTACAGAAAGGTTTGATCTGAGAAAGTTTGAGTCCTTGTGTAGTACCATCTATATTGGCACTTAAGAAGAATGGATAATGGTGAATGTGTATAGATTCTAGAGCAATCAACATGATAACGGTGAAATATAGGTTTCCTATATCGAGAATGGATGATATAATGGACTATTTGACCGGAGCAAAGTATTTTACAAAAATTGATTTGAAAAGTGGGTATCATCAAATCAGAATCAGAGAAGGTGATGATTGGAAGACTGATTTTAAAACAATAGAAGGTTTGTATGAGTGGTTGGTTATGCCTTTTGGTTTAACTAATGCACCAATACTTTTATGAGATTGATGAATGAAGTTTTGAAGAAATTCTTAGGTAAATTTGTGATTGTATACCTAGATGATATTTTGATATTCAGTAAGACCAGAGAAGAACATTTGTTGCATGTTAAAAAAGTATTGCAAAGGTTGAAAGAATAAAAGTTGTTGATAAATATGAAAAAGTGTTCGTTCATGAAAGAGGAGATTGTGTATTTGGGGTTTGTGATTTTAGCTGATGGTTTAAAAATGGATCCTGAAAAGGTTGAAGCTATTTTGAATTGGACAACACCTAAAAATGCTAGTGAGGTAAGATCATTTCATGGTTTGACAAGTTTTTACCTAAGTTTTATTATGAATTTCAATTCAATTTGTAATGCTATGATTGAGAATATGAGAGGAGATAAAGGAGAATTAAAGTGCACACATGGAGCTCATAAATTTTTTGAGACTCTAAAGCAAAAGGTTGCTGAATTGCCTATGTTAGCACTACCTAATTTCAATAAGGTATTTCAAGTAGAATGTGGTACAATTGGAAGTGAAATAGGAGTTGTGTTTAGTTAAGAAGGTAAACTTGCTTCTTTCTTTAGTGAAAAGTTGAATGATGGAAAAAGGAAATATTTTGTGTTGTTGGAATTAGCAGAGATAGGTAATGAGAGGGGAGGGTTGAATCAGTGCCTTCAAAAAATTTACTTGTAAACCTTTTAGATCTATGACTGTAAACAGTGATAACCTTGCAAAATAAATTGTATATAATTGCATGTATCAATCATCCAGTTAACTTATGAAAGTAAACAACATGAAATCAAAATAGCAATCACATAATGCAAGTATTTTGGTAATGCAGAAACCCTTGTTAGAAGGTAAAAACTACGGTGGGGATGACACCCACAAATTCTTTACTACTGCAAATAGAAAAGGTTTGCCTGTTAGGGCTACAAGTTTTGTTCACTTCTGGTGATCTTACCCTATTAGGAGTAACATGTTAGATTAGCTAGATCTACCTAGTTATAGGATTTTAACAACACTAATGAAGTGTGTACTCGATTAAGAGATTTACATAAGACTGTTAAGAGATTTATCCAAAAACTCTATTACAATTGTTAGAAAGCAATAGACAATTATTTGCTAATTGACAACTCAATTGACTGATACAGATCTATAAGTTCTGAATCTATTTCACCTTTACTATGATGAATCTCTACTCTGAACTTCTTGGTAGCCTTTACTGATTCTACTTAATTTGATATCCTCTGCAATCTGCTATGTTAACTAATAGACTTGAAATTAGGCAAGTACTTCAAGTTTCTCCTTGATTCATATATCTATTCTCACATCAGTTCACATCATAAATGATGTAAACATACATTTATATAGCGATCTTCTTTTGCCGCTTTAACAAAATTAGGTTACACAACTTAGTCATAACCCTAAGATCTACAATGTACAAAAATGACCTAGATCAAACTATTACATAAGATATACATTGCATTTAATGAATATCATAACAATAAATATTCCTCGATCTTGGTAAAATGTTTTCTAATCTATTGTAACAATTTACATAGAAGAATGTGCCATTTCAGATTACTATGCCATTTTTTGTGATCCTCGGTAAACATTGTATAAAATTCTCAGTGTATACTATGATGCTCGGTGTTTACTGTCTGTCAATGTTGGTGACACTATTGCTCGATAAACTATGTAGTGCTCAGTGTGTAAGCTTTATCGACTAGTCTGTCTTGCTTCTAGTTATCGATTTGCTCAATGTAAGTGACTGACCGATATCTTTGATAACCTTTGATACTAATGACAACCTTGAATGCTCAATAGAGATAACAATCTCCCCCTTTGGCATTAGTATCAAAACTTGAATGTATATAGACAAAATTTTCTATATATAACTTATATCTCTGCCATATACATATGTGCTTATCAAAATTTTCTAAGCACTCCACCTCGGTGCATGCTCCTAGTTAACATGTAGTATACATAGCATCTATGTACATATTTATTTGGCATGTTGACATATACATTGCTTTCCCCCTTTTTATAGCAATGCCAAATATAAAAATGTAACAGTATACTCATAGTTTGTCAAAAATATGCTGGTGGGTTTTCTTTACTAACTCCAAGAGGTTTTCCCATTCCTCTTTCAAGTTGGTGAGAGCAATGTGCTCAAGATTGACTTGTACATGCATGTCAAAGATGTTCTCAAACACTAAAATCTCAAGTGTTGCAACAAGTTTCTCTACTTTGACAATGTGTGCCTCAAAAATTTTTCAGGTATGGCAGGAGTTCTGTCTATAACTTAGTGACTTGATCAGTTATTTGCTCTTCTTGTTTCTTTAAATTTGCTATTAACCGCCTAAGTTCCTAAACTTGGTGAATGTGCTTTGAGAAATTATTTGGCTTGGTTATAGCTATAGTTGTACTGACCTTGATTTCTGCTTCCAGTCCTTTTATCTTTTCACTGACTTCAATAATGAAGGTGTCTACAGTACAAAGCTTTAGTAAGAACTGACAAACTAGCTGGGTGATAGATTTTATCTTGGTGATTACCTCAGATAATTTGACCTTCTTAATTGCCACTTCTTGGCTGATTTTCTCTGCCAGTTTATTTTGTATCCTTGATTCTACCCTTTCTTCAATCCATTTGTCTGCATCGATATCTAGGGCATTGATTTTCTCTGTTAATATAGCAAGTTGATCTATAATGGGAGTATCTTCATCAATATTCACCTTAGGTACTACTTGTTGTAGGATATCCCTCACATCTACTAGAATTTCTTTCCTTTTAGTTTCTTTCTTCAGCTTCTCTTGAGCTACCTTCCTTGAACATAATTCCCCATATTTTATTAGTTCTTCAGGGCTCAGGGTTCTTCGGTCACATTCAGGAATAATTATCACTTCATCTAGAGTGACCAGCCCTTTTCCTTTCTTTTTCTTCTTCTTCTCTAATACTAATGGTGATTTCTTCTCAATAACGACAAGAGACTTATCTCTAGTCTTCAGAGTATCCTTCCTGGTTGACACACTCTCTTCCTTCTTCTACTCCTCGATGGCCATTATCTCATTTGATGGAGTGGGAGCCTTGGGTGTGGTGTCAGATGGGATCACCTCGGTTGCCTTTGTCTCATCTATTACCTTTGTCTCGGTGGAAGGTGCCTCTATTGTGTTAGGCTCGTCTATCTCTATAGGTTTCTCAGTTTCTTCACTACTACATTTGGGGCCAAATTTCGACGACCATTTGTTGGATTTGCAATGCTCATTTGTCAAAATTTTGACACATGAGTCTGTCACTATTTTTGCATAGAAGATTGCAATAGAAGACCTACCTGTCGGTTTACAGACACCATCTCACGTCAGAAAGTTGCAAATGACAACAGCTTCAAAATGGCATTTCCTATAGTTCATCCATCATAATTCTGATAACAAGACCTATCAGAAATATACAATCTTTGTCAGAACTAACTGTCGAACCATATTATTTCCGACGGTATAACTGTTGGAATACTGACAGTTATCATCATATTCTGATAGATCTACCTATCGGTGATATGGCCTCACTGTCAAAAGTTCTGTCGAATATGTTCTCTTTATGACACTTCAACTATCAGAATAGCGAGAGTTATGCACTATTCTCTGATAGGTTTTCCTGTCGAACGTATAGCATTACTATCGCACAAAATGTCATAAATTATTTTTTTCTAACATTTTGTCTATCGAATGCATAGTGCTTCTGTTGGAATTAATTATGAATTGTCAAAAAATTGACAAATAGGCACATTAAAGTTAACACAGCTCAAAAGACCATCATAGGTTGTCTCTTTCTTCAGTCTATATTATTGACATAATGTTTTACCTTTCATTAGCTAATCAAATCTAAGGATTTGAAAGAATTTAATAGAATATTTTCATGACAATGTATATTATTTAAGTTGACGTTGCATGAATTTATCTACTTCGCACACTTGTAGACTATGAGGATGGCGATAAAGAAGCATTGCCATGGGAGGAGATGCTTCTTTATCACCATCTTCATAGTATACAAGTGCGCAAAGTAGATAAATTCATGCAATGTCAACTTAAATAATATACGTTTTCATGAAAATATTCTATTAAATTCTTTCAAATCCCTAGATTTGATGAGCTAATGAAAGGTAAACATTCTGTCAATAATATAGACTGAAGAAAGAGACAATCTATAATGGTCTCTTGAGTTGTGTTATCTTTAGTCCTAGCTACCTGTCGATCGTCGTGAATAATCACCCCCTTGCATTTATGTACACTGCAGAACTTGATCACAATCTCACAAATTTTTTTTACACTTGTACATCTCATCAATACTAGAGGCCTAAATTAATTTTATACAATCACTAGCACATTTCGGGCATAGATGAGAAAACACTATCCAAAGTTTCTAGATAACCATTTTTGAGAAGAGGAATGAGTGGAGGCCAAAGAAGGGATAATTGTGAAGGTTTTATAGATGTAGGTTATTGAGTCATCATCTCTGCACTGGTACTCAATCTAGCCTCCACTCCATATACATCTTCTCAGAATCTAAAAACTCTCCATCATTGATTCTCATCATTTTTTTAGCTTCTCCATGGACTAAGACCTTAAATTATTGAGCTTCTCTTTGTTTCAAGAATAGTTTAACATTCTCTACTTAACAAGGCCAACCACGTGAAGGTGGAAGCTCACCTAGCCCCTCCTAGGAGCCTCTTATGACCCTTTATGACATTTTAAGACCTCTAAGATGTATTCTTAGGGATCGTAAATGATCGTAAAGGGTCATAAGGGGTCCTGGGACACAACAGCTGAGAAACATAAATGTAGGCATCATGGTCACAATTTTTTGGAGACACAACATAATTGAGTGGTTTTCTAAGATGATGAAAAGTAGTGGTTTCTTTGCATCATCTGGGAATAGCACTCAATTATGTTGTGTCTCGAAAAAATTGTGACCATGATGCCTACATTTATGTTTCTCAGTTGTTGTGATATGTACATCATAGTCTGTTGTTGTTGCAATAGTAGAGCCTATATCCCACAACAAAAAGGAAGACATCTTTTTAGCCTGGGTCTCGATCCTACCCAAATTATCAAAGGATCCAGGGCCAGGCTCGAAAGATGTCTTCCCATTCTGTCTACAACATTGTGTCCATCCATGATCTCAGGAACATCATCATCTTTCCACTCTTCATTTGCCAAAATATATCGCTTCTTCACACTTGCAGAGTAATCTTATTAATAAAAGAACTCTTGCCAACATTAGGGTACCCATAGATCAAAATAGTTGATGTTATTGGTGCTTGTGCTCAAGGATATCGATTCACTATTTTGAAATGGCCAAATCATTTTTATTTCGATTGTAGAGAAAAGGAGTGGCAGAAAATGAGTGAGTGAAAGTTGATTGAGAGTGAGAGAAGGCATTTCATTTTATTTGATCATAAATGCTTTCTGAAATGACCAATCATGTTTTCTATTCGATTCCTTTTGGTGTTTTTATTTCCCATATTCAGTAGATAAAAATCATGGCAGCAACCACTTAGCCATCTTTTTGATGTTCCAGGTATTTTACAAAGATACAGGTATGTGGATTTATCATTCAATTGCTTGCAGTTATTGGTCAAATGCAAATATTTTGTCACATTGCAAGGGCAAGATATCAGTTTGGTGTTTTTGGTTTATGTTAAAAGTTGATTTGGTAAAATCCTCAAAAAACACACTACACGTTCTAAAATGTAAAGAAGTTGAATGTTAAATGTAAGATATATATCTCATCCATAGTAATCAAAAGAAAGGACATGAAACTTATAAGGAGATTTACCAAACCAAAAATATAAGCGAATAGGAAACATGGATTGGTACCTTATGAATTGGTTTTTGAGTTGCACAATCTTCATCAATCTCCTCAGAACAAGACCCCTCCTCATGAAAAATGCATTTCACACAAAAAACAAATCTACAAAACTGAACCAATGGTATGTTTAGAACAAAGAAATAGATTGATAATAATATGCTAAAAATTCTATTATGTTTAATACACGCAAAAGGACCAGTCCCAACAATTCTTAAACATACTTTATCTGATATGATAATAGCATGCTAATTAAACTGATAAAGGTGTTATCTAAATTTAATCTACCAATTACTAATTACACAAAAAACAAATTTACAAAACTGAACCAATGGCATGTTCTTCGTATGTGATTTCTTCATCTTTCGAGTCTCTGGCATCATATTCGACCACAAATTTCAAATGCATTGCATTTTATTTGATCATAAATGATCTCTGAAATGACCTCATTCTATTGGTGTCATGCCCTAGCCTGTGCTTTATCTCCATTATTTGATGTTATTGATGTTTGTACTCAAGGATATCGATTCACTATTTTAAAATGTTTGGATCATTTTGGTCGTGACTAGTCCTCTAGTACATAGTTAGGAAATGTAACTGTCTAATGATTATATGTAATGTTGAATGGATTAAATTATTTATTCTTGGTAGAAGTGAATGGAAGGAATAGTGTTGGTGTTAGGTTTCATTTATTATTGAATTCAATGGTTTCCAAGATGTTAACTGTTCTTGCACAATCCACTCATACAACAGTGAAATGCCATGTGATTGACAATTTCATACAACTGGTCCTTTGGCATGTATTAAATAGAATCCAGTCACTTATTGAATGCTTTGGAGACTACTGGTTTGACTATCCATGCGTTACCAGTGACTAAGATTCATTAAAGGATACAAAACCCTTCATTTTGGGGTTATTGTGTGTGGATTCAAATGTAGGTTTGATTTGGTTAATGTTTAGAAGAGATCAATAAAGTATTTAAAGACAATCTTACATGTTTGGAGAGATTTGAGAGGCACTTATAATGATTGTACCCTCACAAACAACGACATAGATTGGTTTTACTAAGTTTCCTTTCTCTATTTTGAGGTTTCCTTTCTCTACCATAGGGGTACAGTCAGAGGGTTCATTGACAAAATGATCCTTTGAATGGTTACTATGAATATGAATGATTTGATATAGCATATTGCTCATTTTACTTAAAGTTTGGAATAGCTTGTGCAAGGGTGAAAGTAGTTTTAGTCGTGATTGTTCCTCTATACAGTCATAAAATGTAACTATCTAATGATTATATGTAATGTTGAATGGATTAAATGCTTTATTTTTGGTAGAAGTGAATGGAATTTCCAAGATGTGTTGAGGAGTTTTCTCCTTGTTTAATGTTAACTGTTCATGCACAATCCACTCATACAACAGTGAAGTTACAAAACTGAACCAATGGCATGTTTACAACAAAGAAATAGAATGATAATATTATGCTAAAAATTCTATATATTCTTTTTAATACATGCCAAAGGAGCAATCCCAACAATTCTTAAACATACTAGTTATCTGATATGATCAATTGTTAATAAAGGTCTAATTCTGTAGACTGCTAGCACGAAGGAAGATTTGACCTAGCCAAATTTTCCTTTTACCACAAAAAAAAAGTGTGATAACTATGTCTACTCCAACCTTAATTGTTTAAGAATTGTTGGGAGTTCTATTAGACCTTTGTTGTAAACATGTCATTGGTTTTCAAATGTTTGGATTCACGTTTGTTGATATTACTGGCATATATGTTTAATGATGCCATTGTATATTGTTGTCACTGAAATGACCGCATTCTACTGGTGTTGTGCCCTAGCCCATGCTTTAACTCCATTATTTGATGTTATTGGTGCTTGTGCTCAAGGATATCCCTTTTTTTGAAATGTTGACTATGGTTATCAAATGGATAGCCCGTGAGCTTCTAGCTAGGCATCATTTGTATTGATAGCTTAGGGCATCAAATGTATTGTATCATTGATAGTTGAGACTTTATTAAAAGGAAATAGGACAAAGAATGATTCTGATTTAGTTTCTCTATTTTGATCTCTAAGTGGCTTACAAACCTACAGAAGTATATGTAGATTTACAAATGCAGTTGCAGGATACATAGCAGCTGATAATTCACAAGAAATCCATGCATCCAATTTGAATAGCAATTAATACAAAGAAATAGGGTCCTCCAATGGCCCAATCATCCAAACCTTGACTGTCCCCTCAACTAGTGACCCTTCGAAATCAGGTTATCATGCAATCAGTGAATGATCCTTCATTCTCCTGGTCTTCCTTGCATCCAAACATATTGGAAATACACAATACAATGATAAAAAGTCTTTCACAATCCCCCTTCCCTCAAGGGACACTATCAACCATCCCTTCCACATAGCATTTCACTATTGTATGAGTGGATTATGCAGGAACAGTTAACATTAAACAAGGAGCAAACTCCTCAACACATCTTTGTTGTAAACATGCCACTAGTTCAGTTTTGTAAATTTGTTTTTTGTGTTAAATGCATTTAAATGGAACATTAAGCATAGTGATAATATGCTTAATCTATTAGTAATTGCAGATTAAATTCCCATAACACCTTTATCACTTTAGCATGTTATTATAAGATACTAAAGAAGACCTACTATTTGTCAGAGAAATATTCATTGTCCCCCACAATGAAGACAATGAAGATTGACCTCCTACCCCACAACAAAGAAAATTGTAATAAGAATAAGATATAATATAGTGTTAGAATAAACTTTGAACAAAGACATGTAATGCTTAAGTTAATGATCTAAAAAGCTACAAATATAGGAATTGAAAAAGAAGATAGTGCCAAGAAACATTTTCACAAATATGAAACGTGAGGAAAAGTAATAACATTAACAATGCCAAGATTCACAACATTAAATTTCACCTGCGGATGAGTTTTTGTAGTGGGTTGCCCAGCATAAAAAATATGTTGAGTTGCATTTGAGTTGTAACTAAGAGTATCATGTGGAACAGACCCTAAACTTTGAAAGCGTTCTCCAACCTGGCAATTCAAAATTCAATCTAGGCAAGCATCAGTAAGTGAAATAAATTATAGACATCAACATCAACATCATCATAATCATTAGAAATAAACTTTAAAGACATATTTTGGATAGTACTATGTTTCTTGAAAGTTTTTGTGATGCTTCTAAACTTTAAAGACATATTTTATGGCTTAATGATAACATAGATTAGTGTTTTGTTTTCTGATGGAATGTTGTTGATCATTCATGGTCTTGAAGAAACTTTTGATTGTTTTGATTCTCAAGTCTTGATGCTGTTTCTCAATGTGATATAGACTGACCACAAGATGGTTCATTTGGTCCTCTCTTTCTATTTAATCATTTGTCTTCTTCATGGTGTAACTGTTCATTAATATTCATTAATGGTGGGCGGTGATTCCTTGGTAATAAAGGCATTGATAGCATTCATAATCGTATAGCTCTTTACTTGATCTAGTCACATCATCAACATCAAGGTCAGTTTGTCTGGCCTTGACCTCAACCTCAACTTGCTCATTAACAATGGCCTCTACACCCTCTACAGGTACAATACAAATTGTTACATTAATCCAAACACCAATTGCAATTAAATTTGTATTACTACACCAATCAATTTAAGATGTTTACTTGTATTACTTTGATGCTCATCCTCATTGTCATCAACACGCATAGGTTGTGTATGGAAAGAATTGGTAGGCTCCAAAGTTTCTAGATAACCATTTTTGAGAAGAAGAAAAAGTGGAGGCCAAAGAAGGGATAATTGTGAAGGTTTTCTAGATGTAGGTTACTAAATCATCATCTCTTGATATATTTTAGATTCTACTCTGGAATAAACAAACTATAGAGATCTAACACAGCTAAACATAGAATAAAGTAAACAAGAAGGGATAGAAGATACCTGGATATCAACCAAGTATACTCCAATCTATATGCCTCCAATTGTACTAACAAAGGTGCTGAGGAGAACCTGATTAGTACCTTAGTGTTAGTGTATTGAGGAAGAGTCCAGTCCTAATAGAGGCTTCCAGCCCTAATCAACTCACAATCAACATTGCCAATGATTGCTGGTTGTATGGATCATATCATAATCTGATCTTTATTCATGCTTAGACTTGTTCTTATCTATTAGCCAAAGCTGCTTATCTTTCACACCAATATATGCTGATCTAAGTTTTCTTAAGGTAGAGAATCAAGGTTTTGGGGGAGGGAAGCATGTTATGCTTTTGGTGCTTCTCTCCCTAGAATCCAACACCATATATATATGAATTGAATTATCTTCAAGAGGGCCGACCTAGTCTTATTAAATATATTTAATGTTAAAGCCAAGAGGCCGACCTTAGGCCCTTAACTAATTCAACCAACACACATATATAAATGAAATAATAATCTCCTTATTATTATAAATCGCACAAGGGTATTTATTTGAGCAGTTTGATCTTGGTCGAAAGGCTATAATTATTAACACTTTGCACTGGTACTCAATCTGGCCTCCACTCCATATACATCTTCTCAGAATCTAAAAACTCTCCATCATTGATTCCTATCATTTTTTCAGCATCTTGATGGACTGAGACCTTAAATTATTGAGCTTATCTTTGTTTCGAGAATAGTTAAACATTCTCTACTTAATAGGGCCAACCACGTGAAGGTGGAAGCTCATCTGGCCCCTCCTAGGAGCTTCTTATGACCCTTTATGACATTTTAAGACCTCTAAGATGTATTCTTAGGGATCGTAAATGGTCGTAAAGGGTCATGAGGGGTCCTGGGACACAACAGCTGAGAAACATAATTGTAGGCATCATGGTCAAAATTTTTTGGAGACAATGTAATTGAGCTGTATACCTAGATGGTGGAGAGAAACTCCTGCACCTCCAATTCCAAGTTGACTACATTTGTTGCTCATGAATACAAGGTCCTCCAATAGATGTATTCAACTTGGAATTGGGGATGCAGAAGTTTCTCTACACCACTTGGGTACACAACTCAATTACGTTGTCTCCAAAAGATTGTGACTATGATGCCTACAATTATGTTTCTCAGCTATTGTGAAATCTACATTTATGTTTCTCAGTTGTCGTGTTTATGTGCATGTTTTTTATGTATTTTGGATAGTAAGTCTAATTTAATTTTTCCATGGACTAAGACCTTAAATCATGTAATGAGGATGCTTAGGACACTAGTATATGCAAATTTGATTATTTAATAATAAAAATCTATTAAAATGTTTATACCTTCTCCCATTTGCTGGTGTAATTCCTCTTTGAGTGTCCCCTTTCTCCTTTGCATCCAAAATGAACTCATTCTAATCATTCACTAGAATAAAGGGAGGACACTCAAACTTCAGCAAGACTTCATACATGCAACATTCATAGATTACATTCAATGCATTATTTACGTTCATAAATCAGCGTTGTGTACAAATCTATGGATGGTGTGTGTTACGAAGTCACGCTCAAGCTTGAAAATGATAGTCAATCCATAGTCAAGGTCAAGGAACAAATGGAACAACCAAGAAAACACTATACATTAAATCATGTGATTGATAGCAGATTGGGGCTCACCTGAGCCATAAACATGAAGAATTATTCTAAGAAAAGATGTAAACCATATATATGTGCACTTGAGGCAAAGAGAAGTTACGTCATATCCATATTAAAATATTAGTTACAATATGAAAATACTAAACTAACTAATTCTTGAGTTCATCTCTGCATATGGTCGCAACAAAGATATGCGATTACAATACAGAGAAGGCATCGTAAAAATATAATTTTGGAATTTGCCCTAGCCTAACACATTTTGCACTCAAATCCTTCATTGCGAATAAGTGGAGATGGGCGGATAGATGCAGATGAGTTGTCATCAAACCAACTAAAGTATCTGCAGCCATTATTTCCCTATGATGCCTAGTCTACATTAGTTCTTATATTATAATGAATAGTATTTACATTAGAAACATTAAATATATACACATCAGCAACCTTTTTTCTATTTGGGTAGCACCAAAATTATTGTCTAGGGTTGTTCGGTGTCTGTGAAGTCTTCAACACACACTGCCCACCACCACATCGACAGTTTGGCACATTGACAAGAGTCATCGAGCCTATATATCAATAATGCACCGCACCATCGTTACTACATTTATTATTTTTATATGATTATTTTTATATGAAATACACCAAGGAGTACCATCATAAATATTAACCATTTACAATAATGAAAAGTAAACCTAAATCAAATAGCTCATTTTTTTATCAGCATGTGTAGTCTATGTGTATATGAAAAATGAAAGAAATATGAAGTTGAAATAAAATAGTGAACAAAATAGTATTCGATCCACATAGACTGAATGAAATATACCATCAAAAGAAGGTGACAAAATCCTGTCACGAAGCAAAGACATAGAAAATCAAAAAGGGACAAAAGACAAGAAATAAGAAAAATCATTATGACTATAGAAAAATGATTTATACTACAATAAAAAAAAGAAACACTCTTTGTCAACAATTTTCAAAATCATTAGGACTATAGAAAAATAATTAAGACTATACAAAATCAAATTTTAGAAATGGACGGTTTTGATGCTTTGCCATTACAACAATTGAGCATTCATCATTTGGTATTGTGTATTCCATTTAAGTATGTCAACAATGTTTAAAATCCTATCACCAAGCACAGACAAGAAATAAGAAAAATCATTAGGACTATAGAAAAATCAAGTTCTATAAATGGACGGTTCTGATATTGCTTTGCCATTACAACAATTGAGCATTCATCATTTGGTACTTCTCGGTGTATTCCATTTAAGTTTTTTTGGTTTTCATGTTTATGTGCATGTTCTTTATGTGTTTGTCTTCTCTCCCTCGCAAGGGATGCGTCGATAGGTAATTGATTTGAAAGCATAATGATTTGACAATCTTTTTTCAGGATAGGTGTAATCATCCTGCCAACCTTAATTAGAAACATTTGTGATAAATGTCAAGTACTTATAATCAGTATGCCCAAAAATAGAGACTTAGTAGTAAAAGCATGTCCTTTGGTTTACTAGTTTACTTATAATCAGTATGTCCTTTGGTTTACTAGTTTAATTTGGTTTAAGAATGGTTTGTTTCATGTTTGAATGTACCATTGAATGAAGCTTGGCTATATTAAGTACAATATTAAGACTTGTGACTCTTCAAATTCTCTTGTTTCCTTCAGACCTCCAAATATGTGTGCTTTGAGTAGCCCTCCAACAAATGGACTTGTGATGATTTTCACAATAGTACATGTGTAGGAAGACTACTAAAAGTACTGCTTAAGAAAATCTGAATGTTCATCACTTGTGCATATAAGAGTTGATCATAGAAGGTATATTCTATTGGGTAAGCTCCTAATAGCGCTCAGGTAAATATGCATGTTCATCACCTGTGCATATGAAGTGGCTCTAATGGAAGATACAATCACTAAATTCTGCATATTCCTTATTTTATTCTGCATTGATATTGTCAGACATGGTCTTTCTTGAATGGAATGACTCGTTACTTGTACATTGACTAGAATGTTGGTGGAAGAAGGATGATTTGTTTGCAACCATTTTTTCAACTCTAATTTTCTCAACACAAAGGGACATTTATCATAGCCATAGAAACATGATTATTTTAAAATGAAATACACCAAGGAGTACCATCAGAAATATTGACTATTTACAATCATGAATAGTTAACCTTAATCAAATAGCTCATTTTTTTATCAGCATGTGTACTCTTTGTGTATATGAAAAATGAATGAAATATCAAGATGAAATAAAATAGTGAACAAAAATTCAAATTCAAGGCCTAATTTATTAAGAGTAACAAACATTAGGACGAAAGAAAAATCATTAAGAGTATAGAAAAATCATTAGGACTATAGAAAAATCATTAAGACTAGAAAATCAAGTTCTAGAAAAATCATTAAGAGTACTATAGAAAAATCATTAGGACTATAGAAAAATCATTAAGACTACAAAATCAAGTTCTAGAAAAATCATTACGACTATAGAAAAATCATTTAGACTATAAAATCAAGTTCTAGAAATGGACGGTTTTGATGTTTTGCCATTACAACAATTGAGCATTCATCATTTGGTACTTCTTGGTGTATTCCATTTAAGTTTTTCAGTTGCCATGTTTATGTGCATGTTCTTTATGTGTTTGGCTTCTCTCCCTCACAAGGGATATGTCGATAGGTAATTGATTTGAAAGCATAATGATTTGATTGTTCCAAGTAATGTTTTTAATCTTTTGAAGTTTCTCATGATCCTGATGTAAGTTGATTGGATTAAGCAATTTGGGGATCCAATAGGACTTTAGGGGAGTTCAATAAATGTTTTGGAAGACTTAGAGGAACTATTAGCATGACTGTTCCTTCATCTACAGTGAGTTAGACTGAATTTGCTAAGTTTTTCCTTTGTTTTGAAGTGTATTTTGTAATCTATTTCCTTTCCATGGACCCAAAGACCTAGGACCCATGGAAAAAGGATACTAACAATGTATTATACAACTCTAATGTTTTTGACTTGCAGAGATTTGAGAAAGTAAAGAGAACATTGGCTATGTTTAATGTTAACTGTTCCTGCACAATCCTTTCATACAATAGTGAAATGCTATGTGATTAACAATTTCATACAACTAGTCCTTTGGCATGTATTAAACAGAATAGAATTTTCAGCACATTATTATCATTCTATTTCTTTGTTGTAAACATGTCATTGGTTCGGTTTTAATCTACTGGTGTTGTGCCCTAACCCATGCTTTATCTCCATTATTTGATCTTATTCACTATTTTGAAATGTTGACTGTGGTTATCAAATGGAAAAAATCGGAAAAAAAAATTGTACATGAATTTTTTTTTACAAAACTGAACCAATGGCATGTTTACAACAAAGAAATAGAATTATAATAATATGCTGAAAATTCTATTTTGTTTAATACACGCCAAAGGACCAGGTGTATGAAATTGTCAATCACATAGCATTTCACTGTTGTATGAGTGGATTGGGAACAGTTAACATTAAACAAGGAGAAAACTCCTCAACACATCTTGGAAACCATTGAATTCAATAATAAATGAAACCTAACACCAACACTATTCCTTCCATTCACTTCTACCAAGAATTCCAGCACAAGCACAAGCTATTCCAAACTTCAAGTACAAGCTATTCCAAACTTCAAGTAAAATGAGAAATATGCAATATCAAATCATTCATATTCATAGTAACCATTCAAAGGATCATTTTGTCAATGAACCCTCTAACTGTACCCTTGCAACAGAGAAAAGAAACCTCAAAATAGAGAAAGGAAACTTAGTAAAACCAGTCTATGCCATTGTTTGTGAGGGTACAGTCATGATAAGTGCCTCTCAAATCTCTCCAAACATGTAAGATTATCTTTAAATACTTTATTGATCTCTTCTAAACATTAACCAAATCAAACCTACATTTGAATGCACACACACTAACCCCAAAATGAAGGGTTTTGTATCCTTTAATGAATCTCAGACATTGGTAACGCATGGACAGTCAAACCAGTAGTCTCCAAAGCATTCAATAAGTGATTGGATTGTATTTAACACATGCCAAAGGACTAGTTGTATGAAATTGTCAATCACATAGCATTCCACTATTGTATGAGTGGATTGTGCAGGAACAATTAACATTAAACAAGGAGCAAACTCCTCAACACATCTTGGAAACCATTGAATTCAAAAATAAATGAAACCTAACACCAACACTATTCCTTCCATTCACTTCTACCAAGAATAAAGCATTTAATCCATTCAACATTACATATAATCATTAGACAGATACATTTTCTGACTGTGTAGAGGAACAGTCACGACCAAAATGATCAAAACTACTTTCACCCTTGCACAAGCTATTCCAAACTTCAAGTAAAATGAGCAATATGCTATATTTAATCATTCATATTCATAGTAACCATTCAAAGGATCATTTTGTCAATGAAACCTCTGACTGTACCCCTACGGCAGAGAAAGGAAACCTCAAAATAGAGAAAGGAAACTTAGTAAAACTAGTCTATGCTGCTATTTGTGAGGGTATAGTCATGATAAGTGCCTCTTAAACCTCTCCAAACATGTAAGAATGTCTTTAAATAATTCATTGATCTCTTCTAAACATTAATGCATGGACAGTCAAACCAGTAGTCTCCAAAGCATTCAATAAGTGAATATGAATGTTTGAAAACTTTCCTCTCAACTTCCCCAACCACTCCTAATCGGTTAGAGGGATTAGTTGAGTGTTTAGACACTAAAACTTCTTAAACATACTTTATCTGATATGATGAATTGTAATATCAACAAACATGAATCCAAACATTTGAAAATAATGAATTGATATCCTTGAGCACAAGCACCAATAACATCAAATAATGGAGATAAAGCACGGGCTAGGGCACAACACCAGTAGAATGTAGTCATTTCAGTGAGCATTCATGATCAAATAAAATGAAATGCATTTGAAATTTGCGGTTGAATATGATGCCAGAGGCTTGAAAGACATTGCCCATCAAAGATACCAATCAAAGATGAAGAAATCACATACCTTCTCTCGCGCTCATCTTGCACGAAGGAAGATTTGATAGCCAAATCTTCCTTGTACCACATGAAGAACATGCCATTGGTTCATTTTAGCATGTTATTATCATATCAGATAAAGTATGTTTAAGAATTGTTGGTAAGGATAGGAATAGTGGAGATTCTAGAAATATCCCTCTAACCAATTAGGAGTGGTTGGGGAAGTTGAGAGGAAAGTTTTCAAACATTCATATTCACTTATTGAATGCTTTGGGGACTACTAGTTTGACTGTCCATGCGTTGCTAGTGACTGAGATTCATTAAAGGATACAAAACCCTTCATTTTGGGTTATTGTGTGTGGATTCATCTGCTTTAGCCAGGAAGATCAAGAAGATGGGGCATGAGGACATTGTGGTAGAATAAGTATTTAAAGAAGCAACAAGAAGCAATAGAAAAGTTTTCAGGAGTTTGGAACAACATTTCAAAATCCATGAATGGTATGGGTAAGGTGACCTTCATTCTTGGCCGTGACTTCAATGAAACATTGGATATGGCTGATAAGAAGAAGGGTCACTTGTTGATAGTGTTCCTTGAGGGAAGGGAGATTGTGAAAGACTTTTTATCATTTTATTTTATATTTCCAATATGTTTGGATGCAGGGCAGACCAGGAGAATGAAGGATCACTCACTAATCGCATGATAACCTAGTTTTGAAGGGTCATTGGTTGAGGGGACAGTCAAGGTTCAAATGTTGATAGTAATTCATTGAGGGAAGGGGGATTGTAAAAGACTTGTTATCATTGTATTGTGTATTTCCAATATGTTTGGATGTAGGGCAGACCAGGAGAATGAAGGATCACTCACTAATTGCATGATAACCCAATTTTCAAGGGTCACTGGTTGAGGGGACAGTCAAGGTTTGGATGTTGATAGTGTTCCTTGAGGGAAGGGGGATTTTGAAAGGCTTTTTATCATTGTATTGTGTATTTCCAATATGTTTGGATGCAGGGCAGACCAGGAGAATAAATGATCACTCACTGATTGCATGATAACCCAGTTTTGAAGGATAACTGAAAGAGGGGGGAATGAAGGATCACTCACTGATTGCATGATAACCCCACCAAGCATTCTTTCCTTTAAGTTTCCACAATATCTCAAAATATGATCATTATTCTTTACTTTCTTCTATATGCTATTCTTTCTATGGTTTTGTTATCTCAGAAATATATCAAAAACATTGCAGATGTGCATATAAAAGTAAAATATTGTCCTTCAATTGTTCCACATTGAAGCATTTCCTCTTGGGAGTATTCTCATCATTTGTACAATATCTGTAAAAAATGGTTCCCATATTTCTTCAAGATCTATTTTAATCTTTATACTGCAATTTTGATTAGATTTGACCAATAGTTGATTTCATTGGTATTTTATAGAATATACTCCTAATGTGAAATGTGGAGAGAAAGAAAGAGAAACACTAGGTATGAATTACATGATATACCCATCATCACTTAGCACTTAAATAATAAATTATGGGCAGGGAACAACCCCCTAACTTCTGGATGTTTGTTTCATGTTGGCCTCTTATTATATGCAAAGGTAGGTCTGTCTTAGGCTAACAACCATAGTGTAGGGGCCATAAATTATGGATCCCAAAATAGTGCACATTTGTATTAAATTAGGTTCACTATACTACAAGGGAATGGAAACCATGCAATAGTGCCTCATGGGGATGGAAGCAACCCTTCACCAAGAAGATGATTGTGTCTGCAATATTTACTAGAGGCAAAGAACATAATTTGGTTCCAGCAATTAATCTTAGAAGATAATGGCACCCACAAAACACTTGGAAAAGATAGCACTCACTATATCTTTTATCACTCTTTTAAAGCTAGGACAATAAATCTCAAAGATTGATCAACGAATTCTTGAACACAAAGAACCATTGACAGTTATGATTCATGTGTACAATAGCCAACAACCAGTTGTTCCAATCATGGTGTCCAATAATTATGTTAGAAAAATCATCTACAAATCCCTTACACAACCATAATAGATTCAAACCATGAACCGTAAGAACCTAACAATGGGACTAAGAAAGATACAGCCTAAACAAATCTTGATCATATTCCACCCTATTGTAAGCCCCAAGAAGTAACTCTATCTTGGAGCTACACATTCCTCTAGATGAAGCTCAAAGGTTAGGTAGCTGAAGCATAGCAATACTTGAATGAATATAGGAATAATTTGATGTACAATCATTTGCTAGCTTGGTTTGTGGGTTTTCCACATAATATTTTCCCTTTAACCACATTTATAGTTTGAGAAAATCAGAAAAAATTATTTCAGATTTATATTATCCTTTTGAACTAGCACACTACCATCAAAATGCATAATCATTGGTCATATCAAGAAAATTCCTATTGATTAGTAGGATATCCTTATAAAAATTTGATGCATGGATTTCTTGTGAATTATCGACTGCTATGTATCCTGCAACTATGAAAGGAATAGTGTTGGTGTTAGGCTTCATTTATTATTGAATTCAATGGTTTCCAAGATGTGTTGAGGAGTTTGCTCCTTGTTTAATGTTAATTGTTCTTGCACAATCCACTCATAAAATAGCAAAATGCTATGTGGAAGGGATGGTTGATAGTGTTCCTTGGGGGAAGGGGGATTGTGAAAGACTTGTTATCATTGTATTGTGTATTTCCAATATGTTTGGATGTAGGGAAGACTAGGAGAATGATGGATCACTCACTGATTGCATGATAACCTAGTTTTGAAGGGTCACTAGTTGAGGGGATAGTCAAGGTCTGGATGATTGGGCCATTGGAGGACCCTAGTTATTTGTATTAATTGCTATTCAAATTGTATGCATGGATTTCTTGTGAATTATCTACTGCTATGTATCCTACAACTGGATCCGTAAATCTGCATATACTTCTCTAGGGTTGTAAGCCACTTAGGGATCAAAATAGAGAAACTAAATAAAAATTGTTCTTTGTCTTATTTCCTTTTAACAAAGTCTCAACTATCAATGATACAATACATTTGATGCCCTAAGCTATCAATACAAATGGCGCCTAGCTAGAAGCTCATGGGTTGTCCATTTGATAACCACAGTCAACATTTCAAAAAAATGGATATCCTTGAGCACAAGCACCAATAACATCAAATAATGGAGTTAAAGCATGGGCTAGGGCATGCCACCAGTAGAATGTGGTCATTTTAGTGACAACAATATACAATGGTGTCATTAAACACATATGCTAGTAATATCAACAAACGTGAATCCAAACATTTAAATACAGTGAATCGATATCCTTGAGCACAAGCACCAATAACATCAAATAATAGAGATATAGCACTAGCTAGCTAGGGCATGACACCAATAGAATGTGGTCATTTCAGAGAGCAAATCCCTCAAAAATAAAATGAAATGCATTCAAATATGATGCCAGAGGCTTGAAAGATGAAGAAATCACATACCTTCTCCCGCGCTCAGCTTTCGCTCCTTTTCTCCCCCTCTCCAAATGAAATAAAAATGATGAGGCTATTTCACATTTTTAAAAATGTATACCCCAAATTTGTTGGAGTTTCGATGGTCAATTAAACACCCATCAAAATACTGACATCATCGGGGCCTATTACAAAAAAAAACACCAAATTCATAAGAAAAAGTTACCCTTTGGAAACTTCTATCAAAATTTGGCCCCAAATGTTGTAGTGCTTGTACCCCTATGGTGGCTTTGTGTTTCTCGGGGTCTAAGCCGTCGGGTTGTACTTATGAATTGATTTCAGTTGCTTCTGCAAGTACAAGAAGCTTACCGAGTAATGATGTAAATGCACATTCAGTAGCTTGTGCTTCATCTTTATTGTTTAGAGGTGCAATATTTACATCCTCATCTTCCTTGTCATTAGGATCACCATTTGTGAAGTCCTCAATGAGTACATTGTCATCGATTTTCTTCTTCAGTTGGATCTCTACTAGATCTAGTGCATCCTATGAAACATTTATTTCTTCCTTTTGCTCGGTGATATCAATTACCTCAATAAATGATATACCAGTGTCCTTTAAATTCTTAGCTGTGTCATCATCAATATAAATACCTTTACCTTTGGAATCTTGTCTCTTCTTATACAGGTTTAAGAATTCCTTTTTCTCAGCTTTTTCTTTGGCCTCAAAAATAGATTTCCATAGAGAATCGCTAGTCTCATCTACGTCTACCATGTTCTCATCTAGTATTGTCATGGCCTGGTGCTTTACCATAAAACTTGCTTAAATTGTTCAAAAAACATCTACATTTGTATCTTTTGATTCTCAGTAGTCTTACCAACCTTATTTTTTGGAATCAGGAGAGATAGGTACTGAGAGGGGAGGGGTGAATCAGTGCCTTCAAAAAATTTACTTCTTAACCTTTCAGATCTATGACTGTAAATAGTGATAACTTTGCAAAATAACTTGTATCTAATTGCATTTATCAATCATCTAGTTAACTTATGAAAGTAAACAACATGAAATCAAAATAGCAATCACATAACACAAGTATTTTGGTAATGCAAAAACCCTTGTTAGAAGGTAAAAAATGCGGTGGGGATGACACCCACAAATTCTTCACTACTGCAGATAGAAAAGGTTTTCCTGTTAGGGCTACAAGTTTTGATCACTTTTGGTGATCTTACCCTATTAGGAGTAACATGTTAGATAAGCTAGATCTACCTAGTTATAGGATTTGAACAACACTAATGAAGTGTGTACTCGGTTAAGAGATTTACATAAGACTATTAAGTCTACTCTGTTAAGAGATTTATCCAAAAACTCTATTACAATTGTTAGAAAGCAATAGGCAATTATCTGCTAATTGACAACTCAATTGTCTAATACAAATCTATAAGTTTTGAATCTATTTCACCTTTACTATGATGAATCTCTGCTCTGAACTACTCGGTAGCCTTTACTGATTCTGCTTAATTTGATATCCTCTGCAATTTGCTCTATTAACTGATAGAGTTGAAGTTAGGCAAGTGCTTGAAGTTTCTCCTTGATTCATATATCTGTTCTCACATCAGTTCACATCACAAATGATGTAAACATACATTTATATAGCGATCTACTTTTGCCGCTTTAACAAAATTAGGTTACACAACTTAGTCATAACCCTAAGATCTATGGTGCACAAAAATGACCTAGATCAAACTATTACATAAGATATGCATTGCATTTAATGAATATCATAACAATAAATATTCCTCGATCTTGGTATCACATTTTTTGATCTATTGTAACCTTTTTCATAGAAGAATGTGCCATTTCATATTACTATGCCATTTTCTATGATCCTCGGTAAACACTGTATAAACTACTCAGTGTATACTATGATGCTCAATGTTTACTATCTGTCAATGTCGGTGATGCTATTGCTCGGTAAACTATGTAGTTCTCGATGTGTAAGCTTTACCAACTAGTCTATCTTGCTTCTAGTTACCAATTTGCTCAATGTAAGTGACCGATCGATATCTTTGATAACCTTTGGTACTAATGCCAACCTTGAATGCTCAATAGAGATAACATGTGTATGATCAAGAATTCTATGCTATTGTTCAAGACCTGAACAAATGGAAACATTATTTGATACCGAGTGAATTTATGTTGTATACCGATCATAAAGCTTTACAGTATTTGGGTATTCAGAATAAGTTGAATCAGAGACATATGAAATGGGTTGGATATTTGCAGAGTTATACATTTGTGATAAAAAAAATAAGAGTGGAGTCACTAACTGAGTTGTTGATGCATTAAGTAGAAGAAGATCTTTGATGACCGAGATGAAAATTAAAGTTCTTGGTTTTGATGACATTATAGATTCATATGAATTTGATTCTGATTTTTCTGAGCCATGGAGAAAGTGCAGAGAACCTATTCAAGATCAACCAAGTACTAAATGGGAAGACTATTTCATTCAAGGAGGTATGTTGTTTAAAGGTATTTAGTTGTGTATACCAAGAGGATCAATGAGAAAGAATTTGATAAAGGAGAAACATAGTAGTGGTTTGGCTGGACACTTTGGTGTTGATAAGACATTGAATTTTCTTAAGGAGAAATACTTTTGGCCGTAGTTGTATAAGGATGTTCAAAAATTTGTGAAAAGTTGTGGAATTTGTCAAGCTGTAAAAGGAGTAAGTCAGAATACTAGATTGTATACACCGATTTTTGTTCCTGAGAAACCTTGGATTGATATCAATATGGATTTTGTTCTTGGCTTACTGAAGACAATGAGAGGTAAAGATTCTATATTTGTTATTGTGGATAGATTTACTAAAATGGCACATTTTACACCCTGTAGAAAGACATCAAATGTAGTACATATAGAAAATCATTTCTTTAAGGAAATTGTCAGATTACATGGAACCAAAGAGTATCATCTTTGACTGAGATAGTAAGTTTGTTGGATACTTTTGTAAGACCCTTTGGAGAAAGTTTGGCACCGAGTTGAAATATAGTTCTACATTTCACCCACAGACTGATGGACAAATAGAAGTTGTGAATAAAATCTTGGGTAATCTTTTGAGATGTTTAGTTAGAGACACATCGAGTAATTTGGATTTTGTGTTGGCACAAGAAGAGTTTACATACAATAATTCAGTGAATAGGAGTACTAGAAAAACACCTTTTGAGATTGTAAATTCCATACAACCAAGAGGTATATCAGACTTGAGGGATATTGTTGATGAAGAGAAAAGAAGTGTTGAAGGAGTAAAGTTTGCTGAGTTCATGAAGAAATTGCATGAAGATGTGAAACATAACTTGGAGAAAAGTAATCAGAAATACAAAGATAGAGCTAATAGATCATGAAGACATAAGATTTTTGTAGTCGGTGATGAAGTAATGGTTCATTTGAAGAAAAATAGATTTCCTATTGGAACATATGGGAAGCTGAAAATGAAGAAGTTTGGTCCTTGCAAGATTTTGAGAAAATTTGACAGTGGAAATGCTTATGAGATTGATTTACTTGATGACATTGATATATCACCTATACTCAACATTTTTGATTTATATGAGTACTATGAATTGCATAAAGAAATGACAGTACCAAATGATTATCCTAAGAAATAGATAGAAGAAGTCGAGTAGATTTTGGAACAAAGAACTAGAAAAAGTACAAGAGGAAAATAGTATATGGAATATCTAGTAAAGTGGAAGAATAAACCGATTGAAGATAGTTCATGGATTTCACAATCTGAGTTAGATTCATCTCAGGTTGTACCTGCTTCATGATTTGGAGAATCATCTCAAATAACCCTAGGTGTCTGATGTAGGAGCATCTCAGGTCCTTGACAATCCTATGTCACCAAAAAAAAGTTTGAGTTTTATTGTATTGCTTGGTTTCTTCTTTAACTGAGTTGGCTCGGCAGTTGCTCAGTTTCCTTTGTTAACTGAGTTGGCCGGTTAATTCCTTGGCACTCGGTTATCCTTTCTTACCAAGTTGTTTGTTTTAGTTTTTTGTTGAGGCCAACTTGTGAAATTAATTATGGTCATGGATTTAATGTTGGTATCTTACATTAGGAAGTGTGTGGACCTAGATCTGGTCATTCCTCACATGTTGGAGGACTATTGTACTTGAATTGTAATATCTAGCCCTAATCGGGAAGGCCTTACAACCCAACATGTATGAATCAATTTGAAGAAATATAAGGAGTTGATCTGCATTCTCTCTCTCACTTGGGTGTTATTGCTTCCATGTGTGATCTCTGCAAGCTAGATCTAGATTAGCGTGTGCCTTTGGCCCTTGTCCTCATCTTCCCTTACATCAAAAACCCTAAAAAGGTGAAAAACACAATGAAATATAACTTTACTAGAAATCACTTACACAGATTCAAAGCACCAACTCTATGAGAATCAACCTCTTACAATATTTTCAAAGAACCCACCCAATGATCACCAACCCCTTATTTTAGAAGTGCCCACTTCAAGGCGCACCAACCCCTTACATAATTTTAAAACTAGTAAAGAGGATTACTCTATTTCTATGCATAATATTACACATTTTTCACCACATGGATCTTTGTCTCTACTTCATCACCCTTAACAATAAAAATTGACACTTCACTCAATGTTCTATCTTTTAAATGAAAACCCCTACAATCTATTTTAAAGAAAAATAATAAAATGCTCTAGAGTACACATAAAAATTTCTCTCACTGTTATAATAAAAAATCAATTGAACCCTCATATTTAGATATGATTAGACATCACTTCATTATAAGACTAGCAATAATATTGACAATAATAAAATTAGATTACCATTCTTCACCTATCTTCTTTACCATTTAGTCACAATGTTGTCTGCATTAAAAATCATACTCATTGCATTCTATACCATTCAATCAAATCTTGTGATAATATCTTTGAGAATAATTACCTTCCTCATACAATAATCTTCAAAAATCAATCATCATGATGTCTCTTCAAAATGCAATCTTCAGTACCTCCATACATAGAAGCTTTTCAATCTTCCCTTTCCTTGTACAATAATCTTCTTCACACAAAATATAGATCTTAGAATATTGCATTTTTGTATTATTATTTTTAGTAGTGAGCATTCCTATCATATATAAAGATATCCTATTATACACTTTTTTTCTCTAAACTTTTTAAATCAATATAATATAACACCACAAATCTTTGATATTTTCATTTTAGTTATTTCACTCACAACACTGTGAAAATTAGAAATAAAAATAAAATCATATTTGATTTATTTCATCTCCATAATGATAATATTATATTTGAATGTACACTTATCATTAATACATCTATAAAAATATCCCATCAATGAAACAACCAACCAATATTTTAACATATTTTCATCTCTTTTAAAATCACTTTGAGAGGTCACCGCTTTTCTTTGTGTCACCAGTTTCATTTGTTGAAGTTTGTGTAGCAGTGGGAGTGCTATCCTTTTGTTTTTTTTTCTTCTTCAATTTGTTTTCTATCATCTATCTTCCTTGTATCATCTATTTGAGTACTTCCCAAGGTATTAGTTGTAGGGGTTACCTATGGTGTACTGGTGGTATCTTGAGTACTTTTTTCCCCTATTCTGGTATTATCTCCTTGTGTGTCCTTATCAGTTTCCTTTTCCTCTTATTTTTCCTACTATTGCTCAACTTTTTTATCTTGAGTGTCCTCTTTATTAGTGTCCTTGGGTTGGTCTATGATCTCATTTACCTATTCTATTTCCTTGTTCTTTTCTTCTTGATCAAAATTATTTACTTTAGTATCAACTGCATCCTTATCAATCTCAATAGGATTTACTTCCAGTGGTGTATATTAAGCTTCATGTTCAATCATGGGGGAATACAGAGTATTAGTTATATCATCTTCATCATCATTTGTGTCCTTGGTTAGGTCAACATGTGTTGATATATTTCCTAACATACCTCCTATTAGCTCTTGCATAGTAAAGGTGGCATCTCCTTAAGATGTAGTAGTAGTATCCTTCTCTATTGGTTGGTATAAATTGAATATCCTTCTCCAAATCATTACCGATTCATCTTCAACTTCTTTCTTTTTTCAAGCTAATAAATTGCCACTCCTATTACTAATAATGAATCTGCCTTTATATTTTTCAAGTTCTTCATCCATTTATTTTACTATCAAATGTGTCATAGTATACATGAGAGTTCTTTCTCTTACTTTCTATTCAATCTTGACTGTAGCTTCCCATCTAACATTGAATAATTCAAAAAATTCATTAGGTATATGACCTTTAAGCTGATTTGGGACTCTAATGAGTTTATGAAAATGAAATATAATTGCATCTTCAATGGTTTTCTTATCTTCATCAGAAAACTTAGCAAACTTAAAGTTATTGATATTTCCTATCATTCCCTATTCTCTAATTACCCGTGAAACTTCATTTGTAGTCTTAGGAATGATGAACCTTGTTCTCCTAGACTTACCTAAGTCTATAATATCCTTATCAAAATCTATTTTCTCACTATCTCCTTTTTTCTTCTACTTCTTCTTTTTTGTCAGAGAGGCCTTGGCATGTTCTCTAGTTCTTCTCTTCTCATATGTTTTTTTTTTTGCGGGTTGAGGTACCTACGGTGGCTTAGGGTTAGAGGATTGACCTCTCTCAATTTCTTCCACTTCGGTTTCTTTCATCAATGGTAGTTCTAGTATTTTGGTTTCTGACTTCTTTGGCTTCCTCTTTGCATAAGAATCTAGAATTTCCTTTGTCTCACCAGTGGAACCTCTACCTTCACTTGTTCCAATTTTTTCTTCCAATTGACGTATAATTTCTTCATTTTCCTCTCCACTCTAAGCTTTTTGAATTCTAGGGTTATTCTCTGATATGCTTCTTTATATGTCCCATATCTCTTAGTAGTCTTGTTAACCAGTAATTGTAATAATGCATCTATGTGTAGGGTTAAAAAGTGTTCATCTAATTCATAACTCATTACCGGTATCTATGAAAATCTTGTTTCTACCACTTGAATTTTACATGTGTCGGTATCAACTAGGAAACAAATTATGTCCATGTGCTTCTCTACTATGTGAGGTGGAATCCTATACCTTTTATGCATTCTATCTTGGAAGTATTTGAAGTAATCTTCAATTATATTATTTATACTTTCACATAGTTCACCTATGTATTCATTAATATGATATAGTGTAGGTCTATCAATTTTCTAAGTAACATTTCCTTTACTGGGAAAGAAGTTCTAAACATAGAAAAAAACACATACCAACAATGATCCATATTTTAAAGCTTGCCTCTTGTTGTTCTTAATTCTTTTCATATTAGCCAGCAACTGTGTTCTGACCATGTCTACTAGGTCATATCTCACACCCTCCTTCACAATTTTGTATGCGACATGAATAGCTCTGCATGACACACTATTCAATTGAATCGATTGGTAGACCTTGTATCTAAAAATAATTAATCCAAATAAAAAATCCTGATCTTCTATGTCATCTATCTCCATCTCTCAATGATCTTGTCTTGAATATGTCAACTTTGCCACCATCTACATTAGTATTTACCTTAGGGTACATGGTTCCTCATCCGCTGAGAATCCTGTGATCAAATGAATCAACTCCTTTATGACCTTGATCAATTTTTCTAACTAGACAAATTAGTCATGAAACTGACTCAACACATATCATATCCATTCCTTGAATGATTTTGATAGGTCCAAAATGTGTGTCAAACCCTTTGTTTGAAGATGTTTGAACTCATCCTTCATTTCTCCATTCTTACACATTTCTAGGTATTCTTCTTGTATCTTCTCATCTCCTAATTCAAAAAAATTGCAATGAATAAATGTCCTCATGTCCTCAATTAGTAACACTCAAGGTGGAATTAGGGATAGAGCCACCAATTTTGTCTACTTCCGCACCTTTCAATGGACATAACTTATGTTTTGGTTATGCCTCATTTGTTATCTCGATCAATTTAGGTGTCTTAACCATTAATGCTATGATATCTCTCTAAATTTTCTACCCTAAATCTAAACGACACCAGATATCTTCACAAATGACCAGCGCTCTACTCAACAACTCAACTAGGGTTTTCAAATTTGTAGTTCGATCCTTTGTAAGTATTCAGCAGAGATAATTCCACAATTGATCACAATGAATAATCACTCTCTGCTCCTATAAATGCTCTTCAAAATGCATGGTGAATAATGAATAGGTTTCCCTATTATTTATTTTCCCAAAAAGTCCTTCAATAGCTAGTTAGATACAAACATTTAATGCAGCTCACTAATATCATACTTTTACTGATTACAACTTCCACCGGTTAATGCTAAAAATAGCATTAGTACATAAATTTTGCAAATAATAAAGTCAGTGATGACCAAATGCATTTAACCACTCTACTCAATTTAATACATCAAAATTAACATCAATGAATCTCACCGTGTAAATAGAGATTACCTCTCTTTATTCTTGGGGGTCTCAAATTGATCTAACCTTAATCATTCCTCCTAAGCCAAAATAGGCTTAATTTTCTGATGAATTATCCACATTTCCTAGTGTTGTGAAGCTCTCTATCAATTTAGAAGAATTTAGTTCACCTTTCTTTGTCCATATTGTCCTCATTTGCTTCTTCATTTCTTCAGGATTAACAATCTTTTTATCTTTCCTTTCCTCATTTCTCGGTGACCGGTTCCAATACCTGTGTGTGTGAAAATTGTACCTGATCTGTAGACACAACACTTCAGTAAAACATTAGAGGTTAGCTATAATCAAAATCGTGCAAAATTGAAATCTAATCTAACCAAGCAATTTACTGCCTTCTAATAGGTGCAAGATTGATGTTCTCAGATTGTTATCAAGATCAGTGACCTAGACGACACCTAAATGAAGGATTTGAATGTAATTGATCTAGATATGAGATTGAATGCAATTAAGCTATTTTTTTTTTTGGATTTTATGATGCAATAAGGAATGAAAACTTGATATGAATCTATGCTAGATGAAATTGATATGCTATGAATGCTATTGAAAATTGATATGCAATGCTAATCTAACAATGATATGCCATATGAATGCAAAAATAAGATTGATCTCACAAAGATGTTGATTCGCAAGAGCTTTGATTCTTCAATTCCAATTCTCCAGCATAAGTTTGCACAATTATGAGATGAATTATGAAGAGCTGAAGCTTTGATTTTATAGAAATCCAGGGCTTTGGAGGTGCATGGAAAAAAGCCATAAATCACTCAAATAACTCAGGTTGATTTTTGAGTTATTTTTAAATAAAGATAATTAAGTCACAAAAATCATGCAAAAGCACAGTTCAACTCGAATTAGAAGTTTAGATCAACTTTAAAACTCAAAAAGATGTTGAGTTTCAAAAAGCTAACAACTTGCATTGATTTTCCAATTTTGAGTTTAATTGGTCCTTGAATGTGCACATGGATAATTATGATTTAATAAATAAATAAAGTGATTTATGCTCAACTTAACTGGTTTTTGAAATAAAATAATTAATTTATGGGTTAATTAACTATTTTATCAAACTTTTATTAAAAACTATATTATTAAATAATGACAACTTGCTTTAATCAATTAAATAAGAATTTAATCAATTATTCATATGATATTAGATTTATTGTCAAAATTAAATAATACAATTAATACTAGATAGAATTAAATTTAATTACACAATTAAGTGGCAAATATTAAATCTAATTAATTAAATATGAAAATATTCAATTAATCAAACTTTAGGATAAATGTGATTTATTGCCAAATAATTATAAAATTAAAGATAATTATGATGATTAGGAATATTACTAGGAATATTCCCCGATGCAGAATTTAAGATAATCAATTATGATTCGATGATGTTTAGATGTGCCTTAGGTTAGGACTTCGATGTCGATTTTGTTCGATTTGTTGATGTAGGAAGTTAATGAACATATAGCCCCATTTTGGGGTATTACAGTACCTACAATCTCTTGCTAGATGTCCAACCTTGTGATAATGAAAACATGTCATACATGTTTTCCTCTAGGGTCTAGCATTACCTCTAGAGTTCCTTAATCGATAGTTCACCACCATGTGTCCATAGTTCACACAAATAGTGCATGTAACATTTATTTTTCCTTCTCTTCTTAGAACACTCACTAGTTTGTTAGGAAATCTTGATGATGGTACCCTTGATTTGTAATGTTATTCCTTATGTCTAAATTTTTTGCATTTGTAATAGTAGCCATTGAAACTCCCTTCAAATGATCTACTACTAGTTCTTGATCTACACTCATAAGCTTGATGACCATACTTATTGCAGTTGTAACAATAACCATCAAAGTAAGTAGTTCTTGGAACATTCACCAATTTGCTTCTACATACATTAGTAGTGTGTCTAGGATTTCCTCAATTGTAGCAAGTGGGTTTAGTAGGATTATTAGCTTAAATACTAATATTACCCTTTGGAATCTATGATTTTTTCTTAACACCATACTTGGATGATTCTCCTTTTCTAAATTTGTTGTCACCGGTATATCCTAGGCCAACATTATTCATATGTCTGCTTTGATTCTTCAATTTCTCATCAATATTCTGCATGCTTTGTTCATATTGCTTGAGTTTCTCATTTATATCTCTTTCAATCTTCAAGTCTTTCTTCATTTTTTCATTTTCAACACACATTTGTATGTTTTCATCATTGGTGTCACTTAGTTATTCATTCAATGCATGGTTCTCATGTGTCAACATTTGAAGTATAGAATCCTTTTCTCTGATCATATCTTCATCATTCTTCTTTGTAGTTTCAATAGTTCTTTTTGCATCTTCAACAACTCCCATTCCTTCAACCACTTCACACATCCTTATGGCTTGAATTTCTTGTTTTCTTTTCATTTTGGTTTCTTCTTCAGTCAGGATCTTGTTCTTTTCCATCAGATCTACTATAGTTGCCTCAACTTCCTTAAAGTTAACACTTCCTTTAGATATTTCATTAATTCTATCCATACTTTCTCTTAGTTGTTCAGATATAATGTTTTCTTTTTTCTAATGGGTCCCTTAGCTTGTTCATTAACTCTTCAATCATCTCATTATGTCATGCCCATAAAATTTCACTCTATAAACACACTAAATTTTTTTGAAAGGTTAAGTAAGCTTATGTATAGAGGCTAACAGAGGACTAAAGTTTGCATGGATCTAATGCACATTCATCCCTAGGTGATGATAACTAGATTTCTTAGGTTCTCTACCATGTGGGTTAACCATACAAGAAAAGGGTTCGGTTCCTAACCTTGTCATCGTTAGAAAAGTAGGTTATCAAAATGAATTACAATTATACTAATACCCTTAATTAGGTCCTACGTCAACATTACACTATGTTAGATCATTAAGATTTATTTATTAAAGCATATTGTCATTGTAGCATAAGAACCTAATCTGCTAAATAACGGCTTTACAATTTCCATTATTTATAATATTAAGTTAAAATTTAACTTAAAATTTCCTATAATTTTATTCCAAAATTCTCGTACACTCAACCTATTAATGGCTTAACTAGGAACATTCTTACTGAATGATAATTATACTCATTACTAGTATTTAATGATTAGTATAATTATTACATAACCAGAAAAAGAGTAAATTATTAAATAATAAAATTAATTAATAAAAAATATTAATTAATATAAATTATTAATTAACATTTTAATTAATTTATAAATAATATTAATTAATAAATTAATTGCTTAAATAATATTTATATTAATTAATATAAATATTAAATAATATAAAATAAATAATAAAATAATTTTTTAATAATATTGATATTAATTAATATTATTATTAATTAATATAAATATTAATTAATAATAATAAATAAATAAAATGAATTTAATAAAAAAAAAGGTAAGTGTTTCTTTTAAAAGGGGCCTTGGCCCACGCGCTGAAAAGCCCAGCCCTGTTCCGCTGGGCCCCGTCCTATTTAGTAGGGTGTACCCTACCTTTGGTAGGGTCGTCCTGCTATGGCAGGGTGGTACCCTGTGAGCAAGGCTCACCGACATGCTGGGAAGGGGGTGTGGGGTCCATGGTACCCCCCCCTCTTATTAAAATAAAATTATATTTTTAAAAAAATCAAATTTTGATTTAAAACAATTTTCTTTCCCTCACTTGTTATTATACTTTTTTTTTTATTATATATTATTTAATATATAATGAACAACATATTCTTTATTTTTATAACCAATGCAATTTATTTAATATCATTTATTTATTTATATATTTTTTTTACCCAATAATAATAAAAAAGAGCATGTTATATTTTCTTGAATCTCAAAGCAGGAGTTAATGATTTGTTTATTTATTCTAATATTGTCATCATATCAAGTCATTCACTTTATGAAAGAGTTTTTTTTTTTTTTTGTATATCATTTTTGTTTTAGCAAGTTGTCTGTCTTTTCAAGTTGGGCTTCTTGGGTGGTGACCCAGGTGGGTCCCACCCAAGCTGACTCACATAAGGTTGATTGGCCAAGATTTTATTCTCCATCCTTTTGTTCCAAGTGGATGAGGAATAATAATATTAAATGACTGTGATTTTTAGGAAAATGTATGGGATTTCTCCTATACATTTTCCAGAGACCTGTAGGTGGTCATTTTCACTTTTTGCTTTGCACAAGTTTATTTTGTTTCTTCTCTCTTCTTATTCGTTTGTTATTTTACACTAAGTTATTTGTTTATAGGTCTCATATTGCTAAAAGAAATAAAGGTTTGGTTCAACTATAGAATGAATTCAAGGCACAATTTTCATAAAGAATAGTTCAAAGATAATCTTGTCTATCATTTTATTGCCTAAGTTATCCTTTCTTTTATTATTTCTCAACATAGATTTTACTATCATACTACATGGACTATCATTTGAATGAGAGAGGGTAAGAGAGAGATTTAATACAGTTCTATTCTTTCACACTACTATCATTTTACCCTTATGAAATCTTTACAATAGAACTTTAATGATACTTCAAATACTTTTCCTTCTTTTATATTTTGCAACATGACTACATAAAGAATTCCTCTATAAACAAACAATTCTTTCTCATAAACTAATCAAATAAAATCTTTACATTCTTTTTTGATACAAATGCATGGTCCAATCTTTATTCAATATAGTAAGAATACATTTAAATCATCCTTGATCAACATAATATATTCACCTATGATCATAAATCTATCAAAGGAGAGTTATACATTTCCTCAAACCTTGATGCAACACACTTATTACAACAAAAGGCTTGGATTGATGACTCCATTACAAATATACATTTAACTCATGGGATTCACAAGATTCCCTTACATTAACATAATCTTGAAACAAAAGAGAACCGACTCAAATAAGAACATATCATCACTCTTCAAGGTTTCAACTACAACCATGAAGTCTTCAAAGGCTCCAAATTCTTGCAATACAAAATCCATAGGCCAAGGAGTGCTCACCTCCCAACCTAGGCTTCTATGAAGCCACCCTCGAGCTAGGGGAACCATCACAAAGACAAGCAGAGCACTCAAACATGCCCACAAACACAACAACATAAAACATAAATCACAAGAAATCTCCCTTCCAAGGTTATCACAAAGAGTCTCAAAATGACTCAAAATAGGGTGAAGGTGGAACCAAATTCAAGAGGAGAAAGCACATCTCATGATGAGAGCTAAGCCATCACTTGGCTTCCTCATCATATATCTTTCACCACAAACACAATCTTAATAACTCTTTATGCTCCCCAATATACAAAACAAATAAAGGAGATGGCTACATGGAGCCCATACATCCATGTTTCATCCCTCTCCTATCCAAGGAGAGACTCTACACCCTTGAATGTCCCAACAAATCCCTTCACCCCCAAGGCTACTCTTCCGTCCCAAGGGTGAGTACGGCCTTGAGAACTCCCTCAACAAAACACTACAACACATACAAGAAAACTTCAAGAAACAACAAATGAAACTACACATTTACAATCCTATGAAATCATGAACAACAACAAGCTCATAAATCTCATAACATCCATAAAGAACTACACTTTCACATCACAAGAAAATAACACTACAACAAACTTAAGAATCACAAATCCTCCATTAACACAAAATAGCAAGCTCTCAACACATACACTACAAGAGAAAAAAAATAACTAAATTTTGCATACAAGGGAATAACATACAAGAGATCTCTTTCTCTCAACATGAAAACAAGAATAAGAAAAATGAAGAAAACCACCAACCTTGATCCAAGCTATGGAAGAAAGTTGATGAAGATCTTTTCCACTTTCCAAAGTCCTCTCCAAATTAGCAAATCCCTAAATCTTTAGAGTGGGTGTCAAACTCTTCCAAAAGAAGAGTCCCCTCTAAAAAGGCCTCCACACAAACTCCTATGGATAAGATTGCATTCCTATTGGGTGTTCTTCCCTAAGTCCCTTACATGGTTTCTAAATTTGGTCTCTTACAAAGGTAAGCTAAAAAGGTGGGATAAGGACTACCTTTTTAGTGGGTGGTGATCTTTCCAAAACTTGGTCCCAAAATTTGATTTTCGTCCATCTTCGTAAACCAACTTTTAGATGGGTCATTTGGTCAACCAAGGGTTATCCTATGGTGAAAAATGACCCTTACCCTATGGTATATCAAGTGGGGTAACTAAAAATGCCTAAACACTCTCCTAGGCACCTTTTTAACCCTCTAAAAGTTCATGATAAGTTCAAATTCGAAATTCAAAGATAAGACACTACCTCAAGCTCCCTAACCAAGAGATTTCTCATGGGGATCCTAAAGGGTATCTTCCTAGGTTGGTGTTCAACCAATCCCCAAGTGGACATGTCATGGCCACAAGTATACACACGTGTCAAGTGACACAAACAAAAAGAGACATGTCACAAGCCATGTGGCATATCCACTTGGGCATTCTCACATAAACACATTTACAATTAATAAATAAATCAAATACATTCATGCATCATACTTTTACAAAATAAATACATTACAATGAGGTTTTTGGCTTCTCACTAGAAGCAACCTTGGTTCAAATGGATTTTCACATTAGTCTCTGTGATGGTTCCCCCAATTTACCATGGCCTATTTCCCTATACACTCAAGTCCAATATCAGTAGTCCAAGGAAATAAAACATGTAAATTCATAACATTAGTAATCAAGATAATTCATCTGTCATTTCATAATTCACATGACAATAATCATTCATCCATAACCTACATACATCTTATCATTAAATATACATTTCAACACTAAATTGAACTTGAAACATGATCATTGCATACATATATAATTTAATTTGAAAATTAAATATCCTCATGACATCATAATTCATTCATTAAATAGAATTAGGAAAAAACATGTAAGTCCCAAACTGATGTCTCAGTAATCATCATCCAATCATAATATAATGTGCATCAAACTACTAAAGTGATCAAACCATAACATAAAGTATCAGTAAAATCCATAAAGCATCAAAATATAATCATAAAATATGTCTATCTCAAATGTAAAACTGAATGGCTATGATAGGCTCGGGGTGAGGCCTCACATCCTCCCCCTAGGCATGAACTTCCTCCTAGAGTTCATCAAAAAGATGGGGGTACTATGATCTCATATGTGCTATGTCCTCCCATGATGTTGTCACCTCATCATAACAATCCCACTGGACCCTAACCTGGTCTAGCTCTCGGCCTCGAAGTGCTAGTGTCTGGTGAGCCAAAATGCAGATTGGCTCCAAAGCCAACTAACCATCTGACTCCACCTGCAAGGCATCCTAATCTATGAAATGAGTCTCATAAAAAATATACTTCCTCAACACTGACACATGAAAAACATCGTGGATGCATGACAGGCTTGGTGGCAAAGCAAGATGATAGGCGATAGGACCTATCCACTCAAGTATCTCAAAAGGGCCAACAAATCTAGGTGCAAGCTTAGAGCCCTTTCCAAAATGGATTGGACTTTTATGAGGTCGCACTCTCAGGAAGACCCTCTCTCTAACCTGATAACTACGGTCTTCCCTCTTGGTATCTGCATACTTCTTCTACCTATCCTATACCTCCTTCAGACACTATCTGATCAATGTCACCTACTGCTCTAACTCTCACACTAACTCAGGACCTAAAGCAACTCTATCCTCAATACAGTCCCAACTCAATGGTGTCTTGCATGGTCTTTCATATAATGCCTGATAGGGAGGCATACCTAGAGAAGTGTGATGCCCATTATTATAGGAAAACTCTGCCAAATGAAGGTACTCCTCCCACCTAGTCTGATGATCCATGAAATACATGTGAAGCATATCCTCCAATACCTAATTTAACCTCTCTATTTGACCATTGGTATCTGGGTGATAAGCGGTGCTAAAATTGAGCTTAGTGCCCAAAGCTGTCTGTAGTCCTTTCCAGAAAGATAATGCAAAGAGAGAATCCCGATCTAAAATAATCTTATGTGGTATGCCATGCAGTCTAACAATATCCCACAAGAAAACCTGTGCTACTAGTGGGGCTTTAAAAGTGGTCTGAACAGGTGAAAAGTGGGCTACCTTGGTTAGCTTGTCAACTGTCACCATGATGGCATCATGGCGTCAAGATGACATAGGGAGACCAATGATGAGGTCCATGGAAATAAAATCCCACTTCCACTCTAATATCTCATGAGGCTGAAGCAAACCACCAGGGTGATGATGCTCTACCTTAACCCTCTGACACTCAAGACATCATGCCACTATCTCAGCTATATTTTGTCTCATCCCTGGCCAATGATATAACTATCTCAAATCTACATGCATCTTCTTGACTCAAGGATGTGTTGCATAAGAGACCCTATGAGCCTCTAGCATGATGAATACTCGCAAGTCATCAGAGGATGGGACATAGATGCATCCTCTATAGCGTAAAAGCCCATCTAAATCTATGAAATAGTCTGAATATTTACCCTCAAGGGTACTTTAAGACCAAATGACCTGACTAACCTCTGCATACCAAGCATCCTCATGTAAATGATGCAATATCCAATCCCTCAACTCAGTACCTGTTGTCATAGAGTAGGCCCCATGGCATCTCCTAATCAAAGCATTGGCAACTAGATTCTCCTTCCCCTTGATGTAGTGGACATCAAAATCATACTCACAAAGAAATTCCATCCACCTACGCTATCGTGCATTCAGGTTTGGCTGAGAGAAGATATACTGTAAGCTCTGATGATATGAAAGGAGCTCAAACCGATGACCCAAAAGAAAATGCCACCATCTCACTAAAGCATGTACCACTATAGCTAGCTCAAGGTCATGAGTGGGATAATTGAGCTCATGAGTCTTAAGTTCCTAGAATCATATGCAATAGCTCACCCATTCTGCATAAGAACTACTCCCAAACCATCTAAGGAAGCATCTGTGCAAACAACAAAATATGCTAAAGGATCAAGCACTGCTAGAATAGGAACGCTGGTGAGTGCCTTCTTGAGTTCTTGGAAGGCCCTCTTGCACTTCTCATTCCACTCAAATTTCTTTCCCTTATGCTGAAGAGAAGTGATGGGATGTGCCACTCTAAAAAATCCCTCTACAAATAGCCTGTAATAACCTGCCAATCCCATAAAACTTCTGACCTCAGTCACTGAAGTAGGTGCAGGCCAATCCATGATGGCTCTAATCTTAGATGGATCTACTAAGATTCCATCTCCTGAAATAACATGTCCAAGGTAATGAATCTTTTTCCTATAGAAAGCACATCTGGACAAACTGCCATATAACTGATTGTCTCTAAGACACTGCAAAACCTATCTCAAGTGCTCTTCATGCTCCTCTTCATCCCGTGAATAAATTAGGATATCATCAAGGAAAAAAACTACAAACTTATCTAGTAAAGTGTGGAATACCCCATTCATAAGGCTCATGAACACTGCTGGAGCATTAGTGAGTCTGAAAGGTACAACTGTGAACTCATAATGTCCATATCTGGTATGGAATGCAGTCTTAGGAATGTCACTATCAACAATCCATAGCTGGTGGTAACCTGACTTAAGATCAATCTTGGAAAACACTTTAGCACCCTTAAGCTAATCAAATAAATCATCAATCCTAGGGAGTGGATACCGATTCTTGATGGTAAGCTTATTAAGCTATCGGTAATCCATACATAGCCACAAGGATCCATCCTTCTTCTTAACAAAGATAGCAGGTGTGCCCCAAGGTGAAACACTAGGATGAATGTGACCCTTCTCCAAAAGTTCCTCTAGCTGAATCTTGAGCTCATTAAGTTCATTAGTGGTCATCCTGTAAGGTGCCCTCAAAATTGGAGCAGCTCCTGGAACAAGATCAATATGGAAGTCTACTGCTCTACGAGGAGGCATGCCTAGAAGCTCAGTATGGAACACATTTGCATACTCCTGAAGTATAGGATAATCATCAAGAGATGTTTCCCTTTCCTCCTCATCCTCTCTATCACTGATGGTAATGGAAAAAAGCTAACATCCCTTCCGCATGCTCTTCTTTAGATGCATGGTAGAGATCATACGAAGAGAGATGCCTCTCTGAATCCCACTAATCACAATCGGTGTTGTTGGTTCCTGGATAGGATTTTACACTCCATGAGATACCAATATGCTTATGATGGATATTGAGGATTGGTCAGTTCCAAATGTGAGCAATCTATAAGCAATTGGTCCAACTACAGGGATAAGACTACCCTCTTCTACTTTTGGCTCTGCAAAACCAAGGCGGGTGCACCTGATCCAATAGTATTAACTCTGACTAATAGTTCTAACTCTGCCCCTTATTTCTTTAGTGGATCTTTCAACAAATGAATACAGTGAGAGAATACTAAAAAAGAACCTATTGTTCATTGATCCTCCATCACTGGGTAGGACAATACATAAATGTAAATAAAAGTAAAAGACTGGTAGTGATTTAAATGATTGGGATTATAAGGTTTGAATCACTCTTCTCAACACAAAGAGAGGAGAATACAGACCAGTGCCTTATCTATTGGGAAAACTATCAAGGAAAAGGATGAATACAATGGTGTCTGAAATTGGTCTCTAGACATAAATACAAAATATCCCAACTCTTTCCTGCTTATGAAAATCCTTCAAATAAACTCCAAGAACACATATTCCACTTTGAGTAATATTTAATCTAACTCTAGGTTGGAACTCAAAGCACCAATACATTCACATAAACCTTATGAAAAGATTTAAAGATTCAAAGAATAGAGCAAAGGAGAGAAAAGGTTTGAGGTTTGTATTAATTATAACCTTTCACCATGTGCATACAGTATCCAGAATAGTAAGCTTTCAAGATAAGAACAACATGTACTTCTTCTCTATTGTTTGATAAAATGATATCAAAAATTACAATCCTTGACTGAAAGCTAGGGTTTCAAAAATTTCTATCTTTTTAATACCTAAACTCCAATCCCTTAGAATGATCATGAAAAATCCCTTTATACTAAGACATGCAACAAGCAACCGATCATTGTAGGGTTACAAAAATTAACCTAAAAACCTTTACAACAACCCCAAAGGGTTTATAATAACTGCACTACTAAAATAGGTGAGATTTTTGTAATTGAGTCGACATGCTTTATGTCGACATGCTATCCTTGGCTCCTTTTCAACAAATCTGATTTTATTATCTCACTGTCAAACTGCAATGAATGCCCTTCTGCAAAATTTCAACCCTGATATTCATTTGGCTTGGCATCATAGGAAACAAAATCAGATTCTGGCAGTAATTTATGTCTTCTATATCCTTCCCCAACTACAATTTGTCCTAAAACAATAAATTCCTGGCCACCACTTCGTTTATACAACTTTCTGCATCAAAACCCTAGCCAAAACCCTACAGGAATTTTGAATTTGAATAAAAATGGTAACCAGCTCAATTTTAAAATGTGACCGTTGATCAAAAATATTCCTGACAGATAGGGTGGTTCACATTCATATTTAACAGTCAACAAACCTTATAAAATCCTCCACCACCTTTTTATCTTTTGGCAAATGAGAAAATGACACATCAATGATGAAATGGCACTTCAGACCCACTTTGCAAATCCCTTTGAATTGAACGGTTGTCTGAAGATCTCAAAACTCTGACATGCTCTATCAGAAGATATGCCATCTATCTGATTTTCCACCTTGTACTTTACCTTAAAACCTTTGGGCCCACTTCATGTTAGTGAAGAACTAACTCATAGAAGATTTGGTGACTACGCGACTGCATGAAAATTCCAAGTCGCAGAATACATTGCTTAACCCATGTTAGATCAAATGATTCAACGAATGACTACATTCACTAAATCGTGAAGTCCCTTCTTAACCTCAGGTTACTCTTCACGAACTGGTGAATACATAAGAAATTTGAGGCCCCACTGATTATCTAGCAAATTAGCGACCAAAGACATTTTGCCAATTCACTGAAAAACTTGAAACATTGCTACTTTATCTAGAGATTCAGTGAACACGTATTTGCTGAATCGCTAAAAGATTTAGAACCCCACCAAGTTACTTCATGAATATGCGACTGAAGGGAAAAATTTAAGTCGCTTAATGCCTTCTTTGACCATGGTTAAGTCAAATGATTCAGCGAACAAAGAACTTCGTTGAATCACTAAATCATGTGTTAACCCTTGGTCATATTCTGAGAATGTGTGAAGACCTTTATTCGTGTATTCGCCAAATCCTTTTTAGAACTTCACCCTTTAGTTATTTAGTGAACTGGTGACTGAAACCATTCACTTATTCACTGAGAAATTTAGAACATTGCTAACAAATCTGAGATTCAGTGAATACACCTATTCACCCATTCATTGAAAGTTTAGAACTCCGCCAAATAATTATGAGAATGTGTGAACACTAAAGACTTATCAGTGCCGCCAAAAAAATTTTCTGAGCCACCAAAAAACTTTGATACCCTTGGGCCCACCTGCAAACTACCACATGTCATAATACCATTCATTACCTCCACCCAGTCACCTCTGACACAGGACCCACCCGCTTAGAAAAAAGATCAACAGCTGTCTGAAGTTCGCGTAGAGCTAAAAGATTCTATGAGAACATCAGACAATCGTTAGATCAATCCTTTGATACCACTCTACAGATTCTCTAACATAGGACCCTCTAACAAAAACTGACCCAGCACTTCGTGGACCAATGAAAAAATGCCAACTATGCACACCTGGCAGTGGACCTGCTATATGAAAAGGTTATGTCACAAAGCTGAATGAACGGTTGTCATAAGTTTTTGAGTGTATGACACACCCCCTTGCAGACTTACACCAACCATTAGATTAATATGCTATCAGAGCTGGGCCCAGGAAAGAAATAAGGCTAGAAACATTAGGAAAAATTAAAGCACTAGACTTAGGAAAAATCAACTGGGGAGACTTAGGCATAGCGACAAATATTAAATGGGCCTAAAAATAAAACCTTAGTCGCAAGATCGCATAACAAGAAAAAGGCTCACGCGATCATGTGACAAAGCGGTCAATTTTTAGCATATGCGCTATTTAGGACTTTAGTGGCCTGAAAAAGTAACACAAAATTAGAACAGGGCCAAGGCACACTAGGGTTTTATGCTGCAATGGCTAGATTTTTTAAATTTTGCCAAGGGTTTTTCCAGGAAGATGGGAGAAATACTTGCAAAGGCATAGAAAATAATACTGCAACCATGGAATTTTTACTTGTGCTAATAGTGGCTCATGCTCGGGGATGTGTATCTCATGCAGATACAACGAGAAACTAGAATCTCCTAGTACAGAGACTAGAACCAAAAATAGGGAACTGCACACAAAAACCTAAACAAAACCTGTACAGAAACTGTCAAAACTTTTAGGAAAAATAGAATTTCAAAAATTAACTATGAACAGGAAACTCTAGGAGTTCTCCTATCAAATTCTTTAGAATGTAAGAGCCTGCTCCCCATTTTTCCTTAATGATAGATGGCCCTAACCAAATGGCATCAAATTTCCCATGCTTGGCTTTGTCTTGCATTCTTACATTCCACATTAATACCATGTCTCCCTTTGAAAAATTTCTTTGAGTAGTCCTTCTATCATAGAGGACTTTGCAATGGTCTTACAAATTATCATTCTTAATGTGTGCATCATTTCTTACCTCATTTAATTGAATCAGGTCATTCATTCTGACTATCAAATCTTCTTCTACATCTTCATCATATTTTTGAATGAATTGGTATATCCGTAACAAATTATTTTGGGGTAATCTTGCATTTATTCCATACACTAAGTCAAAAGGGGCATAGCCTATTGCTTTCTTTATTGTAACCCTATCAGCCCATAGGGCTTGTAGCAATTTGGAGTCCCAGGCCTTCTTTTTTTTGTCCAGAACTCTTTTCAAAATCTTGATTAAACTTTTATTGTTGGATTCTACCTGGCCATTGCCTTGTGGATGATAAGTAGATGAATATGAAATTTTAATACCATTATGTTGGTAGAAATCAACAAACTCTTCTGACCTAAAACATAATGCATTATCAACCACCATAGTTTCTGGGAAACCAAACCTTGTCAAGATATTATGCATCATAAAATCTGTTACTACCCTACTGGTTGCTCTTCTTGTAGGGATTGCCTCAACCCACTTAGTGAAATAATCTAATGCCACTAAGATGTAGGAATGTCCACCACTAGATTTATTAGGGATTTCACCAATGAAATCCATACCCCATTTCTGAAAAGGGGCTTGAACGGAAACAGGTCTGGGAGGCAAATTCCCACTGAATTTTAGTTTTCCTGCAAACCTTTGGCAAGGATCACACTTCTTGACAAATTGATGGGTATCTTTGAAAAGTGAAGGCCACCAAAAACCTGCCCTAATAATCTTGTGGGCTGTAGTCTTTACCATGTAATGTCCTCCACAAATTCCACTATGCATTTCATGCATCAAGAGCTTGGCCTTCTCCTGATCTACACATCTAAGAAAAACACCCTCATTACTCCTCCACCAAAGTTCACCATTTATAATTGCATATCTCAAAGAGTGGAGTTTAATGGTTCTTCTCTTGTTATCATCCAATTCAGGGGGTAAGACCATCTTTTGTAGATACATGACAATATCTTTATACCATTCACAATAGTCCATGTTGCACACATAAGGTCTTTGATCCTCTTCTAGCATATTGATCTGGTTTGCATTTAGATTACTTTGGGCCATCAGTTTTGCTAGGCCCAATCCTCTTACTAGCTTTGTAATGTGGATGTCAATGTTAAATTCCTAAATTCTATTAATCCACCTACATCTCCTTCCTGAAACCTCTTGTTGGACTAAGATGTCCTTGACTGCAGCACTTGGAACATAGGCAACCACTGTGGCTCCCACCAAATAACATCTAAATGTTTTAATGGCCTTGACTAAGGCATAAGCTTGTTTCTCAACGATATCATAATTTAATTCTACTACTTGTAAAGTTTTACTGAAAAAAGGAATTGGTTGTTCAAAACCTTCAACATTTTTTTGTAATAGTACTGCAGCAATGGTATGGGCAGACGCAAAGGAAAATATTTGCATGGGTTTACTATAGTTTGGTGTCTTCAAGACTAGGGCATGCTTAATGGCCTTCTTAATGTCATTGAAAGCCTAAATTGCTTCAGTATTCCATTCCATTTTTGCTCCTTTCTTCAACATTCTTGATATGGGAATACTGATTTCTGCAAAGTTTGTAATAAACCTTCTTAGAAAATTAACCTATCCTAAAAAGGACTGAATTCCCTTGATATTTTTTGGTAAGGATAGTTTTTCAATAGTCTCCACTCTTTCAAGATCTATCCTTACACCATCCTTTGAAAAAATGTGCCCCAAAAGTTTCCCTTCTGTCACACCAAAGGAACATTTCTTTGGGTTTAAAGAAACCCCATACTCTAATGCTCTAATAAAAATTTTCTCAAGATGTTGACAATGCTATTCTTCTTTTGCTAAAAAGGCTCTCAAGTCATCCTGATATACCACCATAAATCAATCAATAAAGTCTACGAAGGCTACATCCATAACCCTTTGAAAAGTGGCACTTGCATTAGTCAACCCAAATGGCATTCTTACATAAACATATGTCCCCCATGGGGTTGTAAATGCAGTTTTAAATTGTTCTATGTCCTTGACCATAACTTGATTGTAACTAGAAAAACCATCCATCATGGACATCAATTCTGATCCAGTGACCTTTTGCAACATGTTCTCCATATTGGGTAACCCATAGTTATCCTTTAAAGAATTTATGTTAAGATTTCTGAAGTCAACACAAAGCCTAATGTCACCATTCTTTTTTCTGTCAGGCACTAAATTAGAAACCCAAGTGGAATGCCTAATGGGCTTGATTATTCCTGCATCCATCATCTTCTTGAGTTCACTCTACATCTTGGGTGCCAGGGTAGGATTAACAGGTCTTAATTTTTGTCTGAAAGGTTTTGTCCCCTCCTTTAGTGGAACCTCATGTTGGAAAAGGTCCTTTCTATAAGCTTTAAGGTCTTCATAAGACCAGGAAAAAACATGCCTAAATTTTTTGAGAAGGTCAATCAAATTTTTTCTAATTCTTGGGGAGAGAGACCTGCCTATGTAAACTTTTTTGGGAGCTATCCTTGTGCCCAAGTTTATCTCTTCAAGCTCATTGATTTTATCAGTACTAGCAGAGAAAGCCTTATCTTTGTTGTCAAATGCCCTTTCAAGAGCAACTAGTCCTTTAGGAACCTTGTTTGATTTTAATTGCAAAACCTCTTTCCCAAAGATGACATCTTTTCCATCCACTATATTAACATAAGCACTAAAATCCATTTCTTTATCACCAAAGTGAGACTCACAATGGAGAAACCTTAATATATCTTGGTCATCAGGAAAAACTTGCCAATTATCTAGATTGTCAGGAATAGAAGGCCTAGCTTGTACCTCTATATTGGAAACATCTACAAATGTAGCATCTTCTGGTCTAAGGGCTATATTAGCCAACAAATTTTCCATCCTATTCTGACTTGTTTTCATCCAACAAATATTAAAAGCACTAAAGCTTTCAATCTCATCCCATACTGCATTCTTGTATTGCTTCAATTTCTGATTTTTTGAGGCATACTTTGATCTAATTTGGGATATGACTAACTCAGAGTCACCTATAACTTTCAAACACTTTATGCCATGTCTTGATGCTAATCTTAGACCAATCAACAAAGCGTCATACTCTGCAACATTATTTGTGCATGAAAACAACAAAGTAAATGAGAACTTGAATGTTTTACCATTTGGATATATGAGCAATATTCCGGCTCCAGATCCTTCTTTTCTATTTGCTCCATCAAAACACATGGTCCAAAGATTATCAAGGTCAATCCATCCTTCTTGGCTTTTTTATTTGTGGGGAGGCTCAACATCTTCCTCTACTTCCTTATCTTGGACCTTGAAAGCATTAATATCAGTATCAAGGAAACAATTCATATTGTCCTGTTCTTCTTCCTCAATCATGTGTGGAGTTCTAGACTCCCTAGTGACTTTGATATTCTATCCTTCAAAATTAAAAGTGGAAAATGATAAGTCACACTATATGCTACCTCCCATAGAAGCACTCCATTTTCTTGATAATAACATTCCATACTGGGGAGGAATATCAACTACCAAGACACTCATGGTCAATTGTTGTTAGGGTATGTAGCCAATCTGTAAGGCAAAGCCTTAATAGTACCAAAAACTGGTACTTCTCTTGAATCCATAGCTTGACACCTACCATGAGGTGTATCCACTTTTAATCCCAATGACCTCATAACCTTAGTAGGCATAATAGTATTTGATGCTCCAGAATCAATCATGCAATTCTTTAGCAACTTTCCATTTATTTGTAGAGTCAAGTAAAAAGGATCAACTGATCTTGCTGTAGTACAAACAACATTTGTGTCCAAATATATTTGAGGGATTTTAGAAACAATCTCCTCACTACAATTTTCATCTTCTTCATCCATAATTGCTACTTGTTTCTCATTTTTTTCTATTTTTTGAGAATCAGTATGTACTACACTTTTTACCCATTTCAAGGCATTTTTCTTATGTTCTTCTATTCTCATCATCTCTAATAATGGAACTTTGACAATGATCCGAGATAAAAACTTACTCATGTCAACTGGAACATATTTTAAATTAGATACATCTGGTTTTGAATCTGCAATCTCTTTATCAGCTTCTTGGGTGGATGTATCTGCAAGTTTGTCAGTTTGGGCCTTGTTTTTCTTTTGCAAAAATGGTACAACCTCAGTAGTAGGCTTAGTTTTTACCTTATAAAAAATATTAGGCTTAGCAACTTTCTTTACCTTGACTTTATCAATAGGATAAGCATCCTTAGTCTTTTCTTGTGAAGTTTTTAATTTCTTATCTGTTTTCTTGATAAAAATGCCAGCAGGCTTGGGGTTTTCATCACCAACAACTCTATTCCTCAAGTTATAATTTTCCTTTGCCTGAGTAACCAAATTGGTTGTTATCAAGGCAATCTCCTCATCAGAAGGTCTTCTCAATTTAGTTTCTTGATCATTCTTTTGAACATTACACTGGATGTTGTCAGGCTCACTATCTTCATCATCTGAAAAAACTTGCTGATGATATGATTCATTTCTAGTTTGGGAATGAGAAGCATCCTGATTTTCATCCTCTTTAGTAGAGTCCACCTCACTCAAAACATGAGAAGAAAACATCCCACATCCCTGGTCATCATAAGGCTATTCCTCATTGCATTCTTGCTCCTCTCGAGAAGAGACATTTTGGGATATAGCACAATAATTAGGATCATGTGGTGACTGATAGGCAATACACCATGGGACCTCCTCCACCACATTCATTAAATTTCTTTGTAATGGATCAGGGGTCCTATCATTGGTTTATCTCTTTTCTCAGGAATAAAAGGCTTCCCATCTTTCCATTGAGTGTTGTAGGGGTAATTCTGCATTCTTGGCAATTTGTTAAAATTATTAAAGGGGGGCTTGTCCCCTTGTGCAGCTTTATTACCTCTGTTTTCACTAGGCTTTAGATCTTTGATTGCTTTTAGAATCTATTTTAGGCTCTCATCATCCTTAGGTTTCACACCTTGAAGCTTTACTGGATCTTTTCTATTTAACAAAGGAGACTTGTTATCTTCTCTCCTTCCCAATTTTCCTGAGACTCTCCAGTTTCTTTCTATGTTCAAAGCCAACTTATAAGCTTCAACCAGACTCCTTGGATTCATATCTCTCAATAGGTATCCCATCTTTGAGTTAAAAGCATTTAAATATGTGACAAGGCACACCCTGTCATCCAATCTGATAACCTGCAACAATTTATGCATGGCTTTTTGAAATCTAACATTAAATTCAACAACATCCTCATTGAAATTTTTCTTTATGTTGTTAAATTCATTTAGCATAAAACCTTCATTTGTTTTATCACCATATTTCTCTTTAAAACAATGCTTAAGCTGATCCCATGATCCTATGCTACCATGTGGCAAAGCCCTAAACCAATCCCTTGAATCTTCTATGAGGGATTGCACAAATAATTTCATGATAACATCATCAGGCACAATGTTATAGTCATCAATTACATCAATAAATTTCTTTAAATATTCCTCACAAGTAACAACATTTCTCCTAGTGAATTTAGGGAGTTTCTTTCTAATTTCTTTAGGGATGGGGTTAGGATAACCAGGGATACCAGTAAAAACCAACTATTTACATCTTTCATGTATAATCCTTGAATTAGGAAAACCAGCACCTGAGATGTGGATGCATTAGTATTGGTGGTGGCAGAACCATTGAAACCTCCTGGTGGGGGAACACCAGTTATCTGATTTGCTAAATTTGTGACATTTTCTCCTTGTGTCATATTTGAATTGGCAAAATTCATAGGTCCTGCAGATCTTTTAAGAAAATCAATTTTCTTTTTCATTTCTAATGATGCAGCTTCTAATTATGCCTTTTCAAGTTGTTTGGCTAACAACTCTTGTTCCTTTTTAGCCTTTTCTAGGTCTGCTTCCAATCTCAAAGCCTAGTCTATAGGGATTTTAGGGGCTACATGTTCTTTAATTGAAATGCCCGCTTCCTTTTATTTCCCTTTATCCCTTGGTTTCCTAGTTTCAAAAGTCTTATGGACAATAGGTAGCTCATTTGTTTGTTCAGGAATGGGAACATGATTTATAGCCTCTAAATCTAATAGCTACCTTCTTAATTGGTCAGCCCTCATCATGGCATGTCTGACCTTTTCTTCCTTCTCATTTTCTCTCTTTTTCCTAATAGCTTCTTATTCTTGAATTCTTCTTTCCAATTCATATACTTCCTCAAATATTTACTCAAAATCAGGCAAAGTGGTTTTAGACTCATCCTGTTGTGCTTGGGGCTCCTCTTGTTGATCCTGAGACTCATGGGGGCCTTGGGGCATTGATGAATCAAGGGTTAAAGGGGGAAAAAAATCCTATCCACCCTTGCTTTTGCTTCTAGACCTACTAAATTTTCTTGAAATCCTTCTATTATGGGATGGTCTTTCACCCTCTCTATTTATGGGGGAATAATAGTCTTCATACTGGTTCAAGCCTAGATCAACTGCCTCCTCATATTCTGAGGCATTTCCTTCATGACCAGGAGGAGTAAGACCCTCCATTCTTGGGTTTCCCTTTTTCTTCTAGGTTAGGGATGTATCATCAACACTTTTTTCTTTCCTAACCTGAGTTCTTCTTGATATGGCAGGAAGCCCACCCTACAAGCTTTCTTCTGGGTGTTCCTTCCTCCAAGACCTTGTGATTTTGAAACTCATTGTGATATATTACTTAAAGCACTAGTTACAGAGATGCTTAGAGAGTCACCACTCACAATATGTGAGATAATTTGAAACCTTACTGAAACTGACTCTTATACTCCCTTAATGAAGTCTTACTAGATAAATGATAAGCCAGCCAGGAGTCTAATGCTCAAATTGTACCCATGTTATCTATACTGATTTGTAACACTAGAGATATCAAATGATTGAAATAGGTTGGTCAGGAGTCAAGCTCAACTTGAAACCTACACTATTTTCTCTTGACAATATTTCTCTATTCTCCAGTAGAGTCACTGATTTGATGGTGACCTAGAAGGGCTGAATCAATCTGAAACTTGATTTATCAATGAAAACACCAAAAATTTTGATTTCTTTAACAAGACTGTTTATCTTTCCCCAGCAGAATTGCCAATTTGTTGGTTCCTAGATAGGATTTTACACTCCATGAGATACCAATATGCTTATGATGGATATTGAGGATTGGTTAGTTCCAAATGTGAGCAATCTATAAGCAATTGGTCCAACTATAGGGATAAGACTACCCTCTTCTGCTTTTGGCTCTACAAAACCAAGGCGGGTGCACCCGATCCAATAGTATTAACTTTGACTAATAGTTCTAACTCTGCCCCTTATTTCTTTATTGGATCTTTCAACATATGCATACATTGAGAGAATAATAAACAAGAACCTATTGTTCATTGATCCTCCATCACTGGGTAGGACAATACATAAATGTAAATAAAAGTAAAAGACTGGTAGTGATTTAAATGATTGGGATTATAAGGTTTGAATCACTCTTCTCAACACAAAGATAGGAGAATACAGGCCAGTGCCTTATCTATTGGGAAAAATATCAAGGAAAAGGATGAATACAATGGTGTCTAAAATTGGTCTCTAGACATAAATACAAAATATCCCAACTCTTTCCTGCTTATGAAAATCCTTCAAATAAACTCCAAGAACACATATTCCACTTTGAGCAATATTTATTCTAACCCTAGGTTGGAACTCAAAGCACCAATACATTCACATAAACCTTATGCAAAGATTTAAAGATTCAAAGAATAGAGCAAAGGAGAGAAAAGGTCTGAGGTTTGTATTAAGTATAACCTTTCACCATGTGCATACAGTATCCAGAATAGTAAACCTGCAAGATAAGAACAACTTGTACTTCTTCTCTATTGTTTGATAAAATGATATCAAAAATTACAATCCTTGACTAAAAGCTAGGGTTTCAAAAATTTCTATCTTTTTAATACCTAAACTCCAATCCCTTAGAATGATCATGAAAAATCCCTTTATACCAAGAGATGCAACAAGCAACCGATCATTCTAGGGTTACAAAAATTAACCTAAAAACCTTTACAACAACCCCAAAGGGTTTATAATAACTGCACTACTGAAACATGTGAGATTTTTGTAATTGAGTCGACATGATTTATGTCTTCAATGCTATCCTTGGCTCCTTTTCAACATATCTGATTTTATTATCTCATTATCAAACTGCAATGAATGCCCTTCTAGAAAAATTCAACCCTAATATTCATTCGGCTCAGCATCATAGGAAACAAAATCAGATTCTGGCAGTAATTTATGTCTTCTATATCCTTCCCCAATTGCAATTTGTCCTAAAATAATAAATTCTTGGCCACCACTTTGTTTATACAACTTTTTGCGTCAAAACCCTAGCCAAAACCCTGTAGGAATTTTGAATTTGAATAAAAATGGTAACCGGCTCAATTTTAAAATGTGACCGTTGATCAAAAATATTCCCGGCAGATCAGGCAGTTCACATTCATATTTAACAATCAAAAAACCTTATAAAATCCTCCACCACCTTTTTATCTTCTGGCAAATGAGAAAATGATACATCAGCGATAAAATGGTGCTTTGGACCCACTTTGCAAATCCCTTTGAATCGAACGGTCGTCTGAAGATCTCAAAACTCTAACACACTCTATCAGAAGATACATCATCCATCTGATTTGCCACCTTATACTTTACCTTAAAAACTTTGGGCCCACTTCATATTAGTGAAGAACTAACTCATAGAAGATTTGACGAATACGCAACTACATGAAAATTCCAAGTCGCAGAATACATTGCTTAACCCATGTTAGATCAAACGATTCAGTGAATGATTGCATTCGCTAAATCCCAAAGTCCCTTCTTAACCTTAGGTTACTCTTCACAAACTAGTGAATACATAAGAAATTTGAGGTCCCACTGATTATCTAGTGAATTAGCGACCAAAGACATTTTGCCAATTTGCTGAAAAACTTGAAACACTGCTACTTTATCTAGAGATTCAGCGAACATGTATTCACTGAATCGCTAAAAGATTTAGAACCCCACCAAGTTACTTTGTGAATATGAAACTGAAGGGAAAAATTTAAGTCACTTAATGCCTTCTTTGACTATGGTTAAGTCAAACAATTCAACGAACAAAGAACTTCACTGAATCGCTGAATCATGTGTTAACCCTTGGTCATATTCTGAGAATGTGCGAAGACCTTTATTCGCGTATTTGCCAAATCCTTTTTTAAACTTCACCCTTTAGTTATTTAGCAAACTGGCGACTGAAACCATTCACTTATTCACTGAGAAATTTAGAACACTGCTAACAAATCTGAGATTCAACGAATACACCTATTCACCCATTCGCTGAAAGTTTAGAACTCCGCCAAATAATTACAAGAATGTGCAAACACTAAAGACTTTATCAGGGCTGCCAAACAAATTTTTTGAGCCGCCAAAAAACTTTGATACCCCTGGGCCTGCCTACAAACTGCCACATGTCATAATACCATTTTTTACCTCTACCCAGTCACCTCTGACACAGGACCCACCCACTTAGAAAAAAGATCAACGACTATCTAAAGTTCACATAGAGCTAAAAGATTCTATGAGAACATCAGACAACCGTTAGATCAATCCTTTGATACCACTTTGCAGATTCTCTGACATAGGACCCTCTGACAAAAATTGACTCAGCACTTTGTGGACCAATGAAAAAATGCCAACTATGCACACCTGGCAGTGGACCCGCTGTATGAAAAGGTTACGTCACAAAGCTAAATGAAGAGTTGTTGTAAGTTTGCAAGCATCTGACACACTCCCTTGCAGACTTATGCCAACCATTAGATTAAGATGTTGTCAGAGCTAGGCCCAGGAAAGAAATAAGGCCAGAAACATTAGGAAAAATTAAAGCGCTAGACTTAGGAAAAATCAACTGGGGAGACTTAGGTATAGCGGCAAATATTAAATGGGCCCGAAAATAAAACCTTAGTCCCAAGATTGCATAACAAGAAAAAGGCTCATGCGATCATGTGACAAAGAGGTCAATTTTTAGCATATGCGCTATTTAGGACTTTAGTGGCCTGAAAAAGTAACACAAAATTAGAACAGAGCCAGGGCACACTAGGGTTTTATGCTGCAACGGCTAGATTTTTGAAATTTTGCCAAGGGTTTTGCCAGGAAGATGGGAGAAATACTTGCAGAGGCATAGAAAATAATATTGCAACCATGGAATTTTTACTTGTCCTAACAGGTGTACCATTATCATCAAGGCACTCAATCCTCTTTGTTGACAATCTAACTTAGCTTTGTGGGCATAAAGCCAATCCATGTCAAGCACTATGTTATAAGAACCAAGAGGTGTGATACGAAGATCCACTGTAGTGATGAAATCACCAATCTACACCTAGCTATCCTTCACTAAAGAGTTGTCTGACACTCTAGACCCTGATGCTAACTCCACTTCCCAACTAACTTCCTGTCTTGCTACCACAAGCCCACAATGCTCCACAACAAATGGAGATATAAAAGAATCTATAGCACCTGAATCAAACAATATAGTAACACTATTATCACTGATCATACCTGCAGCCTCTATCATTATGGCCTGGTACTCGGCCTGACAGTTATCAACCACTACAAATACTATGTGAGACTTTCCCAAGTCTCCAACATTAGGCTCAGAAACTGCCACACGTTGACTGCCTGACATTTGACCCTGTGGAAAATCATGAGCTAAGTGCCCCATGGCACCAAATTCATAGAAAGGACCTCATGTGAAAGTCTGTACTACCTATGGCCTAGAGAACTACTGACCACCAGTCCTACTAGAACCGTTGAAACCCCCCTGAGAGGACTGTTGAGTCCGTTAAGGGATTTACAACTCGTTAAAATTATTAAGAATACAATAAGAATAATTGACATATAATTTGCACTTTGCAATGCTGATCAGATCCCTTATGGTCTATTCTTGTTCTAACTTCAACTCTGTAACATCTCTACAAACAACTTTGTGATCACAACTTCAATTCTTCATCAAATTTTTACAACAACCACAACTTCATAAAAAAAACATCAAAATTTTCCTTCTTGCAACTCTATCCTAATATACAGTCTTCACTGCCAAGTGTAAAACCTAATTAGGGTTTTCATTTTTCTCCAAATGTGTTTCTCCAATCTTAGTTAACTTTCAAAGATATAAAATCCTTATCGCATTGCCCAAATCATAACATATGTTGTCATTTCCAATGTGCAATATTCCTTCAATTTATTTTTCAAACATGCCTTGGAATCATGAAAAGATCTATGCACAAGTTCCTATAAATTGACTTAATCATCTCCTCTAACAATGTACTACATTTTATGAGTTGTCTAGATTTAGTGGATCTTCTACCGTCATGACTAATTTGGCTAATTAAGTAAAATTGTTTAATAACCTTCATCTATACCTATTCACCATTTTGACCGGTTGCTAGTGTCTTGAATTTTACCTATACTGATTCATGGTCTCATGAGTTTTTCTTTACCGATCTTCTCCCTTTACCTATTTGACCATCACATGTTGTCTTATTCACTGGTTACCTTCTTTTGTACCAAATACCATGCTACTTACTACATAGTGGTTGGTTATACTTGTGTATGAGTTGGTGTAACTTCACATACTTAGAAAAAATGATCTCACCTATTGAATGGTTTTCTAGAAATGAAAACCATGCTCTTTATACTCATCATAAATGTCATCTATCTCATCAATAACATATCTTTCATGGTAATTGATATTTTTTTATAACTATGGTCACAAGGCTAATCAGTGTAGATATAAGGTCAATTAGTTAGATCAGGACATAGGAATGTCAGATGTTTCAAATGTGGTCAAACCAAACACTATGATAGCACATGAAAATCTATTTCTTCTTCGGAAAAGTCTAGAAATGATAAGAATATTTTAGTTTTAGGTGAATCTCATAAGACAATTATGGTATGGAAGAAAAAGGAAATTGGTGAAGAAAATTCCATGGTACCAATTTTGGTCCTATCTCTTTCAAAAACTGAGCCTATTCCCTTGGCTTAGGGGGAGTTTTGAAATGCTAAATTTTTTGATTCCCCCTCTCTAAAGTGATACATGTTATATTTGGTATATCTCAATTTCATTTAGTTGATAATGTATTTTGAGTTTGATCCAGTTGATTGATATGCAATGTACAATTGGTGGCATCATTGATACATTTTTTGGCGGAAAAATTAATTGTGTAATCAAGGATAAAAAGGTAAAATTTTAAATTATTTTTCATTATTTATGAAGAAGAAAATGAAGAACTTGTAGAGCTATTGAGAGGTTAAAAATATAGGTCAATTACAAATACATAATCTAGTTTGGTTGTTCATGAATCTAGCGATGTTTTTCTATAGATGCTAAAAAGGGTTTGATTGGAAGAGTTCGATCATATGAAGATTGTTGGGATTATGGAAAGATAAGTACTCAGAGGGGAGGGGTGAATTGGTACCTTCAAAAATTTTAAGACTAAAACTTTGTAGTAGTAGATATCATTTAACTGACTAAATCCATTGTCTAAAACATACATTCAAATAACTAAAAATGTAATTTGCATGTAATCTAAACAATAAATCATTCATGAAAATTCATACTTATAACATAGATATTTTGGTATCGCAGAAACCCTTGTAAGAAGGTAAAAATTGTGATGGAGATGACACCCACAAATCTTCACTACTATAGTAACAAAGTATGTCGATTAAGGCTACAATTTGTGATCACTTTTGATGATCTTACCTTGTTAGGAGTAATAATTAGATCGACTAGATCTACCTAGTTAGAGGATTTTAAGAACACAATACATGTGTGTACTCGGTTAAGATATTTAAACAAGAAATGTTAAGTCCACTCTGTTAAGAGATTTTGGATCTTCTACAATAGTTAAAAGGTAACAATAAATGTATCTGTAAATAAAAACTTTAATTTTCCTGATTCAGATCTATAGAATACCAAATAGATATCACGTCATAGTGATGTATGTGTCCTATTCTCTCGGTAGCCTTGTTTATATTCTAAAAATTGAATCCTTCTTTCAAACCTTCTATCAAAAAACCCTTTGTCTGATATCCTAATGTCCTTAGTGTGGTTACTCCTTCATGAAACTTTTCATAATGATAGATTTACAACTTTTATAGCAAATTGACTTGACCTAATTAGGGTTTACAATATCTTAGAAAACCTAAGATCAACGGTGTAGAAAAATAACCTAGATCTAACATTACATAGGAATCATCCGTAATTAAATGATTACATCCATATTTAATTCTATTTCGATCTTGGTAAATTATTTTCCTGATCGGTGTGAACCATTTGCATAGATGTTTGTGCCATTTCAGATTACTATGTCATTTCCTGGTTTACTTGGTAACCATTGCATTCTTCATTCAGTAAATTATTGGTGCTCGGTTCATATGAATTCTCGATGATTAGTAGCTCGGTACTTGGTCAAGCCCTTGTTTGGTTAACTCAGAGATCTTCTTTGTGTCTTTCTCGGTGTGTAGGCTTTATGTAGTTGACCGACTTTCCTATTTGTCTCCTTTACCAACTGAATAACTGATTGATACTAATGAAAATCCTTTAATGCTCAAATAGGAGTAATATTCTCCCCCTTTGGCATTAGTATCAAAACATTATCTATATGTACTGACTTCCAATTAAATATATACACACTCCAAAAATATACTAACTCACTAGTTTACAAAATCCCCCTTTGTGTATGATCTTGGTGTGAAGTACATACTCACATATATATAATCTATATACATAGACTTTCCCCCTTTTTCAAATTAATGCCAAATAAAAATAATGTACTTACAATTTATCAAAAATATGTTGACGAGTTTTCTTGAGTGATTCCAAGAGGTTTTCCCATTCCTCTTTTAGGTTCTCAAGAGCAATGTCTTAGGAATAATAGTCCACAATACAACTGAGAGGGGGGGGGGGGGGGGGGGGGTGAATCACTTGTATGATAGATTATTAAAATTTAAACTTTAAGTAGCAACAATATCAAATCCAATGAACACAATGAATGACAACACAATAACATAATATTTTGGTGTCAGGGAAACCCTGTTAAAGGTAAAAACCCCGGTGGGAATTAACACCCACAAATGATGTACTGAGAGTATAGTTATCCTTGTTAGAAGATATAGCCCTGTTAGGAGCTTATTGAAACATTACAGTACATATTCCTTGTTAGAGGACAGACCCTGTTAGGAGTCAAGAAGAAAAAGGGAGGGCTCACTACCCAAAGAAGGTTAAGTCCACCTTCAAAACTCACTATTCGCAACACAGGTGTATATGAAGAAATAAACAATCTTTTTGAACTATTATGGAAACAACTGTCTTTTCTTGATCAAGTCCAATAAATTCCACCAACAAACCTCTGCTCTACATACAACAGACACAAGCTCATAGCTTTTACAACCTCTCTATATCACCTTATTCACATCCATATCTTTTCCAAAGAAAAGACCTTTCATTTATACCTTATTACAATTCTCATGAATAGGTCAAACCATAAGGCTTTCCTAATTACAAACAATTACATAAACCCTTGCTAAGATACACATGGTATATAGAACAATTATAAAATGATTACATTACAAAAATTAAGGATCGACATCCTTAATTCAAGTTATCCATCCATCATACACACTACATCTCTGTAGTCGGCTTCCAAATAGATCACCTCTAGAACACACACCACAATTGACATCATCCTACCTTCAGTACCTTGCACAGTTCATAGAAAATTCTTCAATACTCTATCTTTCATCTCTTAAGTTTTCCTATACTGATTCCATATCACCTGTAAGCTATAAACAAAATATAGAGACTAACTTTTTCATTTCTCACTGTCACAATCAGTGAATAGTCTTCACCAAAACATCTGTAACTTATCCAATATGAAATATTATATGATTTGATCTTACATATAAGATCTGAATACCCTCCTGAACTCTCATCTATCTTCCCAGCATTTGAAATGTCCATACAATGTTCGTACACCGTGATAACCATCCTGATCTCCTCACAGAAACATATGTTGAGATCAGTGACAAAACATAGATGACAATAGTATGAGTGCTCATTTAGTAATGTAGTGATTAAATATATTAAATGTCTCAATCACCTTCCCATGCATTAGCAATATCAAACAATCTCCCCCTTTGGAATTGATGTCAACATATGGGAAAATCCATCATCCCAAAGTTATATCAATCCAAAGTTCTGCAACCAAACAATCTCCCCATTCAGTAGGGATTTTCTCATAGCAACACTCCCCCTTGACAACAATGGAAAATGGTGCCATGAGTCATCAACTTCTTTCTAACATCTTTCTTCCATGATCACTCTCCCTGAGGAGTAGATCCCTACATCCAGTCTAGTTTATGATAAGGCTCTAAAAACCTTTGGATTGATGCATCTCTACATCATTTAATTTTGACTAGGAGGGGCTTGAACCCCCAACATACCTTTGAGATATTCAAAGGTATCTTTTGGTAGTGGCTTTGTGAATATGTTTTCAATATTCTCTTTTGTACTAATATATTCTAATTTTATTTCCTTCTCTACCACCTTGTCTCTCAAGAAGTGATATTTGATAGAAATATGTTTAGTCTTAGAGTGCATCACTAGATTCTTTAACATATTCACTGTACTGGTATTATCACAATGGATAACCATAGGCTCATCAAAATTTATTCCAATGTCTGTCAGAATTTTTTTCATCCAAACAATTTGAGTGCAATTTATGGCAGAAACAACATACTCTGATTTAGCAGTACATTGTGCTATACAATCTTGTTTCTTACTTAGCCAAGAAACCAAACTTTTTTCAAGGAAAAATGCACCACCACTAGTACTCTTTCTGTCATCAATATTTCCTACCCAATCAACATCAGTATAAGCATGAAGTTCAAAGCTATTATTTCTTTCATACCATAAGCTATATTCTATGGTTCCTTTAAAATATCTCAATATCCTTTTCACAATAGCTAGGTGTGTTTCTTTGGGTTCTGGCTGATATCTGGCCATAATTCCAATAGCATTTAATATATCTGGTTTGGTGTGGGTTAGATATTATAATCCTCCAGCCATTGACTTGTACAAGGTCTGAAAAACATACTTTGATTCATCATCAATTTTTAGCTTATTACCAGTTACCATGAGTCTTCCTACTGGTTTACAGTCTTCCATTCCAAACTTCTTTAGCATTTCTTTGAGATACTTAGTCTGAGAAATAAAGATACCATTCTCATTCTGAGTTATTTGCAATCCAAGAAAGAATTTCATTTCACTTATCATTGATATCTCAAATTCACTTTCCATTTCCTTAGAAAATTTCTTACATAGATCATCATTATCTCCAAAGATAATACGATCAACAAAGACTTATATTATCAAGATTCCATCTTCACTAGTTCTTAAATACAAATTACTGTCTACATTACCTTTTTTGAATCCAAGTTGAAGTAGGTACTTGTCTGACCTTGCATACCAAGACCTTGGAGCTTACTTCAGCCCATACAGAGCTTTCTTCAACTTGCACAGCATGTCTCTATCTTTGCATAGAGGAAATCCATCAGGTTGTTCTATATATACTTCTTCAAGATCCCATTCAAAAATGCAGACTTCACATCCATCTGATACACCTTGAAGTTCTTATGTACAACATAAACCAAAAAAAATCTTACTTCCTCTATTCTAGCAATAGGAGCAAATATTTCTTCAATGTATATGCCTTCTTGCTATGAATATCCTTTACATATCAATCTTGCTTTGTTTCTTACAACAATTCCTTCATTCATTTTGTTTCTAAAAACTCATTTTGTTCCTATTACATTTTTGTTTTTAAGTCTAGGAATCAATTCCCAAGTGTTATTCTTCTTTATTTGATCTAACTCTTCCTTCATAGCATTTAACCAAGTTTCATCTCTAAATGCTTCATCTGTAGTTTTTGGTTCAACTTGAGAAATCAGACAAATTTCTTCTCTAACCTTTGATCTAGTTAATACTCCTTGATTGTTATTGCCAATAATTTTATTTTCAGGATGGTTATTCTTTACATACATTGGTGTTTTAGGAACCTCAGTAGCCTCACTTGTGACAACATCACAAGCCTCTTTTTCACTTTCTACCTCAACAAGTTCTTCTCCTTCTACAGCAGCAGTAGCTCCTTTGATCTTTGTAATTTGATTACTGTCATACATTTGTTCTTGTTTCTAAAACTTTTCATCTATTCTTACATTTTTACTTTCAATCATCTTCCTCAATCTTAGATTGAAACATTTGTAATCCTTTCTCTTAATAGAGTAACCAAGAAAAATTCCTTCATCACTTCTAGCATCAAACTTTCCCATATCATCATATCTCTTGATATAACACTTACTACCAAATATTCTAAAATATTTTATAGGAGTATAATCAAACCATAATTCATAAGGAGTCTTACTTGTACCTGTTATCATATTTTTACTTATTCTTAGATTGGAGGCCTAATTACTAGATGATGCTACATTACCCTAGTTTGTGTTAATAGGTGATCTTCTTTAAGTTTGTGTTCATTTCATTTTGAAGAGTACACGAAAGTAAAAGGAAATGAACTGCATCTAAAGCTACACATGCATGTATGTATACTATACAAAAGGGAAAGAACTAAAAGGAGAAACATCTATCTGAGCTCACACAAGCTGTGAGCATAGCTGTTACCAAAATTGAATGAATGACTATACATATACATAAGGAAATAATTAAATACTGGGGTACCAGACATTGCCTGCTATTGGCATTTGGATCCGGTCCTATCCAAAGAGCTCTTGAAATCCAGAACCTACAAGAAGAGAAGAAGGGATATGGGTTAGATCCAATGGATCTATGCAATGGATAGTATCATAATATCTATATAATGCATATGTACACTCATCCATGCACCTCTGACAAAGGATGTGTTCAGGGCATGTGCATAAGGCTCCAAAGAACAAAAGAGGCACCATGTTTTCACTGACATGTTTGTTTCATGTGCAAATACAGGAGGAGCTGATCTAATAATGAATTCAATGAATGACCTGGGCCCTTGATGTAGATCATGATAGAAAAGCCTCAATTTTTTTTTCGATGATCACATCAAGGGCCAAGAGCACCCATCGTATGAACAAAGGGACATCCAGATGATGTAGCATCAATGACAATCATGAAAAGAAGAATCTTGGAAGCAAAGAAAAGCATGAGGTGCAAACAACAAAGGAATAAGAGTATAGTCCTACATGTCATAGAAAGGGGCACACCACAGCATAATATGCTTCGAGGATGCATTCAATGCATTGATATTATGGCATGGGAAAAATAGAGATATGTGTGATGTAGCATGATAATGATAATATGATACACTAGATAGGGCACCAAGTAAGCAATCAAATGCAATACCCTATTTTTCCCATGGGCTTGAATATTCAGAGCAGATAAGCATCTAAGGTAGTAGCAATATTTCATGTTCTAAAGACTGTACAATGAATCAGGGCACCAAGATTCTCAAAAAGTGGTGTTAGGATGGTGCATGGCAAGCATAGAGGTACATAGTTTGCAGTGGTAGAGCAGTGAGGTAATGAATATCCATACATAAATAGCAGGGCATGATTCCAATCAGATAATGTGCTATCAAATGGGTCACACATCACTGAAATAACATGCACTAAATAAGGACTAAAATATTGTTTACTTGGTGCCATCAAACAAAGGAGCATTAAGATATAGTATAGCACAGTAAATAATGATGGAACCATGTAAAAAATCAAGTACATAATGCCAGTACATCAGCATAAAATCAACATTGATATTTCATATAGCATCTATGCCAAGCAGATAGATCCATTGCTAATCTAAAGTCCCACATTCGGTTTGGCCTTAAACTTGAATGGCAACGTACAACAATAGTATGAGAAATAGCTTATGGTTTATCAAGGCAAAGAGGATCATGGTGCCCCATTAAATATAAAGCAGTAAACAGTGGAGAATGAAGATCACGGTGCCATTAAAACAATAATCAACATGACATAGTAGATGGCTACTGACTCATGGGCAGTGTATTAATACCCCAACCATGGGTTATAATTTATTCAAGACTATCACATAATGCCTAAGGTTCACAAGATAGATAAATAGGGAACAAGTGTATAAGCACAAACATTAATTGCATCACATTAGATCAATGGTACAACAAATGAACAAGATTAGCAACATCAAATTCAAAAGATATGGCCCAGTAAAACAACAAGTGTGGAAACAACATAGAGACCGGTGCTATTCATATCTAAACCAGTGAATAAGCATTAATCCCTTCTACCACAAGCTCACGAGCTAGCACCAGCAGTAACATCAACACAACAGTGAAGCAATGAGTTTGCGGGCCTGTGCATGAAGAACAACACAACAGGCATCACAATACCCTTGGAAATAATAGTGAATAAGAGGGGTCTCATGCCAGTAAATAGCATTTTCAAACACAAGGCAACTCACGAAATTTCAACAAGGGAGTGGATCATGTTTCCTTCATATAGTGATTTCTATGCCAAATGCAATGAGCATACACAGTGGTGAAAGATGCCCTATTTCAAGTTCTTGGGCCCTCATAAATTCAGGCAATGAGCATGAAATAGCAATGCCTAGATAATTGATAACATTACCAATAGACTAAGGCACATGTCGAGAGGGTATAATACATATTTTGATGCCAAAGTTGTGAGTCATGAGCTCTTTCAAAGTAGTGAAAACAAGCTTATATGCCTAGGTCTACGGTTTGTGGGAAAGAACAAGCAACATAGAGTGAAAAAAACTAATGATGCCACCTAATGAGGAGCAAGGGCATGGTCGATATATAATACTACAAGTTCGGTTATAAAACTAGGTATACACCAGCTGTAATCTTATGATGCCAAGACACCAAATTCGGTATCCAATGTCAAGGAAAGCTCATAGGCTATAAGGAAGACCAAGCCCATAGTATTCCATAAATAAACATGCTGACGTTCCATTGAGAATGTGCCCTAACCTTTCACGGGCTGTATATACCAGAAAATAAATAGTTATAGTAGGCTCACGGGTCACATGAGGAATCCACGACAAGTTAAAAACAACTAAGGAGATGCCATTATTCAAAAATCAAATGCAGCAAGAGGTGAATTAAGATACACAATCACACCATCCAGCAGTGAACACATATGCCCGTGCCCTATTCCCATTCATAGTATCATTCATATGAAATGAGGAGATTGCTATGAAGCAGATATAGAGAATTACAATGAATATAGAAAGAAATATTAAATTTCAATAGTGCTTCTAAGTGCATGGATGCTACTACCCAAAATATCAAAATTGCAGAAGAATGATACAATAGAACACATTTTACAGTGCTATCACAGTGCCCTCAGATATAAGTGCTTCCATAAAATAGATGAAGTATTCTCAAGCATGATGCCCTAATCTTAATAGAGATAAAATACAAACATATGCAATTATGATGAGCAATACACAAAATTAGAAGCCGCCAGTGCCTCAGCAATACATATCTTTCTAGCATTAACGACAAGAAGAAATGGATACTGTGACCTAGGGTTACATTAGAGTTGAAGCTTTCAAAGTATAACTATTTCCATCAAACAAGATAATGAAATGAAAATGGAGGTCATTTCCTACCTTGACAGTATGAATTCCATAAGATCACAAATGATTGTTTCCAAATCAGGTCCGAGTTACCATCCAAAAAATCTAGTGCAGATGGCAAGTTTCCTAGTGGAGCTATAGTGAGGTGTCGTTCTGGCATCTTCTTTGTTAGGTTTTCCCTTTTTCTCATGGATTAGGTCAAGAACCACATTGTTTTGTTTAAGCAATGTTATTAAGATGTGGATTTTATTTGATAATTATTAAATAGGTTCTCCCCTTGATGGGTTGAGGAATATTTATTAATTCAGTGAAGTAAACCTATTTTAAATCCACATGTGTGAAAAGGGCTAGGACCTTGTTTTTCTTTTGGCATTGGTGGGTCTCTTTCAAGAATGTGAATATTTTGGATACGTTCTCCCCTTTTGAATTAATTCAAATTGGGTTGATGAACTATTCAGAAATATGATTAATTAGCTTTTGAAATCCACATAGGGGTTAGATTTTCAATGTAAAAAGTCATTGCAAGAGTTGTATTGTAATTTCTGACAAATGGCATTTTATAAGTGATTGTCAAAATATTATTTATGATGCATGACTTAGTGGATAGAGTGGTCTCTTTTGAATTTCTATTTTTAGTTCCCCCTTTCCTCGCCCCTAGAAACTCAGGAATCTGGCATTCAAATTATGATGTAGCCTCATGGGTCCATTATTGACTTTTTTCTATTCTTAGGAGGTAATGGATTTTGAATGCAGATTCCTAGTTTTGGGTTTATATACCTCTCACTTTTGGTGATAGAGATTAGCTCTTCATTCTTTCTCTCTGATAGGAGTGTTGTAGCTCTGAAAGACACAATTGTACTTAGTTTCTTTTCAGCAATAAAAATTGATCCTTCTTGTTCTCCTATAATTCCAGGTTTTCTTTTGAAGTCATATGTAGGATTAATGTGATGTTCTTATATCCTTAATCTGCATGTTGAATCCAAGTTGGTGTTCAGGAATTTATCTTAATTCAGTAGTGTGACTTGTGTGCAATCAAGAATATCAGAATTGTGAAGATTTCTTCCTTTTCTGCATTCTAAGTACCTTGTTTCACTAAGAGTTTAAGAAAGTGGGATTGAGTTGTGAGTTAAGTTTGTTTTTCCATTGGAGTAAACTTATTTTTAGTTGTGGATCTTCTTTAAATTTTAGTGGATCACCTTTGTTTCATTCAAATGTAGTTGTTTGTTTTATGTACTCTCTCCCTTTCCTCCTAAAAATTAGTGAGTTTTTCAAGTGATCCAAAGTGAAGCCAGCCCTTAATCTAGAGGTCTATTCTCTAATAGGTTACCCACAACTTGAGAATAGTCCCATGCTTCACAGGATTGCTGGGCTCAACACTTAGAAAATTGGGTGCAATCTTGAGTGACAATAGTTTTTGGCACGCCCAGTGGGACTCTAGAAGACTCAGTGACTCAGATTTCTAAGAAAGATTTATGCAAGGTATTTTGTGGTATGAGTAGTGACAATGTTTTGAGACCATACTGGTGACTCTAATGGTGTTTTATGTAGATCAGTATATAAGCTTATGAGTGGAATCCCAACCAGGTAGAGTAAGAATCCTTTTGTGTATACAAAGATGCCATCCATCAAGAAGAGGTCTAAAGCAGCCCAAATTAGTGCATCAAAATCTGTGAATCCTACTCCTAATCCTACTTGTAGTCCTACTCGCATTCCTGCAACCACTCCCCAAATTTAGCTAGTACAAGAAGCACCAGATAATCAAGCTCCCCTTAATTCTCCAATGGCTAGACAACATCCTTTTGTGGCCTTTAATCAAGGCAACCCCTTGAATTTGCAGCAGCATAATGACAATACCCATATTAGCCCTTAAAATTTTTCCTATTTTTACAGGAGAGGATCAGACCTCAACTATTGAGCATATAAGAGATGTAGCATCCCTTTGTACCCTTCATAATATAGCCCAAGATAATGTGGTTGTGAGGTTGTTGGCAACTTCCCTCAAAGGCAAAGCATTGCAATGGTTTAGAGGCTAAGCAGTTGGTTCTATAACTGATTGGGATGGGTTGGGTCAAGCCTTGACCAATCAATTTGAGGATAAATTAGATCATCTCTCATTAGTTGAGCATTTGACTACTATTAAAAGATCACCCCAATAATATATGATGGATTTTAACTTTAGATTTCAAAGGACATGGAATAGAATACCAGCCATGGTTAGACCTTCAAGCTAGCATGCTTTTCTATACTATCTAAGAGCCCTTAATAGTGATATCTCTGTTATGATCCAATCTATGGAAGGGACTAATTTACCAGTAGCATATGATCTTGCCATAAGAGCTGAAAATAGCCTAATCCAAGTAGGTAAGATAGCCCCAAGGCCTCCAATGCCTATTTTCTCTGAGCTTCATCCTATCCCTAAAACAATTCCATCTTTGGCATCTATTCCACCTCTCCTAGCTCCTCCTCAAAAAGTTGCTAGCCTAGTTGTAAATCAATCCCAGGAGTTGAACGAGATCAAAAAATCCTTGCAGACTGTTACTAATGAGTTGGTCAATCTAAAGAAGAAGCAGTCCCAACCTTACCAACAACCCTATCAATAGCCTTATCAACAGCCCTATCAAAATCATTACCAGCAGAACAAGTCCCAATACCAACAAGGCCAGCAAGGCCAAGCAAGAAATTATAACCAGAAAGCAAGCTAGCCTTATAATCCTAACACTCCTAGTGCTTCTAGAGAGCTAGTTCATGTAGCTCAGAATAACATGGTGAAAGAATACCAATGGGGTTGCCCATGCAATCAGCAACACATCCAAGGAATGTGTCCCAATGGCTATGCTCAGGCCCTCATGGTGCAGAACAATGTGATGATGCCGCAAGAGATGATTCAAGAGCCAGAATTTCAACAAGGTCCAGTTGTTACCCCAAACGAGTTGCAGACTCCTAAGGTGGTGCTGGTGAATTTCTAGAAATAAGATTTTTGTGGGGTGAATTTTTCACCAAATGATAACCCAAACTATATCCCAGTTGTAGCCAACACAAGGTCTAAGAAGAAGGCTTTGGAGGTTGAACAAGTGGCCTCTATCAGTTAGCAAGCTCCTGTTGTGAATCCACAACCCAAAGTAGTTCAAGCTCCAATCCCAAACCAATCAAAAGAGGCTAAAGAACCAGTCAAGGCAGCTACACAGTTGGTGTCTACTCAAACAAAGATTGTTGCACCAAAAGGACAAACTAAAGTAAATTTGGGATCTTTTAATATTATGGAGTAGATGAAGAAGACCTCTATTAATGTGCCTTTAATGGACACCCTGGAAATCCCTACAAAAAAGGAGCTAATACTTAGCGAGTTGGGTAAGATGTCATCAAATCAAGAAGCTATTTTAGAACCCAGAGTCTTAGTGGCTGAAACACCTCAAAAGGAGTAGAAAACTGAAGAAGCCATCTTACAGCCCATTGTTGCCCCATAGGTTAAACCTCCTCCTTTCTATGTAACTCTTATTTGTTGGAGACTTCTTGGTTCATAATTGTATGATAGACTTAGGAGCAAGTAGTTCTATGATTTCTAAGCAGTTAGCAGATCTCCTAGGATTGTCTTATGAGCCAATAGACAAACATGTTGTTCAGCTGGATGGGTCATTAGTTAGTACCTTGGGAGTCATTAAAGACCTGAGCCTCACTCTGCATGAATGTTCCAATTTTTCAATTCTCGAGGATGTCAATGTCATAGATATGCCTCCTCATTTTGCTATTTGTCTAAGAAGAGAGTTCACTGCTAGGTTGGGGGGATATCTCTCAGCTGATTAGTCTCATCTATACTTTAGAGCCAGGTATGGGACTAGAGTTATAATCAAGTCTAAAGCTTTTGCAAAAAGCCATGCTAAACCTTATACCCCAAGTCCTATAAATGCCAATCTAATGTTTCATGAAAAAGACCCAAGTGATTCTAAACTTGAAACCACTATTGGAAAGATTCCTAATATTGTCCTAGATGAATGGGCTAAAAGAGATTCGGAGAAGGAAAACCCTTTTAGAAACATGGAGATTTTTGGTATTGGAATGTATATCATTCATGAAGAAGGTGTTGTAATTCCATATTTGATGAAGAAGGAAGATAAGCATTCTAGAGATCAGAGTGATGATTTTTGGCAGTTATTTTTTGATGGTGCCAGAAGCAAAGTTGGTTCAGGAGGAGGAGCTATCCTAGTTTCTCTCAAAGGGAAAAGGTATTACTGTGTAGTTTGTTTTTCTTTCAGCTATACTAACAATACGACAAAGTATGAGGCTTTGATTCATGGTTTAGAATGGGCTAGACAAAGAGGAATCAAATGCCTAAAAATTATAGGTGATAGTGAGTTAGTGGTCAATCAAATTAGTGACACTAATCTCACAAAAAATGATACACTTAAGATGTATAAACATAGGGTTTAGGATTTAATGGAAGATTTTTATTCTTTTAATTTGGTTATTGTCCCAAGAAATCAGAACAAAGAGGCAGACAAGCTGGCTGCCATGGGAGTAGAATACGATATCCCAAAAGAGATCACAAGTCCTAACTTGTGGCATGTAAAGGTTCTAGTAAGACCATCTATACCATAAAATCAGGTGAGCTAGCAAGTTTTTGAAAATGATGAACAAATTTTTAACATTTTGATAGAAGAGGCTGAGTTGTCTAAAGTTAACTAGAACAAACATGCTCACTAGTATAGTGACCAGATGCTATAGTTGAAAAGTGATAAGTTGCCTAAGGGATTGGTCACACTTGAGTCCATATTCAACTCTGATGATCAGCTGAGAGGAGACAAGGCTAGTATGATAGTCAAAGAAGAGAACTACCAGTCTGTGGAAGTTCTCAAGAACAAATCCCTTAAGCTTGGAAAGGTATGCACACAGCCAGAAAAAAAAGCCTTTGTTTCATTGTGTCAAGAATTTAGTGATGTTTTTGCATGGGAATACTATGATCTGAAAGGATTTGACCCCCACCTAGCCTAGCACACCATTGAGGTAGAATCCCATGCCAAACTAGTGAGACAAAAATAGAGACCTATCAACCCTAAGTTAGAGGTCTTAATGAAAACGGAGTTGAGAAAAATGATTGAGGCCAATATTATTTTTCCCATTAAACACACCTCTTGGGTTTCTAATCTAGTACTAGTTAGGAAGAAGAATGGTGAAATCCAGTTATGTGTGGATTTCAAAGACCTTAATAGAGCCTCACTCAAAGATTATCACCCATTGCCCTCCATGGATTAGGTTTTGCAATATGTCTCAGGGTCTGATAGATTTTCTTTGTTAGATGGCTTTTCTAGTTATAACTAGGTCCTGGTTAAAGAGGAAGATCAATATAAAATAGCATTCACCACCAAATGGGGCACCATGGCATATAGGAAGATGCCTTTTGGGCTGTCTAACGCTAGTGCTACATTTCAGAAAGCCATGGAGATGAAATTTTCTAGTTTAATGAACAATTTCATTCTAGTTTATTTAGATGATATAACTGTCTTTTCAAAAGACACTAATGATCACTTGGTTCATCTGAGATAGATCTTTGAAAGGTGTAGAGAATTTGGAGTTTCATTGAATCCTAAGAAATGTATTTTTGATGTCCATGAAGGCAGATTACTAGGGCACATTGTTTCTAAGCAAGGGACAAACATTGATCCTGAAAGGATAAAGGCCATCATGGCACTACCTTTGCCAGCTCACAAGAAAGGACTACAGAGTTTCCTTGGAAGAATCAACTTCTTAAGAAGGTTCATTCCAAATGTTGCAGCACTACTTAAGCCTATGACCCAGATGCTAAGGAAGAACTCAACCTTTCATTGGACAAATGAAGGAAAAAGGTACTTTGAAGAAGTCAAGGAATCAATTGCATCTGCTCCTACTCTAGTAAACCCTGAATTTTCTAAAGACTTCATCTTATATACTTTTGGGGACACTGATAGTGTCTCTACCATGTTAGTTCAACAAAATGCTAAGAAACAAGAACAACCAGTAGCTTTCTACAACCAAGGTTTGGATGGTTATGAACTTAATTACACTCCTATAGAAAGACATGTCCTAGCAATTGTGAGGAGTTTGAAAAATTTTAGGCACTTGTTATCCAATAACACAGTGCACCTGATGGTTTCCCACCCTTGCATAAAAGATTTCTTGCTGAACAAAGACCTAAGCCATAAGAGGACTGGTTGGGTCACCAAAGTCATGGAGTATGACATTCAGATTAAAGTGACCAAGCTGATTATAGGAAAGGGGCTTTGTGAGAAGCTCAATGAAGGAATAGCAGACCCAAACCAGCAAAAGAAGGAAGTTGTTCTAATGAACCAGAATGCAGAATAGAGTACAAGTTGGACAACAAAGATGAGACATTATCTCTCAACTGGTTAGTGCCCTCAAGACCTTGAAAGGAGTAAAAGAAGGTACTTTAAACTCCAAGCTATTCCATTTATCATTATTGATGATGTTTTGTATAGAAGAGACCATAGTGGTGTCCTATTGAGATGTGTTGAAACTAGCCAAGTGGATAAAATACTGGAGGAGTTTCATGATGGAGGTTCTGGAGGACACTTTGTAGCCAGAACCACTACTCTAAAAGTGATGAGAGCTGGATACTATTGGCCTAGCCTATACAAATATGTATTTGATTGGGTAAGAAAATGCAAGAACTATGCTCTATTTGCTGGAAAACAAAAGTTAGCAGTCCTCCCTCTTCATCCCCTCAAGGTAGACCAGCCTTTCTCAAAATGGGGATTGGATTTTATTGGACCTATCAACCCCCCATCTAGTGCTAGACACAAATGGATACTCGCTACTACAAACTATTTTACCAAGTGGATAGAGGTTGTAGCACTGAAGGAAGCAAATGAGACCTCTATCCTAAACTTCTATCAAGACATTGTGTCTAGATTTGACACTCCAGATTCTATCATTTTAGACAATGCTATGGCATTCCTGGGAACTAAAATCTTAGAATGGGCACTCAAGCACAATATCTTCTTGAGTACCTCTTCTAACTATTACCCTCAGGGTAATGGTCAGGTAGAATCAACAAATTGTCATGCCCAAAAATTACTAACCAAAAATGCAACATTTATTTTTATTTTTATAGGTGTTAAAGAGTAATGTTCAAAGGTTAAGTGTAAGTTGACAATAGGTTATTTGGTCAAAGTCTAGAGTCAAGTTTTGGAGAGCGTTACGCTAAGGGGTAACCATAGGACGATTGGGTCTAGCAGACTAAAGTTCATAACTATTTTTGCAAAAGTATTGAGTTCGGAAAGCGGGGCCCTAGTGCATATAGTTTCCATTAGAGCTTCCGATCATGATGCATTCATGGTACTTAGGGGTTAGATAATCAATTTATCCCAATTAGACTATACCCACAATTATGAAGTCTACCTAGGTTATGGTTCTTGAATAGGGTTCAATTCAACTATAAGATGATTACTCCTATGGTGAGGGTTTGTGGAATAGTTACTTTAACGATAGGATTACAATTAACATGCGACAATGAACCTATTAGTGTTATTTAGGATGCAATGTTATCTAATCATGCAAGAACTACTAGCTAACATACTAACCACCTACTAATGAAATGAGATTACTTAGGGTTCATCGTTACGATACTCCAAAATCCCACTAACCAATGACAAGTTGACTATTTAATCTCAAGCCAACTATATTTCTATTAATACTTCAGTGTTTATCATTGAATAAATTGAACTATAGTATTAATTTGAATTATTAACGAGTAAACCTAACACATTAAACTTAAAAAAACTTATTACTATATAGGTGAGATAAACCAGTGATCTAACAACTAATTTGTTAGAAGTGAGGCCCGACACACTTTAACCATAGCCTATTAACATATAATTAGTTTAGTTGATAAATTAATTCCCCTCAACCAAATCATTACCACATAACTAAATAAATTATAACCCACAGAATAATTCAAATCCTAAAGGTTATTCTACTATCCTATCAATAAAAGATCTCCTAACTAATTTCTAATATTTTTAGCTTATTAGATAATAATATGATTAAATAATAATGGGTTTGTGCCTGTTATCAATAAGTCTTTTTAACTAATAACTTCAATTAACATCTAGACAACATATGACTAATCTCAATTTAACTTATTGAAAATTAAGTAATAGTAATACTAATAATTAATAGTGTAAGCAAATTTATTATCAAATGAATAAAATTGAATATTAGCTTAGCAAGTTAAATTATTAAAGGCTAAATCTAAGCACATTAACCAAAATAATTTCATTTACTATGAATTTGATCACAATAAGATTAATAACTAATAATAAGGTTAAGAACTAAAAGAACCAATCATACCCAAAAGAATTAGTTCTAACTTACTAACCTATAACCCTAGCCCACTAATCTTACTAACCTACTAACTAGCTATCCCATCATCCCACTACCAAGTCAAGGCTGACAAAATTAATGCATGGAAATCCTTCCAAAGAAACCCTCTCAAAAGCTAGCGCAGATTTCCAAGACATAAGGTTTTGGGGCCCACCAAACCATTTCAAATTTGGCCCAAAGGAAATTGCGCATGGGAGGGGAGAGGTATCTTGTCAAAGGGGAAAATAGCTATGACAACAGCAAGTACTAAGCCTAGCCAAGTGCATTGCGCATGGGGGAAGGGGAAACACTTTCTTGACATTCTCTAGGGAACATATTAAATGCTAAGTCAGCCCAAATCGCATGGCACCGGCTACCCAACCGACAGAATCCCCCAGGCTCCTCCCCCCATCCACGCATCCATACATCCATCCATGGCACTCTGCCCGAAGATTCCGTACAGACGTCGGGTCCCATCCGAATGACTGAGTTGCAGCCTCCGAATTCTGACAGCTGCCGTCAGCTCCAACTTGCCCGGAGATAAAACGTGACGTGCAAACCGATTTACTCACATGTTCGGGAGCGGATCAACCGATTTCACTTTATGTAAACCATTTATTCAATTAAAAAAATAAGAAGAAAAAATAACATGGGTTGAGCCCAAAATTTGAACTGTTTTATTTAGTTTTTTTGAATAATACAAAATTACAAAAATTGTGATTTTATGTTACTTTGTATATATTTGTGGTAGATTAATAAAAATAACTTTAAAAGAGATATTAGAATTAATAATAAAGTTTTTATATTTAATAAGAAATATTAGAATTTATAATAGATATTATATAAAAAATTTGTGTGAGTTTTTTTTATCACGATATTCCAATGAATTTGAGAGTTAATTTTTCAAATTTAATTTTAAAAAAATAAATTAAATTAATATTTTTCTATTAAGAAAATTAAATCTTTTAACTTTTATTTTTTTAATTTAAATCTTTTCTTAAAATTAAGTTAAAATAAATTTAAAAATATATATAATCTCATTTTCAATATTGAAGATTTCTATAAAAAAATTTATCTTATAATTTTTATTTTTACTTTTTTCAAAAAATTACTTCTTTTTATTTTTACTATTTTTACAATGATATTTTTGTTTGAGTTTTGTTGACTTAACATTATTTGGCCAGCTGATTATATTTTTTAATGACACTGGTTATTATTATTTGGTTATTACATTGACATATGAATTTAAAAATGTTCTCAATAAAAATTAAAAATATTTGATTTGATTTGTGTGTGACATTTAAATGTATGATAAATGAAAAAATTATTTTATTGATAAGTAAGAAATATTTCTTTTAAAAAGTTAAATTATTAATTACATTATATCTCTATAATCTATTATATTGAGTCAAACTTGTTGACACATTTTATTAGCTATGGTTCACAAAAAAATAAGTATAGTTAAAAAAAAATTAATTAATTAATTTATGATTGTTTTAATACCTAATTTGAAATCAATATATTTAGATGTTTCTTTCTTATTAATGTAATTGTAGATTTTTGGAGTATTAAAAATAATAAAAGATTTGAATAATTTGAAGTAGAGTATACAAATTAATTATGTATTTTTGAAATGAAATTTTAAATATGCTAAGGTAGTTGATACTCTTTGAATTTTATCCAGCGAAAATTGGTTATCATGTGTTTATGATTATGTTGTAATGAGTTATGGATGCAATTTTTTTGCTAGGTTAAACATGTTAATTTCAATTAACATTTATGTTATACTAATGAATGGAGGCTAGCATATGTTGACCTAACCTCTACTTTATTATCATACAACTCATTAATTCTTTACACAACACATGACATGTGAAATGTTAAAAATAAATTCAACCATCCTGTAAAAATTACATGACCCAAAGGAAATTACTTGATTATCTCATAAAAGGATTAAAATATCATAATAAAATTAGCCAATTTTGCACACATCCAATACTGTCTAACTCAAAAAATATAATATACATATATTGTCATCTACAAGCTACTACATCTGAGAGCCAATTTCTAAATAGAGTTAAAGCACTCAATAGATAACCCATTACAATAATATAGTATAATGATTATCTAAAAAGCTATTGACCATGACCCCCCATCATAGTATCACCTACACCTGCAAACATAATGAGCTAGTTATAAAATTAATTTACAAAAGAAAGACTCAAAATTGATTAAATTTCATATTATAACGTTCTTACCATCTCTAGTTTGCATTACATTCATTGTTGTTGATGTTTCTTATTAAGATCAAAATATAGTCGCCGACTATTTTGGTGATCAATTAAGGCTACAATAACATGCACATTTGTCAAATCAACTTAGATAAAACCAATATACAAATTAAATACTCAAAATTGATTGAACTGCACTTTATAATTTTCTTACCATCTCCAGTTTGCATTGCATCATCCATTAGTGTATGGTTGATATTAACAGAATAGGGAAACACATGTTCTTCATTATCATTTAAATCTATAATAACACATAAATTTGAGACGTCAACTTAGATGAACCAAATGCAAATTAAAGGTTCACAATAAAATTTGTTTTCTTATTTTCTTACCATATCCAATTTGCATTCCATCCATTATTGTTGATGTTTGGTTAAGATCCATACAAAAGGGTAACATATGTCCTTCATTTCTTTTTTGATCATTTAAAACTGCAATAACATGCACATTTAACTTTGATAAACTTAGATAATATGTTCAAGTGTAAAAACACATTATGTAGATAATATATAAATATTTAAAATTTTCATTACCTGAAATGGTTTGTTGAAATATTTGTGTAGGGGCAACATTGAGCACCAATGCTTGATCTCCACAAATTGTATCTAGTTTGTTTGAATAAGTATCATAAATTTGTTAGAGACATAATTAAGTAATTTTTTATAAAAATTATGAAAAAAATTAATAGTTAAAAGATACCATCTATGAGGTGTATTTCATCTGTTATTGTTTGGTTTAGATCAAAAGAAAAAGGTAATTGACATCGTGGAGTACTTTCTTGATCATCCAAACCTATAACAACATATGGTTAATCTATTAAATAATAACAAGTCATACTTCTATAAATTACTAAAATATTTTTGAATAAACATACTCACTTTTTTGTTGCATGATAATAATACTTTCTTTTTGTATTGCTATGCTTGAGCGATTAATGCCCTTCTTTTTCTTTTTCTTTCTACATCCTGTAGAGGGAAATTGAAAAGTTTCATGCTCAACTCTTTCACTTAAGTTTTCTGAAATGGTATTATGCCTTTGATGAGTAGAATGACGTTTGTGTATTTTGCTTGGACTGAACCATGGTGATATTCATCTGAGAGGAATGTTCTCTGAGCCAGGTATTACTTGAATTTGGAAGAGGAAGCAAGAGGTGTCTCAATATCTTTTCTAAATCTCCTAACACATTCACTAAGATATTTTTTTCACTTGCTCTAGTTGGTAAATTTTGGAGCAATGAACTCAAATAATCAATGGAATTTTGAAAGTCTTCATTTGAAGCATCAGAGATGTCATCTGGATTAGAAATAAATATGAGTAAGTTAAAAAAAAATTAAAATAATAAACATTTCATTTTAAAATGGTGATATAGAAATTTACATGTTTTTTGGTCTTCAACGATGGTAAGTCCAAGAACATCTTGGTCTTCAAATTGAACACAACTATCTAATTTGAAATAAGAAATAATGAATTTTGAGAAGCATAAAAATTTAATATTTAATTGTAAAGACAACATAGGCATTACCAGTGGTGATGTTTTCATGACTAAGACCCCCTCTGTCATTGTGGTCACCATCAAGAAATAGAGTAACACCTTTTGTAACTTAATATAATTAAATTAGTTACTTTTGAGACTAAAGATAATAATCATTTAAATTTTGAAAACTAAACTTATATCTCAAATAAAACTTACCTACAACTTGATCTTGCTCATTTGTTTTGTTTCTCTTTAGAAGATCTAAAATCTTCAATACATGTTTACATGTGTTTCCTTTTTTTGCCCACTGACAATCACACACATGCAAACCAGGTCCAATTTTTTTGACAAGATACCATTTTGTAATTGTTTGGCTTCTTATCCCATACACATTGTGGAGGTGATCATATGGACAACAATCTGTATCTGGTATTGTTTTTTATCTTTTTAGTGCAGTTATATAATATCGTTCTTTTTTGAAGTTTGTTAGAAACCCAGATAACTGCAAAATCCTTTTATTTTTATAGAATGGCTCTACCCTATGAAGAAGTATGTGGATAAGCCAATCCATTCTCCTTGTACATTTCTTAGAAAGATCAGTTAAATAGTGACTCTTGATGTGGCAATGGTATGATTCTATTGAAGCATTGGTCTCTTGATTTGAATGAGAGAAGTTTCAGAAATTCTTGGCCCACATTGCTACACAAATGAATATAATGATGTCACACAAAAATAGCTAACATGATGTAAATGCATTTAAATTGTAATGAATAATCACATGATCTTACCAATACGACTCCCATTAGGACATCAGGTTTTCTGAAAATAATCAATAAATGCCTTCTCCTCTTTGAATTCCTCCATGAAATTTGTTATTAGGTGAGTAGTAATGTCTTCCTCATCACTCATTGCATACATAATCTGGCCCAATCTATTGAACATTTTTTTTGCAGTGTCCTTATTTCTCACATGCCTAAATTATAAGCATAATATCAAGATATGATGTTCAAACATGTAATATTTGATGCAGTCTACATAAAAAGTGACTTACCTATACACATTCTTCAACCATGCCTTACACACATGCCAAATACATAAAAGTATTCGACAATCAAAGGATAATCTACAAGTTACATTATAAAACTTCATAAGTAGTATTGGAATAAAAAACATTTTTTAGCATTCAAATAAAATACAAAATATACTTCTATAAACTAAATATTAAGCAAAAAAACCTGATTGCCTCAATCTCAACACTAGCATCATCTGTCATGAATGCATTAACATGCCAGTCTTCTTTGGACTCTTTTCCTCTTTTGTAAACTTCACTTAACCATTCATTTATATCCTCAACTTTATTTCTTGAGGATATTGCCCACGCAATAGGAACACCAGCCTCTTGCTTGTTGAAGACAAGCAAGGTATATAACTCACATTGCAGTGAATAAACCATATCAATAAATATAATATATTTATGAAGAAGCATATAGATTAAAAGTATCAATGATAAATTTACAATCCATAGATATGGGTAGAAATGTTTTACTTACACCATATTTATTCGTAGAGAATGTGGAATCCATTGCAATGAGTGAGTTATGTGAATGTTTCACCATCATTTCTTGCATCCACTCTGTTTGGATGCCTACAACAAATGGAACATCTTCCATGGTGTTTGGCCTCTTATAGAAGAAATTTTTTTCTTTCTCCTCTGCATGCCACAAGATTACACTTTTTGCATCATCTTCATTTTTCTGAGATCGAAGGGATCACACTCTTTTCCATGCATTCAATACATCTTTTCTCAATAAACATGTGTCCCTTCTATTCATCAACTTAGTTAGACCATGATCTAAGTAGTGTTGTTCACATATTGTGTCAATTCTGACACCCATTAGTAATAAAGACTCAATATAAGATTTGCATTCATTCAATAACCTTGGTGCAAAATTGCTCCTTGGATCACCAGCAATGTCATCCTTTCCATGACAAAATTCTCCATTAGCATCATAATGGGTATACTCATTATATGTAATTATAGCAACATCGGGTCTACCATACATAACCCGAACTAGAAAATGAGCTTGACAACCCCTTTTTTGGGTAAATCTTCATAGCCTTTCCATGTTTTGAGGTTTTTTTCTATTGTCCTCGGGGCCAAAAGCACACCAATAACTGTTTATATGTGAGAAAAAAATGTATTAATTGACATGATAAAAATAAATTATAAAATATGACATGTTTAATTATTGTATTAAATATAGGCAAACCTTGAGTATATCTTTGTAGTGTGGCTAGTAGGGTTGTTTGAGTTGGACTCTCTATGCTTCTTGCATACAAACTATGTCTCTGTACTATCCAACAAGACTTCCCCTTTGATAAAGTGAGGGAGCCTTTCCAAAGGGATTGCAGCACAAGTCCATTTCACCACCTTCTCCAATAGGTGTCCATGCAAGATTATCACTTGAAAAATAATTTCCTTGGTTTGGAATATCTTGTATGCCTAGTTCGATGAGTGATTCCCATTTATTCTTTTTACCCATTCTAAGCAATATTAAAACAATTAGTGACCCTCTATCCTATTCAAATATGAAGGAATAAATATATTAATTTTTTTAATCACTCCATACTATAATTCTCTTTACAAGGTGTTCACACTTTTTTTTTACTTCAAAAATAATATTAGAATATAATTCCAGGGCATGTTGCAAAAATCATAGAAATAAAGTAAATAAAAACCAATTTAACAATATAAAAATTATAGAAATATCATTAAATACTTGACAATATAAAATGAAAGATACAAAGGTTCAAAGCTTTTTTGATACATTATTACAAGTGGATGTAAGATATTTTGTTCCATGTATTTTTTTTGTGTGTGATTTGATAAAAGATAATGCAAGGTGGACTATAAGGAGTTGACTATAGTAATGAAATAGGAATAAGACTATGTTTTTAGGATTTTTTATTTTGGAAAAATGACTAAATTACAATGCAAGGCTTGGCTATATGATTAGACAATAGTAGCGCCTTAGGAAAGAAGCTACGATTTAGAGATTTTTTTGATTTTAGATGTCTTCTAATAACAATACAATACTTAAGTACATATGACAATTAAAGGTGGAAAAATTAATATTTAAGGGAAAATTTTGAAAATTTTAAGACTAAATTTTAGGTGAATCCTTAATTTTAGCTTTGTTTAATTTTTATGTAATCTAATTTGACGGGGATCATTTTCTTTCTATGTTTTTTCTATTATAGCCTCTTAAGTGTAATTGTTGATATTCTTCAACATTTGAGCATAAACCTAAGTTTTTTTAAAATCACAGCAACTCTTATTCAAACATTAAAATTTTACATTTATTTAACATACAAATATTAAATAACTTGAACACAAATTAGTATTTTAATATTTTGACGTTGATAATATATATGATGCTATGATATTAGACAATAAAAGATGGAAAAATAAAAGATAATGCAAGGTGGACTATAATGAGCTGACTATAGTAATGACTTAGGAAGGACACTATATTTTTAGGATTTAATGATTTTGGAAAAATGACTACATTACAATGCAAGGCTTGGCTATATGATTAGACAATAATAGCGCATTAGGAAAGAACCTATGATTTTGAGATTTTTTTTATTTTAGATATGTCTTGTAATAACAATACAATAAGTTTAGCTATATGACAATTAAAGATGGAAAAATACAAGATAATGCAAGGTGGACTATAATGAGCTGACTATAGCAATGACTTAGGAAGGAGACTATGTTTTTAGGATTTCTTGATTTTAGAAAAATGACTACATTACAATGCAAGGCTTGTCTATATGATTAGAGAATAATAGCGCATTAGGAAAGAACCTATGATTTTGAGATTTTTTTTTATTTTAGATGTCTTCTAATCACAATACAATACTTAGCTATATGACAATTAAAGATGGAAAAATAAAAGATAATGGAAGGTGGACTATAATGAACTGACTATAGTAATGACTTAGGAAGGAGACTATGTTTTTAGGATTTCTTGATTTTGGAAAAAATGACTACATTACAATGCAAGGCTTGGCCATATGATTAGACAATAATAGCACATTAGGAAAGAAACTATGATTTTGAGATTTTTTTTTTTTTTTAGATATGTCTTCTAATAACAATACAATACTTAGCTATATGACAATTAAAGATGAAAAAATAAATCTTTAAGGGAAAACATTGAAATTTTTAAGACTGATTTTTAGGTGAAACCTTAATTTTAGCTTTGTTTAATTTTTATGTAATCTAATTTGACGGGGATCATTTTCTTTCTATGTTTTTTCTATTATAATCTCTTAAGTGTAATTGTTGATATTCTTCAACATTTGAGCATAAACCTAAGTTTAAAAAAATAAAATCAAAGCAACTCGTATTCAAACATTGAAGCTTTACATTTGTTTAACATACAAATATTAAGTAACTTGAACTCAATTTAATATTTTAATATTTTGATGTTGATAATAGATATGATGCTATGGTTACAATTTTATAGTTTAGAAATTTAACTAAAATAAACCCTTAACCTAAATAAAACTATACACTAAAAGTAACATTAAAATAAATTAAATCGTAACCTTAGACCTAATTGAACATTCAATCAAATTAAACCCTAATCTTAAGACCCAACCAAATTCAAATCATGAATTTAAATCAAATCTAACCCTAACACTTAACCAAATTAAATCCAAACCTTAAATTAAAATAATTCTTTAATACTAAATTTTTTATATAATATCTATTATAAATTCTAATATCTCTTATTAAATATAAAAACTTTATTATTAATTCTAATATCTCTTTTAAAGTTATTTTTATTAATCTACCACAAATATATACAAAGTAACATAAAATCACAATTTTTGTAATTTTGTATTATTCAAAAAAACTAAATAAAACAGTTCAAATTTTGGGCTCAACCCATGTTATTTTTTCTTCTTATTTTTTTAATTGAATAAATGGTTTACATAAAGTGAAATCGGTTGATCTGCTCCAGAACATGTGAGTAAATCAGTTTGCACGTCACGTTTTATCTTCGGGCAAGTTGGAGCTGACGGTAACTGTCAGAATTCGGAGGCTGCAACTCAGTCATTCGGATGGGACCCGACGTCTGTACAAAATCTTTGGGCAGAGTGCCATGGATGGATGTATGGATGCGTGGATGGGGGGAGGAGCCTGGGGGATTCTGTCAGCTGGGTAGCCGGTGCCAAATCACATAGGGGCAAGGAATGAAAGTGGCATGGGTATTTGGAGAAGGAGTAATAACATACAACACATGCAACACCTTACATTAGCATACTTTATCTCTAGTTTAATGAGCAAGACAAGAAATGGTGCAGGTTTATGTTCTCAGGGAAGGTGCTGACATGACAAGTAGCCCTTCACCAAGTTTTTTTTTGAAAAATGTCTCTCTAATCCTGCGCCAATTAAGGGAAGAGATAAGGTGAGTGATATGCATGGGGCCCATTGTCAATCATTCTATAGGGTAAGTCATGTTTTGACTATGATTTATATTTATTATTTTTTTGTTTGAAATAGGGGGTTAGTTATTAATAACAAGGTTATCTTAGGGGTTATTATACTAACTCTTATTAGAAAAGGTATCTTGGGGAGGGAATATTCTCTGTGGTAAAGAGAATTAATCCTTTCCCATACAATTTCTAGAGAGCATTTTTGCTCTAAAATCTGGAAAGTGTCATTTGTATGTTTCTTCTTTTTTTTTCTCTAATTTCTTAGCTTGAGTTTGGAGAGTCAAAAGAATGCATTTATTTGTTCAATTAGTGTATTATACAAAGAGGATTATGGATTGAATACTAGTTGTATGTGAATTTTACACAACATTCTAAAATGTTCCTTTATTTAATGTAATCATGCTTCAAATGAGAGGAATAGAGATGAGATTTTGTTCAAATAGAGATTGATTATAATGAATATGAAAGATACAATCAACACTAAAGAGTACTAATTTCATTCATCAACCAAGGTATGTAATCTAATGAAATTATTTCCTTCTCTATTCTAACAACCTTGGATATTATTTCACAACGAATAATAACTTTTCTATTACAAGAAATAGAATAGACTAAGCATGAAAGTAATGAGTCATGATTTTCATTATGATAATCTCTTCCAATACAATTACATATCCTTCATAATGGAGAAGTCTTCACATTTACATGACAAACATACAATATTCCAACTCATAAAGAAGAAAGCATTCCACATGTTACTTGAAGATGGTTTTCAATACATTACAATATGCAACAAGAGGAGGCTCTTACTACAAAGATCAACAATACAACAACATAAGGTGCTTCCACACAATCACACCAAGGATTGAACTCCTTCAAGCTTCATCCACATGGATCTTGACATCAATACTTGCAATGAAAGGGGAAAAATCATGGGATGCTCACCTCCCAACCTAGGTCTCTATGAGACCACCCCCGAGCTTAGAGAACCAAGGCTAAATGGATATGCTCAAAAAAATGCTCACAACAACACACATATGCATAACAACAATCAACTCCCACCCAAGGTTTTACAAATGAGTTTTCTAGCTCATTGAGAAGGGTGAAGGTGGGCTTTTCCAATGAGGAGAATGCCATTGCATTTACATTTTCTCAACATGATCATTTCATTGCCTCTTCAAGGCTACATTATCAAATCTCTATTCACAAACTTTCATTATCAACATGAGTATTTCATTGCCTCTTCAAGGCTACATTATCAAACCTCTATTCAAAAACTTTCATTATCAACATCCTCAAGATGCAAGAGTACAAATGGCTTCATGGTGCCCATACCCCATGAATTTATCCCTCTTCTCCAAGAGAAGAGATTCTCACTACAATGGAGAGCCCAACTAACCCCTTCACCCAAGGCCACTTCTTCCCTTCCCAAAGGGTGAGTAATGCCTTACTCCCATGAACAAAACTCCCTCATTCAAGCAAAAATAAAACCATCAACATGAATTCAAAACCCAAATCCCCTCCCATACAACACAATATCACAAAAAAACATAGAATTCATATGCATGAGAGAGCAAGAACAACATGCTAATATATTGTAAACAACAAGTAAAATTCCATGGCAATGAGTAAACCAACCTTCACTATGTGTTATGGAAATAATTTTTGAGAAGAGCCCAATCCCTTATCCTCTCCTCTTCCAAACCTAGTTGTCCCTAAAATTAGAGAGTGGGTGAACACCCTCTAACTCTCCTGATAGCCTCTAAAAAGACCTCAAACTTCTACCCACCTACTAACAATAAATTCAGACTTGACCCAAAGGTCCTTTGGCTTTTCCTTGTCCCCTATCATAAATGCATGGTTGAAAATGAGTGTGGAGTTGGGTGAAGGTCAAGGCTTCATCCAATTTCGTAGCTTAGGGTAAATGGGTCATAAAATGGGTCACCAAGGTCACTAGGGGATTATAGTTGTGTTAAAAACATTCCTAACCCATACCCCTACCACTTAGGTACTTAGATTTTGCTAAATTTTTCTTTTAGGACCTCTTTTTGGCCTCTAGAAGTGACTAGAAGAATTTAAATCCAAAAGATCAATTTGATGAAACTTTGCAAGTGTCTCCAACAAGAGGTTTAATTAGGTTCCTAAAAGTCAGTTAGGCTTAGGTTTACATCGCCAATCCTAAATAGACATGTCAATACATAACACATAACAAGTGTCAAGTGACACTAACTATTATACATCACATACAAAATGACATGTCTCAAACAACAACATGAAGTTTACTAATTACACACATGCAATTCACATTTACAACGGGTTCACATTACAACAAGGTTTTCAATCCTATGTCGGATTAAACCTTGGCTTACTCAGTTCACATATGTTTAGCCTTGGTTCTCTGAATAATTCCATGGTTTTCTTTCCTGCACACTAAACTCGAGCATCAGTAGTCCAAGGTAATAAAATCACATGAAATATACATTTTCAATTCATACTTAGCAACATTAATCAATATGTAGAATTTAATTCCTAATTACAATTTTCATTTAGGAATGTTTAAAACATAATAATTCCTTAAACATCATGACATAACATTCATGAAATAATTAAGTCTAATCATGATCCGATCTCATCATCCATTCATATTTCTGAGCATGTATAATCACAATCAACCACATGTTATAGGTCTAATTCATATTAGAATGTAATCCATATAATCATCATCATAAAATATAATATCCCAAGTCTCCATCAAGATAAACAAAAGTGCATCAATGTATCAAAATATAAAGTGTCAAAGTGTGAACGAATCAGTAATGCTATGGTAGTTCAGGGTGATGCCTCACACAAATAAGAACTTGCTGAGAATTATCAAAAGGACGATAGAAGGAAACCAGAGAGATTGACACAACAAGTTAAGGTTGGCCCTATGGGAAGATAGAATAACACCTAAGAGGTCTATAGTTAACTCACCCTATACACTTGTATATGGAAAAGAAGCTAGGATTCCTTTGTCTACTGAGTTTCCTACTTTGAGTTTGATCAAGGAAATTGATCTTATGGAGGAAGATGCTATGCAAGTCAGGCTTGTTGAACTAGTTGAGCTCAAAGAAACAAGAAAGCTAGCACTAGAGAGCCTGGAAGATTATCATGCTCAGATGAAAAGAAGCTTCGATAAGAAAGCCACACTTCAAGTTTTCAAGGAAGTGGACCTGGTCCTCAAGTGGGATGAAGCAAAATAAAAACTAGGGAGGCATACTAAATTTTATGCCATATGGAGTGGGCCTTTCATGGTGATTGGATGCAAAGCCCATAATGCTTTTTAGTTGGCTAGTATGGATGGAGAGGAGCTACCCATTCCAGTGAATGAGATCCACCTCAAAGCTTGTTTCTGAGGTCTATTTCTACCATGTACATTAGTAAGTTAGGAGTTTCCAGTTTTCTATGTTCCCTAAGTGCCTGGCACAAGTTTGTTGTCAATTTTCAGTTGCTTTCAGTTTGGTTTCAGTTTGGTGTGAGTAGTAATAAGCAAGAGAAGTTGTCTCTAGCTGTTAGAAGTTTTGTTAAAGAAGGATTGGTTGTCCAAAAGAACTAAGTTCAGTTTGAGGCTTATAAGACTCTGTGCCCAATGGATCTCTAAGGCAGCTGGTCAAGATGCTTAGCAGGCAAGCACTCCAAAGAGGTGACCAGAATGTTATCATATTTTTAATCATTCCTAGATTGGAGGCCTAATTACTAGATGATGTTATAGTACCCTAGCTTGAGTTATTAGGTGATCTTCTTGAAGTTTGTGTTCAGTTCATTTTGAAGAGTACATGAAAGTAAAAGGAAATGAACTACATCTAAAGCTACACATGCATGTATGTATAGTATACAAAAGGGAAATAAATGAAAGGAGAAACATCTATCTGAGCTCACACAATTCATGAGCATAGCCGTTACTAGAATTGAATGAATGAGTATACATATACATAAGGAAATAATTAAATACTGGGGTACTAGACATTGCCTGGTATTGGCATCCGGATCTGGTCCTATCCAGAGAGCTCCTAAAATCCAGAACCTGCAAGAAGAGAAGAAGGGATATGGGTTAGATCCAATGGATCTATGCAATGGCTGGTATCACAATATCTATAGAATGCATATGTACACTCAGCCATGCACCTCTAACAAAGGCTATGCTCAGGGCATGTGCATAAGGCTCCAAAGAACAAAAGAGGCACCATGTTTTCACTAACATGTTTGTTTCATGTGCAGATACAGGAGGAGCTGATCCAATAATGAATTCAATAAATGACCTAGGCCCTTGATGCAGATCATGATAGAAAAGCCTCAAGTTTTCTGTTGAAGATTGCATCAAGGGCCAAGAACACCCATCGTATGAACAAACGGACATCCAGATGATGCAGCATCAATGACAATCATGAAAAGAAGAATCTTGGAAGCAAAGAAAAGCATGAGGTGCAAACAGTAGAGGAATAAGAGTACAATCCTACATATCATAGAAAGGGGCACACCACAGCATAATATGCTCCAAGGATGCATTCAATGCATTGATATTATGGCATGGGCAAAACAGATATATGTGTGATGTAGCATGAACCTGATAATATGATACACCAGATAGAGCACCAAGTAAGAAATCAAATGCAATACCTTGTTTTTCCCATGGGCTTGAACATTCAGAGAGCATAAGCATCTAAGGCAGCAGGAAGATTTCATGTTCTGAAGACTGTACAATGAATCAAGGCACCAAGATTCTCAAAAAGTGGTGTTAGGATGGTGCATGGAAAGCATAGAGGTACATAGTTTACAGTGGAAGAGCAGTGAGGTAATGAATATCCATACATAAATAGTAGGGCATGATTCCAATCAGACAATGTTCTATCAAATGGGTCACACATCACTAAAATAGCATGCACTGAATAAGGACTGAAATATTATTTACTTGGTGCCATCAAATAGTGGAGCAATAAGATATAGCATAGCACAGTAAATAATGATGGCATCATGTAAAAAATCAAGTACATAATGCTAGTACATCAGCATAAAATCAACATTGATATTTCATATAGCATCTATGCCAAGCAGATAGATCCATTGCTAATCAAAAGTCACAGATCTGGTTTGGCCTTAAATTTGAGTGGAAGGGTACAACAATAGTATGAGAAATAGCTTATGGTTTATCAAGGCAAAGAGGATCACGGTGCCCCATTAAATATAAAGTAGTGAACAGTGGAGAATGAGGATCACAGTGCCATCAAAACAATAAGCAACATGACATAGTAGATGGCTACTGACCCACGGGTAGTGTATTAATACCCCAACCATGGGTTATCATTTATTCAAGACTGTCACATAATGTCTGAGGTTCACAAGCCACATAAACATGGGACAAGTGTATAAGCACAAACATTAATTGCATCACATTAGATCTATGGTAAAACAAATGAACAAGATTAGCAACATCAAACTCAAAAGATATGGCCCAGTAAAATAACAAGTGTGGAAACAACATAGAGACCGGTGCTATTCATTTCTAAACCAATGAATAAGCATTAATCCCCGATGCCACAAGCTCACAGGATGGCACCAACAGTAACATCAACACAACAGTGAAGCAATGAGTTTGCGGGCCTATGCATGAAGAACAAGACAACAGGCATCACAATACCCTTGGAAATAACAGTGAATAAGAGGGGTTTCATGCCATCAAATAGCATTTTCAAATGCATGGAAACTCATGACATTTCAACAGGGGAGTGGATCAAATTTCCTTCATACAATGATTTCTACGCCAAATGTAATGTGCATACACAGTGGTGAAAGATGCCCTGTTTCAAGTTCTTGAGCCCTCATAAATTTAGGCAATGAGCATGAAATAGGAATGCCTTGATAATTGATAACATTACCAATATACTAGGGCACATGCCGAGATGGTATAATATAGATTTTGATGCTAAAGCCATGAGTCATGAGCTCTTTCAAAGCAGTGAAAAAAAGCTTATATGCCTAGGTCTACAGTTCATGAGAAAGCATAAGCAACACAAAGTGCAAAAAACTAATGATGCCACCTAATGAGGAGCAAGGGCATGGTCGATATATATAACATAGAAAGTTTGGTCATAAAACTAGGTATACACCAGCTGTAATCTCATGATGCCGAGACACCAAATTTAGTATCCAATGTCAAGGAAAGCTCACAGGCTATAAGGAAGACCAAGGCCATAGCATTCCACTAATAAACATGCTGACATTCCATTGAGAATGTGCCCTAACCTTTCACGGGCCGTATATACCAACAAATAAATATTTATAGCAGGCTCATAGGTCGCATGAGGAATCCACGAAAGTTAAAAATGACTAAGGAGATGCCACTATTCGGAAATCAAATGTAGCAAGAGGTGAATCAAGATACACAATCACACCATCCAGTAGTGAACACATATGCCCATGCCCCAATCCCATTCACAGTATCGTTCATATGAAATGAGGAGATTTCTATGAAGTAGATACAAAGAATTACAATGAATATTGCAAAAAATATCAAATTGCAATAGTGCTTCTAAGTGCACGGATGCTGCTACCCAAAATATCAAAATTGCAAAAGAATGATACAATAGAACACATTTTACACCGCTATCACAGTGCCCTCGGATATAAGTGCTTCCATAAAATAGATGCAGTATTCTCAAGCATGATGCCCTAATCTTAATAGAGATAAAATACAAACATATGCAATTATGGTCAACAATAAACAAAATTAGAAACCACCAGTGCCTCAGCAATACATATCTTTCTAGCATTAACGACAAGAAGACATGGATACTGTAACCTAGGGTTACATTAGAGCCGAAGCTTTCAAAGTATAACTATTTCCATCAAACAAGATAATGAAATGAAAATGGAGGTCATTGCCTACCTTGAAAGTATGAATTCCATAAGGTCACAAATGATTGTTTCCAAATCAGGTCCGAGTTACCATCCAGAAAATCCAGTGCAAATGGCAAGTTTCCTAGTGGAGCTGCAGTGAGGTGTCATTATGGCATCTTCTTTGTTAGGTTTTCCCTTTTTCTCATGGATTAGGTTGAGAACCACATTGTTTTGTTTAAGCAATGTTATTAAGATGTGGATTTTATTTGATAATTATTAAATAGATTCTCCCCTTGATGGGTTGAGGAATATTTATTAATTCAGTGAAGTAAACCTATTTTAAATCCACATGTGTGAAAAGGGCTAGGACCTTGTTTTTCTTTTGGCATTGGTTGGTCTCTTTTAAGAATGTGAATATTTTGGATACATTCTCCCCTTTTGAATTAATTCAAATTGGGTTGATGAACTATTCAAAAATATGATTAATTAGCTTTTGAAATCCACATAGGGGTTAGATTTTCAATGTAAAAAGTTATTGCAAGAGTTGTATTGTAATTTTTTACAAATGGCATTTTATAATTCATTGTCAGAATATTATTTATGATGCATGACTTAGTGGACAAAGTGGTCTCTTTTGACTTTCAATTTTTAGGTCTCCATTTCCTCACCCCTAGAAACTCAGGAATCTGGCATTGGAATTATGATGCAGCCTTATGGGTCCATTATTGACTTTTTTCTATTCTTAGGAGGTAATGTAGTTTGAATGCAGATTCCTAGTTTTGGGTTTATATACCTCTCACTTTTGGTTATTGAGGTTAGCTCTTCGTTCTTTCTCTTTGATAGGAGTGTTGTAGCTCTCAAAGACACAATTGTACTTAGTTTCTTTTAGCAATAAAAATTGATCCTTCTTGTTCTCCTATAATTCCAAGTTTTCTTTTGAAGTCATATGCAGGATTACTGTGATGTTCTTATATCCTTAATCTGCATGTTCAATCCAAGTTGGTGTTCAAGAATTTATCTTAATTCAGTAGTGTGACTTGTGTACAATCAAGAATATCAGAATTGTGAAGATTTCTACCTTTTCTGCATTCTAAGTACCTTGTTTCACTAAGAGTTTAAGAAAGTGGGATTGAGTTGTGAGTTAAGTTTGTTTTTCCATTGGAGTAAACTTATTTTCAGTTGTGGATCTTCTTTAAATTTCAGTGGATCACCTTTGTTTCATTCAAATGTAGTTGTTTGGTTTATGTACTTTCTCCCTTTCCTCCTAAAAATTAGTGAGTTTTTCAAGTGATCCAAAGGGAAGCTGGCCCTTAATCCGGAGGTCTATTCTCTAATAGGTTACCCACAACCTGAAAATAGTCCCATGTTTCACAGGATTTCTGGGTTCAACACTTAGCAAATCAGGTGCAATCCTTAGTGACAACAGTACCTTCTCTAATTTGAATTCTATTCAATGTATACAATGCTATTCCAAAAACCTCTCTCCAATGTTCATGAGATATATTTCCTTCAAGAAAAATTGTCCTAGCAGCATCAAGTATAGTCCCATTCCTTCGCTCTACTATCCCATTCTTTTGTGGAGTCCTAGGAGTAGATGTCTGTCTCTTTATTCCATGCTCCTTGCAGTATGAATTGAATAATTTTGAAGTAAAATATCCACCTCTATCTAACCTTAGACACTTAATCTTTAAGCTTGATTCATTCTCTACTTTTTCTTTGAATAACTTGAATTTATCAAATGCTTCTAGTTTTTCCTTTATATAAGTAACCCACATCATTCTAGAAAAGTCATCAACAAAGAGTATGAAATACCTTTCACCATAGTATGATTTTTTCCTTGTAGTTCCACATAGGTCTATGTGTACCAGCTCCAAATTCTCTCTTGATGTATATTCTTTTATTTTGTAACTGCTTCTAGTCTATTTTCCCATGACACACTCTCTGTAAATAGTGTTATATGGTTTCACAATCTTTGGCAGATCTCTTACTGCATTAGTCATACTTGCCTTTACAATGTTATCAAAATTAACATGAAAAAATATCTTATGCCCTAACTAACTGTCATCAACCTTTGCAACAAAATAAGAGGCTCCAGATGTATTTAATTCAAATACATTACCTCTAGATTTAGTACCGGTTGCAATCAGCTTACCTGCCTTACTTCTGAAAAAACATTTACCATTAACAAAACTTAATTGAAACTCTTTATCCATTAACTATCCAACACTCAACAAGTTATGTTTCAATCCTTCAACAAGAAGTACATTATCTATATTAGTCTTTCCATCCAGAGTAATAAATCCTACTCCTATGATAGATTTAGGAAGACTGTCTCCAAACCTCACAACACCACCATCATACTTTACTAATTTAACAAACTTGTTTTTATCTCCATTCATATGATAAGAACAACCATTGTCTATTATCCATTCAGTTTTCTTGTCAACATGAGATACTAAATCTTTTTCCTCATGCATTGGCTCATCTCTAATAGCAACAAATTTGATCTCTTCATAATCTAAATCATCATCATAAAAAATGCCTTTACTAGCATAATAACATTCTTTGTCCCTTTTAATCTTGGAAAAATTAGGTTTTTACTTAGGAACTCTTGTAGGACATCTAGATGCAAAATGACCTACTTTATTTCACGAAAATCATTTCAAGGGTAACTTGCCTTCAAATTTTCCCTTACCTATCTTTTTGCTTGTAGGAATTAGTGCAACAAGTTCATCCATCTTTCTTTCTTCTACCATTACATGTTCCCATTCCTCAACATACTCACCAAGCTCTTCTTTTAGGTCTTGATTGTTGGTGCTTAGAAGTCCAAATAATTTCTTGTGTGAAGATGCCTTAAATGTAGATTCAACTTTAGGTACAACCCCTCTTAATTCTACAGCTTAAAAAATAGTTAGCTTTGCAATCAACATCTCTTTGCTAAAGGTTAGAGTCAAAGGTATAGTTTCTTGAATAGAAATAGCCTTGAACTTGTAAGCAGGTGTTAATGATATGAGGATCTTCGTAATAAATTCTTCTTGATCATAAGTTCTTCCATAGTTTCTGATTCCAACTATAGCTTCTGTAACCCTTTGGACATAAGCCCTAAAGCTTTCATCCTCATTCATTTGTAGCTTCTTGATGTGAGTACTCCTAGGTTTTCTTGAACAACTTCTAAGAGACCTAGCTTGTATCTATCAATGATCCTAATCTCCTCCAGGATCTCCAAAGGCTTAGATGATTAACTAAGGCCTTATCTAGCTCCTCTCCAAGATCCTTATTCCTTGTTCTTCACCTTGAAGGACTAACACCATGTAGTTACTATTAGGATTAACAGTCCACAATACAACTCAGAGGGGGGGGGGGGGGGGGTGAATCAGTTGTATGATAGAATATTAAACTTTAAACTTTAAGCTTATCAATATTAGATCCAATGAACATAATTAATGCCAACACAATAACACAATATTTTGGTTACGGGGAAACCCTGTTAAAGGTAAAAACCCCAGTGGGAATTAGCACCCACCAATGATTTACTGATAGTATAGTAATCCTTGTTAGAAGATATAGCCCTATTAGGAGCTTATTGAAACATTATAGTACATAGTCCTTGTTAGAGGACAGACCCTGTTAGGAGTCAAGAACAAAAGAGGGCTCACTACCCAAAGAAGGTTAAGTCCACCTTCTAAACTCACTAGTTTGTAACAAGTTTATATGAAGAAATACACAATATTTTGAACTATTTGCTAGCAACTATCTTTTCTTGATCAGTTCCAATGAATTCCACCAATAATCCTCTACTCTACATACAATAGACACAATTTCACAACCTCCTTATATCACACTTATTACATCCATGTCTCTTCCAAAGAAAATACCTTTTATTTATACCTTATTACATTTTACCAAGAATAGGTCAGCCCATAAGGCTTTCCTAATTACAAAAAATTACATAGGTCCTTGCTAAGATACACATGGTATCATAAATAAGTTTACAATGATTACATTACAATAATTAAAGACCGACATCTTTGAATTATGCTTGCCAAACAAAATACACACTTCATTCTCTAAGTCAGCTTCCTGATAAGCCATTGCCAGAGCACACACCACAGATGATGTCACTATTCATTCTATACCTTGTGTTGACCAATAAACATCCATCAGTACCTCTTCCATCATCCTTCAAAATCACATACCTTGAATCCAAACCCTTTGAAATCTATATCAAAAACTCAGAGACTAACTCTGTCAATTTTCACTATCACAGTCTAGTGACCAGTCTTTACCAAAACAACTGTATCTTCCTTAATATGCACCCATCAATGATGTGATATTAGATATAAGATCACAACATCCATCTAAACTCTCTTCTAACTTTGCATCATCTGAAACATCTGTACACCTTTCGTACATTGTGATTACTAGTCTGGTTCCTTCATAGAAGCATATGTTGACATCAGTGACAAAACACAAATGACAACAGTATGAGTGCCCATTCAGTAACATATTGATTAAACATATTAAATGTCTCAAGAAGAACCCATGCATTAGCAATATCTAAAAATCTCCCCCTTTGGCATTGATGTCAACATATGGGAAAATCTTATCCCAAAGTTGTAACAACCCAAAAGTCCTTCAACTAAACAATCTCCCCAAACAGTGAGGATTTTCTCATAACAACACTCCCACTTTGACAAAAATGGAAAAGGGTGCCAACTTCCTTTACATATAAAGTTTCTTCCATGATCACTCCCCCTGAGGAGTAGATCCCTACATCTAGTCCAGAGAATAATGAGGCTCTGAGCACTTCTCGACTAATGCATCGCTGTATCATTTAGTTCTGACTAGGAGGGGCCTGAAGCCCTAACGTACCTCTGAGATATTCAAAGGTATATTTTAGTAGTGGCTTTGTAAAGATGTTTGCAATCTACTCTTTTGTACTGATATATTCAAGCTTGATTTCTTTTTCTACCACCTTGTCTCTTAAGAACTGATATTTGATGGAAATGTGTTTAGTTTTAGAGTGCATCACCAGATTCTTTGACATGTTTACTGTGCTAGTGTTATCACAATGGATAACCACAGGCTCATTAAAAGTTATTCCAATGTATGTCAGTATTTGTTTCATCCAAACAATTTGAGTGAAATTTATAGAAGCAACAACATATTCTGATTCAGTAGTAGATTGTGCTATACAATCTTGTTTCTTACTTAGCCAAGAAACCAACTTTTTCCCAAGGAAAAATGTACCACTAGTTGTACTTTTTCTGTCATTAATATTTCCTACCCAATTAGCATCAGTATAAGCATGAAGTTAAAAACTATCATTCCTATCATACCATAAACCATAGTCTATGGTTCCTCTGAGATACCTCAGTATCCTTTTAATAGTAGCTAGATGAGTCTCTTTGGGTTCTTCTTAATATCTAGCCATAATTCCAATAGGATTAGCAATATCTGGTATGGTGCAAGTCAGATATTGTAGCCCTCCAACCATTGATCTATACAAAGTCTAAAAAATGCATTTTGATTCATCATAGATTTTTAGCTTGTTTCTAGTCACCATAGATGTTCTTACTGGTTTACAATCTTCCATACCAAATTTCTTAAGCAATTCTTTGAGATATTTGGTCTGAGAAATGAAAATACCATTCTCATTATGAGTTATTTGTAGTCCAAGAGAGAATTTCATTTCACCTATCATGGACATCTCAAATTCACTTTCCATTTCTTTAGCAAACTTCTTACATAGATCATCATTACCTCCAAAGATAATGTCATCCACAAATACCTCTACTATCAGGATTCCATCTTCAATAGTTCTTAAGTATAAATTACTATCCGCATTACCTTTTCTAAATCCAAGTCCAAGTAGATACTTGTCCAACCTTTCATACCAAGCCCTAGGAGCTTGCTTCAACCCATATAATGCTTTCTTTAATTTGCACACCATGTCTTTGTCTTCACATAGAGGAAATCCATTTGGTTGTTCTATGTATACTTCTTCTAGATCTCCATTCAGAAATGCAGATTTAACATCCATCTGATACACTTTGAAGTTTTTGTCTGTAGCATAAGATATAAATAATCTTACTGCCTCTATTCTAGCAACAGGAGAAAATGTTTCCTCAAAGTCAATCCCTTCTTGCTGTGAGTATCCCTTACACACTAGTCTTGCTTTGTTCCTTACAACTGTTCCTTCTTCATCCATTTTGTTTCTAAAGACCCATTTTGTTCCTATAACATTTTTATTTTTAGGTCTTGGAACCAATTCCCAAGTATTATTTTTCTTTATCTGATCTAATTCTTCTTTCATGGCATTTATCCAAGATTCATCTTTAAAGGCTTCATCTATAGTCTTTGGCTCAACTTGGGAAATCAAACAAATTTCTTCTCTAACTTTAGATCTAGTTAGCACTCCTTGACTCGTATTGCCAATAATTTGATTTTCAGGATGGTTATTTTTTACATACCTTGGAGTTTTAGGAGTTTCAGTGGTCTTTCTTGTGTCATCACAAGCCTCTTTTTCATTTTCTTCCTCAATATGTTCTTCTTCTTCGACAGCAGCAGTGGCTTCTTTTACTTCTGATATTTGACTGCTGTCATACATTCTTCCTTGTATCTAAAATTTCTCATCTATTCTTACATTTTTACTTTCAGCCATCTTCCTCAATCTCAGATTGAAACATTTGTATGCCTTACTTTTAATAAAGTAACCAAGGAAGATACCTTCATCACTTCTAGCATCAAATTTTCCTATCTCATCATCCCTCTTGATATAACATTTGCTACCAAAAATTCTAAAATATTTTACAGTAGGAGTATGATCAAACCATAGTTCATAGGGAGTCTTACTTGTGCCATCTCTGATTTAAATTTTGTTTAATGTGTACATTGTTGTTCCAACAACCTCTCTCCAATGTACATGAGATACATTCCCTTCAATTAGCATTGTCCTGGCAGCATCAAGTATAGTTATGTTTCTTTGTTCTGCTATCCCATTCTATTGTGGAGTTCTAGGAGAAGATGTTTGTCTCTTTATCCCATGATCTTCACAGTATGATTTGAATAGATCTGATGTAAAATCTCCACCTCTATCTGATCTTAAACACTTTATTTTCAGTCCTAATTCATTCTCTACCTTTTCTTTAAACAACTTGAATTTGTCAAATGCTTCTGATTTCTCTCTCAAATAAGTAACCCACATCATTCTAGAAAAGTCATCAACAAAGAGTATAAAATAACTTTCACTGTACTATGACTTTGTTCTTGTAGGCCCACATAGATCTGTATGTACCAGATCCAACTTTCCTTTTGATGTAAATGTTTTTCTTTTATGACTGCTTTTAGTTTTCTTTCCCATAACACATTCTCTGAAGAGCACACGATTATACTGAGAGGGGGGGGTGAATCAGTATAATAACAATTTTTAACTTTAATAACTTTATTCAAAGATAACTTCAAATTCACAAATGAACAATTATGCACAAGAACACAAATTTTACGTGGAAACCCAATATGGGAGAAAACCACAAAATAATTTTCTTTTATATATAATATTGTTCTTTTACAATGTTTTGTAGGCACCAACCTACTAGAGGCTCCAACCCCTATGTTTATGAGCACCGACTCACTGGAAGCACCAACTCCCACACTTTGCAGGCACCGACCTACTGGAAGCACCAACTCCCCCTGTCTAATTCTGAGCACCAACTCTTTTGCTTTCAAAATTTCCACCTAAATGCTGTTGCTGATTCAACTGATGATGGATTCTATTTTGCTGCAATAAACTGAATATTTCCTTCCTCAATATGCTATTATTATAGTCATAACTCCGTCTTAAGATAATCACGATTAATAATATTCCTTCTGTCTGTGATTGTCTTCAAAGCATGTTGTACATTTCTTCAACCTCAAATATACTATAATTCTGCACTGTATCTCAGATTTGTAGACCTGAATGTATTTATTATTTTCATCATATATTGCTCATATATATGTTCTTACATATTACTTTTATTATCCTTTTTATTTCTCTCCTTTTTGTTTTTTTACTTCTTCCACTCCACTTTTCAAAAATGATGGTTTCAATATTTATATATTCATCTCTTTAATTGAAACAATGTGTCTCTTAAAAATGTGACCTTTTGAAAAGGTGTCTTTTTACTAAGACATTATTAACTTAAAATAAGTTAATATTTCTATTAATCATTAACATTATCTTCATGAAATCTTTTAATACAACCTTCATCGCATATCATTCTTTCTCCCCTTTTTTTTAAAGACTTCAACCTTCGATTTTGCTTCTAATAACCTGGGATGTCATTTTTCCAGACATATCTAACCATGTGCGCAATTACCCTTCATCGATTCTTTTCTAAGAGTGCTTGGTTATTATCTTTGGTACTATATTTGATCTATATATATTATCACCACTGAACATCTTCATTTCCCATGAATCATGTCTTCTCTGGCAATCTATTTGAACCCCATAACTATTATCACTGATAGTTTCCTCAGATATGGATGTCAATAGTTTTGTCACTATTCACTGTTTGGATAAGAAACTCATTAATGGCCTTTATTGAATCAAGAAAATGATATCTCCATTCCTTCATTATGCTTGGTTGGCAACCATTGATAATTGTTAATTAATCTCTCATGCCTCAAACTATTTCAGGTGTGTATATTGACCACTAACAATCCACGTCACTGTTTATATTCAAACCCGTTGCCTTGTTGCCTGAAGATTATTATTATTATATTCAATTCTTTGACGCTGTATATAATATTAACTTTTTTTTACGATATACAATATCTGTTGTTGCATAAGTATCAAATATTTTAATCTACGATATAATCTTTTGATAGCAATTTTTATGCTGTAGACATTTATCTTCCTGTATACGTATCTTCCTTTGTCTTCCTATATACATATCTTCCTTTCATGGATATAAGCGTTTATCTTGCTATATACGTATAGGCTGTAGACGGTATGTTGTAGATGTTATTCATGTATACACTGTATCCTTCTTTATACGTATCAATTGCCGTTCATCATTCTGCATACGTATCATTCTTCTTTACGTATATTGTATGCTATATATATCTTTATGCTGTTCTATTCATATTATATCAATGCTGGATATATCTTCTTTACATATGTTGTATGCTATTTTGTTCATATCATAGTATGCGGTATCATATATGCTTATTCTGTTCATATCTACCTTGATATATTGTATATCTTCTTGAATGGGCATGCTTGAACTTCAAACTGCCACATCATAAGCCTTTTGTTTTTCTTAACCAAATAATTGCATTCTTTAACAAATTGGTTAGCATCTGAATGAAAGTTGACATCATCTGATTCTTTATTGTATTATCACTGCGTAATATTAGTCTGGATATTTGTGTCTCTCAACTCTTGCTGTGAACACCAATAGATACAGCAATATTATCTTCACATGGGTACTCCAAAAAATCACTTGTGTATACCAATACCTTCCATGGATATGAATGGAGATATGTCGATAAAGAGCTCAAAGTCTGAATCAATTCTTTCATAATGCCAATGATAAAGATGCCATATCCATTGATTAGTTCTCAAGTTGCTGCCCTTTGATTACAATCATTGATCACTGTTATTTTCTGTCAGCTCCTCAATCTTTGAACTCCTCAATACTGCCACTGTAGTTCACCGTCAACCATTTAATCTTCAAAACCTATCAACATTGTCACTGTAGTTTGCCACCATATATGATTCACATTGCTGCATATTATAATTACATTTATCTGTTAATGAATCAACCAGTATATTGAATGATCTCTCCATAGAGCTGGTCATAATTTTTTTTATATCCATTGCTATTTCTTTTAATGTTTTATGGCGTCATACACAAGCTGCTGCAAGGTCTAAAAATAAACTCCATCAGCATATGAAGGAAACTGTATATAAGCACTTCCTTGTGTCATCACTGTTTATGTACATTTGCCATCGATTTATATCAAATTTGTCTTTATATTGGATTGACTGTGTATTTGTATGCTGTATGTATGTATCAGACATGCCATTATATCATATGCTATTATATCATGTCATCAAAGATCAACAGTCTTTTGACATCAATGATAATTTTTCCATCATTCTCTACATACAGTGTTAGAAGGTTTCACAATCTTTGGTAGATCTCTCACTGCATTAGCCATACATGCTTTCACAATGTTATCAAAGTTAACATGAAAAAATCTTCTATGCCATAACCAACTATCATCTACCTTCACAACAAAACAAGAGGCTCCAAATGTGTTTAGTTCAAATACATTACCTCTAGATCTTGAACCTGTAATACCTCCTCACTTTCTCCTTGGTCCAAGTCCTCTACTGATACTGCAAATAATTGGCATCCTTTGCACATGCACCTCTTGAGCTGCATCACGGAAATCATGTGGAGAGAGATGGGTCATTGTGCCCCAACAATCTTCTTAGGTTCTCCTAAGTCATCTAAGCATTGAATGCTTTTGTTTCTACAATCCAAAGTGGCTTTGTGAGCATCCAACCAATCCATACCTAAAACTACTCCATATGAGCCTAGAGGGATTACTCGAAGATTTACTAAGGTGGAAAATGGTCCAAGTTCTAACTTGCAGCTATGGACACAAGAGTCAGAAGTTATCCTTGCCTCGGAGGCTAGTTCGACCTGCCACCTATCTTCCTGCCTTACTGCCTTTAGCCCACATTGCTCTACTAAAAAGGGTGAAATAAAAGAATCTGTTGCTCCTGAATCAAATAGTATGGTGGTAGAGATACCCCTTAACAAACCTAGGGTTTCGATGACTATTCCCTGATGATTGGCTTGTCCATGGTCTAAAGTGGCAAATACTCGGTGAGTTCTGCCTGCATTGCCTACTGTTGGTTCTGAAGAGGCCTGCCTATAGCTAGCTGCTGGAGTAGATTTCTAAGGGCAATTAACTGCAATGTGCCTATGTTGGCCACAAGAGTAACATCCATTGTTCTTGACAAAATTCCTTACTGCAGAAGGTGCGCTAGACTGTTGATAGCTACCCCGACTAGAATTCTGAGGCATACTCTGCGCTGGTTGAGGGTTTGGGTATCACTTTGCACGCTGCCAGTTGCGAGGATTGTTGGATTGAGAACCCCCACTTTTATTATTGTTTCCATTGTAATTGTTGTTGTTGCTGTTGTTGAAAAACTTCCTTTTCTGGTGGTTCTGACTTCCTTTAGGAGGATAGTTTTTAGGTCCAGGTGCACCTTGAGATTGATTTCCTTTGAAACTTGACCCAGCTTGGAAGGAATTACCCCCTTGGCCACTTGTCCGACCTCCTAACCCCAAGGCTATATTTTGTTCCTCAAGGCGAGCTTTGATGACTGCATCATTAACTGTCTGAGGTTCAAACATTCGTACACTACCGGCCAAACGACCATTGAGTCCTCTAAGGAAGTGTTGAGTCAACATGGGTTCATCATCCTTATATCCTGAATATGGCTTGAGTTCCAAGAACTTCCTCTCATAGTCATCAACTGACATAGTTAACTGCCTTAGGTTGTGAAACTCCTCGGCTTTTTCGTGTCTCCAGTGGTCAGATAGAAATTGGCTCGAAAGAGTTCTAGGAATAGTTCCCATGAAAGAGTGGTAATATCTATGTGAAGTTTCTCTCTCTCTATTTCCCACCAAGTGGATGCAAAGTCTCTAAGGTGAATGACTACAAACCGAGCCTTAGTATTGTTGCTATAAGAGTGCATGGAGAAAAGCCTCTCTAGTTCTAGCAACCAAGTTTGCGCAGTAGATCCACCTTGAGTTCCCTTAAATGGGTTAGTCTTAGTTCTAAGGAGGTCTCGCACGTGAGAAGCACGCAAAGCATCTTCTTCCATTTCCTGATCCCTCCTCCTAGGAATCCTTTCCCTCTCCTCATGGTGAGTGTTATTCTCCCCATGGTGGCCTCTATCCTACCCTACCTCTAACCTTTGAAAAATATGTTGTAATAATTCTGTTACTTGAGCCCCTTGAAAACCTCCTGATTGATTATTAGATTGATCTCCTGTTCCCTCATATTATTCTTCTTCTTGAGAACTTTCATGTTGAGATCTAGGAGGGGTGTTTTGGGCACCTCCTCTTCTACCATGGGTTACAGGAGGCATCCTGTCATGAGTAAGAAGAAGGATAAGTTTATGGGTCCTAGTTTCATGTTAGTTTTAAGTTTTCCTAAGATGAATACTAAGTTTCAAGAAGCATGGGCCAAATTCCCTGGGCCCCAGTGTAGCAACTTAGTGCTCTGATACCAAAGATGTCATGCTCCGCAAGGGAACTAGGGAAGAGAACAAAGATTCTCTTAACAAAAGAAAACCTAAGTAAAAATTTATAAAAAAAATTTAAACTATGAAAAGAGTTATGTAATCAAAACTTAAACTTAGATTCCTTCCAAGGTTCCCTTTTCATTTAAATGCATGATTCATTCAAATCCATTAAGTAAACTAACAACAAGATTTATTTCTCAAAGCAAACTGCATCATATCTTTAAGAAATACAAAATATTTTCATTTCAACTTTCCATTTAAAAATCAGCTATATTCCTAAATATCCTTTATGAACAATGTAACTTGTAAAATTTATCCAACTCATTTGATACATTAAAAATATACTACATTTGGTTTTTCAATAGCTTCACTTAAACAACAATATTGAAAGCATAATTTGGAATGTTAGAAAAATCCTTTTCTTTTCCAACATACATCTTAAAAACATAAAGTTCACATTTCCCTTTTCCCTTCTTCCTAAGTCTACCCATTCCAATTACATCATTTTGAAATACATTATTGATTACATTTCATTCAACTCCTCATAAGAGGTAACAAGATTATGCATCATGAAATATAATCACAAGGCCTTCATTCTTCAAATTTGGTACATAAGCAAGCATGAATCTTCAAGCATGTATCTGCAAAAGATACCTCGATAAAAATGTTTACCACCCAACCCAGTGGATACCTATAAGGCCCACTCCCCCATGCTAGGAGATAAACACCAAGGTCCACAAAGAAGGAATAGCTAGGCCAAACCTAGGGTTGGGTAATCTTTCCCAAAATAGCAAATGAAAAGAGAGTCAAAGTATAGATCTTTCCCAAAAGGTTCTAAGGCTTGGGTAGAAACTCTAAGCAACAAACTAAGTGAGTGTCATCGCATAGCCCTCACTCCTTGGGTTGTCCTGGTACTAGCCACTTCGGCCCCCAGCCCCCAAGTAGGCACATGCGGGATCGAATGCCTTTCGTACAGACAAGTGCCATTCGATCGTACCTACGCATAGGTACCTTCTCCCACTCCCATCCATAGCCTTTACTAGCACTAATAGCATGGGCGAGGCACATTTAATCTTTTTAATGTTTTAACCCATTCCCATCAGTTTAATTAAATTTTCACTTGTTAAATAACTCTTCAGTCGGTTATCCTGGTTCTAGCCACTTTAGGGCCCCGGCCCCGCACTGAGAGCCACTCACTAGGTGTCATTAGGTTTTCTACCCTCAACCCATACATCACAATTACATCATACACATAGTAGAAGCACATTGTAAACACATTTGAAAACTGCTACAAAGAATTGGAAATAATAGGATAGTTATGTATGTTTAGAGAAATCAAGTACATTTAAGAATGTTTAAAATGTCTTGACTCTAAACCCTAAACTGCTCCTTACAAACATTCTATCTCAATAAAGGCATCTAAATGTACTGAAAATAATCTCCACTAAAAAAGGAATGAACAATCTTCAGGTTTATACAAAATTTCTTTCTAAACCTAAAACCTGGCTAATCCTGAAAATTGACTAAGTCTGATTTAATTAAAAATCTAAAATTTAAAAGTTACAACTTAACTCCTAGGAACCTGAAACCTATTCCAATGGATTCAAAGGGTACCTAATCCCTTTATACAAGTATAACTTAAAGTATAAGAAGAAATTAATTAAAGTACGTAAACTTATACTTAAATGTTATAATTGTGTTATAATTGTATAAAGTCTGAATCTTATTTTCCTTGATTTATACTGGACTGGTCGGTTGACACAGTATTGCTCGGTTGACACACTACCAACCTAGCCCGATTAACACTAAACCGACCTGACTCGGTTAGCACACTACCGACCTAACTTGGTTAACACATTACTGACCTTACTCAGTTAACACATTACCGACCTAACTCGGTTAACACATTACCGACCTTACTTAGGAAGTATATTCCTGATGTGACTCATGTGTTGGATTGGAATGCTTTACAGGTAGCGGACAAGCAGCTGGCTTTAGAGCCGGTACACATTTTGGAGCAGCGGACACTGACCCTCAGGGGTCGCACCATAGAGCAGGCAAGGGTCCAATGGGACCCCAATGATGAATCTTCCACCACATGGGAAGAAGCTGATAGACTTAGAGACACTTATCCATATTTGTTTGTAGGCTTCCAGGAGTAAGCCTAACACTAGGGGGGGAGGATGTAATACCTCTCCTATGGTGATACTTAGACTTTTCTGATTTGGACATTTTATTATTATTATGGTCAAGACTATACATTTACATTTATGTTTTGTGGATGATGACATGATGAATATGCTCATTTATGGTTAGTAATTACATGTTTATGAGATTAGAAAATTATCTATTTTTTTTATATGGATCTAACCCAATTATTTGAATCTAACCACTATCATGATGTTTTATGTTTCATGGATGTGTCTGATGTGTTTTTCATGACTCCAGGATGAAGTCGTAGTTACTCACTTAGTTGAGGTCCACACGATGTATCGATCCTGGTCATCTGCTTGCATATATCTGATTTGTATCTCCATATGTATATATATGTATCTCTTCTTGGTGATGCAGGATTGCAGGTACCGGGTGTCATCTCCGCCTGGCTTCACAAGTCTGAGCGATCCCTCAAAATCCTCGATCATTGTTGTTGTTACGGGGGTATCACCAGGTCCACAGGAAGAAACTTCACCTTTGATCCTTTTATCCTTAGGTGGGAAGTGTCGAGTCAGTCCCTTGTGTGAATGTCTTATGTGGTTTTTTAGTTGATGGAATTGTGGATCTTGTAGCTAGTTCTTGCCTTCATGATATGTTCAATTCTGTTAGTAGATCATGGATGTAGATTATTGTTCATTTGAGGGTATGATTTAGTAGCGTATCTCATTAGGAGCGATTTTGAGTGCAATTAAATCATGTGGTTTTAATACCCATGATAAGGATTAATTTTATGGTCTTTTAATGTCTAAGGAAATATTAATAATAAAAGGTTTTAAATAATAGTGGTGAAATTCTAACCTATGCTAGTGGCTACTTAATATATACATATATATTTTAGAATGAGGATTAAGGTATGAATAAACAATATAGTTTATAATAATGTTATTCTAATGTTTAACATTAATAATAATGTACCTTATTTATGGTATTATTTTATAATACTAATAACGACAAAGAGTCTATAGCAATAAAAATAATAATATGTTTTATAATAATAATATTATGCTTGTAATAATATTTGTAATAATAATAATATATGTACACATAGGCATATGGGTGCACACATATGCATATGCATACATATATTTATATATAATTAGTACCATGTAGTTATTTATTATATTAATAAATAATTAGATCAATTAGCGGTATGGTAAATAGGATTATCCTATTACCATAGTTGAATAATTTAATAAATTGTTTTAAGATTATAATATTTATTTTAATATCATTAAATTTGGGGACTTAGATTATAGTTTATTTATCCCTTTTCGAGAATGAGTTTTCAAAACCATCTCTTTAACGGATGGATAGTTGAGATGGTTGCACCAGTTGGATTACCTGTGCAACCACCTCCTCCATCCTATTTACAGGAAAGATTTCCTATGTAAAAGGAGTTGGGAGAAGAGGATTATTATTATTATTGTTGTAGAAAATTTATCCTGTAAGTTTGGCATTTGGATTGTTATGGGTAGAGGCTGGAAGATTGCAAGCAAAGGGATTCAAAGGAGTGTTGGAAACATTGGAGAGGGTTTGATCTTCCTTCTTCTCCAACTGGTCTTCGCAGGACTCCAGGTTGGAATCCATCCTGAGAAGTAGATTTATTTTGTAGAATGAATGTAAAATCTAGATTTCTGGAAAAGTTTCTGTATATTGTGCTATGGTTGCAAAATATATATATATGCATTATTGTGGTATTATTATCTTGTGTATATGAATGATCTATTACTCGATGAGATTATGATTGTTTACCTTTTTGTTTAGAATCAAAAACTATATATATATATATATATATATATATATATATATGTTTTATTTTCTATGTATTTGAAATGTGTTTGTGGAAAGTTTTTTTACGAATGTTTGTATGTTCACTGTGGTGAAACCTCCCTGGGAGGGTAGAAGTGGTTTTGATCTGGTAGGGTAGTGTATTTTACTATCACTGGATGTATTATGAATGCTTCCAAATTTTAGAACTTTTGTTGCAACCTTACTGTTTCATGTCTATTTATGTGCCACCTTTCTTTTCCCAGATCTAGAATATATTTGTTAGATAGATAGGGAGGATTGATGGGCCGTTTCTGAAGGGAAACTGGGATATCTCAATTGGGTCGTGCTCATTTTAGGCAACCTTAGTCCCCATAACACCCAGTTTTACCCGCAAGACAAAGTTGACAGTCATTCTCTGCAGTTCCAGTCGGCTCAGTGTGTTAACCGAGTAAGGTCGGTAATGTGTTAACCGAGTAAGGTCGGTAATGTGTTAACTGAGTTAGGTCGGTAATGTGTTAACCGAATAAGGTCGGTAATGTGTTAACCAAGTTAGGTTGGTAATGTGTTAATTGAGTTAGGTCGGTAATGTGTTAACCAAGTAAGGTCAGTAATGTGTTAACCAAGTTAGGTCGGTACTGTGCTAAATGAGTCAAGTCGGTTTAGTGTTAACCGGGCCAAGTCAGTAGTGTGTCAACCGAGCAATACTGTGTCAACCGACCAGTCCAGTATAAACTGAGGAAAATAGGATTCAGACTTTATACAATTATAACACAATTATAACATTTAAGTATAAGTTTACGTACTTTAATTAATTTCTTCTTATACTTTAAGTTATACTTGTATAAAGGGATTAGGTACCCTTTGAATCCATTGGAATAGGTTTCAGGTTCCTAGGAGTTAAGTTGTAACTTTTAAATTTTAGATTTTTAATTAAATCAGACTTAGTCAATTTTCAAGATTAGCCAGGTTTTAGGTTTAGAAAGAAATTTTGTATAAACCTGAAGATTGTTCATTCCTTGTTTAGTGGAGATTATTTTCAGTACATTTAGATGCCTTTATTGAGATAGAATGTTTGTAAGGAGCAGTTTAGGGTTTAGAGTCAAGACATTTTAAACATTCTTAAACGTACTTGATTTCTCTAAACATACATAACTATCCTATTATTTCCAATTCTTTGTAGCAGTTTTCAAATGTGTTTACAATGTGCTTCTACTATGTGTATGATGTAATTGTGATGTATGGGTTGAGGGTAGAAAACCTAATGACACCTAGTGAGTGGCTCTCAGTGCGGGGCTGGGGCCCTAAAGTGGCTAGAACCAGGATAACCGACTGAAGAGTTATTTAACAAGTGAAAATTTAATTAAACTGATGGGAATGGGTTAAAACATTAAAAAGATTAAATGTGCCTCACCCATGCTATTAGTGCTAGTAAAGGCTATGGATGGGAGTGGGAGAAGGTACCTATGCGTAGGTATGATCGAATGGCACTTGTTTGTACGAAAGGCATTCGATCCCGCATGTGCCTACTTGGGGGCCGGGGCCTGAAGTGGCTAGTACTAGGAAAACCCAACAAGTAAGGGCTATGTGATGACACTCACTTAGGTTGTTGCTTAGAGTTTCTACCCAAGCCTTAGAACCTTTTGGGAAAGATCTATACTTTGACTCTCTTTTCATTTGCTATTTTGGGAAAGATTACCCAACCCTAGGTTTGGCCTAGCTATTCCTTCTTTGTGGACCTTGGTGTTTATCTCCTAGCATGGGGGAGTGGGCCTTATAGGTATCCACTGGGTTGGGTGGTAAACATTTTTATCGAGGTATCTTTTGCAGATACATGCTTGAAGATTCATGCTTGCTTATGTACCAAATTTGAAGAATGAAGGCCTTGTGATTATATTTCATGATGCATAATCTTGTTACCTCTTATGAGGAGTTGAATGCAATGTAATCAATAATGTATTTCAAAATGATGTAATTGGAATGGGTAGACTTAGGAAGAAGGGAAAAGGGAAATGTGAACTTTATGTTTAAGATGTATGTTGGAAAAGAAAAGGATTTTTCCAACATTCCAAATTATGTAACATGCTTTCAATATTGTTGTTTAAGTGAAGCTATTGAAAAACCAAATGTAGTATATTTTTAATGTATCAAATGAGTTGGATAAATTTTACAAGTTACATTGTTCATAAAGGATATTTAGGAATATAGCTGATTTTTAAATGGAAAGTTGAAATGAAAATATTTTGTATTTCTTAAAGATATGATGCAGTTTGCTTTGAGAAATAAATCTTGTTGTTAGTTTACTTAATGGATTTGAATGAATCATGCATTTAAATGAAAAGGGAACCTTGGAAGGAATCTAAGTTTAAGTTTTGATTACATAACTCTTTTCATAGTTCAAAATTTTTTTATAAATTTTTACTTAGGTTTTCTTTTGTTAAGAGAATCTTTGTTCTCTTCCCTGGTTCCCTTGCGGGGCATGACAGAACCGGTAGCAATCAGTTTTCCTTGCTTGCTTCTGATAAAGCACTTACCATTTATGAAACTCAACTGAAAGTTTTTATCCATTAACTGTCCAACACTCAACAAGTTATGTTTCAGTCCTTCAACAAGTAGTACATTGTCCATATTAGTCTTTCCATCTAGAGTGATGGATCCTACTCCTATGATGGATTTTGTGAGATTGTCCCCAAACCTTAAAACACCTCCATCATAATTTACTAATTTAAAAATTCTTTTCTTATCATGAGTCATGTGATGAGAACATCTACTATCAATTATACATTCAGTTTTCTTGTCAACATGAGATACTAATGCTTTTTCTTCATGAACTAGTTCATCTTTAATAGCAACAAATCTAATCTCTTCATTGTCTAAATCATCATCATCATCATCAAAGATTCCTTCACTAGCATAATAACATTCTTTATCTCTTGTAATCTTTTCATAATCAGGTTTATATTTAGGAACTCTTGAAGGACATCTAGATGCAAAATGACCTACCTTATTGCATGAAAAACATTTCAAAGGTAATTTTCCTTCAAATTTTCCCTTACCTCTTTTCTCTCTTCTAGCTATTAGTGCAACAAGTTCTTCCATCTTATTTTCTTCTTCCATTATCTTCTCCCATTCCTCAACATACTCACCAAGCTCTTCTCTTAGGTCTTCTTTTCTTGTACTTGGAAGCGCAAATACTTTCTTGTGTGTGGATGCCCTAAATGCAGATTCAACTTTAGGAGCAGCTTCTTCTAATTTTGTAGCTTCAAAGGTGGTTAACTTTGCAATCAACATCTCTCTGCTAAAGTTTGGAGTCAGGGGTATAGTTTCTTGAATTGACATTGCCTTGAATTTGTAAGTAGGAGTTAGAGATCTGAGAATATTTGCAATAAATTCATCTTCATCATAAGTACCTCCATAATTTATGATTCCAACTATAGCTTTTGTAACCCTTTGAAAATAGGCTCTAATGCTTTCATCTTCATTCATTTGCAGCTTCTCCATCTTTGTCTTCTAGTTCTACAATTTCACTTGTTTGGTATATTTGTCTCCTTCATAGAGTGCCTCTCATCTATTCTAAATATCATGTGCTGAATCTAGATCTTTAATTCCAGTAAACTCACCCTTAGATAGTGTGATGATCAATGCTTCTCTTGTGACCATGTTTCATGAAAATATTTTCTTTTCATCATCGGTGGCTAACACTAAGTCATTCTTAGCTTTCAAAGTTTCCTTCTTCACAATCATCCAGTAGTCTATGCCCAAGCATAGCAAATGTGTTCACATCTTGTTTTTCCAACTGTCAAAGTTTTTAGGATCAAACTTAGGACTATCCTTCCTATAGTATGCCATTTTCAAGATCACCTCAAGCTATTAAGCTTTCTCTCTGAGGAACACAAGCTTTGATACCAATTGTTAGGATTAACAGTCCATAATACAACTAAGAGGGGGCGGGGGTGAATCAGTTGTATGATAGAATATTAAACTTTAAACTTTAAGCTTATCAATATCAAATCCAATGAACATAATGAATGCTAACACAATAACACAATATTTTGGTTACACGAAAACCTTATTAAAGGTAAAAACCCCGGTGGGAATTAGCACCCACTAATGATGTATTGAGAGTATAGTAATCCTTGTTAGAAGATATAACCCTATTAGGAGCTTATTGAAACATTACAGTACATAGTCCTTGTTAGAGGATAGACCCTATTAGGAGTTAAGAGAAAAAGAGGGCTCACTACCCAAAGAAGGTTAAGTCCACCTTCTAAACTCTCTAGTTCGCAACAAGTGTATATGAAGAAATACACAATCTTTTGAACTATTTTCTAGCAACTGTCTTTGCTTGATTAGTTCCAATGAAGTCCACCAATAATCCTCTACTCTACATACAAGAGACACAAGTTTGTAACCTCCTTATATCACACTTATTACATCCATGTCTCTTCCAAAGAAAAGACCTTTTATTTATACCTTATTACATTTTACCCAAAATAGGTCAGCCCATAAGACTTTCCTAATTACAAAAAATTACATAGGTCCTTGCTAAGATACACATGGTATCATAAAAAAGTTTATAATGATTACATTACAACAATTAAAGACTGACATCTTTGAATTATGCTTGCCAAACAAAACACACGCTTCATTCCCTAAGTTGGCTTCCTAATAAGCCATCGCCAGAGCACATGCCAAAAATGACATCACTAATCATTTTGTATCTTACATTGACCAATGAACATCTATTAGTACCTCTTCCATCATCCTTCAAGATCACATACCTTGAATCCAATCCCTTTGAAATCTATATAAAAAACTCAGAGACTAGTTCTGTCAATTTTCACTGTCACAGTCCAGTGACCAGTCTTTACCAAAATAGTTGTATCTTCCTTAATATGCATCCATCAATGATGCAATCTCAGATATAAGATCACAACATCCATCTGAACTCTCTTCTGACTTCACAGCATCTGAAACATCTGTACACCTTCTGTACATTGTGATTAATAGTCTACTTCCTTCATAGAAGCATCTGTTGACATTAGTTACAAAACAAAAATGACAAAAGTATGAGTGCCCATTCAATAACATAGTGATTAAATATATTAAATGTCTCAATCACTACCCATGCATTAGCAATATCCAACAGTTACTTCAATACTTCTCCTACACTTAGAAGGATCTAAGTGCCATCTCCTCACAAACATCCAATTTCATTGTAGGGGTTCCAAAAATGTTGGAAAAATTCCCAATGCTTCCATTTGAATCCATTTAGAAGGATCTTCAAGCCCTTTTTCACCGGGTTCAAGATTTCACCTTGAGGAGGCCTAATTAGGCCTAAATCCTTGTAGCCCTTGACAGGGTGTTTTCCCACTTTCTACAAAAATCTTGCCAAATGACTTGTAAAAAAATTAGGGATTTGGATACCCTTTTGTATTTGATAAAGGATTCTATAGGTTTTAAAATCCTAAGTCTTTCGTACACAGGATTCTTATAATCTAGGCCAAATAGGGCTAATAGGCCTATTTCCTAGGACTAGACTGATTACTTGATTGAAACTCACTCTAATGGATTGGTATGACCAAAATCCTCATAACATGACTTGATATGTTTATATCCCACCTAGAACTATAATTTTTCCATACAATACTTCAAACCCCTGCATATAATCTTCAATATAGCACTGTCAAGCCTCTAACCAGACACTCTAAGCTCGCCTAGGCTTTCCATTAAAAATAGCTTATCGACTCTTCATGACTCCTAATACTAAATATGTATAGACCAATGGCTCCCCTAACATATTCATCTACCATTAGGAAGATCCCATGGTTAGATTTCATGGGGGAGCCATGAAATGACAAACTGGTCAGGACAGGACCAGGAAACTCCCTAAATTTTAAACAATTTATTCAAGACCTTAGACTAACTCAAATAAAATTTCTTACTAAATGAAAAACACTTAATACTAACCAAAAAATAAAAATCCACCACTAACTCGAAGCTTTCAATCCAAAAAATAACACTGTCACACTGAGAAGCTCGGGTTCCTCTCAAAGCAGAGTGGCAGAGCTAAATTCACTATTCAAAATCTTGTTACAATGATGTCTATCTTGGGATTTGAGCCTATATGAAACTTAGATGCCTTTTTCCATGTTTTTAGGCCCTCTTATTAACTCTCCCACTCCTATCTTCTAGGGGATCCTATGTTGTCGAGTTGCATGCAACATTTTCCATTATTGCAAATATTGTCATGACAACTTTCTAACAACATTTGGCATCTTTGCCTTCATGCCACCATCCTAATTCTTAGGATCTCTAACCTCTATATCTCAAGGAACCAAATTCATTTATGGCCTCATAGAATCTTTCTTACATCATTCATGTGTTTATAACACATTAATAACTCCAATCGATCTCTAAGCTTCTAAAGCTAAACTATTAAAAACAACTAACAAAGACTAATTGGTGACCTTAGTTCTAACACTAACTCACCTAGTCCACATTTTCAATGACCTTCTATGGTCCAAATCAAACACACACTTCTCTAACTTGGCCAATGTCAGATAAAAGAAAAAATGACATAAACAATGGAGGATAGCCTAGGTTCTCCTACACCATCCTCCCCTAAACAAAAGAGTTCAATCCACCCTTGGATTGAGTAAGGTAGGATCAACTTCCATCTTCTTAAACTCAACTTCCTTGATTGACACTACATCAGCATCAGATTGACCATGCCACTTGATCAAGTGTTCTTTGTACTCCTTGGTTCTAGTCTTCTTGTAGACTCTGGTATCCAGTATGCTATCAGCCTTCTTTACTATTGTAGAAGGTAGTTTGAGTGCATCCACATCTTGGATGACTTCATTGAGGCTTTGATCTATATCAGGTGGTTTTCCTTTATAAGGAACTAGGTTTGCAACATTGAAGACATGAGAGTGTCCACTATCTTCTGGTAGCTCCACTCTACAAGCATTGTTTCCATACTTTTCCAGGATAGGATAGAGACCTATCCTCCTCATCTAAAACTTGTGAGGGACTCCCTTTTGAAGTATAGACTTGTTTAGATGCACCATCATGAAGTCTCCCACATTGAACTGAACTTATCTTCTACTCTCATCCACCTTAGTCTTATGCTTCATGGTGTTCTCTATCAAATTTTTCCTGACTGTATCATGTATCTCCTGCATTGCATAAGCAAAGCCATCAACATATCTACTTCCCTTCACTCCATTCTTTAAGTCTCTTAGATCATAGACTCCTCTAGGATGTAAACCATATACTATTTCAAAGGGACTCTTCCCTGTTGACCTATTTATAGTTTCATTATAAGCATATTCAGCCTATCCAATCAATTGATCCCATTGTTGACCATATTCCTTGGTCAAACACCTTAATAGATTTGCAAGGTTTCTATTTACCACTTTGATCTGACCATCAGTTTGAGGATGGTATGTAGATCCAAATGATAAATTAGTGCCTAATCTCTACCAAAGAGTCTTCCAAAAATGACTCATAAACTTGGTGTCTCTATCTGACACTATGCTCATAGGTAACCCATGAATTCTTACTATCTCTTTGAAGAAAAGAGAGGCTATTTGGCTGGCATCATTAGTTGTCTTGCATGGAAAAAAGTAAGCCATCTTGCTAAATCTGTCCACAACTACATAAACACTATCCATGCCTTGTCTTGTCTTGGGTAACCCAACTACAAAATCCATGCTCAAGCATTCCCATGGCCTAGTGGGAATAGGTAATGGTTGATATAGGCCTGCATTTTAAGAAGTACCTTTGGCCTTTTGACATACAATGAAACTTTCCACATACCTTCTAACATCAAGGTTCATCCTTGGCCAATAATAGAACCTTTGAACAAGTTCTTGAGTCTTAGTGATCCCAAAGTGACCACTCAATGCACCATTATGCTTTTCCTAAATCAAATTCTCTCTAATAGAGCCTCTAAGAACACATAACTAATTTCCTTTAAACAAGAGATCACTTTGCAAAGTATATTCAGCATATTGGCTATGAAAATGATTCTTGTATTCAGCACATACCTTTTAAATGTCTACAAAGTCTTCATCATCAGCATATAGATCTTTGAAATGATCTATTCCCATGCTCTTCAACTAAATCTCTTGGATAGTAAGAGCTCTTCTATTCAAGTAATCTACCACCTTGTTGAGTACTCCTTTCTTGTGCTTGACATTAAATGTGTATGCTTGTAGGTATTCAACCCACTTCATGTGCTTGTGACTCAATTTCTCTTGAGAGTTCAAGAAACTTAGTGCTTGATTGTCTAAATACACTATGAACTCCTTGAGAAGCAAATAGTGCCTCCATTTCCTTAAAGCCTAAACTAATGCATACATTTCAAGGTCATAAGAAGAATACTTCTTCTTAGCTTAACTTAACTTCTCTGAATGAAAAGCCACCAATCTACCCTCTTGGCTTAAAACAGCTCCAATAGCCACATTGCTAGCATCACACACTATGGTGAATAGCTTCTCAAAGCTTGGAAAGACTAAAATAGTTTGGGTAGCAATCTTTTCCTTCAACAAATCAAAGCTCTTGTTAGCTTTCTCATTCCATACAAACTTAGTCTTCATGCCTCCTTTAATTGTTTCTAACATAGGAGCACAAATATCACTAAAGTGCCTTATAAACTTCCTATATTATTGAGAAAGGCCATGAAAAATTCTTACCTCTATTGCTATCCTTGGAGTAGGCCAATTTATGATAGCTTCCATCTTACTAACATCCATTTTCATATTACCTTGAGATAACACAAACCTAAGGTATACTAGCTCTGTCTTGATGAACTCACACTTCTCCAAGTTGATCATCAGCTTCTCATCATGCAGCTTCTTGAAAACAGTCTCAAGGTGTTGAAGATGCTCACCTCTTGTCTTGCTATAAATAAGTATATCATCAAGATATACCACTACAAATTTTCCGTTGTAGTTTTTGAGGGCTTCATTCATGAGCCTCATGAATGTGGAGGGGGCATTAGACAGTCCAAATGGCATGACAAGCCATTTATACAAACCTTATTGGTTTTGAAGGCTGTTTTCCACTCATCTCCTTCATGTATTCTTATTTAGTGATAACCACTCTTTAAGTCTATCTTGCTATAGTACTTCGCTTCACCTAGACAATCCATTAGGTCTTCAATCCTTGGGATAGGGAACCTATATCTAATGGTTATCCTATTAATATCCCTTGAATTGGTACAAAGCCTCCAAGTTCCTCCTTTCTTAGGTGCTAGGACAATGGGTATGACACATGGACTAATACTCTTTCTAATGAGACCTTGGTTTAGGAGTTCTTGTATTTGTCTAGAAATTCCCTCATTTTGTTGAGGGGTCATCTTGTAGGCTACCTTATTAGGTAGGGTAGCTTCTGGTATCAAGTCTATCCTATGACTTATGGCTCTTTGAGGGGGTAATGTTTATGGTTGTCCATCACTTACTATACCTTCATAAGTCTACATCATGCTTTGTATCTCCTTAGGTAACTCTAGCTTCTTGGTTGCCTTACCTTCATCTACCTCTCTTGGTATTAACACTAATGCAAAGCCAAATCCTTCACTCTCTTCCATGACTTCTAGGAACTCTTTTTTACCAACCATAAGCACATTAGGACCTACTGTCTTCACCTTTGCATCCTCTAATAGTGACTGAATTTTGAAAGTCACATTGTCCTTCTTAAAAGAATAGGAGTTCTTCACGCCATCATGCATAGCTTGGTAGTAAAATTTCTATTGTCTACCTAGGAGCAAGTGACATTCATCCATAGGTAACACATCACACAAAACTTTGTCCTTATATCTCCCTATAGAGAACTCCACCCAAGCTTGTTCATTTACTAACACATGTTGGCCTTTATTGAGCCATGTAACCTTGTAAGGATTAGTGTGGGGTATCCTTGTCATACTTAGCTTTTTGACTACTTCCTCTGACATAATATTGTCAGTAGACCTTGAGTCAATGATTACTCTACATACTTTCCCCATCATCTTACACTTTATCCTAAACAAGGACCTTCTTTGGCTTGGTTCTTTTTTAACCAACTCCTTGATCAAAGTTCTCCTCATCATGAGGTTCTCTCCTTCCTCGGATGTCAATGGTACTTTAGAATTTTTCTCTAGTGCATTTGTTTCTTCATGAACTAAATTAGTTCTCTTATCACCTCCTTGAGAAGTACTACCCTTCTCTAGACACCTATAGGCAAGGTGTCCCATTTGATTGCAATGATAGCATTTCATATTGGCAAAATAATGGCCTCTTCCTTGTCCACTACCTCTTCCTCTAAAGTTAGAGCTCCTTCCTCTACCACCTCTACTAGAGCTTCCTTCTTGGTGCTCAGTGTACTTGACTTCTCCTTGAGCCCTTTATTCTAAACTCCTTCCACCATAGCCACCTCTTTGTCCTCTACTATCTTTTCCCTTACCTCTACCTTTGGAGGTTTGTTCTTGCTATCTTTTTCTTTTCTCCTATATCTTCAAGGCCATTTGATAACATTGGAAAATGGTTTTGAAGTTTACAAGACTCATGTCTTCTTGAATAGACCACTTGAGACCATTCAAGTACCTAGCTAGCTTGATAGTTTCATCCTCAACCACTTTTGATCTTAAGTACAACTTTTGGAACTCTTTAATGTATGCTTGGATATACAAATATTTTTGTCTAAGATTGTGTCTCCTCCTATGTAACTAAACTTCATAGTCATCAGGTAGGTAGGTCTTCTTCACTTTAGTCACCATGCCCTTCAATGTAACTATTGGACCCTTTCCTTCTTTTTCTCTTTCAGTTTGCACAAACTTCCACCATGTGAGTGTTGAATCCCTCAACCTTGATTTGGCCACCATAAAATTTTGGGCCCCAGAGATATCATCACATTCAAAGTGATTCTCTATGCTGTCAATCCAATCCATGATTGAATCTGGATCCATTTGTCCATTGAATAGTGGTACTCCCTCCAAAGCTTTGCCACTTAAGGCCTTTAATGACTTCCAAAAGGGTTCTTCAGGAAGAACAGGGTCAGGGGCTGGAGCTTCCTCCTCCAATTACAATTCATTTTCCCTTGCTTCTTTTTATTCCTTCTGATCTATCTTATCTTTCACCTTATCAGATTTGTCTTGGACTTCACCCAATAGTTGCTCCATTTGAGACAATCTTTCTCTTAGCAACCTATTATCCTCTTCTTGTTCCTCCACCTTCTTGGCTAACTCAACATTAGTCACCATGGTTTTATCTTCCACTAATCCCACTAATGTATTCTCTCCTACTAATTCAGTAGGTTGCAACATCAACCACAAGCTTGATCAAAACTTGGCTCTGATACCAATATGATGTGAGTACTCCTAGGTTTGCTTGCACAACTTCTAAGAGACCTAGCTTGTCTCTATCAATGATCCTAATCTCCTATAGGATCTCCAAAGTCTTAGATGATTAACTAAGGCCTTATCTATCTCCTCTCCAAGAGGCTCACTCCTTGTGCTTCACCTTGAAGGACTAACACCATGTAGTTACTTCAATACTTCTCCTACACTTAGAAGGATCAAAGTGCCATCTCCTCACAAACATCCAATTTCATTATAGGGGTGCCAAACATGTTGGAAAAATTCCCAATTCTTCCATTTGAATCCATTTAGAAGGGTCTTTAAGCCCTTTTTCACCGGGTTCAAGATTTCACCTTGAGGAGGCCTAATTAGGCCTAAATCCTTGTAGCCCTTGACAGGGTGTTTTCCCACTTTCTACACAAATCTTACCAAATGACCTAAAAAAAATTAAGGGATTTGGATACCCTTTTGGATTTTATAAAGGATTATGTAGGTTTTAAACTCCTAAGTCTTTCGTACATAGGATTCCTATAATCTAGGCCAAATAGGGCTAATAGGCCTATTTCCTAGGACTAGACTGATTACTTGATTGAAACTCACTCTAATGGATTGGTATGACAAAAATCCTCATAACATGACTTGATATTTCTATATACCACTTGGAACTATACTTGTTCTATATAGTACTTCAAACCCCTGCATATAATCTTCAATATAGCACTGTCAAGCCTCTAACCGGGCACTCTAAGCTCACCTAGGGCTTGCCATTAAAAATAGTTGCTCAAATCTTCATGACTCCTAATCCTAAATATTTATAGAACAATGGATCCTCTAACATATTCATCTACCCTTAGGAAGATCCTATGGTTAGATGTCATGGGGGAGCCATGAAATGACAAACTGGTCAGGACAGGACCAGGAAACTCCCTAAACTTAAAACAATTTATTCAAGACCTTAGAATAACTCAAATAAAATTGATTAATAAATGAAAAAAACTTAAAACTAACTCAAAAATATAAATACACCATTAACTTGAAGCTTTCAATCCACAAAATAACACTATCACACTAAGAAGCTCCAGTTCCTCTCAAAATAGAGTTGCAGAGCTAAATTCACTATTCAAAATCTTGTTACATTGATGTCTATCTGGGGATTCGAGCCTCTATGAAACTTAGATGCCTTTTTCCATGTTTTTAGGCCCTCTTATTTACTCTCCCACTCCTATCTTCTAGGGGATCCTATGTGGTCGAGTTGCATGCAACATTTTCCATTATTACAAATGTTGTCATGACAACTTTCTAACAACATTTGGCATCTTTTCCTTCATGCCACCATCCTAATTCTTAGGACCTCTAACATCTATATATTGAGGAACCAACTTTATTTATGGCCTCAAGGAATCTTTCTTACATCATTCATATGTTCAGAACACATTAATAACTCCATTCCATCTCTAAGCTTCTAAAGCTAAACTATTAAAAACAACTAAAAAAGACTAATTGGTGACCTTAGTTCTAACACTAACTCACCTAGCCCACATTTGCAATGACCTTCTAAGGTCCAAATCAAACACACACTTCTCTAACTTAGCCAATGTCAGATACAAGCCAAAATGACATAAACAATGGAGGTTAGCCTAAGTGCTCCTGCACCACTTCTCCATCTTTGTCTTCCAGTTTTGTAACTTCTCTTGTTTGGTATACTTGTCACCCTCATATTATAGTTCTTCTAATCTTTCCCAAATCTAGTATGCCAAATCTAGGTCTTTAACTTTAGTAAACTCTCCTTCAAAGAGTGTGTTGATCAATGCTTCTCTTGCAATCATGTTAAGTGAAAATATCTTCTTTTCATCCTTAGTAGTAGTTGTCAATTCATCTTCGGTCTTTATAGCTATCTTATTCCTTGTAATCAACCAATAGTCAATCCCCAAACAAAATAGGCGAGTTCACATTTTGTTCTTCCAACTGTCAAATTTTTCAGGATCAAATTTTGGACTATCCTTCCTATAGTATGCCATCTCTAGAATCACCTCAAGTTGTTAAGCTTTCTCTCTAAGGACCACTTTCTCTGATACCAATTGCTAGGAATAATAGTCCACAATACAACTAAGAGGGGGTGTGCATAATTTGTATGACAAATTATTAAACTTTAAACTTTAAACTTTAAGTAGTAGAAATATCAGATCCAATGAACACAATAAATGCCAACACAATAAAACAATATTTTGGTGTCGGGGAAACCCTTTTAAAGGTAAAAACCCTGGTGGTAATGATCACCCACAGATGATGTACTGAGAATATAGTTATCCTTGTTAGAAGATATAGCCCTATTAGGAGCTTATTGAAACATTACAATACATAGTCCTTTTTAGAGGACAGACCTTGTTAGGAGTCAAGAAGAAAAAGGGAGGGCTCACTGCCCAAAGAAGGTTAAGTCCACCTTCAGAACTCACTGTTGGCAACACAGATGTATATGAAGAAATACACAATATTTTTGAACTGTTAATGCATAAACTATCTTTGTTTGATGAATTCCAATGAATTCCAACAACAAATCTATGCTCTACATAGAACAGACACAAGCTCACAACTTTTACAACCTCTCTATATAACCTTCTTCACATCTATATCTTTTCCAAAGAAAAGACCTTTCATTTATACCTTATTACAATTCTCATGAACATGTCAGCCCATAAGGATTTCCTAATTACAAACAATTACATAAACCCTTGCTAAGATACACATAGTATCTAGAACAAGTATACAATGATTACATTACAACAATTAAGGACCAACATCCTTAATTCAAGTTCACCATCCATCATACACTTTACATCTCTGTAGTCGGCTTCCAAATAGATCACCTCTAGAACACACACCACAACTTATGTCATCCTACCCTCTGTACCTTGCAAAATTCATAGAATATTCTTCAATACTTTGTCTTTCATCTCATAAGTTTCCATACACTGATTCTATATTGCCTCTAAGCTATACACAAAACATAGAGACTAACTCTATCATTTTTCACTGTCAGAGTCAGTGACCAGTCTTCACCAAAACATCTGTAACTTATCTAATATAAAACATTACATGATGTGATCTTGGATATAAGATCACAATACCCTTCTAAACTCTCATCTATTTTTGTAGCATCTAAAATATCTGTACAATGTCCGTACACTATGATAACTAGCTTGATCTCCTCACAAAAACATATGTTGACATCAGTGACAAAACATAGATGACAATAGTATGAGTGCCAATTCAGTAACGTAGTGATTAAACATATTAAATGTCTCAATCACCTTCCCATGCATTAGCAATATCCAACACAATGTGCTCTAAACTGACTTGTGCATGCATGCCAAAATTATTTTCCAGCACAAAATTTTTTGGGGTGGGAACTAAAGATTTTGCCTTATTAACATGATGCCCCATGATCTTCAGATGTGGAAGCAACTGAGCTTGAAGCTCAGTGATTTGATCACTTATAACATCTTCTTTCTTCCTCAAATCTATTCTCAACCACTGAAGCTCTTGCACCTTTGAAATATGCTTATGTAAAGCATTTGGCTTGATTAGAGAATTATCTGCACTGACCTTTATTTCTTTATCTAGTTTCTTGAACTTTTCACTAATCTCGATAGTGAATTGGTCCACAGCATATAACTTAAAAAAAATTTGAATTATTTGTTGAATGATGGTTTCAAGCTTGGTAATAACCTCTGAGAGCTTGACCTTATTAATTGCCACTTCATGGCTTATTTTCTTTGCCAATTTCAATTGTATCTTTTCTTCTTCCTGCTCTTCTATTATTTTCTCAGCATCTACATTAGGGGCATTTATGTGATTGGTTAGAGTTGCAAGTTGGTCAATGATGGGAGTTGCCTCATCAACATTGATGTTGGGAACTACTTGCAATAGAATATCTCTAACATCCTCCAAAATTTTCTTACTTTTATTCTCCTTTTTCATTTTCTCTTGTGTAGCTTTCCTTGTGCACAATTCCCCATATCTTCTCAGTGCTTCAAGGTCTAGTTTCCTAGGGTCACATTTAGGTATTTTAATAACTTCATAAAGTGTGATAGGATCCTTACCATGTTTATTTTTCTTCTTCTTGATCAAATGCAACTAATTTAGAACCTAATTGAAGATCTGAGATTAGAGATCACTGAGTTGCTGATTAGATATGACATATGATTAAATCAGTAATATGTTGTCATTGATTTCAACTAGTTTGACATCACTTATCTTGTAAGTTACAATACCTAAACATTTGTAGAAAAGGATTAAAAGAGATGAAGAACATAAATATCTACATGAGGAAGATGTATATGATAGATGAGGATAAGGAATACATTGGGTAACTTGCTAATGAGTCTACGACCCTATGTTATTGACTTTATTATGTTTCATTCATCTATGATGTGGAAAAGAACTGAAAGACACAAGGCAGTGTGGTTGGTTGATGAAGCATCATAGTATACACTGAGTAGAGTAGTGTATACTAAGCACAGCATAAACTGATCTTGTGTTCACTAAAATATTTCTTTGTTAACCGAGCAGGAGAAAAGGAACTAAATGATTAGTTTAGCCAATAAGGATTGATGAGCTGTAAAGTACATCAAAATCAGAGATGGAGATAATGTTTGTTATGAAGATCAACAACTAGCATAATTCAAGGAAGATATAAAGGATGTAATTAAAATGTGTTACTGACACAGCAGCTGAGGAAGGTTTAAGCAGAAAAATGGATGAAGGAGAATAAACAACAAAATCTTATGGAGGAGAAGAAAATGGTTTACTTGTCTATTTAAGAGACTAAGGTTTCATTATAAAACTTATGCCAGAAGAAGGAGACTACATAATTATCGCATGAACAAGTTTCATGTATGCATAATCAAATTGGTTAAGGAGAACCAAACTACAAAGTTTACCAAGCGTCAGAAAGCTATTACCGAGCGACAGTAAGTCATTAATTATTGTTGATACAGAATTGATATATTGATCAGAGGATTTGAATGAGCATAATATAGATCTGAACATCTGCAATTGAAGTTTTATTGTAATCAGATCAATTGTTGTTACATTTTAACCGTTGTAAACAAAGAAATTTCTTAACAAAGTGGACTTGAAAGTCTTATATGTATCATTCATAGAATGAACACTGTTATCCCGTCAACCCCATAGTGAATGCTGGTTGGATGATAATGGTTGGTCTAAAATCCTCTAACAAGGTCACACCTCATAGTGTGTTTGTAACCTTTAATAGGGTTGGGTCTTCACTGACCTCACTTTAGAAGAGTGAACATTTTTGGGTTGCCGGTCCCAGGTGGTTTTTCCCTTCACAGGGTTTCCATGTTAAATCTTTTATGTTATGTGTTCATTGTGGTGATTATTTGATATCATGATTTACATATTACATGTTGGATTTGATCAGTAATCATTATATGTTATTGATTGGTAATTAGTAAAAGCACAGATAGTATAGTATTTTATGTTACCAAGCTGCAGAAGTTTAATTAAATTGTTTTGGATTATAAATTTTGATTTGGGACTGTGGATAACTGATTCACCCCCCACTCAGTTATTCTAACACTTCTTCTCTGGTGTTGGTGATTTTTTGTAAGGAACTAGAGATTTTATCTTTGGATTTGACTTTTCTATCTCAGTAGACACACTTTGTTCCTTAGCTTTCCCAATGAATGATGTCTTAATGGCTTATCTTTGGGTGTCTATTATGGTGTCTGTTGTAGTTGATTCTACCAATTTATTCTCTTTTGGTGCTTGTGTTTTTGCCTCTATATGCTTAGGATCATTGGAAGATTTCTACTTAGTTGTACCCTGTCCCTCGGGTGTATCCTTTGGTTGCTTGGGGGTTGAGCCTTCAGGTTCCCCTTGTGTTACAATTTCAACTACTTGTACCAATATCGGTAAGTCACCCAAAATTTCACTTGTTTTTGCCTCACTAGGTGTATTCTCCTCAGCGGTATCTATAGCAGTGTTAATATCTTCATCATCATTTATGTCATCAGGATCTCCATTTGTGATGTCCTCAATTAAAACATCATTTGTCCCTGGTTTTACTAATTGCTCGAGAGTATCCTATCTATATTCTTCTTTGTATCTGGTCAGGTATAAATCAATAGAAATGGTGTCATCTTCTACCTTAGTGTCGGATAAGTCAATTGTCTCCTTAGGGGCTAGGTTTACATCATCTGAGTGAACTCCTTTTCCTTTCCTTATGTTCTTCTTCTTGGGAATTATTGCCAATGCCAGTTGATCTGCTTCTGCTAGGGATTTTAAAATTGTAGTCCATAAAAGATTACTATTTTCATCAACCTCTTCAAGGTTTCCTACCAATATGTTAAGGGATCTACCCTCATTAGAAACTATTTAGAATATTTTTTCATCAACTCTTCTATCTCGGGAACTGATAGAGTAGGCATAGACAAAATCAATGAATGTTCCCTCATTTTCTTTTCACTGTGTAGGGCATATGTCCACTTGGCTAATACTTTCTCATACAATTATTTTGGAATATATTTAGAAAATTCTATTAGTACCATTTTAAACTTAATCATCATTTGTATGACTACCTCTTCAACTTTTTCTTGATCCTCAGTAAACATATATACATACTGATTCAATTTAGAGTGAGCTATGCTCCCTATTTCCTTTATGTTGTCTGCTAACTCATCTACTAATTGGATTTTATTTACAACTACTTTGAATTTATCTTGATTTTATTCTTCATCATCTTCATCAACATCATCTTTTTTCCTTATCAACCTCCTACTCTTTTTAGGTTTCTCGGAGGTGACTTGGGCACCTCTCTTTTTCTTCTGATAGATTTTAGTGGGAGTTGGCCTTGATATTTTCACTACTCATTTCTTTAGGGGTGAAGAAGCAGCTATTGAGGACCTTCTCCTCACTCTTATAGGTGTTTCTACTTTTTTTCTCCTCCTTGTGGCCTTGACCAACGTAGATTGAATATCCTTGTCAGACTCGGTCTCCTCCTCATCATGTTCACTATTCCCAATTAATAACTATTCCTTGGTTGCCTCTTCAACCAGATTACCTATTGATGTTTCTTCTTCTTCTACTTCATCACCAAATTATTTTACCAAGGTATCCAACATATTCTTGGTTTTCCTACTTACCTTAACTCGAACTATATCCATCTTGATTGTTAGTTTGGCCTCTTCATAAGTACCGAACCTATTTTCCTTTGGATATTTGGGCTCAGCCAATAATCCCTATATTGACTTGGAAGCTTGGTCAATATCTAATTTGTAGCCCATAGGGGGTAACCAAGAAGTCCTTGGTTCAACTACCTTGATAAAAGTGAAGTCGATGTCCACTAGGAAGCCAATATCATCCTTATATTTTTCCACCAGCTGACCTGGTATCCCACTCCTTTGATGAATTATATCTTTAAATTGATCAAAATAAACATCCATTACACTAACAAAATTATGACCCAAACTTTGAATAAAATCACCAATTTGCATTATGATAGGTCGGTTGACATTCTAGTCAACATTACTGACTAAGGGAAAGAAGTTTTGCATATAGAAAAATATAGAAATTAGTAGGGAACCAAACTTACAAGTATTTGACTTTGTTGTCCTTATGGCTCTCATATTTTCTTCCAACAATTTCAGTAGTAGCTTGGCTAGGTCATATTGAAAACCTTTCTTTACAATTTTGTATGCTATGTCCACGGCTCCACATGGTACACCGTTCGACCTTCTTAATTGAATATTTTATAATTGATTACATATGCTCCAAACCTTATCTCAGGATCAACAATACTGTTGACTCTCATACCTCTATCATCTCACTCTACTCCGGTTAAATTCTTGGTTTCGGTCCTCGGTGCATTCCTAATGGCTTTCACTTTATTAGTAATAGGGTAACTGGTGATTGCATGATTAATTTCTTTAGTGAATTTTACTGGTTCATCTAGCCATAACTTCCCTTCATGCACTTGACTCAGTACAACCCTAATCCATTATGTCTTGAATTCTCTTGGGAAATACATGGCATTCATTAAACCCTTCACCTCCAAGTATTTATGCTCATCCTTGATATTTCCATCAACACTCAGCTCAAAATCTCCTATTTCACCAATTTTGTAGTTTATGTATGCATGAATATCTTGAACCAACAAAACCCTAGGTGGAATGCTAGAAAATACACCGGTTTGGTCAATTTTTTATACAACCTCAGGGTGTAACTTGTATTTTGGCTCATCATACGTTGCAGACTTGATTAGGTCGACTGACTTATCATTCTCAGTCTTAGATTTCATAACCTTGGACAAGGATGCAAACATTTCTAAAATTTAGGGCTTCACAAATATACTATGAAATAATTTGGTGGATGCAGAACTTACTTTTGATCATGATGAAATTTCTCAAAAATCCTTTAAATCTCTACTAATAGCTCTAGAATCTCTTTTCTCAAATATTTCTTGAATTCTCTCTGGTTCTTCATAATCCTTGTGTGAAAAAATAACTAATTCCATCATGTATTTATACTCAAAAATTCATTTCCCAATCAAACTTTTGCATTTAATGCTTTACCTACCATAACTTGGTAGAAGTAGTTATGCTTGGTTTACACTTTAAAAGACCTTAAGCTCGGTTAAAAACTTAAATATTACTCAGTTGATGTCACAACTCGGTTAACCTTGCCAACATTTACTGGCTAGAAAATATCTACTCAGTCATGCTTTTACCGACTGTACACAGTTTAAGTTCTAAACATGTAATCCCATGGTGCATCTTATTTCATGCTGATTTGGTATGCAATAACTAAACATAAGGAACTATTTGTAAAATACAATCGATTTGAAATTCAGTTCCATACATACCTTTTTGATATAGGTGGAGGTGGTGATATCACCTAATCTAATGGATGAGGTGTCACCGACTGCAGTGCTTGATCCAACATTTTCATTTGATACTTTTCTCCACATTTTATTCCTTATCCTCATGATTTCTTCAATTTTATTTCCATTTTCATTTTTTTGTATCTCTGGTGCTCGGTCTCTGTAATCCTTTCTCAGGTGATTGACCTTGTGATAGTGCAATCATGCCATACCAATGTTTGTCCAATTATGTGATATTCCTCTCCATCTCTTTCTCATGACATTTTCTACTATATGTCCATACCTGCCACATGTTGTGCAATTAACCCATGTGTTGTAATCCCAAGTATATGCATTACCTTTCCTTCTCAATTGATATATTTTATTCTATTCTTTCAGTGTCTAGACTTGCTTCATCTTTGTCCCGCATTCTTGTGATATGTGTCCATGCATGTTGCAAGTGCAATAATGTTTTTCCGTGCAAGGTTTCTTGGGTGTCCTATTCAAATTTGATCTACACTCATGTTCCTGATGTCCATACATATTACAGCTATAGAAATAACCATTAAATTTAAGAGTGGATTTAGGAATACCTTTTTCTTTACTTCTACAAACATTTGATGTGTGGCCTGATTTTCCACAATGATAAAATGATATATTCTTGGGCCCTTGATTAGTATATGGATTCTTTTGTTTAGCTTATGTTTATGACTCTCCCTACTCAATTGTGCTATCAAGTCTTTTTTGACTAATCAGAAATTCATCCATTCTTTTAGTGTTGTCTTCATCTTTCTTGATCATCTTATTATGTTGTTGATGCATTTTCACCTCATTCTTCAATCTTTCATTTTCCTCTCTTAATTCACCAATGTCTTCTAGTTTCCTTGTAAGTGCCTCACTATTTACTCAGTTGACTTCCTGACTTATGACAACCATCTTATTAGATATTTCAAAGTGATGTTCGGTGAGTCTCAGTATATCAGATTCCTTCTCTTGTGGCTTATCAGCCATTTGTCTCTTATCTTCAATAGCCAAGTTTCTTTCTGATGCAGGGGAATTCTTTGTCCTCAGTGAATCTGCATGGGTGGTGTGTGTTTAGCCAGTGTTACTCAGTTGCAGCCTTAGCCGACGGTCTTGATTATTGAAGGAAGTTCAGTTGTTGAAGGAACTTGGTAATCTCTGGCACTTAGTGAAAGTGTTACTTGGTGATGCCTATGGTGCTCGGTCGACATTGCTACTTGGTGATGCTTGGCATGCTTGATTATTTCACTATTGCTCGGTTCTTCTGGTTTACCGACTAGAGTTTTGTGTGATTTTTTGGGCTGACTTGGTACATTTATTTTTGGTAGCTATTGTTACATTATAACATGTTGGATTTAATTATTGTAAGGATATTTGAGAGCCAACTTGTATTGCATTTAATATTTGTTAGGAGGAGTTAATGGTTCATCCAGCTGACTTGTGGTAGATGATTAGTATTTAAGGGGTGTTTGGGTAGTTGTTTGAGGAAGTTAGATAAGGGGTTCTAAAAGAAGACCTGAGGGTAGCAGATTAGTGAAGTTGTGAAAAAGTTCCTATGGGATCTTGTAGATCAGATTTTTATCTGATAATTTGTGGTAGCAGAGCTAGTGGTTTGCACACTTGGAGACAAGGATATTTCTTGGAGGCTTGCGAGCTCAAGTTTAGATCTGTCTTAGGGTTTCCATCAGTTGTTGATAGTTTTCATAGCCAAACTAGCTGAAGTTGTATTAGATCTTGATGATCTTGCATAATTGTTTCTAATTGTAATTATCTCTAACCCGGAAGGCCTTAAAGCTGGGCATGTTAATGAAAAACTATTGAACAATTGTTGTGTTGTGTATTTTCACTGTGTTGTTCTGAAGTTGCAAGGTTTGGACTATCCTTAATTGGATCCACCATCCTTTGCCTACATCGGGTGGTATCAGAGCTAAGTTGATCTTGTGGAGTGAAGGTTAACCTAGCAAGGCTGATCTTGCAAAGTTGATCTTGTTGGTGAAGAGATCATATGATTTGGGTTGCAGATCCAAAGCACTAAACTTGTGAAATTTTTCCCTAGTTGTTTATGCAAGGTGGCAGGCTGATCTGACTTGCATACAACTTGGAGATTGTCACAAGTTGCTCAGTGTAGGGTTTTTTTCAGATGGTTTCTCTTATCTTTAAGGATGCCTCCAAGAAGATTGGACCCTAGAGTGATTGCAAACCTTTGTGATACTATGGAATCTAGGATTACAGAGAAGGTGAAATCAAATTTCAGATCTGAGATGGAGTTGATGAAGAATGACATGGTCACCAAGATCATGAGAGCTGTTACTGGTGTACCTAAGAATGTTGGTACTAAAGATGGTTATGAGGAATTTTTTGAGGACTTTGAACCTGTTGGATCTAGTGGTGATGACCGGAGGGATAGATCTAGTGAAGATAGAACTGCTCGGTTGCCTAGATCTAGAGCTCGATTAAGTAATAGTTATCGAATGAAATTTTATACTTTCTCTAGTACTTTGAAGCCCAAGAATTTGATTGATTGGATTGGTGAACTTGAATATTTCTTTGAGCTAGAAGAAATTGCAGATCCTCTTTGGGTGAGATTAGCATAGACAAAGTTGAAAGGCCATGCTCCTCTTTGGTGGAAAGAATTACAAAGAGATAGAGAAGATGAAGGTGAAATGAAAATCAATCGGTGGAGGTTGATGGTGACTAAGTTGAAAGCTATGTTCATACCTTCTGACTATGACCTTGACTTGTTTAAGAAGTTGCAGAATCTGAAACAAAAGGATTTTTCTATTGAAGATTATACTGAGGAGCTCTACAAACTTACTATTTGGTATGGACATAGAGAACTTGGTAATGAAAAGGTAGCTCGGTATGTGAATGGTTTGAGATTCAATATTCACGATGAGCTTGGTATGCTAAAGATTGATTCTATTGAAGATGCTTATCAGTATGCTTTGAAGGCAGAAGATAAGTTGAAAAGGAAACAACATGGTAATCCCCAAGGGAAGGAAAAGATTGATCACTCAGTGAAGGATAAACTGACTAATGCAGAAGATGAACAAAAACCTGTAGAACTAAATAAGAAGACATGTAGAGTTATCTTTAAGGGTACTATCTATAACTATGGTGAAGAAGGACATCATTCTTTTGAGTGTACATAGAAAAAGCTTGGTGACCCACAAACTACTGTGGTGAATGAAAATGTTGAGAATGAACTTGAATCTGAGAACTTTCTACTTCGGCGAACATTTCTCGGTACAAAGGAGGAACCTTGTTAGAGGAGTAAGATTTTTAGGACCCGATGCAAGTCGAGAGGTAAAATTTTTTATGTTATTGTTGATAGTGGTAGTACTGATAACCTTTTTGTTGAGGACATGGTTCAGAAACTTGGTTTGAATAGAATGAAGCACCCTTGTCCTTATAGGATTGGTTGGTTGCAAGATGATCATGCTCTAGAAGTAAGAGAACAATGCTTTATTGATGTTCAGATTGGCCAGTATAAGGATCTTGGCCAGTATAAGGATCTTGTGTTATGTGATATTGCAAAGGTGAATAGTTGTCATATATTTCTTGGTAGACCTTGGCAATATGATTGCAGAGCTATGTATGATTGTGTGAAAAATGTGTTTACTATTGAGAAGGATGACAAGAAGTGTTCCCTGATGCCTTTGCTGGATACAACACTCGATAGGAGAAGCCTAAGTATTGGTAGCCAAGTTGAGTTGGTGGATCCTGAAGGTGTAAATGATTAGTGTGAAGGATAGACCTATGTGTTTTCATTGAAAGACTTGAAGAGACAGAGGAAGCTGAAGTGGAAGAGCATGCAAAGTGAAAAGGTGGAGGACTTGTATGTGAAGAACCGGTTTGAGATTTATGTGCTGAATCCTAGAAGATGTTCTTCTCACATATGAGCATCTTTTCTAACTTGGGGTGTCTGATGCAGGGGCATGCTTGGTCATCATTGACTCTACATGGGTGGTGTGTGTTTTGCCAGTATTACTTGGTTGTAGCCTTAGCCGGCGGTCTCAGTTATTGAAGGAAGTTCAATCGCTGAAGGAACTTGATAATCTTTGGCACTCGATGAAAGTGTTACTCAACAATTCCTATAGTGCTCAGTCAACACTAGTGCTCGGTGATGCTTGGCATTCTTGGTTATTTCACTGGTGCTCGGTTGTTCCAATTTACCGACTGGAGTTCTATGTGATTTTTGGGGTCGTCTAGGTGAATTTATTGTTGGTAGTTGTTGTTACAGGTCAACATGTTGGATTTAATTATTGTAAGGCTATTTGAGAGATAAATTGTATTGCATTTAATATTTTTTAGGAGTTAATGGTTTCATCTAGCCAACTTGTGCCTGATGATTAGTATTTAAGGGGTGTTTGGGTAGTTGTTTTAGGAAGTCAGATCGGGGGTTCTGAAAGTAGACCTGAGGGTAGTAGATTAGTGAAGTTTTTGGAAAATTTTTTGTGGGATCTTGTAGATCAGATTGTTATCAGATAATTTTTGGTAGTAGAGCTAGTGATTTGCACACTTGGAGATAAGGAGATTGCTTGGAGGCTTGCAAGCTCAAGTTTAGATCTGCCTTAGGGTTTCCATCAGTTGCTGATAGTTTTCAGAGCTGAACTAGTTGAAGTTTTATTGGATCTTGATGATCTTGCAGAGTTTTTTCTGATTTTAATTGGCCCTAACCTGGAAGGCCTTACAACTAGGAATGTTAATGAAAATCTATTGAACAATTGTTGTATTGTGTATTTCTACTGTGTTGTTCTAAAGCTGCAAGGTTTGGACTATCCTTAATTGGATCCACCATCCTTTGCCTACATCACTTTCTTATTCTTCTTGCCTTGCATTGTTCATGACATCAATCATCCTAACCATTTGTGTCTCTTGAACAATATTTAGAGATTTCACTTGTTCAATAAGATGTAGATTATTTTCAGATAGATCTGATATGGTTCCTTCAGATGCATCATATATGGTACTAGATCTAGATCCAGATGCCTCAAATGGATCATCTATCTCTTCTTCATGATAATCAATCTCACTATACCTAAATTTTATATCCTTCCTTCTTATCAGTAACTTCTTCAATTGTTCTTTGGCTTCCTTGAATTACTCAATAAAGATTTACATCTGTAATCTTTGATTCTCAATAGTCTTATCCAACTTATATCTTTCCATCCTTAGATCTTTACTCTTCAGTTGTAAAACTTCCTTAACAATAGATCTAGTTCTAATACCAATTGTTAGGATTATGGAAAGATAAGTACTGAGAGGGGAGGGGTGAATTGGTACCTTCAAAAATTTTAAGACTAAAACTTTGTAGTAGTAGATAGCATTTAACCGACTGAATCCATTGTCTAAAACATACATTCAAATAACTGAAAATGTAATTTGCATTTAATCTAAACAATAAATCATTCATGAAAATTCATACTCATAACACAAATATTTTGGTATCGTATAAACCCTTGTAAGAAGGTAAAAACTCTCGTGGAGATGAAACCCACAAATCTTCACTACTGTAGTAACAAAGTATGCCAGTTAAGGACACAATTCGTGATCACTTCTGATGATCTTACCCTATTAGGAGTAACAATTATATTAACTAAATCTACCTGGTTAGAGGATTTTAACAACACAAGACATGTGTGTACTCAGTTAAGAGATTTAAACAAGAATTGTTAAGTCCACTCTGTTAAGAGATTTTGGATCTACTACAATGGTTAAAAGGTAATAATAAATGTATTTATAAATAGAAACTTTAATTTTCCTAATTTAGATCAATGAAATACCAAATAGATATCACCTCTTAGTGATGTATGTGTCCTTTTGTTCTTCTTGGTAACCTTGTGTATGTTCTAAAAACTAAATCCTTCTTTCAAACCTTCTATCAAAAAACCCTTTGTCTGATATCCTGATGTCCTTAGAGCACCTACTCCTTCATGATACTTTTTCATAATGACATCTTTACAAATTTTATATCAAACTAACTTGACCTAACTAGGGTTTACAATATCTTAGAAACCTAAGATCAAGGGTGTAGAAAAATAACCTAGATCTAACATTACATAGGAATCATTAGTAATTGAATGATTATATCCATATTTAATTTTATCTCGATCTTGGTAAACCATTTTCCTAATCGGTGTGAACCATTTGCATAGATGTTTGTTCTATTTCAGATTACTATGTCATTTCCTAGTTTACTCAGTAATCACTGTATTCTTCATTCAGTAAATTACAGGTGCTCGGTTCATACGAATGCTCGGTGATTAGTAGGTCGGTACTTGGTAATTATTTTTCACTCGGTATGTATACTCGGTCAAGCCATTATTTGGTTAACTCAGATATCTTTCTTGTGTCTTGATTGGTGTGTAGGGTTTATGTAGTTGACCGACTATCCTATTTATCTCCTTTATTGACTGAATAACTAATTGATACTAATGGAAATCCTTTAATGCTCAAATAGGAGTAACAAAGATAAGGAAAATGGAAGTAAGTTTGAAGGGTAATGAGTTATTGTGGGTCTGTATTCTAGGCATGGAATTTCAACATAGGGAGCATTCCCCTAGCTTATAGATAAGGAGTTTATCCTATTGCAGACACCTAAAAATCCTTTAGAAAATAAAGTATTTTTATTTTTTGAAAAATCTCTGATGACATCATCATTTATTAATTAATTAATTATTTAATTAATTAATTTATTTTTATGTCATTAAATCCCTTTAACTTAATTAAAAATATTTAATTAAGAAATCCCTCCCAAAAATGTTTAAATCTTATTTAAACATTATTCCCTTATTTATTAATTATTTAATTAATAAATTGACCAAAAATCCCAAGATAAATAATTTATTTATTTTTTGCCCAAAACTTGACCAATTTCCTTAAGACCACTAACCTCTTTCAGAATCTTCTAATCCTTCTTTAATTTCGATTAAAGGCTAATCCCTTCATTTCCTAACCCCAATCCCAACTCAAAATATTTAATTAAGATTAAATATTTATTCCTCATATTTATTAAATTCATTTTTAATAAATATTCTCAAACCTAAACCATGGAAATAAATAAATCTTTATCTATTTCCTAAAATCCATGTTTATCCTAAGGAAATTCTAGACTCTTCTAGAAAGTCCTAATCCTAATCCTAATCCTAATCCCCCCCTAATCCTGTCACATTCTCTAACCAAGGTTAACCAACTCCTAAGCTTAACCCAAAGTCAACAAACTTCTAGAAACTTCTCTGACATGCATTAAATGCATTTAAAGCCTCCTTATCCCTCTTACATGAATTTATGATGCATTTAAGAAGCCCCTCACCCCTTTCTTACACCCTTTGACCTTAGGCACATTTTCCAAATTGTGCACATTCCTCCCATCTTTCAACCCAATGCCCTTGTGACACTTGTCACAAGGAGGTGGCCCTAAACTAGCACAATCCATGTGCTCCGCTTTGAATGAATCTCGGCCTCTCTTAAGGATTTTGATCTTGGCCACTCATTCCTCCTTCCTAAATCCTATAAATGCTCCTCATTTCCAAGAGAAAAATAATCCATTCACCTTTCATTTCAAGCATTGATATCATGCCCATTTAGCTCTAGGCTTAGCATAATCATTTTAATCTAGCTTACTTTCAAGCATTTTAGCTCATCTTAATATAGCAATAATGGATTAACATAGTTTATTTCCTCATTTTACATAGCATATCATCATATCACATCTCTATTTGGTTTAAAAAAATAATCTTAGCATAAACATCATGTAGCTTAATCTTCATTTCAGCATCATTTGATCCTTGAGGCCTTAGGGGCAAATCAGGTGTTCTATACCTGTTTTGTGCCATTTTTGGAGTTTTCATGGATCTCAATCCATCTTAAAATGCATAAAGAACATGCTCCAAGTGCTTAGAGAGCACACCTTAAGCAAGAGAAAATCAAACAGTGCTTGGGTGCACCTGTTTAAGCTCAATCTGAGGTGGCTTAGTTTAGAGTTTTATTTATTTTGAATTGATTTCATGCTTAGACTAAAATGTAATCTTTGTTTGGATTGAGTTTTTTTTAAAACAGGTATCCTCAAAAGCCTTGTCCACATTCTGGCACGCCCGGTGGGACCCAAACCCACAAATCAGCTTGATTAGATCATACTTTGTACTCTCATATTTGCCATTTTTCATGAATGATTTGTAGAAAATAGATGAAATGTCGCCTACACAAAGTCTAGTCACGCCTACAAAGAGCCTAATCATGCCTACGAGCTCTGTATCGACACCTATGTTCTGAAGACTTCCGTGCTCGATAACTTCTATTTTGTCTAAACTTCTTTTCTGTCACCTGTAACAGAAATAATCACGCCTATGAGATAAACAATTCATGCCTCCACATACAAAATTCTCACCTATAATCATTCCATTTTTGCCTATCAGCATTTCATTTATCATCTATCAGCATTTCATTTGTCGCGTATGCATGTTTAAGTGTCGCTTATGCACGTTTTATTGTCGCCTGCGCATGTTTGGTTGTCGCCTATGCGCATTTCATTATCGCTTAGGAGTTTTTTTACTGTCACCTAGGCAAGTTTTACTACCGCTCGTGCATATTTCACTATCGCTTATAAACAACTTGCTGTCGCCTGTGCATATCTCATTATCACCTGTAAATTTTTCTCCATCACCTCCGTAGATTTCTTTGTCGCCTATGAATCATCGTTTGTCTCCCGAAAAACATTTCTCTGCCATGTGGAAGCATTTCTCTATCGCGTGAACATTTTTTTCTGTCGCGTGTAAGCATTTAACTGCCGTCTGCAAGTTCTTTTGTGTTGCCTATGCATTTTCTAGTGTCGCATGTCAGCTGGACAGTGTCGCTGTCAACTATGTTTTTGCCTTAATTTTTTCTTAGATTCATAAACAAGCAAAAGTCAAACAAATCTTGAATGAAACTAAGGAAAAGAACTTAGGTCCTAAGAGTCATTATCATTTTGAAAATCAAACACAATCTTGAAATGATCTAAATTGGAAAGAACAAGCATCTCTATTCCCTCCTTTTCAATTCAAGAAAAGCACAAATTCAATCTTGAATGATCTAAGGATAAAACAAAGCTCTTTTCAAAGTTCTAAATCAACACGCACATCTCAATCTTGAAAGCCCAAAGGAAGAAAATTGCAAATCGCTGAAATCATTTACTTTTTGGAGAAAGAACAAATCAAATCTTAAACACTTGTGTCTTCAATTTCAAAGTTCAAAATCACACTTAATCAAATGGGAAGAAAGAACAACTTGCTTGATGTGCAATTAGGAGCTTTACTTTTTTTGTAAATCCTTGTTAAAGTAAGCAACGTAGAACATTTGGACTCGGACAAGTTCACTTGTTCTACTTTTAGCGAGGCCTGTCCAGGGAGAAAAGTGCTTCCTCCTCAGAGAATGACCTCAAACCAGTATCCCCCCTAGCTGGTATATAAATAAAGTGAAGGCAAAAAGTACTCACTTATATCTCCTAATCCACGGGCGTTTTGTGCCAAATGCAAATGTCTGGGGATAGGTAAATATTCCTCCCCTAGCGCTGTTGGCTAGGCTCTTAAGTGAGTCACAGGTGGTCAGCATAATTGGGTATGGAGACTCCACGAAACTATTAAAAAACTTGATAAAATAGAGGCTACCTTATCTACATCTAAAAGAATCAAAATCCTTGTGCAAGGACCGATTCCAAGGGGTTTACCGGGTCGCCTCAAGATTACTCACCATTTGTATTCCCTTCTAGGGGGTACCAAGCTGTGGGCAAGTGATTTTGATACTCACCTTCCTTAGGTAGATCTGTTTGAAGTGCTTAATAGTCAATACTCTATGAAAACATTATTGGAACATACACTTTCAAAGCTTTATCAGATTCAGTTATCTTGTTTGTATCCCACAAGGTTGGTTTCTCCCTTGTGGAGATTGCTTTTCCAAAAATCTTTGTTGAAATCTATCCTTTGCCATTGGGAAACATCAAATTGATCAACAAACCCGATTTGAGATACTCAGAACATTTTGCAGAGAAACCCTTGGAATCAGATATCCAAAGAACCTTTTTTGTCTCAAACCAACTTATCAGAATTTCTCCAAGTTATGCCAAATTTGATCAAACATCTGAAAGCTAAGTTGCCCAAATCCAAAGCTTATCAAGAGAAGAAAGTTGCAGAAAGAAACCTTAAGAGCCATCAATCCTCTATCCAAGCAACCCAAGCAGAAGAAAAATATCAAGAAAAGCTTGATAATATTGGCTATAACGCAAGAGTTAAAAAGTTTGCCTACCGATTCTGAGTGAACCATCACTACATCAGTCTTGAAAGAGAAGATTAGATAGGATCCATCACATGTCCATTCTACCTTTAGATCTCAAAATCCTATCTCGGCATCATCACCAAATCCTTAGTTGCATTCATCATCACCTTCCTAGCAGCATCATAGATCATCCATCTCAATTGCATTTGCATCATCCTTTTAGAGAAAGCATTGTTCCATCATCCTTCACTATCATTCCATCAGCAATCCACAATCAGAATCCCAAATCCTTTATCCAAATGCAGCATCCATTATCCAAAATAGAATCCACCATCCTTTTGCACCAAATCCAGAGATCCAAATCCACAAGTACTTAGTGTTCAAAACCTTTGAGTTGTTTCCATCCCTTATCCCAAATCAAAAATCATCCCCTTTTTGACAGAGCATTATCTAAAGGAAATCCAACTTGTCCTTGCATAGCCTCATCATCTTGAGCAAGAGATTGGCATGTATTGATAAGAATCCAGCTGACCGAAGATCATTAGTCTATCCTAGGTTGGCCAAATCCTATCACTGATCCTCCATTGGGAAAAATAGTAGCTCATTGTTGACACTTAGTAGTCTTCCACTAGCATCCCACCAATCCTCCAACCTTGACCCAAAATCAGAGCATCCCATCAAGCCTCCATCATCACCAAGCTTTTTTACCAATATGCCACCATCTCCCATCAATCTTCCACCATCCTTGATCCAAATCTAAGCATTTCACCAATCCTTGCATTTTCATTCTAGAAATTCATCATCCTTAGAAGTTCCTTAAGCTTGCATCTATCATTCTTTAGAATCTTTTAGGAAACATCTTGCATTCATCTAGCATCTGCATTTCCATGCCTATTGAGACAAGATCTATATCTAGGAAAAGAAGGAACATGAATCCTTATCCAATCACCAGTTCATCTGATCCCAACATTTTTACCAATGCAATGATAGCCTATGATCCCCAAATACAAACTGGAAATACATGGGATGATCCCAATATCCCCTCGGCTCCTCTGGTAATAGAAACATTTGTGAATCATCCAGAGAATCCACCAGTAGTCAATACACTCATGGCCCAAAACCAGCAAAGCATGTTCACTAACTTTGCACAAATGCAGACTTCCATTCCACCATATCTCCATCCTCGCATTCCCATAAGTACTATCCAAATCCCAGCACAAGTATACTCTCCATTCATCCAACCATTCCTTGATCCAACCTTGCAAATGTCTCAAGCAACCTCCACCATTCCCCTTTTTCTACAAGGAAGCTTTGCAAATCCCATAACACAAGCTATAACACCATCTGCTCCATTTCCTATCATAGGTATTTCATCATCCGCCATGGCCACCCAAGCTCTTGAACAAATCCAACGCTTGTCACAAAATCAACTCCCACCTCTTATGCAAACCTTTACACAAGAAGTTCCACCACCTTCCATAAACTAAGAAACACCATTCTTTCCAGGAGGGATGCAATCATCCTTCCCCCTCGCTTCACAAGTTCCCACATCCACACCTTTTATGCCAGGAGGGACACAATCATCTTTCCCTTTCACTCCACAAGCTTCCGCATCCATACCATCTTTTCCAGGGTCAACACAATCATTTCCCTCTTTTTACCAACAAGCCTCCACATCAGTGTCATCTATTCTAGGGGCAGCGCAACCACTCCCCTTTCATACCCAGCAAGCTTTTGCATCAACATCACCCTTTTCATGGGAATGCAAGCATTCTCTTCATTTCCCCCCCAACAAGCATCTACCCAAGCACAAGCCTAGCAAAATGCCTTCACCACAGGAATGCCTTCCATGGGTTTTTCAAAACCACCATTCATGTCCCAAAATCCCATCACATCTACCTTCCTAGCATCTGCTGCAACACAATTCCCACCTCACACTGGTCCTCATTGGGGTCTCACTCAAGAAGACATGAAAGCCTTTGGAATACCAACTCACTCTCCTACATCCGTATTTGCAAACCAACGAGCCACCTTCTCAGAAGTAGCACAACAGCAACCATCTCAACCTCCACCAACCTCATCCTTCACGAGCTATCCATTCCCAACACCCAGTGCTTTTTAGCAAGTTCCTCCACCTCAGAAGCAAAGTTCATCCCATTTTGCAAGATATATTGCCCAATCACCCTTTGCTTCAGGCTTCCCTACATCAGTTCCACCCTTAAGCAATATGGGAATGCACCTGACTTATATCAGTCAGCCACAAAGCCAAGTTTAGCAAGGACCATCTTACCAACAAGCTACATCATTCCACCAGCCACCCCCATAGCAACCATACTTCCAGTCACAGCAACAAACCCCCATCATTCCCCAACAGCAACAAGTTTCCTCCTATCAGTCATAGCAGCAAGTCCCAGTCATCCCACAACACCAGCAAGCAGTCTCATATCCACCACTACAATATCCCCCTGTGCTGCATCAACAATATCCCCAGCAAACATCACTCCAAAATCCACTCTAATCTACCTATCCTGTTGGGCCATCTCCATATCCCACTCAACAATACCCACCTCAAATGGGAGTACCCGCTCAAACACCAATCAATGCTGAATGGGAAGCCATGAATAATGCTCTTAAAGAGCTTCAAATCGGTACTGAGAACAAAAATTACAAGTTTGAGGAGGTGTGTCCTTATCCATTTGACTGGTCCATTTCCGCTATACCTTTCCCCAAGCACTTTGAGACACCTAAGTTTGATAAATATCGGGGGAAAGGAGATCTAGTCAATCATATTAAAGAATTCTATATGGCAGGCCAAGAAGTGGCTTATAGTGATAACTATCTCTTACGCCTATTCCCCAAAAGCTTGGGAGGAACCACTGTTGAGTGGTTCTACAAAATACCCTGTGGGACTATCACAACCTTTGCCGAAATTTCTAAGAAGTTCATTACCCACTATGCCCACAATGTTGAGAATGAGTTGACCTTGTTAGATCTTTGCAATTCAAAACAGAAAGAAGGAGAAAGCCTAGCAAAATACTTGCATCGATGGCAGAACCTTACCACCAGGTTATCATACCAGCCACCTGAAAAGCTTTTGACCAAAATCTTTATTGACAATCTGCATCCTAAGCTATCCCACTTCATGAGGATGAATTGTCTCCAAACCTATCAAGATATCAAGAGCAAGAGGATAGGTATTGAAAAGGCCCTCCTAGATGAAGGCACAATCTGACACTTCAAAAATGATGCCCAAAAACCCAGCAATGATAAATCTTGTTACTAGAATCGTAACAAAAATGTTGTTACTAATGGAGCCACTGACACCAAGCATGTCTAATTTGTCATGGCTAGTCCTCCATAAAATTCTACATACCAACAACAACAAGTGCCCATCCATCAGCAACCTCCTCAAGTTCATCAGCAACCCACACAACAATATCATTCTTAGAATAACTAGTAGAATTATCAGCAACTAGCCCATCAAGCTTATCAAGGTAATCCAAACAATCAAGTCAATGCCATCAATATTGCTCCCAAGCAAAACAAACCCAGAGCTCAAAATTATCCAAAGAAGACCTTCACACTGCTGGGTGAACCTCTAGATGTTATCTTTCACCGAATGGCCAAGGCCAACTTGATTACATATCCACCAATTTAGCTAGTTGATGATACCACTCCCAAGCCTGATTGGTACAAAGATCATGAGTACTATGATTATCATCATGTCAAAGGACACACTACCCTGAAGTGTATGAGACTTAAAAACTATATCCAAGATCTCATTGATCGAAAAGAGATTCAAGTAGATACACCTGCTCAAGCCTCGCCAAATGCCAATTTGCAAATTTATCAGAATGTGTTCCCACAACACAATGCTGGGAACAACCAAACTAAAGCCAATCATCCCTAGAACCATGGCAAAGGTAAGCAAGAAGATCACACTACTGCCTATATCAATTATGACAATATTGTTGGATGTATAACCCAAGTTGAGCCCACAGTCAATACCATCCATGTCAGAGGAGTAGATAGTCAATGTGCTGTTACCACCCGTAGAGGTTGGATAACTATTGTTGGTGCCCAACCAAGGCCAACACATAATGCACATAATGCACAGTACAACCTCATATAACATCTAGGGAACACACCGGCCCAAATATCCATCTTGGACCTTCTGCGCACTTCACCTCTCCATCAGGAGATCCTTAACCGAGCTCTCAAAGAAGGACATGTCCCCATAGACATTAACACCACCCAGTTTGAGACCCTTGTGGGACATCTATCCATAGCCTATGCTTTATCCTTCAAAACATCTGACATACCAGACATTGCACCTGACCATACTCTCCCTCTCCGCATCGCCGTCATGGTCAGAGACTTTGCCATCAAATGGGTCTTAATAGATAATGGCTCAGCCCTAAACTTGTGTACTTTGAAGTTCATTCAGTAGATTGGGTTCACCCAGGCCGATATAGCACATGAAGTAATCACTATCAAAGCCTATGACAATTTGGAGTGTACCTCTGATGGTACCATTACTTTTCCCATTCAGCTGGGCCTAGCAACACAGGATACTATTTGCCATGTTGTTGATCTTGACCTATCATTTAATATCCTCCTAGGCTGACCATGGATTCATTCCATTAAGGCTGTACCATCTACTTACCATCAGTGCATCAAATTTTTGCATCAAGGCACTAAGGTTACCATCCATGCTAACCCCCAACCCTTTGCATACTGTCGTGTGATGGAAGCATCATTCCTTCACTCCACTCATTGTCCTAGAACTGACATCGGTACTTCTATTGCCAGCTCATCCCAATCCCATTGTGATCCAGAAACCATTCTCACCTCCACCCTCTCTTCCATCAAGATCAATAACTAGGGTTGTGGTGAATATAGCCTACATGATGCATTTGCCATAGGGGCCCTCCCGCTTGATCCACATACTCAAGGGTGCCCAAATCACCAAAGCAAGCCTATTGAAGAGCATCATGAAATCAAGAGAATGGGACCTATGACTTTTGAATCCCATGGCACATTAAATAGTCAAGAAATGGATCTTGACATTAATAGGTGGTTGTACAAAGATCCCCCACCACCTGACAAACAACTTCTTGGCTACTTCAAAGATAAATACCCATAATAGCACAAGTACACTACTGAGCAATGGAACTACTAAGGTGGTGGTCTAGGACCACAAGAAGGTGGAAGCAAAGACCCAATTACAGCATCCAAGAACCCACAACATCAGGGTCTTGGCTTTAATACCCCTCGCCTACATATACAGGGGCCCAATACCGTAACTGGGGGCACCAACATGACTAGCGTTCCCCTCTTAAATAGCTAGGATGACCTCGTAGAGATCAAAGGCATCCTTGAAGAGAAAGAAATCAGATCCTACGACAATATCTTTGATGATGACACCCTCCTGAGGACTTTTGTCCTCCAACAACTTGCCATCAATCTCATAGAACTTCCCCTCATTCACCCTCAACTCATAGACTGGGACCAACCAAGCATTGCACACATCGATGAGTTCCAAAGCACGAAAGCACTCCTATAATTCATGGGGGCATCAAGCCCACAATTAGTTCACAATTCAGAGTTAACTCACATCTATAAGCTTGACCCAGAAGGATACTTTGGAGAGGAGGTAAGCTTTAGCTGCAAAAGAGAAATAGAAAGAGTAAAACACGAGTCCTTATGTGAAAACCCTTCTGGGGCACATTCTAATTCCAAAAAAGTAAAAATAAAGAGCGTATCTTCTAGTGAAAACTTGGCAATTCAAGTGCTAGAAGATGAAGACTTGCCTCTTCCTCCCATCCAAGATTACAGACCTGAGCAATCACCTATCATCATAGAAGAAACCAAGCCGGTCAACTTAGGTACAGAGGAATGTTTGAGGATCACCTACATTGCAGCCAACATGACAGAAGGTGAAGAAATGGCTTTCACTACGCTACTTCAAGAAGCTACTAGAAACTTTACATGGTGATACGCACACATGCCTGGACTTGATCCTAAACTTGTTGTTCATCATCTAGCCGTAGACCCCAATGTTAAACCAATAAAGCAAAAGCTATGCAAAATGCATCCCAAAGTAGCTCTATTGGTAAAATCAGAACTAGAAAAGCTCCTGGATGCAAAGATTATCAGAGTTATAGATTACTTAGATTAGATCTCCAACATGGTAATTGTCACAAAGCCTTCCGGGGACATCTGAATTTGTACAGATTTCAGGGACCTAAACAAGGCATGTCCTAAAGATGATTTCCTGCTACCTAACATAGACATGATCGTAGATCTTATAGCGGGCCATGAAATGTTGTCACTAATGCATGGTTTCTTTGGATACAATCAGATTCATATAGCAATAGAAGACCAACACAAAACAACATTCACCACTCCATGGGGTACCTTTTTCTATAACATGATGCCCTTTGGTCTAAAGAATGCAGGAGCCACATATCAGAGAGTGATGACAACAATCTTCCATGACATGATCCACAAGATCCTAGAGGACTATGTGGATGATATTCTTGCAAAATCAAAAACACACAATGAACACCTTGACATTCTTGAGAGTGTGTTTGATCACTTGCAGCACTATGGGTTACAGCTCAATCCAAAGAAATGTGTCTTTGGTGTTACATCTGGAAAGCTCCTAGGTTTCATAGTATCACGACGAGGCATAGAGATTGACCCTAAAAAGGTCAAACCAATAACATAAATGCCTCCCCCAAGAACACTCAGACAGCTCAAAATCCTACAAGGAAAGCTTCAATCAGTATGTCAGTTCATTTCTCAACTGGCAGACAAGTGCCAACCTTTCACACATCTTTTATGCAAAGACATAAGCTTCAAATGGGATCCCATATGTTAGAGAAGCTTTGATAAGCTCAAGGAATATCTAGCCAATTCTCCATTCCTAGTACCACCAGTTCTAGGATGCCCTCTCATACTCTACATCTCGGCAACCACTATAGCATTGGGGGCACTCCTAGCTCAGCATGATGATGAAAACAAAGAGAGAGCCATCTACTACATTAGTCAAATTCTCGTCAGCTATGAGATTAATTACTCACCCATGGAAAAAGCATGCCTTGCAGTGGTCTTTGCCACTCAAAAGCTTAGACATTACATGCTCAGTCACACAATCATGCTCATTTCAAAGGTGGACCCCCTCAAATATCTACTATTAAAGACAACTCTCACAGGCCGTATGGCAAAATGGGTCATGATACTTAGCGAGTTTGACATCCAATACATAGATCGGAAAGCAATCAAAGGGCAAGTCATTGCCAATCAACTAGCAGAAGCACCACTGGTGAATGCTTATCCACTAATCATGGAATTCCCTGATGAACACTTATGTATGATCAAAGAACAACCCATGTGGAAGCTATACTTTGATGACTCCTACACATTACATGGATCAGGGGCAGGAATTCTATTTGTCACACCTCAAGGTGACTATATTCAAAAATCATTCAAGTTGGGATTTTCATGTACCAACAACATTGCAGAATATGAGGCACTCATCTTAGGTCTCAAAAGAGCCATTCAATGGAATATCACAGAACTACAAGTGTTCGGCGATTCACAGCTCATTATCAAGCAAGTCCTAGATGAATATCAAACAAAGGATGATAAGCTACTACCTTACAAAGAACTCATGGATAGATTGAAAGAGCATTTCTTGAATCTACAGTTTACACAGATACCAAGACTTCAAAATAAAGTAGCCGGCACAATGGAAACTATTGGGTCCTTGTTAGAAATCCCACGCGACACATCATAGTATGAATTCCTAGTCGAGCAGCTACATACACTAGCTTATGAGAATGCTGATGTAGAAATGGTGTGTGTCTTGGTTGGTCCCCAGTCCCTGTGGTACCATGACATCCATGCATATCTAAAGAATGGTATCATGTCTCCCCATCTCACCAATAACCAATGCCAAAACCTTATTCGCAGAGCTTCCTGCTACACTCTTGTAGCCAACACCCTTTATCGTCGAGGGTATCACAATATCCTCTCTAGGTGTTTAGATTCAAACGAGGTCATCCTAGCTTTACAAGAGGTCCATGCTGGAATTTGCGGTGCCCACATGAGTGGCATGGTTCTAGCTAAGCAGTTGCTTTGAGTTGGGTATTATTGGCCAACCATGGAACATGATGCTTGTGAGTTTGTCAGAAAATGTTTACCATGTCAGTAGCATGCAAATTTGATTCATGCACTAGCACAAGACTTGTAGCCCATTGCACCACCTTGGCCATTTTCATGTTGGGGCTTTGACCTTGTCGGATTAATCACTCCCCTTTCCTCAGATGGACACAAGTACATAATAACTACCATAGAGTACTTCACCAAATGGATTGAAGCAATCCCACTCACCCTCACTACTGGCATCCAAATATCCAAGTTCATCCTTTACCACATCATTTGTCACTTTGGCATACCATCTACCATTTTCACTGACCATGGCACACCTTTTGAAAACCAGCATGTGGATGATCTGTGTGCTAGAATCCACATCCATCACCGTTTCTCCAGTCCATATTTCCCTCAAGGAAATGGCCAAGCTGAGGCAACCAATAAAACTATCTTGAAAATCCTCAAGAAGGTTGTCAATGATTCTAGTTGTGACTGGCACCTCCAAATCAATCCCGCCCTTTGGGCCTACCATACTTCTTATCGCACTCCCATAGGCACCACCCCATATTCCCTTATATATGGTGTCAAAGCCATTCTACCAATCGAGGTTGAGCTCCCATCATTGTGAGTCTCCATAAAAAACTACACCACTGATGAAGACTATCGTGTGGCCCATCTCACACAATTAGACCTGTTAGATGAAAAAGAGACAACAAGCCTATGATCACCTGGTTGCATACCATAATTGACTCAAAAGGAGTTATAACAAGAAGGTCCATCCCAGACAATTCCAGGTCGGTGACATGGTCCTCAAAGAAAATCAGAAAGTCCAAGCAAACAGAGAAAAGAAAGGCAAGTTTGAGCCTACTTGGTTGGGCCCCTATGTTGTCATAGCATGCTTTGGCTCTAGAGCCTATCAGCTATCTACACCAGAAGGTGAGCCTTTGAATGATCCAATCAACATCATACATTTGAAGAGGTTCTATGCCTGAACCAGATCTACATATTCAGAAAATCCATAAAAATTGGAAAAAGTAGAAAAATACAAAAAAAAAGAAAAAAGAAAAAAGAAAAAGAAAATAATCGTCCAATGGTGAAAACTTGGCAATTCAAGCACCTTGGACAAGTATGTTGGTGAAAACCTAGCAAAAAGGTGCCATACATAGTGGACGGAGTCATTATCTATCAAACTCCCATCCCTCCATCCCAACATCTCAATCCTTTTTCTACCATCCCCATCCCCATCCACCATCCCCCAGCATTCCTCTTTTTCATAATCCTCCAGCAAATCTGTAATCCTACCTGCACATATCTTGTCCCATATCTTGTATATCCTATATAGCCCCATCCTTCTTGTACCATATCCTGTATAGCGAGATCTTCCTATCCCCAATCCTGAGCTTCTGTACATATCCATTGTATCTCTTTTCCCATCCATTGTACATATCCTCATGTCTTGTTGTACATAGTCCTCATCCATCCTGTAGCAGCATTTGATCATCACACTTTGTCCTACCTGGCCTTGTCCTTCAACAATATCAATTGTCGACAATTCTTGATCACATCAATTATTCTTTGACTTCCTCATTTGCTAGCGAACAACAACACTCATTCTCCCATCAATCAGCGGGTCCTTGAGGATGTATCCTTCCTCCTGTCAGATCCAATCTTCCACCAATCACACTCGGTCTATGTCGATGCATCCTTCCACACGTTTAGACCAATCTTCCCACCATCAATCCACTCCATCACATTAAATCTCTCTCCTTGGAAAAGGATGTCTTTTTGGAGTTATCATTTTGGTCTTGGATCTTGTCCTTTGGATTTTGTTAATCTTTTACAGCTTCTCGTTATTCTCTACTCAAAGTCACCATGATCCTTTATATCATGGTGCACTGCAAATGAGGATAATCTGGGGCAAGGTCTTTTAATCTTTTTCTTCTGCCTGTGAGTTAGTCATGTGTTTGTGGTTTCTTCAACATCGTTTCCACCATGCCTCCTCTGGGTTTCATGTGTGATGCTGGGGCAACCCTGCGTGTCTTTTTAGTGTCAATCCTATGCAATGCTGGTGACAAGGCCTCGTGATCCCAGTATCCTTGGCAAGTCTCTAGCATTGCTATATTAAACTAGGTTGTGCTCTCCACATTTGCACTTGGAGCTTCCCCCAATCCCCTACATCTTGCATCATATAGATTAATCTTGCATCTTGCATCTCTCATGTAGCTGCATCCTGCATTTTTGCATTCCATCTCATCTTGCATTCACCCATCTTTGCTCTTGGAAGCTTGGTTATTTATCTCCCCTTCTTCCTAGCTCCTTCCTTCTCTGTTTCCTTTCGAGAAAATTCCACAACGTTTACTCATTGCGTTATTTTCAGGAGGGGGCACAATCCCTTATTCCTCTAAATTCTAGCCTTGGGCATCTTATTTTCTTGTCTTTGACGCCATGCCACTTGCGGCATCGCATCAAAGAGGGGCAAAATGTAGACACCTAAAAATCTTTTAGAAAATAAAGTATTTTTATTTTCTGAAAAATCTTTGATGACATCATCATTTATTAATTAATTATTTATTTAATTAATTAATTTATTTTTATGTCATTAAATCCCTTTATATTAATTAAAAATATTTAATTAAGAAATCCCTCCCAAAAATGTTTAAATCTTATTTAAACATTATTCCCTTATTTATTAATTATTTAATTAATAAATTGACCAAAAATCCCAAGATAAATAATTAATTTATTTTTTGCCCAAAACTTGGCCAATTTCCTTAAGACCACTAACCTCTTCCAAAATCTTCTAATCCTTCTTTAATTTCGATTAAAGGCTAATCCCTTCATTTCCTAACCTCAATCCCAACTCAAAATATTTAATTAAGATTAAGTATTTATTCCTCATATTTATTAAATTCATTTTTAATAAATATTCTCAAACCTAAACCATGGAAATAAATAAATCTTTATCTATTTCCTAAAATCCATGTTTATCCTAAGGAAATTCTAGACTCTTCTAGAAAGTCCTAATCCTAATCCTAATCCCCCCCTAATCCTGTCACATTCCCTAACCAAGGTTAGCCAACTTCTAAGCTTAACCCAAAGTCAACAAACTTCTAGAAACTTCTCTTACATGCATTAAGTGCATTTAAAGCCTCCTTATCCCTCTTACATGCATTTATGATGCATTTAAGAAGCCCCTCACCCCTTTCTTACACCCTTTGACCTTAGGCACATTTCCCAAATTGTGCACATTCCTCCCATCTTTCAACCCAATGCCCTTGTGACACTTGTCACAAGGAGGTGGCCCTAAACTAGCACAATCCATGTGCTCCCCTTTGAATGAATCTTGGCCTCTCTTAAGGATTTTGATCCTGGCCACTCATTCCTCCTTCCTAAATCCTATAAATGCTCCTCATTTCCAAGAGCAAAATAATCCATTCACCTTTCATTTCAAGCATTGTTATCATGCCCATTTAGCTCTAGACTTAGCATAATCATCTTAATCTAGCTTACTTTCAAGCATTTTAGCTCATCTTAATATAGCAATAATGGATTAACATAGTTTATTTCCTCATTTTACATAGCATATCATCATATCACATCTCTATTTGGTTTTAAAAAACAATCTTAGCATAAACATCATGTAGCTTAATCTTCATTTCAGCATCATTTGATCCTTGAGGCCTTAGGGGCAAATCAGGTGTTCTATACCTGTTTTGTGCCATTTTTGGGGTTTTCATGGATCTCAATCCGTCTTAAAATGGATAAAAAACATGCTCCAAGTGCTTAGAGAGCACACCCACATCCCCTTAAGCAAGAGAAAATCAAACAGTGCTTGGGTGCACCTGTTTAAGCTCAATTTGAGGTGGCCTAGTTTAGAGTTTTATTTGTTTTGAATTGATTTCATGCTTAGACTAAACTCTAATCTTTGTTTGGCTTGAGTTTTTTTTAAAACAGGTATCCTCAAAAGCCTTGTCCACACCTATTTATTAATATTTAGTTCAAGGATGAAATTATAATATTGGACAAACCCTGTGCAATCACAAAGGAAGCAATTGAGAATATCACTAGTTTGTGAAATCTTGGTGACCTTCCAAGGAAGAAGATAGTGAAGTATAAGGAAGTTTAAGATCTTACTTGCATTGAAAACAACCCTTGTGCTCTATTGATAAATACCCTTGTTGATTTGGTTTTGATGTATGTTGCATATGGAATTACATATAGAATCTATTTCATAAATCATGATGGTGATCCTTCTACAATTTTTGTATATTTGGCACATAAGATGGTAAAAGAAAGTGTACAATTTGATTTATGTAGTTTTCTATTGGATATTTTATTTGAGAATGTCAGAATGTCATTGGTTTAGGGCTATGCCTTTTGGTTTGGGTCTCTGGTTATGTGTTTGGTATTCTATTTTCTAAGATCATTACTAGAAAGAGAAAATATGGAATTGAGACCTTCAATATCCATATCAGAAAGAAAAATTATATGCACTTAGATTATATGGAAAATAAAATGGATGCTTGCAAATTTTATCTCTCATCTTTGTAGATGAAATTTTTCTCCATTATGGTGGCATCTAGTGTTGTACTTGTTAGTCATGTTGAGGAGGGTTCCTTATCTGGTAAGAGAGAATTAGAGATTGTTATGGGTAGTTCCCCTTTGGAACCTAAAAAAAGGAAGACTAGTTAAAAAGGAAAAGAAATCATTACTATATTAGAAGAAGAAGAAGAAGAAGAAGAAGATGAAGAAGAAGAAGGAAGAAGACGATTTGGATAGGATTTGTGAAATGTGGTGTGCTTTCTCTTTGAATAGTAGGTCTGAAATTGAAAGTGCTTTAGTTGATCATTTTCTTAGTAAACATATTGTTGTTTCTACTATCTCTAATGTGTTACTAGATGATCTAGTGAAATGTTTTGAGGAAAGGTTATTTTTGGATGGTTTAAAAGGATAAAAGTTCAAATATGTGATTGAAATAAAGTATACTAATGCAAAAACAAAGTTGTCTAAACATATTGGTGAGACAAGAGAATGCATAAAAGTAATGTCTAATATTTACAAGTATTGCCTCTAGTGGCTTGTTGTTATTGATAACTTACATGGTAAGATTGAAGCTATTGAGTTTGAGTTGAATGAGATTGGTAATAATTTTGATTTCTTCAAAGATAAGGGTGGAAAACTAAGAATCAAAGTTGGTGAGTTGCAGTCTAATTTATTATTTATTCAGAGATAGAGAAAGAATGTGTTCATAAATTTCTAGCTAGTGAAGGAATTAGTTTAGGTCTAGTTATAATCTATTTCTAGAATTCTTTCTAGTGTAGAGGATTATGAACGTCAATGTCTGTCTCCAAATTGGTCATCATCATTTTATATGTTGGTTCTTCATGATATTTTTTGTGCTTGAATGAGTTTAGTTGTGGATTCTTGAAAGAAGAATCTTCCAATTATAGAAAAGAGGTACAAGAATTTTTTCTTGTGAAGTCTGTTATTTTTACTTGATCTCCTAAATGATTTTATTTGGCCTTTTTCCATTATTCGTAAAAAGGGGGAGAAATTGAAGAGAAAAACTTAGAATATAATTACTTAACTTAGGGGGATTTTTTAGATGTTTGGAGTTTTTGGAAGTTGGAGTATTTCAATTTTTGTTGTTATACCATCAATTCCAAAGGGTGAAATTATTGAGATGTTTTTGGCATTGATGTCAAAAACTATTTACTGGGTGGTTGTGGTCTGGATGTTATACATTATTGATCTATTGTATGTATAATGATACGGAAATAAATTATGTGGATGGTTTTCCCTACTTTGATAATGGTGATATATCTTTTTGGTACATCTATTAGTACAAAAATATGAAGATTGGATGACTATCATTGGATGTTGTCCTCAGAGCTTATTCTGGGTATCTTTGCTATCTGAACATTCATGTAGTATGTTGGAAGATTTTGGTATGTCACTTCTATTTAGTTTTGGATAGATACTATTAGGTGATATCTTTTAGTCTATGCTAGATTTTGTGGAGTTTGAGACTTGGTCTTAGTTGTGGCATTCTCATTGGCTCTAGAACATATCTCTTATGTTATCTTTCAGTAAGTATGCTATGTAACATGATTATCTTATGTGTGATCTATATATGGGTTCCATGGTAATTTGATATGGATTTCTGATGCAAGGAAGGGATGCAAGAGGGGCCAAAGGATGGTGCACCCTAATGATCCAAGCCTGCAAAACACATGTAGAAGCAACAAACAACACAAGTGAGAGAGAGAATGCTAGATCCTTTCAATTTATTAACATCAAATTGAATCATACATGTCGGGCTATAAGGCCTTCCCATTTAAGGCCAGATATTACAATGAATTACAGAAGTCCTCAAACATGTGAGGATCTGCTACCAATCTCTAATCTAATGCCTTCTATCTTCTATCCAAAAAAAATCCTCCCTAAACTACCACCAAACATCTACATTTATACAAGAAGCTACCGAGCTGAGTTGGCCTTCGGATCCATAATTAATGGAAGTAACGATCAAATCTAGGACTGCACACTTCCCAATGATGGATACAAACATTAATTCTATGATCCAATATAAATGCACAAGTCGGCCACAATAGGAAACAAAACTAAACCCCCCGGTAAGCAAGATAACCGAGCAGTAGATAGACAATGTCGAGCACCAGTGAAATAACTGACCGCCCAGGAGAGAACCGACCACACTCAGAAACCAAAGGAAACCAACCAACTATTGACCAAATTGGTCAAAGTAGAAACTGAGCAACACAGACAAAACTCCAAATTCTTTTTGGTGACACAGGATTGCCAAGGACCCGAGATGCTCCTACATCAGACACCTAGGGTTATTTTGAAATGATTCTCTGAATCATTTGGTAGGTCTAGTCTGAGCTGCATCCAACTTAGACTATGAAATCCATGAAATGTCTTCCATTGGTCTATTCTTCCACTTAACCAGATATTCCATATACTATTTTCCTCTTGTACTTTTGCCAACTCTTTCCTTCAAAATTTGTTCCACTTCATCATTCTGCTTCTTAGGATATTTTGTCAGTACTGTCACTTCTTCATCAGGTTCATGATAATCATACAAATTAGAAATGTTGAAAATTGGTGATATGTCCATGTCATTAGGTAACTCAATTTCATATGCATTTCCACTTTCAAATTTCTTCAGAATCTTGCAAGGTCCAAACTTCCTCATCTTCAGCTTTCCATAAGTGCCAACAGGAAACTGGCCTTTCTTCAAATGAACCATCACTTCATCACCAACATCAAAATTTTTATGTCTTCTTGATCTATCAGCTCTGTCTTTGTAGTTTTTATTACTATCTTGTAGCTTCAGCTTAACATCTTCATGCAATGTCTTCATGCATTCAGCAAACTTTACTCCTTCAACACTTCTCTTATTCTCATCAACAATGTCTCTCAAATTAGATATTCCTCTCAGTTGTGTGCCATTCACAATCTCAAATGGTATCTTTCTAGTACTTCTATTCATTGAATTGTTATATGCAAACTCTACTTGTGCCAACACAAAATCCCAATTACTTGGTGTGTCTCCAACTAAACATCTCAAAAGATTTCCCAAACTTATGTTCACAACCTCAGTCTATCCATCAGTTTGTGGGTGAAATGTAGAACTATATTTCAATTCCATACCAAATTTCTTCCAAAGTGTTTTCCAAAAGTATCCAACAAATTTATTGTCTCGGTTAGAGATAATACTCCTCAATAATCCATGCAATCTGATAATTTCCTTAAAGAAAAGATTTTCTACATGTACTGCATCTGATGTCTTTCTACAAGGTATAAAGTGTGCCATCTTAGAAAATCTATCCACAACAAAAAATATAGAATCATTACCTCTTACTATCTTTGGTAAGCCAAGAACAAAATCCATACTGATATCAATCAGAGGTTTCTCAGGAACAACAATTGGTGTATACAATCTAGTATTTTGACTTACTCCTTTTGCAACTTGACCAATTCCACAACTCTTCACAAATTTCTGAACATCTCTATACAACTACGGCCAATAGTACTTCTCCTTAAGCAAATTCCATGTTTTATCAATGCCAAAATGTCTAGCCAAACCACTACTATGTTTCTCTTTTATGAAATTAGGTCTCATTACTCCTCTCGATATGCACAATTGAATACCTTTAAACAACATACCTTCCTAAATGAAATATTCATCCCATTTTGTATCTTGTTGATCTTGAATAGGTGCTTTGCACTTTCTCCATGGCTCAAAAAAATCAGGCTCATTTTCATACAAACCTCTCATCTCATCAAAACCAAGAACTTCTATTTTCATCTCAGTCATCAAAGATCTTCTACTCAATGCATCAGCAACTTGGTTAGTGACTCCACTCTTATGCTTTATCACAAATGTGTAACTCTGCAAATACTCAACCCATTTCATATGTCTCTGATTCAACTTATTCTAACTTCTGAAATATTGTAAAGCCTTATGATCAGTATACAACACAAATTCACTCGGTATCAAATAATGTCTCTATTTCTTTAGTGCTTGAACAATAGCATAGAATTCTTGATCATACATAGAATATTTCCTTCTAGCATCATTCAAATTTTCACTAAAGAAAGCAACAGGTTTACCTTCTTGACTAAACACAGCTCCAATTGCACTTCCACTTGCATCAAATTCTACTCGAAATACTTTACTGAAATCAGGTAATACCAAAACAAGTAATTCAACAACCTTCTGCTTTAGAGTCTCAAAACTTTTGTCAGCTCCATGTGTCCACTTGAATTCTCTTTTGTCTCCTCTCATAGTCTCAGTCATAGCATTACAAATTGAATTGAAATTCCTTATGAAATTTTGGTAAAAACTTGCCAAACCATGAAATAATCTTACCTCACTAGCATTCACAGGTGTAGGCCAATTCAGAATACCTTCAACCTCTTTAGGGTCCATCTTCAAACCATCAACTGAAATAACAAATCCCAAATACACAATCTCTTCTTTCATGAATGAACACTTTTTTAGATTTATCAGCAACTTCTCCTCTTTCAATCTCTGCAAAACTTGTCTAACATGCAGCAAATGTTCTTATCTGGTCTTATTGAATATTAGAATATCATCAAGATATACAATCACAAATTTACCCAAGAATTTCTTCAAAACCTCATTCATCAGCCTCATAAAAGTACTCAATGCATTAGTTAAACAGAAAGGCATAACCAACCACTCATATAAACCTTCCTTTGTCTTGAACACAGTCTTTTATTCATCACCTTCTGTGATTCTGATTTGATGATACCCACTTTTCAAATCAATCTTTGTGAAATACTTTGCTCCGGTCAAACTGTCCATTATTTCATCCATTCTTGGTATAGGAAACCTATACTTCACTATTATCTTATTCATTGCTCTAGAATCAGTACACATTCTCCATTCTCCATTCTTCTTCAGTGCCAATACAATAGGTACTACACAAGGACTCAAACTTTCTCTGATCAAACCTTTCTCCATGAATTCTTGGATCTATTAGTTCAATTCCTGATTCTCGACTGGTGTCAACCAATGAGGTGCCCTATTTGGTAAACTAGCTCTAGGGATTAGATCCATACAATGATCAATGCTTCTTTTTGGTGGTAAACCATTAGGTACATTATCATAAATTATATCACTATACTCGGTGAGTAACTTATCAATCTCCTCAGGGACATTATCCTCTATTTTCTTACTCGGCTTATTAGGAATCACAACAAAACATACATCATTCCTCTTCAATGAGTTAAAAAACTTTCTTCCTTCCATCAAACAAACTTTCATAGATGTGCAAACATTACTAATAGGTTCTTCTATCAATGGTAACAAGATTTGTTTCTTTCCATCAGCCACAATAGTATACTTATGAAATCTCCCATCATACATAGCATGTCTATCATATTGCCAAGGTCTACCCAACAATCCATAGGCATGATATCACATAACAACTTATCATAGTACTTTTCAATCTTCAAATTCACATAACATTGTTCACTTACCAAGAGTGTATTCTCATCTTTGATCCATGAAATCTGATAGGGCTTCGAATGTGCCAGCCTTTTGAACTACAATTTTTTGACCATCTCTTCAGATGCCAGATGCTTTGAGCTACCACTGTCAATGATTACAATCCAGATTTTGTCAAAAACTCTACATCTAGTTTTGAACAAAATTTTCCTTACCGGATCTTCCTTTTTGCTTTCATTCCATAGTACTCTCCTTACCATCAAGTTATTTTATTTCTCAGGTTCATTCGGTGACTCTTATTGCACCAAAGCATTTCTACTACCACCAGCCTTCTTGCTTGCTTGTGTACATTCAAAAGATCCATGTCCTTCCTCTCCATAATTATAACAAGTTCCTCAAAAACTTCCTCTACCATAACCACCTCGATAGTTATTGCCTCTGCCTCTAGAACTTTCACCTTTCCACTTGGTCTTGCCTTTGTCCAGATTTGTCTTTTCTAGTTTAGATATACCATTTTCACCATTAGATCTACCTCTTCCTCTAGGGAATCTATCACCTTGACCTCTGTGTCTCTTTTCATGTCTTTTGTTCAATTTCTCCTCGGCCTTCAAAGAAAATTGATAAGCCTCTTCAATGTTCTCCAACTTGACCATACTAATCTCCTCTTGGATGGAAATCCTCAAACCATTCAAGTATCTACCAATTCTTTCCACATCATCTTCATCATGTCTAGATCTGATATCTAATCTATATAATTCCTCAGTATACTCTTTTGTCAAGCTATCTTTCTGTCTCAAACTTTGCATTCGTTGAACTAGGTTAATCTGATAATCACGGGGTAAGAACTTTCCTTTCAATTTATTGACCATTTTACACCATACCTTGATTTTGTCTTTGCCTTTCCTCTTTCAGTCCAAATGCAAATGTTCCCACCATAAGGATGCATGAATCTTCAACTTTGTGCTTGCAATCTTCACCTTCTTATCCTTAGGGATATTCTCATATTCAAAATACTTTTCCATCTTAGTGATCGAGTCCACCAATTCATCAGAATCTAGCGTTCCACTATACTCAGGGGGATCAAAATGTGGTGTTGACTTCAGAAATTTCAAAGCCTTCAAAAATATTTCTTCACCTTGATCCATAACAGGAGCAGGTTCTGCATTCACCTATTCTTCTTCAATTTCATCATCAATAACATCTTCAAGATGTCTTCCTCTTCTTTGGGCTGTATCCACTACTTCTAATCTAGCAGCAATCTTCCTTAGCATATTTTCCAATCCTGGATCTTCATCTCACCTCCCACAAACCATCTTGACAACCCTCTACAATTGTAGGTCAGATCACAATCTGCTATCCCACAACAATTCACTAGGGCTTCAATAGGAACCTGCAAACCTAGATCCGCAGACCTAGATCAAGATCTCACCTCGCTCTGATACCACCTGACATAAGGTAGGGATGCAAGAGGGGCCAAAGGATGACACACCCTAATGATCCAAGCTTGCAACACACATGCGAAAGCAAAAAACATCACAAGTGAGAGAGAGAATGCCAGATCCTTTCAATTTATTAACATCAACTTGAATCATACATGTCGGGTTGTAAGGCCTTCTTGGTTAGGGCCAGATATTACAATGAATTATAGAAGTCCTCAAACATGTGAGCATCTACTACCAATCTCTAATCTAATGCCTTCTATCTTCTATCCAAAAAATCTCCTCCCTAAACTACCACCAAACATCTACATTTATACAAGAAGCTACCAAGCTGAGTCATCCTTCAGATCCATAATTAATAGAAGTAACTATCAAATCTGGGACCACATGCTTCCTAATGATGGATACAAACATTAATTCCATGATCCAATATAAATGCACAAGTCAGCCACAACAGGAAGCAAAACTAAACCCGTGTGTAAGCAAGATAATCGAGCAGCAGATAGACAATGTTGAGCGCTAGTGAAATAACCGACCGCCCAGGAGAGAACCGACCACACTCGAAAACCAATAGAAACTGACCAACTACTGACCAACTCGGTCAAAGTAGAAACCGAGCAACATAGACAAAACTCTAAATTATTTTTGGTGACACAGGATTCCCAAGGACCCGAGATGCTCCTGCATCAATTTCACATATGTACAACATATCTTTTGGGTTAGGTGCTAGTGTGATGAACTTCAGTGAATATCTCAAGAGTGCTTTTTGTATTTAAGCAGACATGTTTTACTAGGCTGACTTATTTGTATTGATCAACATATATGTATATATAAAAAATATTTATTTAGATCTAAAGTATGTATGTGAGCAGAAGGTGATATGATACATGTATAAATATGTATTAAAGGTGAAGTGTATGAGAGGTGCAAAGGATATTAGTAAGGGTAGAGGAAATCTATTAACTAGAAGCAGTATTTAGTATTATAGAGATTGTTTTAAGTTGGTAGAAGATTCCTAACTAGATATTCTACAAACAAATGTTATTGTTATCTTAACTCAATCTATTTCATGGATATGTAAACGCAATTTTATCAATTCACATTTTTCCTACAAGACTATTTTGTAATCAATCATTTTGAATTAGGGAAATTAGCCCAACCAAAGTTTGCCTTACCTACAATGAGAAACCCGATAGTGAGCCTTTGTAAAAATTACCTTAAATCATGTTACCTTAACTAATATTTATATTAATGAGAATTAGTTTCTACGTGGTTTTCTCCATCTTGGCTTTCCATGTAAATTTGGTGTTCATGGTGTATGGTGTTTATGTCCTTTCATGTTCATATTTGTTTAATTTCCAAATTACATTAAGTTTTATCTTGATTGAATAAGGTTAATAAAACCATTTCACCCCACTGTCAACTATTTAGACTATTGAACAAAATCTACATTGTGATCATTAAAAATAATATTACCATGACACAACAAAAATTAGCTTCTTCTATGTTGTTCTTCAAATATCTATAAAAGAAACATTATCATGTTGTTCATGTCCTCAAACATATTTAATACCATCATGTGTGTTGATCACATAGTTACTAATCCCATCTTCTTATACTGCACTAGCACCGCTGTCTATAATAACTACACTTGAAATCCTTTTAGAACATTCACTTTGGTCTTGTATATGCTTTTTAAATCACAATGCGTACGTTAAACTCCAAAAAAACATGACACTTCTAGAAACATTTCTTATTTTCCAACCGTCTCCACCTTATTGATAAGAAACCTTTCCAAATTTGAATCAATCATAAAATTAATTTACCATAATCAAAATTAACATAATAATAATTCAATATGTTGTGCCCAACATGAATGTACATGCTCCCATTGAGCTTAAGCTTCAATTTGTTAAATTAATTGGTAGAGAAAAGAAACATAATATCCAACCTTATACTTGAATCTTTAAAGATATTTGTACCAATCATTAATCTATCACGTTACCTTTGACAACAAATGCCAACAATAATAAAGTTAATCATAATAACAGTCCCATTGAAAGATAATAAATATTATGTGAAATGAATTCCTTAATTCCACATCAAGAAAATAAGACTTATTTCCACAAAAATAATACCAAATTCACACTAAAATATTTACAATAATTATGCAATATTGTCTTCAAATAAATATTCATCATTACTCAGCAACAAAAAATTATGTTATAAAGTTTGCACTTAATGTCAACTTCCTACCATTCATTGTAATTGCTACCAAACTTGTACCTCATGTCAATTTTATGCCATATGCCTCACTTGCTACATGCACTACACTTCCTATCAATTTTTTTTTGGATTACATAGAGGGGGGAGAATCAATAATCTCTGATCTCCTATACCTGAAAAACTTTTCTTTGATTAACTCAGTAGTATCTTGGTAACAACATAGTTCAGTATTTACCGACAATAGTAAATAAACTATATCAATCAATAAATCATTCACACAAATCATTCACAACATGTAACACCAATATTTAACATGGAAACCCAACTTTGGGAAAAACCACTATGGGAATTGTCACCCACTAAGAAAATAATCTTCTGAAGTACACCTGGTTAAGAGCCAATCTAATTAAAGATTACAATACACACTGTTAGGTGTGACCCAGTTAAGGGATTTACCTCAGATCGATTAAGATCTTCACCCTATTAGGAGTGGCCTTGTTAGAGTTATTTAAACACTCTTTAGAATGTCACCTTTCTCAAGGATTTTACAATAAAACTGTTAGGTCTACTTTGTTAAAAGATTTCTCTGTTACAAATGCTAGTAAGAAACAGTAATAAAATTGATCTATACATTTGCAACTATCTTTTCTCAATCATATCCTTGTGCTCTCTTTTGTCTCCACTTCAATTCTTCATTATCCACTAGCATCAACACTTCATCATATCCTTCTTTTACCACTCAAAATATCTCTATTCCTTCTTCTCTGCAATAGTCGGTAACCCTTCAACTATTCAATTTTCCATCTATTTGTCCATACAAGATCATCCTTTATATAGACAATTTTTTCCTCTTAATCTCATCTATTATGCTTTTTAGGAATAGTCCCAAGAGATAACTAAGGGGGGGGGGGGTGAATCAGTTATCTACAAGTATCAATTATTTATCCAATTAAGTATACTTAAACTCTAAGCATAAACACTATGAAAGAGCACTTGAACACAACACCAATATTTTGGTTACGGGGAAACCCAAATAGGTAAAAACCCTGGCGGGAATTGACACCCATTAATAAACTGCACTAGTGTATAATGGTCCTTGTTAGAAGATCTTACATCCCTATTAGGATTTGATCTTTACAATGCAATAAGTATAGGGACGTGGTCAAGAGTCGGACCCTGGTAGGAGTCTTTTATGATTGACCCTATTAGGGGTGAGGATGCACTGTCTAAGAGCTCACTACTCAAAGGGGTGAAGACTACAACCTTCTAAATAACATATACACACTATATCTGGATCTTGGTGAACTATGAGGTAGACCTATTTTCTTTATTAGTTCCAATGAATAGAATATACTCTTTACTTGGTCACATAGACCTTCTTCTGATGGCTCAACACTTCGCACTCTTTGCTCTACTTTTCTCTTTCAACTCTGAACCATACCTTAGCAATCACAAATGACTACCTATAAATATCTTCTCTCTAAATGATATAATCAAGTTGGCCTATTAGAACCATCTTGAAATCATATTAGAGAAACAATAACACTTTCCAATAACATTTTTGTTGGCTCTACTAAGCACGCAACACAACCTGGGACCTGTCCAAATTAATAAGTGTAGATGCACGATACACACCGTCAGCTCTACCAAATTAATTGGTACTTTCTCCTTAAGCTAAATTACATCATGCACTCTTAAAAAAACCTTCTTAACTCTTTTATAATCACTAATCCAAGCACACATATCAAAATGATAGGCACAACTCCTGTACCAATATAATCTCTGTCGGCTCTTCTAGATAAACATAGGAAACTACAACTGGTGAATAGAGACTATATAACTTTACTTCTACTGTACATCAGACTCTATGTCCATGAATGGAGAAACACTAACATGTCTCCATCATATATCAAAAGGCTCAAGGCTCCATGATAACTATACAAACAATCACACACAAAACACTGCCTGTAACTTTGTCAGGAACACTGCTGACATAAGCTTCTACATAACTATATATATAAACAATTAACCTTTGTGTCCATGATATCATGATGTAATATGTCCATGATGCATATACTCAAAGCTTACTACATAAGTCTTCCATGCATGCTACTTACCATATGTTGTTATCAGTGACAAACATACAGTTAGTACTGGCTTGCTAGAAAATCTCCAACAATCTCCCCCTTTGGCATTGATGGAAACATATGGAGTGAAAAACACCACCAATCCAAATGACCAATTATTTTATAACATTTTCCATTTCCTCATCAAAATTCCCCCAAGGATGAATCCTCTATTTTCTACAATATTCTTCAATATTCTCGATTTCCTCAACTGAACTGCTTCCATGACTGAATACTACTCCCTCTTGCTACTATATATTACTCTTCCTTAATTTTGTATGTACTTCCACTTTAATATTGTTTTTCATGATTATATATTACTCCCGCTTTGACATCAATGGAAAAGGGCACCAAACATTTAAGCTCTAGTACTACTCCTGAAGTAGAGTACTAGTCAACCATCCATCAGTCACCGAGGACTGATGTTCTTTCCACTTTTTCTAAGCAGAATTAGGGAAGGGAATTACTCCCAGCTTCTCCCTAAGATACTCAAAAGTATCCTTTGGTAAGGGCTTTCTAAATATATCTTCTAGTTGTTCCTTTGTACTCACATAATCCAATTTGACTTCTTTCTCTACCACTTTCTCTCTTAGGAAGTGATACTTAATCTGTATGTGCTTTGTCTTTGCATGCATCATAGGATTCTTTGACATGTTGATAGTGCTAGTGTTATCACAATGAATGACATAATCAATCTAAATTCCAAAATGCTTTATAATTTGCTTGATCCAAACAATTGTAGAACAATTCAAGGCTGCTGCAACATACTCTACTTCTGTTGTTGACTGAGAAATATAATTCTTCTTCTTGCTTGTCCAAGTGACAAGTCTATTACCAAGAAATATTGCTCCTCTTGATGTACTCTTTCTATCATCCATGTAGCTTCCCCAATATGTATCTATATATACATGAAGCTCAACATTCTCTGAGTTAGGATACCATTGACCATAATCTATAGTACCTTGCAGATATCTAAATATTCTTTTTACTACCATGAGGTGACTTTGTTTAGGTTCTACTACAAATCTTCCAACTATGCCAACTGCATTAGAAATATCAGGTCTAGTTTGAGTAAGATATATGAGTTTACCAATCATAGACTTGTACAATGTTATATCTACTACTAGAGAATCATCTTCTTTTGTAAGCTTACATCCTGGTATCATAGGTGTACCCACTGGCTTACAACCATCCATCTTGAACTTCTTCAATATCTCTTTCACATATTTAGACTGATTAATGAAAATACCTTTCTTTGTCTTTTGCACATTTAATCCCAAAAATTATTTAATAGGTCCAATCATGCTCATCTCAAACTTTCTATGCATCTCCTTAGTAAATTCTACACTAAGTTTGTCATTACCCCCAAAGATAATGTCATCAACAAATATAGCTAAAATTAGTAAACCTTCAGATGTCTCTCTGATAAATAGATTACAATCTTCTGCTCCTTTCTTGAATCCAATTTTTGTTAATCCATCAAGTCTCTCATACCAAGCTCTAGGGGCTTGCTTAAGTCCATGGAGAGATTTATTCAATCTGCATACCATATCAGGCTTGTTTGATAAGGTGAATCATTTTGGCTGCTCAATGTATACTTCTTCCTTTAACTCTCCATTCAAGAATACTGACTTGACATCCAACTAATAAAATTTGAGGTTTTTGAATGTTGCATAAGCTAGAAACAACTTGATATCTTATAATCTTCTAATAGGTGCAAATGTGTCTAAATAATCAATACCTTCTCTTTTTGCATATTCATTGCATACTAACCTTTCTTTACTCCTTACTATTGTACCATCTTCATTCATCTTATTTCTAAATATCGACTTTGTTCCAATCACATTCTTATCACTAGGTCTTGGGACCAGTTCCCAAGTATCATTCTTAATAATTTGATCGAGTTCTTCTTTCATACCATCATGCCAATCTGAATCATTACATGCATCTTCAACATTTAAAGGTTCAATCTAAAATAGTAAACATACCACTTCATTTCTTGTTGAACTCTTTTCTTTTGATCTTGTTGTGACTTTGCTGCTCTGATCTCTAATGATGTCATCCTTAGAGTGATATCTAGATGTATACTTTGGAACTTTAGGTGATACTAACTCATCTTCCTTCTAAGTTTCTTCTTCACTTGTTTCAGGTTCATTGAATAATACATCAATATTGTCAAACATTTCTTCAACAACTATCTCACTAGTGGAAGGAATGGGTTCTTCTTCAATCATAGGTGAATAATCATGATATCTTTCTTGAACAATAAAATTTTCAGCAATCTTAACATGAGTACTTTCAATGATCTTCTTCAATCTCAAATTAAAACATCTATAAGATTTTCTTTAAGTAGAGTAACCAAGGAAAATACTTTCATCACTTTTTGCATCAAACTTGCCTATTGCTTCATCCCTCTTGATGTAGCACTTGCTTCCAAAGATTCTAAATTTTTTCACTATGGGAATGTTACCAAACCATAGCTCATAAGGTGTCTTGTCTGCGCCAGACCTCAATTGTATTCTATTGATGGTATAGACTACTATATTGACCGCATCTCTCCAATAGGTGTGTGCAACATTTCCTTCAATCATAATGGTGATCGTTGTATCAAGGATGATCCTATTCCTTCTCTCTGCAATCCCATTCTACTGAGGGATTCTAGGTGCACTCAACTATCTCTTTATGCCATGTTCTTTGCAGTACTCATAAAATATGTCAGAGGTGAATTCTCCTCCTCTATTTGATCTTAGATATTTTATCTTTAGTCCAAATTCATTCTCAACCTTAGCTTTGAATATTTTGAACTTCTCAAATGCTTCAAACTTATATTTCAAGAATGCAACCCACATCATTCTAGAATAATCAACAACAAACAAAATGAAATACCTTTCACCATAGTATGATCTTGTTTGAGTTGGTCCACATAGGTCTGTATGAATTAGATCCAACTTGTTTTCTACTAAATTATTCTTTCTTCTAAATGAATTCCTTACATGCTTTCACATCACACATTCCCTGCAAATAGTATCAACTAGCTTTGCTATGCTAGGTAGATCTCTTACTGCCTTTACATTGCTTATCTTTACTATGTTATCAAAATTGATATGATATAGTCTTTTATGCCATAGCCAAATGTCATCTACTTTAGCAACAACACAACTTGCTTCTAAATTGAGCTAAAAAACATTACCTTTAGTCTTTGAACTTGATGCTATAATTACACCACCCTTGTTATTAATGATGCATTTTTTGTCTTTGAACTCCAATCTATAACCTTTTTCAAGAAACTATCCAACACTAAGAAGGTTATGCTAAAAACCATCTACATAAAGAACATCATCAGTATTTTTCTTTCCATCCAATGTGATAGCTCCTCTACCAATGATAGATTTAGGAGTGTTATCTCCAAATCTAACCATACCACCATTATATTTGTCCACATGAACAATTCTATCTTTATCACCTGTCATGTGATGTGAACAACCGCTATCTATAATCCAATCTGTCCTTATGTCTTCTTGTGAAATTAATGCTAGCTCTTGTTCCTTTTTCTCATCTTCATGATCCATTTCATCATACATCTTTTCCATAATAGAAATGAATCCAATTTCATCTTCAACTGAATCATCATCAAAAACTCCATCACCAGCATAGTAACATTCTTTTGTATACTTAGGCTTGTAGTTATTTCTAAATTTCTTAACTCTTGTAGGACACTTAGATGAAAAGTGACCAATCTTATTACATGAGAAACATTTGAAAGGTAACTAACCTTCATACTTTCCTTTTCCTTTTCTTTCTTTCTTAGCAATCATAGCAATAATATCATCTATCTCTTTATCTTCATCTTCATCTTCAAAATTACCAGAAGTGTTTGAAGATTTCTAACCATGGACTGATGCTTTGAAGGTTGTCTCACTTTTAGGCTCTGTCTTCAATCTTGAAATCTCAAAAGCTGAATTTTTTTTGATCAAGGTCTCTCTCTTGAAATTTTTTGTAAGCTACATGGTCTCATCAAGGATGTTGATTTTGTTTTCATACTTTTCTGTAAGATTAGTCATCAACTTATCCATAATGTCTTCCTCTGAGATCTCTCCACTATTGTTCCTGATTCCAGCAACTGCTTCATTAATCCTTTGGTTGTAAGCTCTAATGTTTTCTTCAGGTAGCATCTCTAATGCATTGTATCTTTTCTTCCATGCCTTTCTGTGCGCATTATTTTCTTTTGTATCACCTTCAAACATGTCTTCTAGGTGTTTCCATATCTTGTAGGTTGTCTACTTTCTTTAACTTTGAAAACTCACTATCAGATAGGGTGTTGATAAGGGCTTCTTTGGCTATTGCATTCTGATGGAACAAATCCTTTTTCTTTCTTGTAGCATCATCCTTTGCAAGATCTTCTAGAGAGGGGATCTTATATTTTTGATAGCCACTTCAAAAACTTCAAAAGCAATGCACTGTAAATGTGTCACCATTTTGTTCTTCCAATCAGGATAGTTCTCTCCATCAAACTTATGACTGTATTTTCTAAAGAATGGCATCTGATCAACCTCAAGCTGTTAAACTTTCTCTCTGAGCCACTTGGCTCTAATACCAATTGTTAGGAATAGTCCCAAGAGATAACTAAGAGGGGGGGGGGGAGGGGTGAATCAATTATCTACAAGTTTTAATTCTTTATCCAATTAAGTATACTTAAAATATAAGCATAAATAAAATGAAAGAACACTTGAACACAACACCAATATTTTGGTTACAGGGAAACCCAAATAGGTAAAAACCCTAGTGGGAATTGACACCCACTAATAAACTACACTAGTGTATAATGATCTGTGTTAGAAGATCTTACAACCCTCTTAGTAGTTGATCTTTACAATGCAATAAGTATAGTGACCTGGTCAGGGGTCGAACCCTGTTAGGAGTCTTTTATGATTGACCATATTAGGGGCGAGGATGCACTATCTGAGAGCTCACTGCTCAAAGGGGTGAAGGTTGTAACCTTCTGAATAACAGATACACATTATATCTAGATCTTGGTGAACTGCGAGGTAGACCTGTTGTCTTGATCAGTTCCAATGAATAGCATATATTCTTTGTATGCACCCTAAAATGGTCACCTGGACTTTGGGCCCCCATTCAACAATTTATCAAATTCTTGAATCAATATTTTCAAAAATCAACATTTTTATCAATTATATCAATTTTCTTAATCAAATCCTATTTTATCATTTTTGATTATTTGCCTTGGGCTAACCATTTTATCCTAAAGTCTTTATTTATTTAAAAGGTATTTCCTCCCCTTTTATTAAATAAAAATCCCCCAATTTTCATCTTATCCTAAGTTGCACAAATAAAGCATTATTCTTATTTTATAAAAAGAAGAAAAGTACTTTTTGTCTCATATGGACACAAAAGTCAACTCTTATTTTCTCATTGGAGGATATTTGTGCACATGGATTGCTCCTCTTTCAAGTTCCACCCTTGATTAAATCTTTTGCCTCTTAATCTCCATGGTCCATTCCTTCTCATTTCCTATAAAAAAAGAGCTCTCTTCCTCATTTTGATATGCATTTTTGAATACTAATGTTATGCTGCAGGTTTTCTAGGTCACTTTGGAGCTTTTGAAGATTTGGAGCATTTTTGGCTTACATTATACATGCTTTCATAGTTTATCTCTTGCATTCTAGTTCTATTATCATGGCATTCATAGCTTCATATTTAGCTTAGTTTCCTTTATGCTTTAGATTACTTCATCTAGCTTAATTAGGAGGCTTGTAATACTTGCATATTTCTTTTCATAGCTTACTTGCATTGGATTTCATTCTCTTTGATTCTTGAGGATATTGACATTCTTTCCCTTGTCTTCATTTGAATCTCTCATTGTGTGGTTGACTAGCAAGGTTATTAGCTTAATAGCTCTAGCTGAGAGTAAATTTTAAATAATCTTACAACTCCATACATAGAGAACTCTAGGTCACTTTCCAAGGTTTCCTATTCATGGATTCCCTTGGATATAATGACTTAGAGAAGTACACCATTTGAGTGTGTACATTTTGGGCGCCCACTATGGGAAAGAGCAATATTGTTTTGTCCTTAATTTGCTGCATTTCCATTTATTTTTTGTCAATTTTTAGCTTCATTTTTGGCTCTCTGGTTTTTCAGTCTCAGATTATCGCACGATAGTTTTCCAGTATCGCATGATAGTTTGCCAGTATCACATGATAGTTTTTGTATGGTGGTGTGATACTTTACCAGTTAAAGTATGACGCTGTTTGAGATATTTTGTCACATTGTTTGAAATATTCTATTGCCTCCAAGTATAGTAAAGTATCGCCCATAAAGATAATATCACCCTAGTATACTGTAAAGTATCATGTGATTCTTTTGGCAATAGAAATATCACACAGACCTGGAAGTGATTATTTTTTAGCTCTTTTTTTTATCTTGCAAGTTTTGGGCTTTTTGTTATCTTTTTAAAAATTTCAGCATTTTCAAAATCCGTGAACCCATTTTTGAGAAATTTTCACATATGGTGTTGAAAATTTAAGTGTGATATATCATTGAAAATCTCTTTCCAAGCCTAATCCGACCATGTTGGTTTCATTTTCAAATTTTGCCATTTGATCAACTATTTTACTTGCAGATTATCTAATTTTTTATGTGCTAACCATTGTGGGGCTAACAAGTTGTGCTTGTAGGTGCTCTCATTGCTTAAAATATTTTTCCAAAAGAATGCATGTCAAAGCTTCAAATGCACAAGGGCTACAAACAATTTTTGTAGGGCTGCCCAAAGCTTAAAAACCAAGCAAGTGATTGTTGTTTATTTCATTTCAAGTGTGGCAATTACTAGTTGTTTCATTTCATAGGAACATAATATCTTGTTGTAGGAATATTTGGGTGGTAGGAGAAGTATGCTCTTCACCCTTGTGGTGAACCAGAAAATCTTGACCCATCTTTAGATTTTGAAAACAAGAGGGTAATTGAATCCTTTGCTTGGTGTGTTTGGGAGAAAACTTTGAGATAGGGGAGTATGCTCTTCACCCTTGTGGTGAAACAAAAACCTTGAACCTCATAAGTTGATCCACTCTTTGTTTAGATCTTTAGAATCATTTAGCAAGCCTCCTCTTGAGAAATCAAGAGGAAAAACCCAAGTGGGGACAAGATTTTTTCTGGCTATTCCAACTCACTATAATCTCAAGGCTATCAAGGACACAAAACCTTGGTAGATGCAGTACTTGTCTTTGCTTAATGTGAGTACTTGTGGGATTGTGACCATGAGGAAAATGTTGAGAAAGAATACTTAAGGTACTCTTGTGGCCACAAGGTCCGTTACTTGCCGCAAGGTAAGGAGTCCCTTTAGGGAGCAAGAGGGGTATTACGAATGAAAACCCTTACTAAGAACCATAGATAGAAGCTACCCTATTTTTTCGCTTAACATCTTGGTGCAAGGATTGATCCTAGTGGACTAACCCAGATCACTCCAAGATTACTCACCATCTGTGTTCCTTTGGTTGTGTCATTGACACTTCCATGAAAAAGCCAATATCTATTGGGGGAAACCACTTTGTGTGAGGCAATGGGACATCAAGTGTGGGCCAAGTTATTAAGTATTGAGCCATTGAATTTTTAGGCTAGTAAGTGCTTGAAGTGTTCTCATTGTGATATACCTGTGTAAACATTCTTGCATATTCAACATCATGGTAGTGTTCATAGGATTTTTCAATTTTGATATCACAATTGCTTATCTTGGCAAGGTTTCTTTTGCCCTTGTTTCAAGTGTTTGAAGACATGTTTGATCACCTACTATTTGCAAACTTGTCAATTTACTATTGTCACTGTGATTGAGATAAAAAAAAACCAACCCTCAAACTAAAATTTGGACCAAATTGCCCTTAAAACAGAGAGTTTTAGCACTCACTGGTCAAGAATTGTACGACACTAGAATAGTATCGCTCCCTGTCCTGGAAAATATCATGCAATAGTTCACCATTGGAAGACTATCACTGTTGGAAACAATTGTCTGAAGGAAATTGCTACTCAATTATGTATTGTCTTTGATGTCACACTATGTCATAATCCACAGCAATCTGCTTATACCGAGCTCAGTCGGTCTGCCTGTCAGGGATATTAGTGTTTACCGAGTTCACTCGGTTGCCGAAGAAAGTCTAGTGTTTACCGAGTTCACTCGGTTGCCGAAGAAAGTCTAGTGTTTACCGAGTTCACTCGGTTGCCGAAGAAAGTCTAGTGTTTACCGAGTTCACTCGGTTGCCGAAGAAAGTCTAGTGTTTACTGAGTTCACTTGGTTGCCGAAGAAAGTCTAGTGTTTACCGAGTTCACTCGGTTGCCGAAGAAAGTTTAGTGCTTACCGAGTTCAGTCGGTCATCGAAGAAAGTTAGTATTTACTGAGTTCAGTCGGTTATCAAAGGAGAAGGATTGTTGGTGTTTACCGAGTTCCCTCGGTCTCTGGAAAATTATAAAAGATATGGTCACCGAGCACTGTCGGCCTTTGAAGGATTTTTGCAAATAGAGTTTACTTAATTCAGCCGACTGTTATTCTAATAAATGACGATTTGACTAATCCAAAATCATATAAATAATAGGTCAAATGTGAAAAGCAAGAGGGATACATAGCAGAAGATTTACAGAAGAAAAGGAAAGATATATGCGAGTTTGTGAAGAATGTTCAGATATCCTTGAGGAGCAGCAGGGATTTATTCGATCAGAGAGGATCAGACTTATGCAGAACAGAGATCTGTAATCAGCAAGACAGTTGCATTATTATACAGGTCACTTTTTCATTGTTACCTTCTTATCATTGTAACAGTGAATTCTAAATCTCTTAACCGAGTTGGTTTAACAGCCAAAATATAAATCCTCTAACAAGGTGACAATTCCATTGAATTGTTTTCAAGACCTCTTACCAGGCCACTCCTAGCAGGGTGTTTTAAATCCTCTAACAAGGTCACACCTAACAGTGTGTTTTGTAACCTTTTACCGGGTTGGCTTCTAACCGGGCATCACTTCAGAAAAGTGAAAATCAGTATCTAGATACATTGGTGGTTTTTCCCATATTGGGTTTCCACGTTAAAACTTGTGTCTCTTGTGTTCTTAATTGCTTTCTCAATCATTTACATGCACTGATAAATATCTAAAAATATTATTGCTAATACTTTCTGCATCTTCAAAGTTACTGCAATCTATTTACCGAGTGCCAAAATATATAACAGTGTTAGGATATCCTAAGGGATCTACAAAGAATTAATTGTCAAAGTTTTTATGGTTGACTGATTCACCCCCCCCCCCCCCTCTCAGTCACTTCATCCATATTCCATCATATCACACCACTTGCTTGGAAAGTATCACCCGGGCTGTCTAGAATGTATCACCCTGCTTAAAGTGAAATATCACCTGGTCTGAAATTATCGCTCTTTTAGCCTAGAAACTATTGCATAGAGTCCTTTTGCTATCTTACTATTGCTTCCAATCCGAAGTTGATTTGTGTCACTTCCAGTCTTCCTTGGTCAGTCCAGATCTCAGATCTTAGGTGATGTGACATGTTGTTCAATATCCAAATGAACTCAAATGGTATCAAATTGCACAAAATGACTCTTGGTCACCTTTCTTCCACATCTCCCATGTCTTCCTAGTCTCTCATTCTCTTTGTCCTTCATGCTTCTTCCTGTTCTTCCTAAATTCTTCATGTCTTCTTGATTCTTTTCCTCTTATTATCTAGTCTACCTTCTTCTATTTCATCTCTTCTATTCATTTCTTCCATGCTTGATTCCTTCTCTTCTACAACCATGAATTTCAACTACCTTGTTATGGAACCTCTCTTGAGAATGGATGATCTCAAACTCATTGCTCAATTCAAAGAATTTTATTCCTCCAATAGTCTTTCTGGATATCTCATGGGTGACAAACTTAAAGAAAAAATAAAAGAAAAGATGATTGAATCAGATGCCTTTGCTAGGATCATAGACATGATCATATCATGACCTCCTTGTTCAAAACAATCTTCATCATCTAAGTCTTCTCATTCTTCTTCATCTTCCAAGTCTTGCCATGATTCTTTTAGACATTATTCGCATTCTTCATTATCCAAGTCTTCTTCCTCCACTAGGTCTTCACTTTCCTCTTCTTCACAATCTCATTCCTCTTCTACTACTCCCAAGAGTCTTACTCCTCAATATGAGCAATATAGTAATCCTTGTGATACCTCTTCTATGAAGAGTGACACACCCACCTTTGATGACTATGATGACTATTATGATGGCTATGATGATGAACCATATAGTCATACCTATGAAACTTCTATTCCTAAGAGTCCTCCTCATCTTGTGCTCATGTCTACTGGAAATGGGTCATCACATTGGATAGATCATGATGGTAATTTGTATGACTCTAATTTTGAAAAAGACTTTGATGAGTTCTATGAACAATACCTTGATGATGATCCATCTACTTCTATTGAGGAATATAAAATGTACTGTGCTGATTTGAAATGTAAATATTATAAGAATCATTCCTCTAAGAACTCTCATGCTGAAAATAAAGATCACACTCTCAAGAAAGATTATGTTAATGATGGACCTTTGTCTTGTGATGCTTCCCTTCCATCCTCTACTTCCACCAATACCCATACATTTCCTAAAGCTTCCAAGTCTTCCAAATCTTTCACAAATCCTTCATCCAACAAAGATCCCAATGATTTTCATGTGGTTCCCTATAGTTATCCTCAAGGGCTACCTCTTAAAGAAACTCAAGCTAACCTTCATTTGGATGAAAATACTTTGAATAATGCTAAACCTAAAGAGCCTAAGCCTTTATGCACTATAATGCATACTTTAGCTAGTCCTTCACTATCTCGTCCAAAGTCTTCCATACAATTCCGACATGCTTCCTTGTCCTTAGAAGTGGCCCCATGTCAAGAGGACTCTAAAAATGATAAAGAAGAAAACATAAAGAAAGATCAAGATCAAGAACCCTCCATGTCATCCAATCCTTTTCATGATGTCTCTTTTCTATTTCATGGTTCTTTTGATCCTCTATGCTCTTCCACATTCATTCTGCCATGTCTTAAGTCTTCTCCTAAGCAAGATCAAGCTACTACTTACACCATTGAGCTTATTGACAATCAAAATAACCTTACTACACTTGCACTTTCCAAAGATGATACTTCCATTAAGGTTATTAAAAATAGTGTTAAGCCTATTGAAAATCAAGAAAACAATGATGCGCTTATGCTATCCAAAGAAACTTTTCAAGATCAAAGCCTTCTATCTTCTTGTTCTACCACTCCATGTTCGCTTCCGCTTTCAACTCTTCCTAATTCTTTGCAAGCTCTGAACAATCCTATCAAAGAAGTTGCTCCTATTCAAGATGTTCATGATTCTATTGTAAATCCTAATGCTCACTCTAAAGATGTTGATATCCTTGGTTGTTCTATAGATGCTGATGAACTTATTGATTATCCTTTTTTATCTTCCACGTCCATCCTTGGACCTCCTCCACCACTACTAAGGGCTTCACATCTTCCTTCCATTTTGGGACCTTATGTCCCTTCACTTTCCTCTCCTAACTCTCCTAATTTGTCATCTATCTTGGCTCCTTACGTCCCTCCATCTCCTATCTTTCCTCAAGATCAACATAGACACATACCCTTGAATTCTTTTCATCCACCCACCCATCTAAACCAGTATTATCCTTCTTCTTCCACAAGTCCCAAGTCTTTTGGAAGTAACTTGAATGTTCAATACAAGAAAAAGAAGCAATACTAGAATCCATCAAAAAAAGATCACCATGTCTCCTCTAATCGACATGGAGGCATAAAGTCAAAAGAGATATCTAAGAAGAAAAATACAAGACAAGTATGGGTTCCAAAATCCATAATTGAAGATATTCTCTCTAAATCACGAAAAAGAAAAGAAAATCCTAAGGCTATATGGATTCCAAAGTCTCTGTTGAAAGAGTCTGGTGTTGAGAAAAAAGTGAAGTTTACATTCAAGCTTCTAAAGGCTTCCACTTTATCTTCTTCCAAAAATGTTCTTCCATTCCATGCACCTAAATTGCAACCTATGCTATCCATTCATCATGTTCCTTTACATATTTCTTCATTCACATTTCCTCCATCCTCTCGCCACCCTTCAAGGTGTGTGTTGATGTTGATCTTACCTTCCTTTACATCTACCCTTTTAGTACAATCCTTCCATTCATTATCCTTCTACCTTCTATCATTTTTTCTCATTTGCCTATTCCTCGTATCTTCCAACCTCACTCGCTTTACACAAAACCTTATCCTCCATTTTTCTCTTCCATCTTCCTTTCCCTATTAGCATCTTTGAGCATATCATTTTGAATCCTTGGCATATCATGGTTTATCCCTTCAAGGAGCATTATCTAAAAAGCTTGCCTTCTTCCAAAAAAAAATTTCAAAATTTCAAAAAAATAGAAAAAAATAAAAAATAAAATAAAATTCAAAAAATAGAAACAAAAAAAAAAAGAAAAAAATTGAAAATGTGCCTTGGTGGAAACCTGGAAACAAGTGCCTTGGTAGCAAAAGTAAAGAGAAATAAATTCATCCTATGGTGAAAACCACTCCCTTGTGGCACCTTGGATAAGTACCATGATGAAAACCTGGCAATCAAGCATCATGCATAGTTCTTCTACATATTTCATCGATTCCGTCTTCTCTCTTTGATCTTGACAATGTTGACCTATACATGAACATTTGGCTATCTTGTGAGCTATCTTATAATGATCTTGCTTTCATTCCATTCATGTTTAGCCTTCATATTTATTTTCCTCCATTCATTCATTTTCCCCTTTGGTCTTGATCTAATAAAAAAAAGTAAAACACGATGTTATGAAGCCTCTTGACATGTCTACTCCTTTGGACTGCATCCTTTCCTTCTTTTGCATTACGCTTTTGTGACTTATGCTATGTCGGCCTTTCATTGCTTGTCCAAATGTGCTTTACATGATAATTTTTCCCTAGCTTGGGTACTCTTGAGGAGTTTTCCCTTGAGGATTTCTTCCCTTCATTCTCCTTCATTCTCTTGTCTTCCATCTCTTCCACCAGCTTGCTAATCCCTCTTGTCCTCCACCTTGCTAGACCTTGGGACTACATGATGTGATCTTGCTTGGGAGTTTGATGCCCATTATATCTGGGGGCATCCTTTGTACATATTTATTGATCCTAAAAAAACCTAAAAAAATGATATATTGTAAAAATTTCTAAAAATTGAAAAATGTCCTGAAAAAATGATCATCTTAGTGGAAACCTAGCAATAGGCGATTTGATATATCTCCAAAAAAATTATATATTTCAAAAATACCAAAAAATCAAAAAATTCATAATCCCAAAAAATAGTTACACTTACCCAACAGTGTTTTTCAACACTACCCTAGCATCAAGTGTTTCTCAACACTTATCAGATATCCTACCCTGCAGTCTAGAATGATGCGATATTTCTCACTGGTAGAAGTGATACTCAAAGATTGATTATATGACCTACACACATGCACTTAAACACTTGACTCATTGAGACTTGTTTGATTTTGTTTTCCTTGTGTGCTATCTATGATGATTTCTTTGATGAGTGTTCTCTCCCTATGATAGTTTTCGATGATGCATAGCTAGAAGACTGAGGGCATGAGGACATATTTTATTTCTTTTTTACTTGTGGGTATATTTTGTTAGTCCTAATTATCATTAGCATTTATGCTTGATCCACTTGACAATAGATCTACAAGATATTATCTTTGACTGTTTACGCAAGTGCATACTTATAGTCATCTTGATTTTCCTTGTGTCTTGATGCGAGTATAATCTTGCCATATCAAATTTAGGTAATCTCACTACACTATTCATATTGACCTACATGTCTTTGGTGCCTAAGTGAGATTTCCACATTCTATCTGATATAGATCATATTCAAATTCACATAGTCATACTAGTGTGCATTGTATGATCTTGCAACACTACCAATAAAGTTTGATGATGATTATTAGATGTCTATTGGCATTGTGACCTTGCAAGTCAACCACTTTCATAGTAGCTTGCATTCCTAGGTTCATATTAGATTAGCTTTTCACTTTGCATGTGGAGAGAGCTCTCCTTTTATCTTTCGTGGACTTGTTAGTCAAACTGCACTCACCTTTCGCTTCTTCTCGATCATGTCTTTCACTTCTTATCTTTCATATCACATCATTTTCTATTCATTTTCAAGATCAAAATTGAAATCTGAGTTCATCTTGATAGTCAAAATTGCATTTCAAAACTTTCACCCTCTTCTACATAGTTGGCTAACCATTTGAGGCCTGATCCTTTGATCTTTGCTAGGGCATCTTCATTTCTTCCCCCCCCATCTCTTCCAAACTCCTAGTCTTTCATTCATTTTCATTCATCTTCATCTCTCTGAGGTTTGACTTTATCTTTATCCTATATCTTTCCTAGTCAAATTGGGGCATGTCTTCACTACTTGATGGTTATTCTTTCATCTTTCATCTTTGATCATGATTTCTAGTGCTTTGATCAAGTTTATCAGTTTGATGTTTCTCCTCTACCTAATTTTGATTTCGATTCCGAGGGGGTAGTACCTATCAGCTTTAATCTTTGATTCAACTTTATCATTCAGCTCAGCTTGAGATTTTTATTTTGAGACTTGATTATCACTTAACAGAAATGGTGTTGATCTTGTCTTTTGATTCTTATCTCTTATTTTTAGACTTGACTATCACTTAACAGCAACGGTGTTGGTTTTGTCTTTCAGCTGGTTTATTTTTGTCTTGGTGTGTTTCCAGAATGATCACACATCTAGATTGTTTTGTGATCACAAATCAACCTCACATTTCAATTCTTCTTTGACCACATGTGTTCCTAGAATGATCACATATTAGTCAAAGATGGGCAATGTATGCACCCTAAAATGGTCGCCTAGACTTTGGGCCCCCATTCAGCAATTTATAAAATTCCTAAATCAATATTTTAAAAAATTAACATTTTTATCAATTATATCAATTTTCTTGATCAAATCCTATTTTATCATTTTTGATCATTTGCTTTGGGCTAACCATTTTATCCTAAAGTCTATATTTATTTAAAAGGTATTTCCTCCTCTTTTATTAAATAAAAAGCCCCCACTTTTCATCTGATCCTAAGTTTCACAAATAAAGCATTATTCTTATTTTATAAAAAGAAGAAAAGTACTTTTTGTCTCATATAGACACAAAAGTCAACTCTTATTTTCTCATTGGAGGATATTTGTGCACATGGATTGCTCCTCTTTCAAGTTCCACCCTTGATTAAATCTTTTGCCTCTTAATCTCCATGGTCCATTCCTTCTCATTTCCTATAAAAGAAAAGCTCTTTTCCTCATTTTGATATGCATTTTTGAATACTAATGTTATGCTGCAGGTTTTCTAGGTCACTCTGGAGCTTTTGATGATTTGGAGCATTCTTGGCTTACATTCTACATGCTTTCATAGTTTATCTCTTGCATTCTAGTTCCATTATCATGACATTTATAGCTTCATATTTAGCTTAGTTTCCTTTATGCTTTAGATTACTTCATCTAGCTTAATTAAGAGCCTTTGTAATACTTGCATATTTCCTTTCATAGATTAGCTTGCATTGCATTGCATTCTCATTGATTCTTGAGGATATTGACATTCTTTCCCTTGTCTTCATTTGAATCTCTCATTATGTGGTTGACTAGCAAGGTCATTAGCTTAATAGCTCTAGCTGAGAGCAAATTTTAAATAATCTTGCAACTCCATACATAGACAGCTCTAGGTTTCTTTCTAAGATTTTCTATTCATGGATTCCCTTGGATATAATGACTTAGAGAAGTGCATCATTTGAGTGTGTACACTCTTTACTTGGTCACATAGACCTTCTTATGATGGCTCAACACTTCTCACTCTCTACTCTGCTTTTATCTTTCAACTCTAAACCATGCCTTAGCAATCACAAATGACTGCCTATAAATATCTTCTCTCTAAATGATATAATCAAGTTATCCTATTATAACCACATTTAAATCATATTAGAGAAACAATAACACTTTCCAATAACATTTCTGTCAGCTTTACTAAGCACGCAACACAACCTGGGACCTGTCCAAATTAATAAGTGTAGACGCATGCTACACACTGTCATCTCTACCAAATTAACTGGTACTTTCTCCTTAATCTGAATTACATCATGCACTCTTAGCCAAACCTTCTTAACTCTTTTCTAATCACTAATCCAAGCATGGATACTGAAATGATAGGTGCAACTCTTGTACCAATATAATCTCTGTCAGCTCTTTTGGATAAACACAGGAAACTGCAACTAGTGAATAGCGACTGCATAACTTTACTTCTACTACACATCAGACTCTACGTCCATGAATGGAGAAACATAACATGTCTCTGTCATATATCCAAAGGCACAAGGCTCCATGATAACTGTATGGACAATCACACACATAACATTGCCTGTAACTCTGTCAGGAACACTGCTGACATAAGCTGCTACATAACTGTTTGTATAAACAATTAACCTCTGCATCCATGATATCATGTTGATAATATTTCCATGCTACATATACTCAAAGCTTACTTCATAAGTCTTCCATGCATGCTACTTACCATATGTTGTTATCAATGAAAAATATACAGTCAGTACTGGCTTGCTGCCAAAATGACTTAACTTACCAAATTGTGAAATCTTCATCACCATGCTTTAAAACTGACTTAACATAATCATATGTTAGGTAGAAAATAGTTATATCAACATAATCTAATCATTGTTTGATCTGTATCAGTTTCCCAATTAAGTTATATAACTTCTCAACTTCTCATTTTTTCTTATCCTTAACTCATTCATCTTATATCTTTAACGAATGATATGGCAACATAATATAAACCATAAATCAATTGCTTGACATCAATGACAAGACAATAATTGATCTAACCTTTCTAATATCATCATGTATATCTCTTATCTTGGCTAGTCTTCATCATCATCTCCATTAGATAATCAATCTTCAATATTACTATCAGTTATAGTAACATTTTCTTCCATTCTTGTCATTTTTCACTTCCTATCTATCTGTAATTCTTGTCAATCTACAAGTCTGCATTTTATTTTTACACCTTATTTTCACACTTCATGTTTGAATTATTCTTCTCATCATATACTGATTAGATACTAATAAAACTAGTTATACTACAAAAATCTAAACACTATAAAAAATCTGTCAATAAATGTGAACAATAATTATTGTTTCATCTCCTTGCATCACTTCTTTTTACTTTTAAATAAAAAAAAAAAATTTTTACTATGCAACATTCTCACATTATTGTCTTATACATGAGATTTGATGTTCGGTATATTTGATAGTTTGGTCTTGTATCCTCTATAACTATCTTTGAAATAATCTCTTTTTTACTATTATGCTCTTGTTATAGATTATCAATGTATTATCTAAGCACCATCCAAGTGTTTTTCTTACCCTTTTGACTTATTTTCTTCTCACTATCGGTCTATATTTCCCAATCACCAACTTCAATAATAAATTATCCCAATCAAGCATGTTTCATTCAACCAAATTAGACACTATATCATTTACATCAACACAAGTATGTAGATCATAAAAAAACTTCAACAAATCTATCCTATAGCATCACCTCCAACATCACTCATAAATATTCAACATCTTTTTGTAGCATAATTTTCTTCTATAATTATGAAAATTATAGATTCTTCATTTCTTCTCCCTTGCAATGAAATCCAATGTATTCCTTTCTTTTGAAACTATTTTATCACTTCTCTTTAACAATATGTATGTTACCTCTTTGTTGGAACTTGTTGTACTACTCCTTGAATGCATTCATACATTAATGCTACTCCATCTCACATATAGAGGTGAAGTCTTCTTATTATGCATTGAACATCTTATTATTATATGCAGCTCATTTCTCTTACTTGTATAAAGTTATCTTTTCTTTTACTTGCAACTGCTCCTTTTTGGAAACATATTATTCTCCCCTCTCTACGTGTTGTAACTTTAACCCTTTTTCTTCTTTGGTTTGAATGTTGCATTAAAAAATGACTTAAAAATAACTAAACTCCTTTTGTAAAAATAAATTTGACTATCCAATAGCATCCCTATAATCAAATCCATCCAATAGAGAAGGAGCTAGTACACCGTTATACCTTGGTAACCTTATGCTTGCAATGTAATGGTTTGTGCTAATGAAATCATAGTTATTATCTTGAAATGTAGATAATTTAAGACACTATCTTGACAACATATATCTAAAAATGGAATCTTGCAAAATATACTTGAAATAGAGATCAAGTGAACCAAGAATAAGAGGGAATGAACATCATTGTGCTGGTTATAAGTTACAATATAAAACTACACCAATCCACCATCTACTTATTGTGTGCTAAAATGTTGTCACACTTATATGAGTCATTAAATCCAAGATTACTCAAGAATGAGGTCTCAAATGGTGACTCATAGCTCTTTATTCATGGACTGCAAGGGTTTGTAATGAAGGCCCTCAGATTTGACCTAGTTTGTGCCCATGCAAGTACACCATAAAATGACAGATTCAAAGATGCATGCAAATGAAAATGGAAGCTAATCTATATGATAACAATGGATGAAAGAAAGCTAATCTATGAAAGGAAATGCTTATGCAAGATTAATCTATGAAAGGAAATATGAATCTAATCTACTATGCAAATGCAAAAATTAATCTAAATGGATTGCCATGGGGCATGAGAGAAGAAGACAAAAAGAGAGAAGTTGCAATATCCAAGCTCAAGTGCTCAAGAATCTTTTCCAAAATCGCTCTCCAAACTTGTAGCATAACAATATAAAAACCTAAATATGAAAATGAGAAGGAGAGGGCTCCTTATAAAGGAAAGCAGATGGTTAAGATTAAGAGGCAAAAAGAAATGAGCAATGGTGGAGATTAAATCTTGGTTGATCCATGTGCTCAAAGATTCTTTAAGAGGCAAAAAGATGAAAAAGGCCCACCACTTAAAAGTATGTGCATTTAAAGTGGAGAGAAAAAGGGATTTTTATTTATTTTTATTTCCTTTTTCAACAAAGAGATATTTTAAGTGGGCATTTTATTTATTAGAAGAGGGATTTTAATTAGATGAGATGATTTTAATTAATTAAAATATTTATTTTAATTAAAAAGAAAAATTTTATTTTCATTAAATGAGGCTTAGGATAAAATGATTTTATTATTTAATTAAAAGATTTTATTTTATTTAATTAAAAGAGATTTTTATTTAATTAAAAGGGAGCATGTACTTTTAATTAAATAAAGCTTAGGATAAATGATCAAACCTTAAGAAAAATTGAAATAATTAAATTAATTACAATTTGGTTAAGGAAATTGATTTGAATTGAAAATATTACAAAACATTGATTCAGAAAATTGATAAATTGGTTCCATCATTTGATAAATTGAAGAATGGGGGCCCAAAGTCTAGGTGACCATTTTAGGGTGCATACACTTGCCCCTCTTTGGGTAATGTGTGATCATTCTGGGAACACATGTAGCCAATGAATGAAATTGAAATGTGAGATCGATTTGGGATCACAAAACAACCCAGATGTGTGTTCGACGGATGGGAACACATCAGGACAAGGATAAGCCGATTGAAAAAGACAAGGCCAACACCCCTGTAAATAGGTAATTGTCAAGTCTCAAGCAAGGTTTAATTGATAGGTTTGATAAAGATGAATCAAGGATTGAAGTTTGAAAGGTATTGCCCCCTCGTGATCAAAATCGAAATGAAATAGAGGAGAAACAATAAATTGATAAATTTGATCAAATCAAACTAACAATAAGGTTCTTGATGTAAGATGAAAGATATAAGGATCACAGAACCAAGGTAGATCATCATGAAAGGTTATACCCCAAGGTTGAATCAGAAGAAAAGAAATGGGTAAAAATGAATGGAAGATAGAAGTTTGGAAGAGGTGAAAGGAATGGAGAGAAGAAAGAGAATTTGCCTCAAGAAAGGGAATGCCTCAAAATCAATCAACTGTTTAAGATAGGAAATTTTGATTGAGATCATGAAAGAAGATAAGGAAATGAAGATCAAAACATGATCATAGTTGATTAAAAGTCCAAAATAAAGATGAAGAAAAACCCTCTCAAACTCATAATGCAGCCTAAAAATGCAAATTAACATGAAGTCTAACTATGCAAGCTACATGAAAATGCAAAGGTGTACTTGCAATAGAGCAACTGTAACATAGGATTTTGTGTTCATCATTCATTAGAGAATGTAAAGGAACTTATTTTCATCATTGGGTCATTATTAACAGACATTGAAAAATCACACAATCATCACTAGTCACAAGTGCAACTATGAAGAGATGAATGTGATTAATATCAGATTGGAATGTGGAAAGATTATAACATAAGAATCAAAGACATAAAGGTCAAGATGACTTTGATGTTAGCTTACCCAATTTAATGTAGCAAAACCACTCTCGCATCAAGGCATAGATGTCGAGATGACCATAAGAACGGTTGTGCAAAAATAGTCAAAGATGATGTCTCAAAACTCCTAAGTGTTTCAAGGGAACAATAAGAGACACTCTAGAGCTTCAAAAACACACCCACAAGTAGAAAGCAAATAAAAACATGCCCCATGCCCCAAGTCCTTTAACTATGCATCCCGGAGAGACTTAGTAAACAAGGACACTCAACGAAAATCAATAATAGTCAGCACATAAAGAAAAGATCATGACATAGCTCAAGCATTAAGTGTTGCATTTAAAAATTTAAGTGTGTTAACTGATACTGAGTTCCGAGGATAAGGATTGAATGTTTGGAAGTTGGTAATATTGCATGAAAAAACTGGGTAAGACCAAACTGATAAGTGTTGAGAAACACTCGATGCCAGGGGTTGTGTTGAAAAATACAGTGGTGAGGTGTCATAAAGACTAACACATCAAAGATAACATAGTTATGCCCACTAGACAAAGACAAAGACAAAGACCAATTCCAAACCAAGGCAACAAGGACAAGGCATGATGGAGAAAGGTTAAGTGTCAAGGATGTGTGCTAAGAAACAGGGGTGTAAAGGCCTCAAGTAGCGTCCGTTTCCAAGTTTTCACCACTTGGATTTTATTGCAATTTTATTTATTTATTTATTTTTTTTCAGGACTTTTTATAAAAAAAAATTTTGTATTTTTGCTACCAAGGTGCCTATTTCCAAGTTTTCACTAAGGCACTTTTTCTTTTTTTCTTTTTTTTTTTGAATTTTTTTATTTTTTTGGTATTTTTGGAATATATAATTTTTTTTAGAGATACATCAAAGCGCCTATTGCTAGGTTTTCACTAAGATGATCATTTTTTCAGGACATTTTTCATATTTTTATAACATTTAACAATATACCATTTTTTTGGATTTTTTTAGGATCAATAAGTATGTACAAAGGATGCCCCCAGATGGAATAGACATTATGGATAAAACTTCTTCAGGTGCAAGACATTGATAGGATCAGGGAGCTACTCTCCCTCTTCAGTAGATAATAAATAAGCACCTGTGCCAAAAGCTATTGTAATGATGTAAGTTCCAAGCCAATTAGGTTCAAATTTTCCCTTTTGATCTCTATGCTATTGGTTCTTAGGATTTTCACGTAGGACAAGATCTCCCACTTGGAATTCTCTAGGGTGAATCTTTTTGTTGAAGGCTTTAGACATGTGCTTTTGATAAACCCTCATATGGTCAAATGATGCTTCACGTTTCTCATCTAGAAGTTCTAACTCTTGAAGTCTCATGGCACGATAGTCTTCATCTGTAACTAGACCTTTGAGGTAAACTCTAAGTGAAGGAATCTCAACCTCTAAATGTAACACTGCTTCAGCACCATAAGTAAGGGAAAAAGGAGTAGCCCCAGTAGGAGTATGAATACTTGTTCTATAAGCCCAAAAAGCTAGATTTATCTATAAATGCCAATCTCTACCATTGTTATGAACTGTTCTATGTATTATTTTAAGAATGGCTTTGTTTGATGCCTCTGCTTGACCATTTCCTTGCAGGAAGTAAATGGAGGACCAATGTTGTTTAATCTTGAACTTCTTGCAGAGTTGTTTAAGGTCCTTATTTTTGAACTGACCCCCATTGTCAATGATAATCTTAGAAGGCACTCCATATCAACAAATGATATGGTTCAGAATGAATGGAGAAACTATCTTGCCCGAGGCAACAGAAAGTGGGACAACTTCTACCCATTTAGTGAAGTAATCAGTAACAGTGATAATAAATTTATGTCCGCCTAATGAGTTGGGATGAATTTGCCAAACAAGATCAAAGGCCCAGTGCTAAAATGGCCAATGAGATATAGAAGGAATGAGCTCCCTTCCAGGAGCATGTATCAGGTTACCATGTTTTTGATACTTTTCACATGATTTTGCAAAAGCTACTGCATCAATCTACATTGTAGGCCAATAATACCCCACCCTAAGCAACCTTCAAGCCATGGCAAGACCATTGGAATGTTCCCCATAGATGTCCTCATGAATGTCAACTAATGCTTGATCAAATTCATCCTTTTCTAAGCATCTAAGAAGTGTTCCATCTAGACCCCTCCTATACAAATCACTAGAGATAAGGGTATGGAGGGAGGCATTTTAGGTAAGGTTTATGCATTTGGATTAGTTAAAGGTTTTAGGGATAATGCCATCATGAAGGTATGAGTAAATGGCACCATAACAAGATGACTCATGACCAACAAGGGTACAGATAACATGGCTTTTTTGGGAGTCATAGATAGGGTGATGTAGCTCTTCCACTAGGAATTCAAATCTAGATTCATGTTCCTCAAACTGAAGGAGTGAAGCAAGTATAGCCATGGCATTAGTTGCTTTGTTTTTTGCTCTAGGAATTTTCTGAAACATGAAAAATGTGAAGTATCATCTCAAGGAATCAACCAGTTTCTTATAAGGTACCAATTTTTCATCTTTTGTTTAATATTATTCATTGACTCGATTGATTATTAGCTATGAATCCCCATAGATGTGTAACTCTATGATTCTCCATTCTATGGCCATTTTAAGTCCATTTGTTAAAGCTTCATACTCAGCAATATTGGTTGGTTCAATAAGCACTGAAGATCTATCTTGAAAATAGCTAGGGAGATGATCAAGTACCTCATCCTTAGGCACCTCAGAGAGGTTTTCACCCTTGGATATGTCATTTATTTTTATTTTTTTAGTTCTGACACCTCCACACAGTGGTTTTTGCCATCAAAACTCTTATTCTTTTGTTCTTTTCTTTTTATTTTGTGACTAAGGTACTTGATATCTAGCTCTGTCATGCTTGTAGTCGGTTCTCTAGTGGAAGAGACTACAGTTTCAAGGGCATTGAGTTAACATGTTATCTCATAGTCATTCTGGAATGCTAAGAGCTCAGGCTCCTGGTAGCATTGAGACCAATAAATGAGGTGAGGATTAGCAAGGGGTAAGTCAATGATGGGTTTGATGTTGTGAATACGGATGGGATCATCTCTGGTGATTGCAGAGTTAGAGTTTGCCAAGTATCCTTCTAAGGTACCTAAATTAGGATTTATCCTATCAAGCGAAGCATCATCCACTAAAGCGACCTATGGATTCGAATCCTCTAATCCTACACATGACTTGTTAGCTACCTTAGGTTGAGAACTATAAGTATGGATGACATCAACATCCATGTCAACTATGGAAGCATCAGAGAGAGAGTCCCATTCATACTCATGTGAATCTATTTCTAAATCTTGACTAGGATGTTTACACCATGAAGGTTTGGAATGCCTTGATGTAGAAGCTCTAATGTCATCAAGGGTAACATCTCTCTCCATAAAATGAGCAATATTCTTGCATTGACATTCTTTGATAGGATCTTTTATATCCGATTCATCTTGTTCTATGTTTGCAACTATTGCATGAGCAACTAGATTATCTGAATCTCCCCAAAGGAGATTAGTGGAAGGGACCCAATCTTCACACATATCCTGCTGATTTGTTAAATTAGGCCTATATTCTGGTTCATCTTCACTATCCAACTCATCAAGGATGGGACCAGTGTTCTTGTTTTGATTTGAAAATCCTAGGCCAACTGTCTTCTTAGACTTGCATCCAAAAAGAGCATGATTAAGAGGTTCGGCTCTAGCATCCAACCTATGACTAAGAGGTCCATGTCCAGGATATCCCATCTTCTTGACAAGATTATACCCTCTTCCATAGGCCTTAGGAGAGGGAGAGAAGTTCTCATTGTGCATGTATTTTTCTTCTCTATAAATCCAGTCTCTAATAGTCACCTCTTCTTTCTCATCTTGGACAGGCATTGAGGACTCTACAAATGTGCCAAATAAAGTCATGGTTGAAGAGGAAGGTCTCATATCCTATGAAGGTTTGTCATAGGACCTAGGTGAAATTGGAAGCTTTGCAAAGGAGTCAAGTTGATACCCCCCCATACCAAGGTATATTGATTTGAACTTATCCTTACATTCTGCTAAAGTTGCATTGAAATCCTTTGCTTCTCTACTGAGGGGAACATGATTACTTGCTGAAATTGAGCTAATAGATAATGTTCTATCCCCAGGTATACACATTTCTACTCCATTATAGGGGAACTTAACACACTGATGGTAAGTAGATGGCACTACTTGCATATCATGGATCCATGGTCTACCAAGTAAGATATTGTATGCCAGAGGACCAGCATCAACAATTTGAAATAAAATATCTTTCTCAACAAGGCCAATCCTAATAGGAAGGATGGCCAACCCTTTGGAAATTATTTCTACCTCATCATAGGCTTTTATGCTGATCTTCTTTCTAGAATCAACAACTTCTTCAGAATAACCCAATATTTTTAAAAGACTTAAAGTACAAATATTAAGCCCAACACCCCCATCAATCAACACACACCTGACATGGGTCTTGTGGATCATGACTTCAATATGAAGGGCAAGATTATGTGGGTGGCTTAGAGCTTTGTCATCATCTTCTGAAAAAGTAAGGAAATGAGGGCTAGCAATATGATTAACCATGTTTTGGAATTGACTGACATCTAAGTTATTAGGGACATTTGCTACATGCAAAGCATCCTCAAGGACTTGCTTGTGTCTCGGGGACAACTCTAAAAGCTCAAAAATTGAAATATGGGATGGGGTTCGCTACAACCGGTCAACAAGATTATAGCTCAATTTGGGATTAACTGATGGCTTTGAGGTGACATTCTTGGATGCCACTTGCTTTGGTTTACTGGATTGACTTGAATTGGGTCCTCTAAGAATAATAGGACCTTGATTTTGCATGACAACATTGGAAGCTTGGGATGGCATTCTAGAGTTGGGACCCCTTAGCACCACAACAACTCCTTCATCAATGATAGGAGGAGAGTCCATGTCTAGATCATAACCATAGGGATCTATATTTCTCATCATATTGACACTTTCTTCTACAACTTAAAGCATATTGACAACATTTTCCATAGCTGTGTAAGTGCAATTGATCTCAGCCTTGTCATTCTTAGGTTTAGAGGTTTCTCCCTTTTCATACTTGGGCAAAGGCTCTTTGAAAGCCTTATGATTGACATTAGTGTTCAATCCATCTACCCCAAGTTTGCCACTCTCAATGAGATCTTGGATGATATGCCTAAGTTTCCAACAATGTTCAATATCATGTCCAATGCTATTATGAAATATGTAGTAGGCTTTCTCATTCCACCAATGTGGCTTAACTTCAGGTATGTGAAAATTTGCTGGATCTTGAGGATGCACAAGATTGTTGGCAATGAACATTTTAAAGATATCTTCATATGAATCACCAAGCTTTGCAAACTGACACCTTTCTTTCATAGGCTTATCTTGGTACCTTGGCTTGTACTCTTGTTGGTTAGATGAGTTGAGCCTCATAGCTTGAACAACACTAGACAAGTGAAGAACACCTTGATCTTTGGATTGAGAAGAATCCACAACTCCATCATTAACCACTTGTTTGTTCCTATTCCAATGTGAGTTATTTCCCTTATCCTTATTAGAGTTGTTGTTATTTTGACCATTGTTATTATTTTTGTTGTTGGCCAAAATTCCTTGTTCTTTCAAAACATCTTCAATCCTATATGCAGTTTCAACCATGGTGTCAAAGGAATCAAATACCATCTTCCTAACTTCATACCACATTTCGGGAACCAAATTACTAACAAGGATGTCAATATTTTCATCTTCATGAATGGTCCTAGAGTATCAAGAGCATTGTCATCTCCACCTTTGTAAGAAAGTGACAAAGGGCTCCCCTTGATGTTGCTTTAAGTTGCATAAGTCCAACATGGTGACAAATCTTGAAAGATTGTAAGCAAAGTGTTGAACAAATCTATAGACTAGCTCTTTGAAAGTCTTAACGGGAGGAGTTATGTTGGTGAACCATTCCATCGCTTGACCTTTAAGACTTCTTGGGAACAATCTCATAAGATAGGAATCATCTTGATGGAATTCAAAACTCATAGTGTAAAATTGGCATACATGATCATGTGGATCTCCATTACCGTCATACTTGTCATATTGGGGCATCTCAACTTTTCTAGGAAAATCCTTCATACTCACACTCTTGTCAAAAGGATTGGGAGAAATTGAATAAAGATTGAATGAGCTCTTAGGTGCTGACATTTTGTCCATCTTATTTTACAGTTGTTGGAACTTGTCCATCTTAGGTGCTGACATTTTGTCCATCAAACTCTCTAGGAACTTTTCTTTGTTTTGTTCCACATATTTCTCCACATATTGTTGGAAGAATGGTTCTTGTTGCATTTTCATGAAATCTTGGGAGTCAAGATCAAGACTTGAGCTACTGCCCCCATATTGTGAACCATGATGAGCATGTTGAGAAGGTTGTCTTGTGTTCCTAGGAGGTGTTGGTCTCCTATAATGATCATATTGTGGAGCCCTTCTTCCTCTAGGGCTAGGATATCATGACGGTGATCTTGAATATCTTCCACTTCATGGAATCTTAGGAGGAGTGGGTGGAGGAGAGTTGTTTCCACCACCAACACACATGTTTTTGTATTGATCATTGAGTTGTTGAGCCAAGAGTTTGTCTCCCTCTTCTTGTGTAGCTCTCCTTTGCATATCCAATAAGGCTTGTCTTTCCACCTCTAGGAGTCTAAGTTTCTCTTCCTTTTAGCTTTTTCATTGAGGAAGGCTTTCTTTTCATGCTCAATTATTTTTTCTTTCATTTGTATATCTTGAAGTTGCTTGGAGTGGTGAACTTGGTCTTGAATGCCTAAACAATTCATTTGCGTATGCCGCATTCACATGAGTGTCATAAGTTTCACCATCTTGGCTGCCATGTTGTGATTTCCCTCCATGAGAGGATCTCTTCATTTCTCTTTCAGCCCTTTGATGTGCACCTAGATATCTAGTAGACATAAGAGATGAACTGCCATATAGAATGTTATCCCTTTGTCTTTTGAGTATGTCATCATGATTGTTATCCATTTCTTCCCTTTCTCTTTGAGTCCTTGTGTAACTCATATCCATATCTAAATGAAAGGATTCTAAGGGTGTACTCAACTCACTAAGGTTTCTCTTAGGATTAAACCAAACTTCTAAGGTATTCCTAGGGGATTGATCAAAGACAGACTATTTTCCCTTACATTTTTGGTGAGTTTGAACTAAGGGTAATTGGTCAAAGACTACTTGAGGTCATTTTCCTTGATTTACTTGATATCTTGTTGTAACCGACATGAAAGAAAGAATCCTAGGTGATAAGATGACCCTAAGAAATGTTGGTACCAAACTAGGATAGTAAAAGTATTCAATTGTCCAAAAGAGAGATGATAAGATAGAATTTTTGCAAAAGGCATAAACCAACACTACCGCAGAGGTGCCTAATAAATGGATAACTATCGGAACACATATGGATCAGGAGGATGATTTATCCAAGATATATTGATTGAATTTGAAATTGGATGGAAGTGGATTGGACAAGAGATTACTAAGACTCTCCAAGCGTGTTATCAAAGAATCCAAAGATTGATCTTCTCAACAAAGATAATTTCTAACTTACCGATTCCAAGCAAGGTCACTTGTGAAATCAAAGATTTCTAATTCAAGAGGTCAAAAACACATGAACCTAAGGTGCAAATAGGCTTCTAACCGTGGGGTAAGTTACCTACTAAAATCTGGATCGACCAAGGAAGATTGAAAATGATAGAAATCAGCAAGACAACAAAAATGGCTCTATGCAATAGCTCGCAGGGTAGCAAGATGACATAATTTTTCCAGATGATATTTCATCAAAGTTGGTCAAAGTTGGGAATTTTGGAACTCAATTTTTGTTTATTTAGATAACCAACTAGATGCATCAATAGATTTTTACCATGAAATAAGCACGCAAGACAGCAATCAATGAGTTTAAGCAAACAATGTCTTCAAACAATGAGCAAGGGAAAAAACAACCTCGCACATGAACAAGAATAGTGACTTAGTATTTATACTCCCTAAGAACTACTTGTGTATGTTCTCAAAATGTTTTTCCAATCATGCACATATTCCTAGCAAAGAAAAAGTTGGTTGCACTATGGTTCTTAGTAATGGTTTGACTCTGCAACTTTTGTAATCTCAAGAGAGTGAACTCCAATCCAAGCGCACCGGGGTTTTGACACATTACAAGAATTTAATCAATTAGAGATGCTGAGGAGATTTGACAACCCAACAAGAAACTACACTTGTGGAGATTTCTTCCATAAGGACATTTATATAGCGGTTGTCACTACCATGGTGAAAATGGCTATTACCGCTTGATGTTTCATCCTCATGGTTTACCCAATAAAGGGAGTGTCCACTACGGTTAACCCTCTCTAAAAAGGTGACTCACAAAAAGGACCACATGGGGACTTAGCTTAGATTCAAGGATCTGAGTTTCTAGTACTACCCAAAAAGGGAGTAGACCATAATCCTCTAGCCTCTTCACTTCACCAAAACATAGCAAATAGATTCATTGATATGCTAAGATTGAAACCACCTCACCAAGGTTTGTAATGTTAACAATAATGTCTACTAAGCTCTCTAAGTGGGTCCAAGAGAGAACGTACAGATCAATATTCTCACACTTTTATTAGTCATTAAATCCAAGATTACTCAAGAATGAGGTCTCAAATGGCAACTCATAGCTCTCTATTCATGGAGTGCAACGGTTTGTAATGAAGACCCTCAGATTTGATCTAGTTTGTGCCTATGCAAGCACACCATAAAATGAGAGATTCAAAGATGCATGCAAATGAAAATGGAAGCTAATCTATATGATAACAATAGATGAAAGCAAACTAATCTATGAAAGAGAATGCTTATGCAAGATTAATCTATGAAAGGAAATATGAATCTAATCTACTATGCAAATGCAAAAATTAATCTAAATGGATTGCCTTGGGGCATGAGAGAAGAAGACAAGATGAGAGAAGTTGCAATATCCAAGCTCAGGTGCTCAAGAATCTTCTCCAAAATCGCTCTCCAAATCTGTAGCATAACAATATGAAAACCTAGATATGAAAAAGAGAAGGAGAGGGCTCCTTATAAAGGAAAGCGGATGGTTAAGATTAAGAGGCAAAAAGAAATGAGCAACAGTGGAGATTAAATCTTAGTTGATCCATGTGCTCAAAGATTCTTTAAGAGGTAAAAAGATGAAAAAGGCCCACCACTTAAAAGTATGTGCATTTAAAGTGGAGAGAAAAAGGGATTTTTATTTATTTTTATTTCCTTTTTCAACAAGGAGATATTTTAAGTGGGGATTTTATTTATTTATCTATTAGAAGAGGGATTTTAATTAAATGAGATGATTTTATTTAATTAAAATATTTATTTAATTAAAAATAGAATTTTTATTTTAATTAAATGAGGCTTAGGAGAAAATGATTTTATTATTTAATTAAAAGATTTTATTTTATTTAATTAAAAAGGATTTTTATTTAATTAAAAGGGAGCATGTTCTCTTAATTAAACAAAGCTTAGGATAAATGATCAAACCTTAGGAAAAATTGAAATAATTAAATTAATTACGATTTGATCAAGGAAAATGATTTGAATTGAAAATATTACAGAACATTGATAAATTGGTTCCATCATTTGATAAATTTTAGAATGGGGGCCCAAAGTCTAGGCGACCATTTTAGGGTGCATACACTTATCATGGCTATCACTTCTACACCACCACAATGAATAAATATGGTTAACACATGCCACCACAATGAATAAATATGGTTAACACATGTTATTGTCATGATCAATGAAATGTGTTTCTAGCTTTTGTCTTAAGATATGTTACTTACTATCCTCAACCTTTGTTCATGTCAGCCTTTATATTTTTCTAACTACATCTTATTAACAAAGGACTGAAGGGTAGTGTTTTAAATTTCGCCCCTAAACTTCATAGGTCATTTATACACTCAAATGTATTTCTTGTGCATCATGAACAAGATTAGATTCTTCTTTCTCTTTCACTTTATTTCTGCTCTATACTTTTATAGATCTTTTGTTTTGTTTAACTAGATTATCTACCATTTTTAATTTCTAGATACTTTCATCAAATTACTTCTACAATGCTATATTTTATGTCAAATTTTATTTTATCAATAACATATGGTTCTATGACCAAACAAAGAAGTAACAAAATAATTTCTTGACAAGCTAAAGGCACTTCTATTTCTTGTATGAGTCCAACATTCTCTTTCTTGATGACCAAAATTACTACACTAGTGACATACTACATTTTTACTTATAATGAATGCATATTGATTTATCTTACACCTTATACAATCAATTTATTCATGCCCATAATCCCTACAAAAAAAAACAAAACTAGAGAATGAGTGATTGTACCTTATTTATTTATCTTTCCAAGAAGGTAGAGATCTAGTAAAAATGTTGACTCTATTTCTTCTTCCTCTATTGAAGACCTTAAATTGTCTATTAACGTCAATTTTATTTTATGATTTCTTCATGTCTTCACTATTAGGGGAAGTTGTTGGCAATTTGTCTAATGTGGATGCATAGATGTTGTCATTATGGCAACATATGATCTCTATTGAGAGTGCAGAATCTGGAATGCAAGTATAGCAAGTTGAAGAATGAAATTGTCTAAGTATGGATACAGTGATCCTGACAGAGCACCCGATGAAGATTTAGTTGACAACGTCCACTGGAGAAATATTTTTGTTTGCACAATTAACTAAAGCTTCTATAGAGTATGAGGATATCCCATCTTAGTGCGCATAAAGTTTGGAGTAGTACGGACAAAGTTATTCAAAGTTTACCGAAGATAGTTTTTGCAGACAGAACAGTTTTGGAGATAGTTTTTAGCGAAAGAGTTAAGGGATTATTTTTGCTTGTCAAAATAATGACTTAACATTATGAAGGGATGACATCCTAGATGTTTACTCTTGGATAAAGATTTTGGAAGCTGACCATGTAAATTTATTAGCTTTAATAACTCATATATTAGGCATACTTGAAATGTAATGAAATATACAAGTGATATGTAAAAAGAAAGAAAAGATAACTTGCGATAGTTGTTTATTGTGATAGCAGAAAAGGCTATTGATGTGAAGTTGTAAGCAGTACCATATTATAGTCAAAAACATTTTGTATTACCTGTTTGGGCAGTGAGCTCAGCTGGTGATCAGGTTTTGTAATCTAACTCCTAACAGGGTTAAGGCTTCTAACAAGGCCTAAAGTCCTTTAACCAGGATAGATCTACTATATATTGTAAATTGACTCCTAGTAGGGTCCAATATTCCTAACAGGATACTTTTGATTAGTGATCTTTGTGGGTACCATCCCCACTGGGGTTTTCCCTTGGCTAGGGTTTCCTCAAGAACATATGATGTGTTATGAGTTATTTCTATTTACTACTATGTTTGTTAATCAGCTTGATAATCTTTGTATGCACTAAAGTAATCTGTTATATCCATAAGTGGGCAAAAGAAAAAGTTTGTGAAATACTGATTCACCCCCCCCTCTCAGTATTTCCTATTTCTAACAATTGGTATCAGAGCACAGTTACTCAGAGAAGGAACATTCAAGGAAAGCTTAGCAGCTTGAGTAAGATCTCTATGGATATGGATCAACTTCAAAAGAATCTTGAAGAAGCTCTTGAACAGATTGATATGCTTACTAATGAAAGAAACTCCTTAAGAAGAAAATATGAAGATGCAAAGAATGCTATTGACAAATTAAAAGATAAGATTGAAGATCTGAAATCTGAAAAGAAATTTGATATGCTTGTTGAAGATTGTGATGAATTAGAAAAAGAAAATGAGATCCTTAAGCATGAGTTGAAGATAGTAAATTTGAAGCTTAGTATGAAAGATGGAAATTTGAGATCTGATAATGAAAAATTGAAAATTGAGAATGAAGATCTAAGGTCAAGACTTGAAAAGGAAACATCCGAATCTGAAAAAGTAAAAATGCAGTATGTGGAACTTGAGAAGTATAATAAAATTGTGAAAGGTGAATTAACTCAATCTAAACAACAACTTGAAAGGCTATATTCAAAAGGTGATAAGACTGAAAAAAAAATTTCTTTTGAAGAACCATTCTTTGATAGGACTGGATTTGGATATAGTATGTTTAGAACAAACCATGAAAGTAAGAAGCCAGATCTGAAGACATCTGAAAGTGTGGAGGAAATAAAGCTAGATGAGAACACATTGGAAGATCCACCTAAAGAAGAACCACCTAGAGAGAAAGAAGAATCAAAGAAAGAAGAATCAAAATAGGAAGAATCATCTAAAGGTATGCAAAGAGAATTCAAAGGTAGATGTTTTGCTTGTAATACTATTGGGCACATGAAGAGAGATTGCACAGGTAAGCAATTTAAACCTTTTAATGGACATTGTTATAATTGTCATAGTTTTGGACATAGAGCTAACGAATGTAGAAGACCTAAAGTAATTTTGAATAATTATGATAGAATGATTGGGAATACTAACAATGCAGATAAGAAATCTATTGAAGAAATGAATCAAAGAAAAGTGATAGTATGTTTTAGATGCAACAAAGTAGGACATATTGCTAGAAATTGTAGGTCATAGATTAACTAGCAAGGACAGAGATTTGGAAACAATGGAATCATTTGTCAGATATGCAACAAGTTTGGACACTCAGAAAGATTTTGTAGAATGAACAATGGAGGTTATCATCATAAGCCTAACCCTAGGAACAATGCAAGAAGGAATGAAAATGCATGAAACGAAGAGAAAGGTTGTTGTAGCAATAAACATGAAGTTAAATTTGAAAAAGGCATAGATCAAGGAGGTATAGTCAGCACTAAAAGTAGTCAGGAAGGTAATGCAACCAATGGTAAGGATGAATCTTTACCTGACCCTTCTTTAAGTACTTAAATTATGTAAGTTTCTGTAGTTTAGGACTTAGGATTAGTGTAGATTAGGAATTTGAATGAGTTAAGTTTTTCGTAGTTAGATATAGGTTTATTATGTTGTACTAATGCTATGGTTAAGTGTGCAAAAGAAAATATTGTGTTTTGTGAGGTCACAGAAAGTTTTATGGTTGCAGGTTTGCAAAATCAGCTTTTTGAGGTTTTAGCGGCAAAATGAATGAATGTGATGTCAGATCGAGTTAATGTGAAGTGTTATAAGGTTGAAATCAAATTTATTACAATTACAAAGTGATTGAAAAGAGATTGGAAAGAAGAAAAGTGAGTTGAGGATGATTTGAAGAAGTTTGGAAGCAGTTTGTAGTGACGATCATACCGAAACCCTAGATTTGCAAAGTTGAGGTATTTCTTGATCTTTAATTAGTTGATTAGATGCATATTTCTATGGTTAATAATGTTAAGGATAAGAATAGACCAAAGATTAAGAAAGAACTAGTAGAACCAACTAAAATTGATGACAGTCTAGCATTATCATCCGTACCAGACGGAGTATTGCACATTGAGAATGTTAAAGGATATTTAGGTTGTAAGTTTGAAACTTTGGGAGATGTAGATTTTAGTGATGATTATAAGAAATTGTACAATCAAGACATGTTAGTTAAACCAGTTTATGGGCACCTAGAGAAAAATGAAATTATCAAATATTCCATGAAGTATGAATTCAATGATGAGGAATGTACCAAGATCATTTTAAGTAGAATCCACAATGGGAAATTCTGGATGGAGGATAGAGTTATTGATATAACTACCGACCTAATTCATGAAGTTACTAGATTATCAAAAGTTGGAGAGATTCCACTAAATGAAAAGAACATGAGAAAGATTGTTTTAGATAACACTGGATCTAGTTATAATGGTAGAGGAATTGTGATAAGTAAGATTAAGCAAGATGATGTTAGGTACCTTTGCAAGATCCTAACAACTAAATTCTATGGTAGTTCAAGGGAAGATGACATGGCTACAGGAATGATTCATGTAGCTTATCTTATGTGTATTGAGAAGAAACCAGTAGACCTATGTGAAATTTTGAAAATTCAGTTATTTGAGAACTTAGAAAAGATTAAGAAGGCTAAGTACACACAGTTTAGGTTTTCATCTCTGATAACCTATATGTTTTTCCATATTTTGAGAAGATTTCCTTACACAGTTGATTGGAGTGACAATGTGAACACAATGGAAAGAATAAACTCAGTCTACATGAAGCACCTTTTTGATAAAGTTAATGACAGTGTGAAGCTTGTATTGAAGACTTTTCAGAATATTGTTAAGAACAAATCAATGATTCCTCAATCCTTAGTTGAAAAGCATAAAGATGACATTTGTTTTATGGTTGACATTGATTTCACCTACATTGAAGTAGTTGAGCCTAGAATGGAATTCATAGACCCTCTTGGCTATGAAATATCTGAAGCAGAAACAATAGGATATGTGAATAGATTGTTAAAGTGTGAGTTGGATGGTCATGCAAATAGGTTTGGAACCTATGAAGAAAATTTCAACTCTGCAATAAGTTTGAGAGAAAAGAAGCAATCTAGTAAGAGAGTTGAATCTACTATGAAGAAAATATTGAAAGAATCTGGTATGTCAAGTCATGAGTTTGACATAGCTAAGAAGACTATAGAAGCCTTGAAGCAAAGTGAAAATCTTGTAATTTCACCTGAGACATCAAGTGCAGATCCTGTTGATCCTATTGCAGTAAAGGTAAAAGTTGAAGTACCTGAAAAAGATGAAGGAGATAAATCTTTTTCTCCTATTCCTAGCAAAAGAGTAAAAGTGAGTGCAATAGGACCTGACAAGAGACAGAAAGTGGTTGTACCACCTATACCTAGAAATGTAGCAGTAATTAAAGATGATGATGTAGTTTCAATCAAGAAGAAAACTTGGAAACCAAGAATTGAAAGAGTTAATGAAGATATATTGAAGCATGGAGACTTCACTAAGTTGAATAAATTCTATGATCTATATGGATCATTTGACAGATTGAACTTTGAAAATGCAATGGTTACACACATGATTGTGGTAGATAAGAAACTTAGCACTATTCATGGTAAGATCCCAGAAGATTTGTATAACAGACTTGTGAATAGAAAACAAAGAGCACAAGAAGAGGACATAAAGATGAGAGAACATGTAATCAGACAGTTCTATGAAGTTAAGGATGAAGATCATTTGAAGAGATTCTTGAAGTCTCTTGGAACTTTATTGAGAACTAAGAGAAGAACAATCCTTATAATGGGAGGCAAAAAGGAGGAAGTACAAAAAGAGACAGAGCAAGTAGTAATGCAAGTTCTTGTAGATATAGTTGCAAAAAAGCATGTTGAATTAGACCCTCAGCAGAAGCAATCAGAGGAATCGCATGCAGAGGAAGTTGGTATTGAAGAAGTTCCATCTTCTTCACATATCAATATTGGCAAAGAATCAATGGATATTGAAGGCACCAAAGTGACTCTAGAATCAGATGATGTAGTATTTCATGATCTAGGAAACATTGTTGACAATTTGGCTTTGAGAGAGCAAGAAAAGGTCACAGAATCAGAGAAGAATATAGAGGCAGAGGAAGCACCAACTATATCAAAATTAGTTCCAGCAGAGCAGTCAGTTAAAGGTGAACAAATTTTGATAGAGGCCACTACCTCTAGTGCACCTTCTATACCAGTTGAAGACATTAGTGCACCTGATAGTAAGAAGAGGCATATTGGTTCAATGTTTGAAGACCTTGGAAAAGAAGTTGAAGATGATGATCAGCTTGAGTTCATCACATCTCTGAATAAAATAATTGGAAAGAATAAGAAGGTGAAAGACCTTGAAGGAAAAGTTAGAGTTTTGATAGAGAAACTTGAGAGTGTGATCAGCACTAAGGTATCTGAATCGGATCCACTTGAGAAAGCTCAATCAGTAATGAATTCTTTTGACTCTGAATTTTCTAACTTGAAGGATATTGCTAAAATAAAATTTTAGGAAGACTTTGAAGCAGAAATGCAACAAACTTTAAGTGTAAATATTCAGAATGATATTGGTAGTTTAGATGTATGCATAAAGAATTTGAGGAGACATTTTGAGATAGGAAAGAATTTGTACATACAATGCACTAAATCAAAAATCCTAACAGTTGAAGAGGATAAGAAGATCAGAGAGAATTTAGATGCTATTACAGCTGAGACAAACACCTTGACAAGCCCTAATGTCAAGATAAGTTCTATAGAGAAGAGTATAAGGAAATTGAAAGATGAAATTAGAATGTTAGTAGAGGAAAAGAACAGAAAGATGATCAGGGTTAACATCTTGAGAGAGCATGTCTCAATCAAGATATCAATTGTTGAAGATCAAATTGAGCAGTGTCTTTCAGCAAAGACATCATTTCAAAAGTTTAGCTTCAATTCCCTGCAAGCTTGTCAGACAGTAGCATACGGATTGAGTACTCTACTCAATGTTGCTAAATCCATTAGGAAGATGTGGGAGAAAGATTTTAAATCTTGGAAGTTAGAGTTTGGTGATTGTGTTGCAAGCCTATCGGCTTTGCAATAACTGATAATAGGGTATAAAGTTTTTGAAATTTTTGTACACCCTATCTTTGTCATTGTTGTCAAAGGGGGAGAGATAGCAGAAAATTGAATATATGTTGAGGAAGGATACTCATAGGGGGAGCTATTCTATGGAGTATGATATTGTATACATATTGTATAACTTTTGGCTACAATTTTGTATAAGTGTTTTTGAAGTTTTGTTTGCACACTTAGCCAATTTTCCCATATGTTGCCACCAATGACAAAGGGGGAGATTGTTGGAAATTTGGCTAATGTGGATGCATAGATGTTGTCATTATGGCAACATATGATCTCTATTGAGAGCACAAAATTTGGAATGCAAGTATAGCAAGTTGAAGAAAGAAATTGTCTAAGTATGGATACAGTGATCCTGACAGAGCACCCGATGAAGATTTAGTTGGCAACGTCCATTGGAGAAATATTTTTGTTTGTGTAGTTAACTAAAGCTTCTATAGAGTATGAGGATACCCCATCTCAGTGCACATAAAGTTTGGAGCAGTACGGACAAAGTTATTCAAAGTTTACCGAAGATAGTTTTTGCAGATAGAATAGTTTTGGAGACAGTTTTTAGCGAAAGAGTTAAGGGATTATTTTTGCTTGTCAAAATAATGACTTAACATTATGAAGGGATAACATCCTAGATGTTTACTCTTGGATAAAGATTTTGGAAGCTGACCATGTAAATTTATTAGCTTTAATAACTCATATATTAGGCATACTTGAAATGTAATGAAATATACAAGTGATATGTAAAAAGAAAGAAAAGATAACTTGCGATAGTTGTTTATTGTGATAGTAGCAAAGGCTATTGATGTGAAGTTGTAAGAACTACCATATTACAGTCAAAAACATTTTGTATTACCTATTTGGGCAGTGAGCTCAGCTGGTGATCAGGTTTTGTAATCTAACTCCTAACAGGGTTAAGGCTTCTAACAAGGCCTAAAGTCCTTTAACCAAGACAAATCTACTATATATTGTAAATTGACTCCTAACAGGGTCCAATATCCCTAACAAGATACTTTTGATTAGTGATCTTTGTGGGTACCATCCCCTCCAGGGTTTTCCCTTGGCCAGGGTTTCCTCGAGAACATATGATGTGTTATGAGTTCTTTCTATTTACTGCTATGTTTATTAATTAGCTTGATAATCTTTGTATGCACTAAAGTAATATGTTATATCCATAAGTGGGCAAATGAAAAAGTTTGTGAAATACTGATTCACCCCCCCCTCTCAGTATTTCCTATTTCTAACAGAAGCATCATGATTATTGAGGTCTATCTTCTTCTTCCTTGTAGACTTACCTTATATTACCTCAAATTTCAATCCTAGCTAATTTAAAACCTTCACCATATTACAACTTTTCTTAATACCATTTTTTTATACAAATTTATTATAGGTGATCCCTAAGCATATCATGATAGCCAATGCCTTCAAAAATCCTTCCAAGATCAAGAAAAAATTTCTATGCTATTCAAGCAACTAAAATTTTGATTGGGGTGGAAGTCGGGTCTACACGTGTTTCCAGAATCATTTAAGTCCTTGAAATGCTTGAAGTTAGTGATTCCTATGGTTTTTAAACTCACCAAAATGCCTAATAAACATTGTATCTAAAAATAATTTACAAAGTCTTCTTTGCTTCATGGCAAGATGTTGTTTATGAAAAAGCTATGGAAGGAGAAATGCATACGATGGTTAATGACATGGAAATTATGTGATTATCCAGAATGTGCAAAGTTAAATAAAGTTGGTTAGTTTTCATACTCCTCACATAATGCCCGAGATAGTGAAATGGGTAATGGGGAGAACCATACCCAAGATGGCAACATTATTTACAATAGTGAAAGGGATTTCCATATGAAGGTATAATTACAAAGGCATATTTGAATGAACAATGACACAAAGTGTGTGATGCCGCCACTATTCTAGATTTTCAAGGAAGCTCTAAAAACTTTCAAAATTTTGTAAAAAGTGACATGTCTGTAGTTGTGGATGACAATAAGGATGCAGGGGATGTACCATAGCTAGTTTGTTGATAGATGTCTGTGGTTTCTGGGCTTGTGACAATTATGGAAGTCTCTTAATGGAAAAATTTGGAAGAGATTCACGTTGAATATTTTTTAAAGTTATTTTCATAATGCTTTAATTCATTTTTTATGAATTAAACATTATATACGCTAGAAATAAAAGGTTATTAAACTTTTCAAGAATTAATTATATAAAAAAAATTAAGACATAAAAAAATGAGGAGATTGAAAGAGTATTTAAGAAAGGTAATAAAAAGAAGAGTTGATTCTAAAAAGGAAGGGATTCCAAATTCTGAAGTGTATGCTCAAAGGAGGGATTTTCTATTTTTTGATTTTGTAAAGGGAAAAAAGGGAGATAATAGTACGATTATTTTTCTTGGGGCATTTTCTATTTTACAAGAGAGGGAGAAACTTTTAATTCTATGTTTTTGTCCAAGAAATAAAAGGAGGATTTTTTAATCTTTGCATTCATCCATATTCCTTTTTGGTTGTGATTTTATTACATTAATTTCAATAATTCTTAGATGATTTCTCTTGTCACGATGGATTATGAGTATGTTTATTTTCTGAACTTTGAGTCTCTAATATTTGTACAATCTCAAGGAAGTGTTGTTATTTTATTTTGCATCCCTATCTTGGATACCCAATAGGTGAAATTTGTGTCATTGTTCGGATATCCTTTGTTATAAATCTGTAAATCACATCTGCATTATGACAATGCTCATATGTTAGTTTTTCCTTTACTACTTTTCAGTTAAAAGAATACTCAGAAAAACCAAAATTACATCATAAGAGGGAGTCATACCTCTAAAATTTAGAGGAGGATCATTTATTCAACATAGATTTCTCCAACTATTGGTTCAACTTGTCTTTCATTTTGGGCATTGTGAGTCATTTTAAAGTTATTTTGAAAGATAAAAATCTGAACTAACACCTTTAGTTTCTGATTTTCTTTCTTAAGAGTCTTGATCACATCTAGGGAAGCAAGAAATTCTCATTCAAGATCAACCACTCCATCCTCTTCATTTGAATCTTGATCAGTATGATACTCATCTACACCTTGCATAATAGAAGTCACATCAAACATATTTGCATCACATTCTTTAAAATCTATATTCTTAGAAAAAAAATCAATAGCTTGCATCTTAGACAACCCTTTGTTTTTACACAAATATTTCATCTTCCTATTCCTACACTCCTTATCCATGGTATTCCAATATCAAGATCAACCTTAGGTGGGTAAGCCACTACAAGGAAATTGGCTCTGATAACACTACTTTTTGGAATACCCTAGACCACTAAGAGGGGAGGGGGGTGAATTAGTGGTCTATAAAATAATTTATTTTAATAAGAAAATGATTCATCATTATAACTTCAAGGCATATACAAGATCACTTAACACAATGTAAAATCATTAAGACACATAGTCACTAGTGAAATCCAAGAGGTACATAAGCATAACACACAATACAAGTATTTGAGTGGAAAACCCTTAAAGGGTGAAAAACCACTATGAAAGATAACTGTATTAGGCATCATTGGAAAATATTTAGAGCACAAACTCTACAAGTAAAAACTGCTTATACGCTTTTAGAAACACCCACCCCAAGGACCACAACTCCTTATTGATTTTAGAAGCACCCACTGCAAGGAGTGCCAACCCCTTACAAAATTTCAGAATTAGTTTAGAGGATTACTCTGTTTCCATGCATAACATTACAATTTTTTCACCACATAGATCTTTGTCTCTACTTCACCACCCCTAATAATAAAAATCAACACTTATAATCTTTATTCTATCTTTTAAATGGCAAACCCTATAATCTATTTAAAAGAAAAAAAATGCAATGCTAGATTACATATAAAACTTTCTTTTTCTATTATAATCAATAGTCAATCGAGTCCTCATTCTTAGATGTGATTAGACATCACTTCATTATAATATCAAGAATAATATTGACAAAAACAAAATCAGATTTGCATTCTTCATCTATCTTCTTCAAACACCACATCACATAAAGTGAATTGTCACAATGTTGTCTACAACAACAATCGTTCTCACTATACTTTGTACCATCCAATCAAATCTACAATAATATATTTGAGAATGATTAGCTTCCTTGTACAATAATATTAATACCTTGATCATCGTCATGTCTCTTCAATATAAAATCTTCAGTACCACCATACACAAAATAGTTTCAATCTTCCCTTGCCTTGTACAACAACCTTCGTCACATAAAATCTAGATCTCAAAATATTACATTTTTTGTATTATTCTTTTTGGTAGTGAACATTCTTATCATATACAAAGATATCATATTACACACTTTTCTTATCTACACTTGTTTAATCAGTACAATATCGCACCACAAATCTTTGATATTTTCATTTTAGTTATTTCACTCACACCACTATACAAATCAACATCAAGAAATTCTATCTTTGATCAATTTATCTCCAACATTATAATATTATTTTCTAACTGTGAAATTATCATTAATACATCCATGCAAATATCCCATCAATAAAAAAACCAACCAAAATTTGAATACATTTTCACCTCTTTTAAAATCACTTTGAGAGGTTGAAGATATTATTTTTTAGAATTTAAGAGAACTAATCTTTCTTTTAATTTCTCTTCTTGGAAAATAGGTTGTCGGTATTCTAGAAGAATATTTAAACTCCAAATATCAAACCCACTTATATTAGATAAAAAATACCAACCTTAAAAATGAATTAATGATTAAAATCAATAATATACATCACTTTGACTATTAAGTCAAACACAAAGTTGTCATTTTATTCTCGTGAGTATGCAGTTATAGGTTCATGTCACACTGGCGCTATGAACTATGTTGTTTTTACATGTTCTTGTCACTTTGGTGAAATGAAGCATAAACTTGTGTTGCAAGACCTTGATTTCAAACTCCAACTGATTATTCTACATTAATGCTTCAAGAAAATATTATGGTGAAGTATTTAACTCAACTTGAAAAGAATCATCCTTATTGCAAAGAACAAATATCTTCAACAAATATGTACAAATCCAATACTTAAACATGTGCCTCCATTTAATATCATTCAATTCAAAGTCACCTTCTTTCATTAACCCAACCTTTAAGAGAATATGATCTCATACCACATTATACCTACATCAACTCACAACACCACATGCTAAAAGAATTTTCCATTATGATTCTAATGTATACACATATATGTTCTTGTGCTTTTATAAATATTCCATTGGAAGCACTTGAAACATCATTTTTACATCATCATTGTTATCTCCAATATTTGATATAATCTGACCAACACATGCTAACATTGTCATGAACTTGTTTACTATTTCCCCTAGTACCTTACTCCCCCTTTTACAATGTACTTAACCAAGTTATGCACTTGACCTAGTTGACATCAATTCTAACAAGAAATATTCTTCACTTTACAACCATGCCAACAAATATTCCATCATTGGAAAGACTAACTTGTATTCCAAGAAAGAAAGATAGCTCACTAATCATTGACATTTAAAATTCTTTTTGTATTTCTACATCAAACACATTACACAATTTATCCTCTCCACCAAATATGATGTCATCAACACATACTTCTACTATTATAATTTTTTCATCTTATATTTTAAAATAGATACTACTATCGACACTTCCTTTCTTGATTTTTTTGTATTAGATATTTATCCAATCTTGCATACAAGGCCCCCGGCATCTGTTTCAGTCCATAGAGTGCCTTCTTCAATCTAAATAATATATCAGGTTTTTCTGAAAGCTTAAAATTTTCTAGTTTCTATATATACACTCATTCTTCTAGTTCTCCACTCAAAAAGGTCAATTTTCAATCTATTTGATATACTTTGAGATTCTTGTAAGCAATAAAAGAAAGAAACATCCTTATAGATTTTATCCTAGTTACTAAAGCAAAAGTTTCTTCAAAATAAATCCCTTCAACTTGTGAATAACCTTTACATACTAGTCTAGCCTTGTTTCTTGTAACTTGTCCTTGTTCATTTAGTTTTTTTCTAAAAACCAATTTGGCTTGTACAAGTTCCCAAGTGTTTTTTTCTCTATATGACTCAAATCTTCTTTCATTTCTTTAATCCATCTTTCCTCCTTCCTTGCTTCTCCATAATTTTTAGGTTTATTTATTGATAGAAAATGATATTTTACCTATTCTTGTGATCCAAAAATTCTTCTCCTTGTTATCACCAATTATCTAATCCTTTGATTAATGCCTTTGAACATATTTAGCAGGTTTCTTCATAATGACTTTTGGCTCTATTTATTCAATAGTTTTTAAATTTTTGTCTTCTTCTAGATCATCCTTGTTTTAGAGATATAAGTAAACTCAACACCACCTTCTATTATCAAAGTAAGATGACTCCAAACCTCACACACCTTTACATTTTCACTTTCAACAACCTTGTTCAGTATCTTATTAAAACACCAATAAGCTTTGTTATCTATTGCATAGCCCAAGAATATTTCTTCATCTTCTCTTGTATAGATTTTTTCCTATCCATTTTCATCTCTTCTAATGTATCACTTTCTTCTGAATATCTTGAAGTACCTCATAGTAGGTGATCTCCCATAGAAAAGTTCATAAGGTGTCTTGGAATGATGTTCTCTGATCTAAACCCTTTTAAGAAGATATAATGTAGTATGTACAATATCCTTCCAATATACATTCATTAGATTAACATAATTCAACATATTCCTAACTATTTCAACATTAGTTTTGTTCTTCCTTTCAACCACTCCATTTTTTTTGGAGTCCTTGGGACATAAAATTGACTTCTTATTCCTCTCTTTTCACATAAATCGTTAAGTTCCTTTGAGATAAATTGTCTGCCTCTATTAGATTTTAGGAATTTCATCTTATAATATATTTGATTTTCTTCTATTGATTTAAAGATATCAAGAATAAATTTTAAATTCTTTATATTTCTTTCTTAAAAAAGTGACCCAAGTCATTCTAAAGTAATCATCGATTAACAACTTAAAGTACCTTTCTCCATTTATACCTTTTGTCTTAGCCAATCCACATAGATAAGTATTGATCAAATCCAAAGGTTTTATTGATAAATATTCCTTCTTTTGGCAAGTCCTTGTCTACTTTCCAATTTTACATTATCTACAAACAATGTCAATAGGTTTGACATTTTTTGGTAGATCTCTGACAACTTCAATCTTGCTAATTTTTACCATGTTTTCAAAGTTCACATGTCCTAATCTTTTGTGTCATAACCAACTTTCATTACATTGAGCTATAAAATGTAGGTTCTCATTTTTATCTTCAATATAATATATTTTCTCGACTATCCTAAAGTCTTTTGCAATTATTTTACCAATCATTTTTCTTTTGGTGACACACCCATCATTCTTGAACAACACTTCATAACCTTTCTTACATATTTGTCTTACACTTAGCATATTGTATTTCAAACCTTAAACATAGTAAACATGTTAAGTATTATGCTTACCATCAATTGAAAATTTTCTAGGGTATGTTCAAGATCATGGTATGCCAAACCAGACCCTTAAGTGGCAATACAAATTCATAAATTAGGGTTAGGAAAGTTCATGAAAAAATTTGAACAAACTATCAATATTACATAAAAAATATGTAAGAAGAGAATCTATAGAAAATTAAATGCAGTTTCTAAGATTATAGCCCTTTTTGAAACAAAATCGTTCTATATGGTTAAAATTTTAAATTTCAATGCAGTAGTATGATAATTTTAAGAAAAATATAAGAATTAGGTGTATGTCTAACCATCTTAAACACAATCAAATGATAATATTTTATTACAAGGTTTTAGATATAATTTGTAGACTCGTGTCTGGATGTGACACATTTATTTTTAAAGTATTCTAAGTAAATAATTAATTATGTTTTTTATGCTACAAGTTTTGCAGAATATAAAAAATTTAGTGTCTAACTACCTTAACTTAGTCTTGGATCATCTTAAAATGGAAGCACACATGCTAGGACATGTTTAGAACTCCTTATTAGATTATTTGGACTCAATTCAAATGCCTTTTATAGATCCATGGATGTGCATATGCTTCTATGTCGGTTCAGGCCTTGTTTTGTCCCTTTCCCTTCTTCTCTTCCCACTTTTTGAGACCCTGGGGCAATTCTGGAAGGCCTTTACATTTAGGTCTAGGCCTAATTTCAGCCTTGACTCTCAGGTCTAGGGAAAATTTTTGCACTGGTCTTTGTTGGACTACAACTGATTTGGAATCTGATTGAAGAATCTGTGATTAAAGATCACTGAGGAGTTGCTAATTAGATATGTAATATGATTAAATTAGTATTATGTTGTCATTGATGTCATCTAGTTTGACAACACTTATCTTGTAAGTTACTATACCGAGACATCTGAAGAAAGGTGAAAGAGATGAAGAACAAAGAAATCTACATTGGGAAAGATGTACATGACAGATGAGGATAAGGAACACATTGAGTAACTTGTTGATGAGTCTATGACTTGATGATATTGACTTTATTATGTTGCATTCATCTATGATGAAGTATAGAGCTGAAAGACACAAAGCAGTGTTGTTAGTAAATGAAGCAATTCTAGTATACACCGACGGAGTGTAGTGTATACCGATCACAATATTAATCAAGCAGTGTTCACCGATGCATTTCTTTGTTAACTGAGCAGAACAGAATGAACGAAATGATTAGTTTAGCCGATAAGATTGATGAGCTATAAAGTACCTTGATTTCAATGATAACAGATAATGTTTGTTATGAAAATTGATGGCTAAAAAAATTAAAGGAAGATCTAACAGAGTAGATTGAAATGTGTTACTGACATGTTAGCTGAGAAAGTTTGAAGTGGCAAAATTATGAATGTGGTTAAGTGGCAAAATCTGATGGAGGAGAAGAAAATGATTTACCCGTCTATATAAGAGACTAGAATTTCATTATGAAGGATGCCGAAAGAAGTAGAAGCTACAGGAGTATCACGTGAACAAGGTTTTCATGCATTCTAATCATACTGGTTAGTGAGAACCAAGCTGCAGAATAATTACCAAGCTACAGAGAGAAATTACCGACGGACAGTAAGTTGATACAGTATTGAATCTAAAGTGAAATATTGGTCAGAAGGATTTGTATGGACTAAAGATTGATTTTTAATCTGCAATTGAAGTTGTATTAAGGCAGGTCATTTACTGTTACATATTTAACTATTGTATATAGTCAAAATCTCATAACTGAGTGGACTCTAAAAGTCTTATGATGTATCATTCATAGAATGAACATTGTTATCCTGTCAACCCCATAGTAAATGTTGGTTGGATGATAACTTCTAGTTTAAAATCCTCTAACAAGGTCACACCTGACAGTGTGTTTGTAAACCTTTAATAGGGTTGGATCTTAATCAACCTCACTTCAAAAGAGTGAACAATTTTGGGTTGCCGGTTCCAGGTGTTTTTTCCCTTTACAGGGTTTCCATGTTAAATCTCTTGTGTTATGTGTTGATTGTGATATTTTTTTTTTTTCATACTTTACATGTTACATGTTAGATTTGATCGGTAACTGTTATAGTATTTGACTAGTAATTGGTAAAAGCATAGATAGTGAAAGTAATTATTGTTTACCAAGGAGCATAAATTTAAGAAGTTGCTTTTGAATTATACATTTTGTTTTGGGACACTAGATAACTAATTCATCCCCCCTCTCAGTTATTCTAACAATTGGTATTAGAGCTGCAGTTGCTTAGAATAGAGTTTTAAGGACTTAAGCAAAAAGGTCTCAAGATGTATAAGAGGGAAGTAGTGAAGCTGAACAAAGAGAACTTCACAATATGGCTGTTGGTGTAATTAAGTATTTACTAATTACACTTTACTTAAGTTTACTTAGGATAATGCAATTGCATAGTAGTTTGTCTTTGAGACACTTAGGAGTTTGCATTTCATTTTAGCACATGGTTAGGAGAATCTCCACTTTAGGTGTGATAGTTGTCATCACATACCTCGTTGTGTGTGAGATCCACCTTTAGTGCTCTTATCACATTATCATCCTAATCCAATGCACATACTTTATTGCATATTGGAGGATGATCCACCTTTGGTGGACATGTGATTCCACCTTGTGTGGGTGATATCTTATCATCTCCTTATCATGTAGTCTTATTGCATTGCCTATATATTGAGGCATTCCTACTTTGTATAATCAATCATCTATCTATCTATTATTCATTATTTGATCATTGATCATATCATATTTTGTCTCTCTTGTGCTATCTCTTGAGCTTCTAGATCTTGGTTTCTATTCTTTGCCTTAGGCAAATTCTTACAATGGCAAAGCAGGATGAAGTTGCACAAATCTAGAATTGGGAACTCTGAACTAGATCTAATGGAGAATGGCTACATACAACTGCCCATTGGTCCCTTAACTCTTGATCAACTGAAGGATAGGCATGAACACAATATCACTATGATGGAACTTGTTTCTACCTGTACCGATGCCAAATTTGAAGACATCAAGGGTTGTGATACTGCTAAGAAGATGTGGGACAAGTTAAACCTGATATACAGTGGAGATCTGAATGTCAAAAGAGCTCGTGCTGAAAGCCTAAGAGGAAGATTTGATGATATGAGAATGAAAGAAGGTGAGAACATTGTACAATACTCAAATAGACTAAAAGAGGTGGTATATGCTATTAGAGCATCTGATGGAGTGATTGATGATGAAATAGTGATAAGTAAGATTCTCAAAACTTTGCTACCAGTTTATGCAATCAGGATATCTGCAATTCATGAAACAAGAGCTACATCCAACCTTACTCTTGACACTCTAATTGGTAAGCTTACAACCTTTGAATTAAACAACTTTGATAATAGTGTTGTTCCTTCTGTTGAATCCACTTTCATGTCTTCTTTGAAGATTGGAAAGTCTAGTAGTAATAGTAAGAATTATGATAGTTACTGATGATGAACTTGATGAGCTTGAAGCTCTTATGGCTAGAAGATTGCCCAAAGGAAAAGGAAGGTATAGAGGTAAGCTACCTTTGGCATGTTTTAACTATAAAGAAGTTGGTCACATCATTGCTAGATGTCCTTAGAAGAAAGATGATGATAGATCCAAAGACCGATCTGAAGGAAGCTATGGGAGAAGAGTCAACAAAGGCTACCGACACAACAACAAAGACAATCAAGACGATAAAGGCAAAAAGGTATGTTACATAGCCGAAGATATTGAAACTGAATATGATTTTGATGATGACATATAAGTTGTATTTGTTGCTATGAAAGATGACTCAGATGAAGAAGAGAAACATGAAGAGACATCACTGATCTCTAAAGTAAGCAGAAATGATACATGGATCATAGATAGTGGCTGTACACATCATATGACCAGTGATGTAGAGAAGTTTGATCATCTTGTTGAATATAATGGAGGATCTGTGAGAATGGGAAATGATGCACCTTGTATGGTAAGAGGTAAAGGTTCACTGATGATCAATGATAGAATACAATGTGAAAATGCATACTGGGTTGATGGATTGAACTATAATTTGTTAAGTGTGGCTTAGCTAAATAATTCAGGCCACCAATTGGCTTTTGAGAGCAAAAAGGTGAAGATCTATGATGATGGAGGAAGACTTGTCAGAACTAGTACACAATCCAGAGGTAAATTATTCTATCTTGATATGGATTAGTCTTCTTGTTTGTTAATAAAGGATGAAGATGCTTGGTTGTGGCACAGAAGGTTATGCCATGTGAGCTTTGAAAACATGATCAAGATTAGTAAAAAGAAAAGAGTTATAGTATTTCCTAACTTGACAAAACCTGATCATGCCATGTGCCATGAATGTCAGAAAGGTAAGATGACTAAGTCTAGTTTTAAAAGTAAAGACTACTCAACAAAGAAGATACTTGAGTTGGTTCATATCGACCTATGTGGTCCCATGAGAACTCAAAGCTATTCTGGTGATAGATATTTTATTCTTTTGTTGATGACTATACTAGACTAATGACTGTTATGTTCCTAAAAGAGAAATCTGAAACCTTTAAAATGTTTAAGTGGTATAAAGACAAGGTAGAGAAAGAAACTGGAAAAGAAATAAAATGCTTAAGATCTAATAGAGGAGGTGAATTTATCTCTGATGAATTTACTAATTTCTATAATGAGCATGGAATTAAAAGATAGGCCTCTGCACCAAGGACACCTCAGCAAAATGGCATTGCTGAAAGAAGGAACAAGTCTATAATTGACTATGCTAGAACACTGATGATATAGAAGAATGTTTCTTAGACATATTGGAGGGAAGCTATCAGTATAGCTGTGTATGTTCTTAACCAAGTACAACTGAAGAAGGACACCAACCAAACACCTTATGAGCTATGGTTTGGACACAAACCTACTGTAAGTTATTTCAAAATTTTTGGAAGTAAATGCTTTATTTTGAAAGATGAAAGAAATGTCAAATTTGATTCTAAAGGAGATGAAGGGATATTTCTGGGATATTCCTCTACAAGTAAAGCATATAAATGTTTGAATAAGGTTACAAATAAGATAGTTGAAAATATTAATGTTCATGTTGATGAGTTTAATGACAAGAACATAGAGGAAAGTACAAAGGCACCAGATGACTATGGTAGATTCACTTACATTGAACATCTAGAGTATCTACCGACACCGCAAGCTGTGACAATCGGTCAGCAGGAAAACAATACAAGACAATAGCCAACACAAACCGATGAACAAGATGGAGCTACTGAGCAAGGAAATGACCCTGAATAGGATGAGCAAGAAAGGAGAAATCAAGTTCTAGCTAGTTTTGTTAGAAGACATCATCCTGAGACACAAATCATTGGAGATAGACATGCTGGAATGCAAACTAGAAGCAAAACAAGACAAGGTATATATCTAGTTTTTGAATTTCAACCAAAAAATGTGAAAGTTGCATTAGAGAATGAAGAATGGGTTAATGAAATGAAGGACGAAATAGAGAAAATAGAGAAGAACAAAACCTGGTCCCTAGTACCCCAACCTAAAGATAATAATGTTATCGGTACTAAGTGGATATTCTGGAATAAATTGAATGAAAATGGTGAAGTCACAAGAAACAAAGCTAGATTGGTATGCAAGGGATATGCACAGGAAGAAGACATTGACTATAGTGAAACATTTGCACCTATTTCTAGATTGGAAGGAGTTAGAATGCTACTTGCATATGCTGCACACAAGAAATTCAAAGTCTATCAAATGGATGTGAAGTCAACATTTCTGAATGGTAGACTTGAAGAAGAGGTCTACATCGAACAACCTGAAGGATTTTTTAATCCCGACAATAAAGACATGGTATGTAGATTACATAAAGCTTTATATGGTTTGAAGCAAGCACCTAGAACTTGGTATGAAAGACTGCATACTTACTTGTTAAGTATTGGATTTGTAAGAACAAGTGAGAACAACAATCTGTATATGAAAGGTGATACTGATGATACTATTATCATTGCTAAAATTTTTGTTGATGATATTATTTTTGGAGGTCAAGATCATATATGTAAATCTATTTTTGATGACATGAGGAATGAATTTGAAATGTCTATGTTCAGAGAGATTAAGTTCTTTCTTGGACTACAAGTGATTCAGCAAAGTGATGGAATATTCATCACACAATCTAAATACATAAAGGAAGTCTTGAAGACATTTGGCATGGAAGATGCTAAACCTGTGGGAACACCGATGGCTACTAGAAGAAAATTGATAAAGGAGGATGAAACTACAGAGGTAAATCAGACACTTTACCCATCCATGATTGGTAAGTTAATGTACGTAGTTCATAGTAGACCAGATATAGCACATGCTATGGGTATTGTTGCAAGATTTTTTGCTAATCCTAGAGAATCACACATGATAGCTACAAAAAGGATCTTAAGATACCTGAAGAAAATAGAAAATTATGGATTATGGTATCCTAAGGAAGGGAAGTTTGAACTAAAAGCTTACACTGATGCTGATTGGGCTAGAAATGTGGATGATAGAAAAAGCACCACTGGAGGAGCATTTTTCTTTGGTGAAAGACTTGTAACCTAGACAAGTAAAAAGCAAGCTTGTATTTCTCAGTCTATAGCTAAAGTAGAATATGTTGCTGCTGCTACTAACTATTCAAATATAGCATATATCAAACAAGCATTGAAAGGGATGAATGAGGTAATCACTGACTCAATGATTATATATTGTGACAACACTAGTGCTATTAATATTTCAAAGAATCCTATGATGCACTCTAAGACAAAGCATATATCTATTAAGTATCATTACTTAAGAGAACAAGTGCAAGAGAAGCAAGTGAAGTTAGAATTTTTCACATCTAAAGAACAACTTGCAGATATTTTTACAAAGCCTCTACCGAAGGACACATTTGAATACTTGAGGAGTAGACTTGGGGTCCGTCCCCTGTCTATCAGTCACTAAGGTGATCTGGGTGTTGCATTAGCCTAATTTTATCAGAAGATCATTCATGTTGATGCAGCATAGTTCACACTTTGAATCATGTTCAAGGTTGTGATTAAGTTTGGAGAACTTGAACCTATTGGAATATCAGTATATAGAGATACAGAGGAGGACATAATTGTTTTTTTATTTATTTCTTTGGCATTGCTGTCAAAGGGAGAGATAAATAATATGAAAATGGACAAGCACCCATGAGAATCATCTAAGGGAGAGACAATCTGAATGAGATAGAGTATTGAAGATCAGTTACAGAGAACAAAAGCAGGAACAGGAGAACTGAAAAGATCACAACTATAGAATGGTAAAGTTGTATTATCTAATTCTCTTTAGTAACATAGTGATTAAACATATTAAGTCTATTCGACTTAAAACATTTTGTTCACAAAGTTTTAGCATATATGTTTGGTATGTGTATGGTACATTTCATATTACTTGAGTTGCCATCAATGCCAAAGGGAGAGATTGTTGGACTACAACTAATTTGGAATCTGATTAAAGAATCCATGATTAAAGATCACTAAGGAGTTGCTGATTAGATATGTAATATGATTAAATCAATATTATGTTGTCATTCATGTCAACTAGTTTGACATCACTTATCTTGTAAGTTACTATACCGAGACATCTGAAGAAAGGTGAAAGAGATGAAGAACAAAGAAATCTACATTGGGAAAGATGTACATGACAGATGAGGATAAGGAACATGGGTATGTGCAAGATCATGAGGGGCCAAAAAGTGGCAATGTCAGTTCAAAACTTTGACAATGTAGCTGACGACTTTTTTTTCACCTGAATTTGATAAAACAAAAAGGGCATCTTAAGGAGATTATCAGCTTTCTATCAATATAATTGCTGTCAAATTTTGAATTTGGTAAGTAATTATTAGTTATTTTCTAATTGAGCTACCTCTAAAGTGCTGATTTATATACTGATTGAAAAATGACTATAACTTTCAGATGGTATAATTTTTGAAATTTGAAAAATGTGTCACATTCTATGCTTTTCCTACTATAAGAAAAAAAAAAATTGAATTTTGTAAAGTTTTGAATGAGTTAAGGTGGTCAGACACAGGAGTTTTTTTATTCTGAAAACGTTGTAGCAAAAAATTCATAATTAATTATTTTTTTGGAATAAAATTACAAAAAAGTGTGTCACATCTGGGCATGAGTCTACTACTTATATATAAAATCTTATAATAAAATATTATCATTTGATTATGATTAAGGTGGTCAGACATACACCTACTTCTTATTTGTTTCTTGAAATTTTTGTACTACTGCATTGAAATCTATACTTTTCACCAATCATACTAACTTTTTCTCAAAAAAGGCCTAGTAGTTTAGAAACTGCATTCAATTTTTTATAGATTCTATTCTTACAACTTTTTTCTATTAGGTTCATAGCTAGTTGAAATTTTCACGTCAAGTTGACTAACCCTGATTTGCTGAATTTTCATTGCCACTTAAGGGCATAGTTTGGCCCCTCATGATCTTGCACATACCCACACATTGAGTAACTTGTTGATGAGTCTATGACTTGATGATATTGACTTTATTATGTTGCATTCATCTATGATGAAGTATAGAGTTGAAAGACAGAAAGCAATATTGTCAGTAAATGAAGCAATTCTAGTATACACCGACGGAGTGTAGTGTATACCGATCATAGTATTAACTGAGCAGTGTTCACCGATGCATTTATTTGTCAACTGAGTAGAATAGAATGAACTAAATGATTATTTTAGCCAATAAGTTTGATGAGCTGTAAAGTACCTCGATTTCAATGATAATAAATAATGTTTGTTATGAAAATTAACGGTTAACAAAATTAAAGGAAGATCTAACGGAGCAGATTGAAATGTGTTACTAACACGTCAGCCGAGAAAGTTTGAAGCAAAAAAATCTATGAATGTGGTTAAGCGGCAAAATTTGATGGAGGAGAAGAAAATGATTTACCCATCTATATAAGAGACTAGAATTTCATTATGAAGGATGCCAGAAGAAGTAGAAGCTATAGGAGTATCACGTGAACAAGGTTTTCATGCATTCTGATCATACTGGTTAGTGAGAACCAAGCTGTAGAATAATTACCGAACTACAAAGAGAAATTACTGATGGACAGTAAGTTGATATAGTATTGAATCTGAAGTGAAATATTGGTCAAAAGGATTTGTATGGACTAAATATTGATCTGTAATCTGCAATTGAAGTTGTATTAAGGCAAGTCATTTACTATTACATATTTAACCATTGCATATAGTCAAAATCTCTTAACCGAGTGGACTCTGAAAGTCTTATGATGTATCATTCATAGAATGAACATTGTTATCCTTTCAACCCCATAGTGAATGTTGGTTGGGCGATAAATTCTAGTTACAAATCCTCTAACAAGGTCACACCTGATAGTGTGTTTGTAAGCCTTTAACAGGGTTGGGTCTTAACCGACCTCACTTCAGAAGAGTGAGCAATTTTGGGTTGCCGGTCCTAGGTGGTTTTTCCCTTTACAATGTTTCCACTTTAAATCTCTTGTGTTATGTGTTGATTGTGATATTTTTGTGTTATCATACTTTACATGTTACATGTTAGATTTGATCGATAACTGTTATAGTATTTGACTGGTAATCAGTAAAAGCACAAATAGTGAAATTAATTATTGTTTACCGAGGAGTAGAAATTTAAGAAGTTGCTTTTGAATTATACATTTTTTTTTGGGACATTGGATAACTGATTCACCACCCCCCTCAATTATTCTAACAGTCATCTGGGTCACCCTCTTCAGGATCTCAATCGCTTTCAAAATTTTCAAATTTCTTCCCACCTTCTAGTCGGCCTTTTTCAATTTAAGAGATGAAATGGGTATAAATAGAGGCCTTTCATCTTCATTTGATACATAAAAGAGTTCTTACATTCAATCACACATGCATACAAGCCTTCATATTTCATTCAAGAGCATTCTACAAGTATTCATAAGTATTTTTGGAGCATTCAAGGATATCGTTTTGCAACATTTCAAGACTTCAAACATAGGAGATCTCCTGCATTATAGGAGATTTGAAGGATCTTTGAAGGAATTCATTGGAGGCCTTTTCATCCCTCTTTCATATTCTTGCATCAACCTTTCGAGATCTAGCTTCCTTCCTTGATGATAGTGGAGTTGGAAATCAAGGAAGGGCTTCTTCATTCTTCATTCTTGCATACCCGATTTGAGTACATGAGCACATCTACATCCATTGATAAAAGTTATTGACTTGGTGAGGTAGATATATTGAATTTGATTGAGACATCCTACTCTTCTACAAAATTCAATTATATTGGAGCACTTCTTCATCCTTGTGGAATATGGGTCTAAATCCTCCTCAAGTATTTCTACAAAAGTAAGGTGAATTCATACATTTTCTTTAATTTTTACATACATAATTTCATATTTATTTAAATTTTATTCCTCAAATAGGGCTTGACTAAGGAAAGCCCCTTGAAAACCAAAAAAAACCATTTTTCTTGCAGGATCAAGTTTTCAGGAGTTTTAGATCCACTTTTCAAGAATTCTGGAATAGGAAATAGTCATAGATCCAGAGACAAAAAGTTTAGTACATAAGGTCTAGGTTGAAGCTTGTGCTAGTCCTAGGTGTAGGGTGACCCCAATTCATCATAGACCTAAAAAATTGGCATGTTCCTGGAGCAGAAGGATTTATGGGTTTTGTACATCTCTCCTACTACAGATTTGAATTGGAATTTGCTTCTAAAGGTGAATTTAAAATTTACATTATTTACTTTGTGTATTTACCTTTTAGATATTTCATATTTAATTAGATTTAGTATCTTTCCTTATTTCCTAGTTAATTTCCAAACCCTAGGCTTAAAGGAACTTGTATCTTCTTTCCTATCTCTTGGATCTTTGTTTGTATTGGCCCTCCTACATCACTTTGGTAGTGATAATCTACTTGGACCCAAAACCTTGGTGGCTTGGCTTAGAGGATCTATTAATTTGTGGCCCTTCTGAGGTATAGTTTTCCACATAAAATTGGGGTGTGTTACACTTCTTATCCTCATCTTACTTTTCCCCTATACATTTTGGTGAACCTGGCACTTTCATGCTTTGTATCTTTTGATTGGGTGTTAGATTCCCTTTGTGTGTATTACCTTCTTTGTTTCATCGATAGATTACATTGTATGTTTTGTGTATGCATTGTGTCTTCTTTGCATTTCATTTTATGGTTGGATTTAGATCTATAGTTCATACTTTTTTGTGGTGAAGAATAAATTATACTATGTATAATTTGTCTTATGGACAACCCTTTGCGTGATCTCCCTTTATCTTTTCTTTCCTTTGTGTATGAGATTATTTACCTTAATTACAATCTATAACATTCATATTAGAATAAATCATAGACTCATGGGTTCCTTTGACCATAATTCTTCCTTCTTCCCTAGGATTCTTGATGATAACTTGATCTCTCATGATCCTAATGTTGGAGATTTGTCGACAAGCCAGTGTTGACTGTATGTTTGTCATTGATGAAAACATATGGTAAGTAGTGTGTGTGGAAGCCTGATGGAGAGATCCTTGAGCATATGGTTCTTAGATATGTTATCAGCATGATATCATAGATGCAGAGGTTGATTCTGAGTGAAGACAGTTATATAGTTGTTTACATAAGTGGTGTTCCTGACAGGTCCCAGGAAGAGTTTTGTATGTGATTTTCAATATGGATATGGTAGAGCCTTGCGCATTTATATTTGTATTGTAGACATGTTTATGTTGTTATGTTCATGGAAGCAGAGTTAGTTGTGTAGTACAAGATGAGTTATGATGTTCCTATGTGCTAGTTACAGTTTCTTGAGTTTATCTAGTGGAGTTGACATTATTTATATTGTTGTAGTAGTTGCACCTATCATTTTAGTATGCATTTTTGGTTTCATGTTTGGAGGAGAGTTAAGAATGTTTTGTTAAGATCACATCACATAATTCAACATGAGAAGAAAGCTATAGTAAATTTGGTGGAGTTGATTGTGTGAAGTGACACGTCTACTCATATTGAGTTGGGTGGTCCCATTTTGTGTTGTGTGCTTAGTATAGCCATTGGAGATATTATTGGAGAGTTATATTGTTTCTCTAATATGATTTCAAGGAGGTTTCAATTGTCTGACTTGATTATATCATTTGGAGAAAGATACTTATAGCCGACCAATTGTGATTGCTAAGTATGGTAGATAGTTGAAATAAAAGAGCAGAGAAGAAGGTACAAAGTATTGAGACATTAGTAGAAGGTCTATGTGACAAAGAATAAAGTGTATGCTATTCATTGGAACTAATAAAGATAGTAGTTCTACCTTGCAGTTCACCAAAGATCCAGATATAGTGTGTATCTATTATGCAGAAGGTTACAGCCTTCTCCCTTTGAGCAGTGTGCTCTCGGATAGTGTGTCCTCACCCCTAATAGGGTCAATTGTAAAAGACTCCTAATAGGGTCTAACCCTTGACCAGGTCATTGTACTTAATGCATTGTAATAATCAACTCATAACAAGGTTGTAAGATCTTCTAATAGGGATCATCCACCAGGGTTTTTACCTATTTGGGTTTCCCCATAACCAAAATTGTGGTGTTTTTTTAAGTTTTATCTTATTGTGTATGTGCTTAATGTTATTCTATACTTAATTGGATAAATAATTGAATCTAGTAAATAACTGATTCACCCCCCACCTTGCCCCCCTCTTAGTTATCTCTTGGGACTATTCCTAACAATTGGTATCAGAGACAAGTGTCTCAGAGAGAAATTTTAACAGCTTGAGGTTGATGAGATGGTGTTCTTTAGAAAATAAATTCCTAAGTTTGATGGAGAGAATTATCTAGACTAGAAGAACAAAATGATGACACATTTGCAATGCATTGCTTTTGAGATTTTTGAAGTAGCCACTAAAGAAGTTCAGATTCCCTCTCTAGCAAATCTTGCAAAGGAAGATGCAACTCTTAAGAAAAAGGAGATGTTCACTCAAAATGCTATTGCCAAAGAATCCCTTATCAGTGCCTTTGACTGATAGTGATTTTTCAAAGATCGAGAAAGTAGATAAAGCCTACAAGATACGTAAGTATCTAGAAGACATGTTTGAAGGAGACATCCAAGCTAAGAATGCACATAGAAAGACATGGAAGAAAAAGTACAATACATTGGAGATGATACCTAAAGAGAACATCAGAGCCTACAATCAAAGAATTAATGAACAGTTGTAGGAATCATAAACAATGGTGGACAAATTTTAGAAGAAGACATAATGGATAAGTTGATGACTACTTTGACACCAGAATATGAGAGCAAGATAAACATCCTTGATGAGACTATGCGGTTTTCAAAAGACTTCAAAAGAGAGACCTTAATCAACAATATTGTAGCATTCAAAATATCAAGTTTGAAGACAAAACCTAAAAGTGAAACAACCTTCAAAGCCTCGGTCCATGGTAAGAAATCCTTGAACACTTCTAGTAATTTTGATAATGATGATGAAGATAAATAACTAGATGATTTCATTGCTATGATTTCTAAGAAAGAAAGGAAAGGAAAAGGAAAATATGAAGTTCAATTACCATTCAAGTGCTTTTCATGTAACAAGATTAGTCATTTTGCATCCAAGTATCCTAGAAGAGTCAAGAAGTTCAAAACTAACTACAAGCCTAAGTATACAAAAGAATGTGACTATGCTGAAGATGGAGTATCAGATGAAGATTCCATAGAATATGAAATTGGATTCATTTCTATTGAAGATATGGAGAAAATGTTTGATGAAATGGATATTAAAGATGAAAAGAAAGCACAAGAGTTAGCATTGATCTCACAAGCTGACATCAGAACAAATTGGATCATTGACAACAATTTCTCACACCACATGATAGGAGACAAAGATAGATTTGTACATATGGATAGGTACAAAGGCAACATGGTTATATTTGGAGACAACACTCCTAAACCTATCATAAGTAGAGGAGCTATCACTTTGGATGGAAAGAACAACACTAATGATGTTCTATATGTTGATGGTTTACAGCATAACCTACTAAGTGTTGGACAATTGCTTGACAAAGGATATCAGTTGGAATTCAAAGACAATAAGTGCATCATTAATAACAAAGGAGTAATGATTGCATCAACTTGAAAGACAAAAGGTAATGTTTTTCAGCTTAATCTTGAAGCAAGTTATTTTGTTGCTAAAGTAGATGACAGTTGGTTATGGCATAAAAGACTATGTCACATAAATTTTGACAATATAGTAAAAATAAGAAATGTAAAGGTAGTAAGAGATCTTCCTAGTATTGCAAAACTGGTAGATACAATATGCAAGGAATGTGTTATGGGAAAACATGTGAGGAACTCATTCAGAAGTAAGCATGATTCAACATAGAACAAATTGGATCTAGTGCATACAGACTTATGTGGACCAACTCAAACAAGATCATACTATGGTGAAAGGTACTTTATTCTATTTGTTGATGATTATTCTAGAATGATATGGGTTGCATTCTTAAAGGATAACTATGAAGCATTTGAGAAGTGCAAAATATTCAAAGCTAAAGTTGAAAATGAGTCTAGATTAAAGAGAAAATGTCTAAGATTAGTTAGAGGAGGAGAATTCACCTCTGATAGATTTTATGAGTACTACGAAGAACATGGGATAAAAAGATAGCTAAGTGCACCTAGAACCCCTCAGCAAAATGTAATTGTGGAAAGAAGGAATAGGATTATACTTAACACAATGCGCACCATCATGATTAAAGGAAACATTGCACACACCTATTGGAGAGATGCGATCAATACTACATTCTATACTATCAATAGAATTCAATTAAGGCTAGGTGTGGACAAGATGCCTTATGAGCTATGGTTTGGGAATGTACCTATAGTTAAATACTTTAGAATATTTGGAAGCAAGTGCTACATTAAGAGAGATGAAGCCATTGGAAAGTTTGATGCAAGAAGTGATGAAGGTATTTTTCTTGGTTACTCTACTAAAAGTAAAGCTTATAGATGTTTTAACTTAAGATTGAAGAAGATCATTGAAATTTCACATGTAAAGATTGATGAAAATTTTATGATTCAATTCAAGAAAGATATCATGATTATGCACCTATGGTTGAAGAAGAACCTAAACCTACCAATAAAGAAACAATTGTTGAAGAAATATTTGACAGCATTGATATATTATTCAATGACCCTAAAACTAGTGAAGAAGAATCACATAAGTCATATGAGAGAGTCACACCTAATGTTCCTAAATTCACATCTAGATATCATTCAAAGGAAGACATCATTGGATATCAGAACAACAAAGTCATGAAAAGATCAAAAGAAAAAAGTTCAACAATTGATGAAGCAGTATGTTTACTTTCACAAATTGAACCTTTAAGTGTTGAAGATGCTTGTACTAATTCAGATTGGCATGAAGAAATGAAAGAAGAGTGAGATCAGATAATTAAGAATGATACTTGGGAATTGGTCCCTAGGCCTAGTCACAAAAATGTAATTGGAACCAAGTGGATATTCAAAAACAAGATGAATGAAGATGAAATAGTAGTAAGAAATAAAGTAAGAGTAGTATGTAAGGGATATGCGCAAAGAGAAGGAATTGATTATTCTGATACATTTTCCCCTGTAAGAAGATTGGAAACCATAAAGTTATTTCTATCCTATGCTACATTCAAAAACTTTAAGGTATATTAGATTGATTTTCAAGTCAACATTCTTGAATGGAGAGTTGAAGGAAGAAGTATACATAGAGCAGCCTGACAGATTTACTTTATCAGACAAACCTGATATGGTATGTAGACTAAAGAAAGCCCTTTATGGACTTAAGCAAGCCCCTAGAGCATGCTATGAAAGACTAGATGGTTACTTAACAAAGATTAGATTCAAGAAAGGAGAAGAAGATTGTAACTTATTCATAAGAGAGACACCTGCTGGACTATTGCTAGTTGATATTTTTGTTGATGACATTATTTTTGGTGGCAATGACAAGCTTAGTGCAGAATTTTCTAAAGAGATGTAGAGAAAATTTGAAATGAGCATGATTGGACCTATCAAATACTTTTTGGGATTGCATGTGCGGCAGGCAGATAAAGGTATATTCATTAATCAGACTAAGTATGTGAAAGAGATATTGAATAAATTCAAGATGGATGATTGCAAGCCAGTAAGTACCCCTATGATTATAGGATGCAAGCTTTCAAAACAAGATGATTCTGCAATAGTAGACATAACCTTATATAAATCTATGATTGGTAAAATTATATATCTTACTCAATCTAGACCAGATATTTCCAATGTAGTTGGTATTGTTGGAATATTTGCAACAGAACCTAAATAGACTCATCTCATGGTAGTAAAAAGAATATTCAGATATTTGAGAGGACCTATAAACTATGGTTTATGGTATCCTAATTCAAAAAATGTAGAACTTCATGTGTATATAGATGTAGATTAGGTAGGTTGCGTTGATGATAGAAAGAGAACCTCACGAGGAGCAATATTCCTTAGAGATAGACTTGCTACTTGGATAGGCAAGAAGCAAAATTGTATCTCTCAGTCAATAGAAGAAGTAAAGTATGTAGCAGTAGCATCAAATTGTTCTATAGTATGATAAAGGATTTTGGTATTCAGATTGATTATCCTATTGTTATTCATTGTGACAATACTAGCACTATCAATATATCATGAAACCATGTGATGCATGCAAAGACAAAACACATTGAAATAAAATATCACTTCCTAAGAGAGAAAGTTGCAAAGAAAGAGGTAAATTTGGACTATGTGAGTACAAAAGATCAGATAGCTAACATTTTCACAAAGCCTTTACTGAAGGATACTTTTGAGTATCTCTGGGAGAAGCTGGGAGTAATTCCCTTTCCTGGATCCTCTTAGAGTTTACAGAAGTGCATCAGTCCTTAGTGACTAATCTACTGCTGGAGTAGTACCTATGCTTATTTGTTTTGGCACCCTTTTCCATTGATGTCAAAGGGGGAGTATATAATCATGAAAAAAAAATAGATGTTTCAATACAGAAAGGGGGAGTATATAGAAAGGAGTATATAGAAAGTTGATATGAATTAGTAAGGAGGAGTTGTAGAAGTTGATATTCAGATCATTCAGTAGTAGATGGAGGATTCATCCTTGGGGGAGTTTTGTTGAGGAAATATAGAATGTTATAAAATAATTGTATTTTTGGATTGGTGGTGTTTTTCATTCCATATGTTACCAAGAATGCCAAAGAGGGAGATTGTTGGAGATTTGCCAGCAAACCTATGTTGAGTGTATGTTTGTCATTGATGACAACATATGGTAAGCAGTATGCATGGAAGCCTGATGGAGAGAGCCTTGAGCATATGGTTCTTAGATATGTTATCAACATGATATCATAGACACAGAGGTTGATTCTGAGTGAAGACAGTTATATAGTTTTTTACATCAATGGTGTTCCTGACAAGTCCTAGGAAGAGTTTTGTATGTGATTTTCAATATGGATATGGTAGAGCCTTGTGCATTTATATTTTTGTTGTAGACATGTTTATGTTGTTACTTTCATGGATGCAAAGTTAGTTGTGTAGTACAAGATTAATTATGATGTTCCTATGTGCCATTTATAGTTTCTTGAGTTTATCTAGTGTAGCCGACATTGTTTATATTGTTGTAGTAGTTGTTCCTATCATTTTGGTATGTGTGTTTGGTTTCATGTTTAGAGGAGAGTTAAGAATGTTTTTTTAAGAGTGCATGATGTAATTTAGCATGAGAAGAAAGCTATAGTAAATTTGGTGGAGCCGACTGTGTGAAGTGACACGTCTACTCATATTGAGTTGGGTGGTCCCATTTTGTGTTGTGTGCTTAGTATAGCCATTGGAAATATTATTGGAGATTTATATTATTTCTCTAATATGATTTCAAGGAGGTTCTAATAGGCCAACTTGATTATATCATTTGGAGAAAGATACTTATAGCTAGTTAGTTGTGATCACTAAGTATGGTAGATAGTTGATAGAAAAGAGAAGAGAAGAAGGTGTGAAGTATTGAGCCATCAGTAGAAGGTCTATGTGACAAAGAAGAAAGTATATTCTATTTATTGGAACTAATCAAGATAGTAGGTCTACTTCTTAGTTCACCAAAGATCTAGATATAGTGTGTATCTATTTTACAAAAGGTTGTAGCCTTCTCCCTTTGAGCAGTGTGCTCTCAGACAGTGTGTCCTCACCCCTAACAAGGTTAATTGTAAAAGACTCCTAATAGGGTCTGACCCTTGACCAGGTCACTGTACTTAATGCATTGTAAAGATCAACACCTAAAAAGGTTGTAAGATCTTCTAACAAGGATCATAATACTCTAGTGTAGTTTATAGTGGGTGCTAATTCCCACCGGGGTTTTTACCTATTTGGGTTTCCCCATAACCAAAATTGTGGTGTTGTGTTAAGTGTTATCTTATTATGTATGTGCTTAATGTTCTTCTATACTTAATTGGATAAAAAAATGAATGTATTAGATAAATGATTCCCCCCCTCTCAGTTATCTCTTGGGACTATTCCTAACACCTAACCCTTCCACAAAGAATAAATCTTCTCATTCATCCCATGATGAAGATAAATCCCTAAGAGTTATTTCCATTCAAGTCCAAAATCTTACTAGCGACCTTGAAAAGATGGAAAGTTTGATTATTCAAGAAAATCATAACCCATATACTATTGCCCTTATTTAAGCTATTAAGAAAGTTATCTGTAATGATGAGAATGTTGTTAACCTTTCATGTGGTATCTCTCACCTTGTTACTTCTAATTTTAAGCCTTTAGTTGAAGAAGCTTAGGAGTCAGGATATGTTCCACCTACTATTAGTGTTGAACCTTCATTGCCTATATATTTTCTTATGTCTACCTTTCCTACATATGTGCCTTCTCTTGTGATCACATCTGTGCAAGTTTCAAATCATGTCAACATGATTCTTCCTAATGCCTCCATTTCATCTCTTCATATGAGTGTTCCACTTGTTTCATCTCCTACTTCACAAACTTCTTATTATAGTGTCCCTTATACCTATTATAATCATCTTCCTACCATGGTTCCAAGTGTTCCTCTAGTTACTTCTACTATCCCTTTTACTTCATACACTTTACCTAGTTTATCGAATGTGTCTATGCTTCCTATTTCCTCTAATGATTCCACCATCATTAGTCTTGCTCAAATAGTTTCATCCTTACACCAACAAATTTCTTCCTTTAATCAATCTAAGTTTAATGTGCCTACATGTGACATGGGAAGCCCTTTTCCCTTAGACTTTATCCACATGGTTTCCCTCAACAATTTGAAATTCCTCGCCTTAAAATTACAATGGTAAGGGTGACCCTATGACTAATGTTAAGACCTTTCAAATTCTATGTAGTGACTATGCCCATGACCATTGGCTTATGGCTAAGTTTTTCACTGGGAACTTTCATGACAAGGATTTAAATTGGTATTGTTACTTGCTTCATTTTTCTATTTATTCTTTCCAAAATCTTGCTAATGCCTTCATACAACAATTTCAAAAAAATATTGGTATGCAAGTATATTTGACTAATTTGATGCAGTATAAACAAGGAGTGAAAGAAAAGTTACTAATTTCATTTGTAGATTTAAGCATTTATATGCTTAGAATTCTTATCCTATGCCTAATCTTGATATACAACACATGTTTATTTCTAATTTAAAATAATAAATTAGAGATAAGATTCTTCTTACTGAATTTACCTCTTTTCCTAACTCTGTGCAATGCTTCACCACTATCAATTACAAGTGAGTCAATTTGAGAGCACAACTCTATGGCCCCTATACCTATTGATAAGAGTGATGACACCTCTAATCACAATAAATATCACAAAATAAAAAACCATGTCAAGATTAACACGACATCAAATATGATAGATGAACAAGTATCTGTTGCATCCAAAGGTATCACTTCTTCTTCCTTTGTTTTCCACCCAAATCATAAGTATACTCCTCTTTCTGAGTCTTTACAAACTATAATGAAAAATTTGTTAAATGCTAATATCATTAAAATTCCTACTATTAAACCCATTCATCCTACTACAATGGCTTCCAAGTCCTTTCATTCCAAAGCCTTTTTTCAATACCATCATCATCTTGGCCATGATACCAAGACATGTTATTACTTGAAGAATACTATACAAGACTCGATTGATTCCAATTGTTTATCTATTGATTATGATGATAGTAGTGGAAACAAATCTATAGCACCTCCTAACCAAAATATTTGTATTTATACCAATCCTTTACCTTTATATTCTACCAACACTATTTCTCAACCTTCTTCATCTTCTATGCAGATTGCCTATGATAAAATGTGGAAAGAAGAAAAAATCCATGTTGTTAATCATGTGGAGAATGAACCTCCACCTTAACCTCAACCTAAATCTAAACCTCAACTTGACCCTAAACCTAAACCTCAACCTAAACCTAGTAGAGATATTTTTATTACCTTTGACCATTCTAAAACCATTAAGGTTCCTGAAGGTACACTTTACATTGCTGCTAGGGTTGCTAGGACTCCTTCCTATGGTTGTCTTGTTGATCCTATGTCTATGGTGAATGTTATCATTAAAGAGAATATATTTCATAAATATTTACAACATAATTTCTACGATATGACAGATGCTTGGACTCATACATGTAATGGCTTTCTTTATAGACCTCATCATTCCATCTCCTTGCCTTTTGAGATTTGTGATAAAGTGGTGGATAGTAATTTTGTTTTCATCCCTATTTTCAATCAATTTCAAGTGAATATTGGTCTCCCTTGGTTGTATTTCATGCAATCTATTTCTTCTCATACTAAAAAATGCATTAAATTTCCTCATGATGGTGAGATTAAGACAATTAACCATAGTCTCTATCACCCTTCTAGGCCTAGGGATTGTGCTACCCTTGACTTATTTTGGCCTTCCTTACCTACAACTCCCCTGATCATCCTAATTACCTTTTCCAATCCTATCAAGACTATAAAGATAGAAAGATCATTGAGTTAAGTATGCCTAAGCTTGATCTTACCTGTGGTATTTTTCCTACACCACCTATATCTCCTTTGTATGACTCTTTGACTTACATTGAGAAACCTCCTACTCCTATATATCAACTAATATCTAGTAAGAAAAAATGTAACTGGCATTCCCATGACCATCAAAAGAAGCATCAAGCTAAAGCCAAGGCATGTATGCATGTTTCCCAGACTATCTTACCTTCCTTTGACCATCCCATGCTTGAGCCTATAGAGGAAGTTAATGATCCTAATAATGTTAACATGAATAAAGACGATGATTATACTTGCATTTTGGATTCTATTGTGACTAATTTTTATGAGGAAGATACACTTTATGATACTATTGATACTAACAATGCTTTACATGATAGTGATAATGATGAATATGAAACTATTAATATTGATCACTATTTTCCTAACATGCTTTCAAAATAGTTATCAATTACTCCTAGTCTCGAACACAATGACCCTCAAAATGGTCCTTATTTGGAACTAGATATTGTTCCTATTGTGTGCGATGTTTCTCCTCTTGCAATTTTACCACCTTCCCTACATGATATAGATAGATATGGGGGGGAGGGGGGCAGGTGCTGCACTTTATTAGCCTCTCTAGCATGGTAGTATTTGTGTGCTTTCATGTTGTGTTTTCTATATGTTTTTTTAGATTTATTTAAATGACCCTTGTTTCTTAGTTTGTGCAAGGTGATTAAGGAATAAAATTTTTGTATCCTTCTTCTATTTTCATCTTTCTTATTCTAAATGTTGTTACATATTGTGTTAAATATGTGTTATTGTTCGTAAATATTCCTTTGTATAGTCCACTTGGGGTTTGTGACATGGTAGCACTAAATATTTTTGGTCTCTGTGATGCTATCCCAAAAAGACTCTTCTTTGCAATTGTTATGTGTTTTTCCTCCATTGTTTTGTATTTCTACTTCCTTTGGGGAATGATGACATTCATTTGACATAATATTTCATATATTATCTTATGATCATAGTGATTACAGAGTTAGTAGATCTCTTTTGTTCTTATCTTTATGTTATGTGCCTATTTCCCTTGATTTATCTTCGCATAGGAGTATTTCATAGTGGAAAAACATCTTGTGGATGCATGTATGCTCTATTAAATAAATTACTCCCATTAAGGTGTTTGCAATAGCTTTAGCATGGGGGTATACACTCTGCTCACTTTTTACACACACTCACTTTTACATACAACTTTTCTTTATTGAATCCATTTATGGATTAAGTTACATGATCCTAAAGACTAGATTCTCTTTTGATCTCTTCTTGGATTGCAAACAATCTAGAAGTTTGACCCCTTGGTAGTTTCTCTCTTTGATCTCTCAAGGATGTATGCATCCTTAGGTCTGGATTATCTCTTTTGGAAAAGAATTTTCCTGAGGTTGAATCCTTGATGGGTTGACTAGAATGCACACACACTTGTTAGACCATTCAATACTATATTTTGTACCAGTTGTGTCTCTTTGTGTGGTTCATAGTAGGATATACACTTCTTACTAGGCAAGTTAATCTCACTTCTTTTATTTTCTATTTATGCTAGTGATATCTCTCTTGTTATGATTTTGGAGTTAAAAATAACTTGAGTTTGTTGGGGGCTTGAAGGATTCTTTGTCTCCTTAGTCATGATGAGATCATCTTATGCCTTTTTCTTTACTTTACCAAGAGTTTGTGTTAAGCTAGTCCATACACTTGCTAAAGTGGGGGCTAAATGTATCATCTTATAATGGAAGAACCCATGTTAGGACATGTTTATCCCTCCTTATTGGATTCTTTGGAATCAATTCAAATTCCTTGTATAGATCCATAGATGTGCATATGCTTTTGTGCCAGTTCGTGCCATGTTCTTTCCCTTTCCCTGCTTCTTTTTCCCGCTTTTCGAGACCTCAAGGCAATTCTAGAAGGCCTCACCCTTTAGGTCTAGGCTGAATTTAGGCCTTGGCCTTTAGTTCTATGCTTAATTTTTGCCCCGACCCTTAGGTATAGACATAATTTTTCCCTTGACCTTCTAGGTCACCCTCTTCCAGATCCTGGGCCCTTTCATAGTTTCAAATTTCTTCCCGCCTTTTGGTTGGCCCTTTTTTATTTCATAGATTAAATGGGTATAAAAATATTCCTTACCTCTTCATTTGAGACATAAAAAATCACTTACATTCAATCAAACATGAAAACAAGCCTTCATATTACATTCAAGATAATTCTACAAGCATTCATAAGCATTTTTGGAGCATTCAAGGAGATCCTTTTGCAACACTTTAAGACTTCAAGCACAAGATAGCTCTTGCATTCTAGGATCTTTCAAGGATTCCATTGGAGATCTTTTCATCCTTCTTTTGTGTTCTTTCATCAAGATCTATCTTCCTTCCTTGATGATAGTGGATTTGGAAATCAAGGAAGGGCTTCTTCATTCTTCATTCTTGCATACCCAATTTGAGTACATGAGCACATCTACATCCATTGATCTATTCACTTGGTGAGGTGGATCTATTGAATTTGGTTGAGATATCCTAGTCTTCTAAAAGATTCAATTACATCGGAGCACTTCTTCATCCTTTTGGAATATAGATCCAAATCCTTCTCAAGGGTTTCTACAAAAGTAAGGTGAATTCATACATTTTCTTTACTTTTTACATACATACTTTCATATTTATTTAAGGTTGATTCCTCAACTAGGTATTTAAAGAGGCAAGCCCCTCAAAAATCAAACAAAACCATTTTTCTTGTAGGATCAAGTTTTCAGGAGTTTCAAATCCACTTTTTTAAGAATTATGGAACAGGAAACAGTCGTGGATCCGAAGACAAAAATTTTAGCAGAGAAGGTCTAGGATGAAGTTTGTTCTAGGCTAAAGTTTGGCCTAGTGCTGGGTATGGGATGTCCCTAAGTCAAAATAGACCTAAAAATCAGCCTAGTCGTGGACCGGAATGATTTATGGGTTTTGTTCATCTCGCAGTTTCAGGTCTGAATACAGTCCTGTTTGCTATTCTAAGTGCAAAAATATAGATCTGAATTGGAATTTTCTTCTAAAGGTGAGTTTTTAATTTACATTATTTAGTTTGTGTATTTAACTTTAAAATGTATCATATTTAATTATATTTAGCATCTTTCCTTCTTTCCAAGTTAATTTCCCAACCCTAAGCTTAAAGGAACTTGCATCTTCTTTCCTAGCTCTTGGATCTTTGGATCTTTGTTTGCATTAGAACTCTTACATCATTTTGGTAGTTCTAATTTGCTTGGATCCAAAACTTTGGGGGCTTGGCTTAGATGATCTATTCCTTTGTGGCCCTTCTGAGGTATACTTGGCCACAAAAAAGTGGGGTGTGTTAAACTTTTTATACTCATCTCACTTTTCCCACTATACAAGTCTAAATTTCATCAAATTGATTTTTTTCTTGTAGTAGGTGAAGCATAGAATATGACACATGTTTTAGATTTCAAAAATTTATACCATTTTAAATTTATAGTTGTTTTTCAATCATTCTATCAATCAGACATTCTTTTTCACATTGCCACTTTTGGCATATCACGATCCTATACATACCCTCTAATGCCTTTTATTTGATCACATTATTCTCTTGCAAATCTAATTGCTCCTCTATCTTACTTTTTCATCTTAATGAATCTTTTCTTGTTACTTTTCATATGAGTTGAACATCTGGAACCTATAATCCACACACCTACAACAAATTTAGCATGTAATGTAGTCTCCTCAATCTTTACCTCTTCCTTTTGAGAGATAGTCAGATTTAGAGAATCCTTAATTGTTTTAATAGTATCCTCATCTTCAGATAAGTATTCCTCCTTAGACCATAAGCTCTTTTTACCCCTTCCTTTAAAATTTATTTTCTTCCTAAAATATCCATTCTTATGATTGTCTTTTCTATCATTATCTTCTGATTCACTAAGATATTTTTTATGCTTGCATTCATTAGAAAAATTTCCTATCCTTCCATAATTAAAAGATTTAAGAGTTAACTTACCTTTGTATCTACCAATGCATCACTTGAATATTATCAAAAAATATGCTTCAGCTTCCTCCAATATCTTGCATGTCTCAAGTTCAGCTTATTCAATAGCTCTAAATGTGATCTCTCTCTTCTTTTTCAACTTCTATGATCTCAAATGGAGAAAGTGATCCAATAAGTTGATCAATTGAATACTGACTTAGATTATTTCTCTCTCTTATTGAACATTCCATCAGTATTAAATCCTTTGGTAGGGTTAATAAGATATTGAGTATGACATCTGAGTCTTCTAGATGTCCACCAACAACTTTGATTATGTTAGCAACATTAGTAACTCTGTAAATATAAATTTTTACACTCTCATCTTCTTCCTTTCTTAAGACCTCATACTTCTATTTGAGATTCATTAGTCTTCTTTTTTTGTCTTTAAATATCCTTCATATACCAAGACTAGTTTATCCCATATCTCTTTAGTACCTTTTAAACCTTTCACTGTCCCAAATGTTGTGTCACATAAACTACTTAAGGGTATATGTAGGATCATGGTATGCCAAACTAGGCCCTTAAGTGACAATGAAAATTTAGAAAATTAGGTTTAGGCAAGTTGACATAAAAATTTGAACAAGTTATAAATATTATGTAAAAAATATGTAAGAAGAGAATTTGTAGAAAATTGAATTTAGTTTCTAACATACTAGGCCTTTTTTGAAAAATAATTATTTTATATGTTGAAATTTTTAAATTTCAATGTAGTGGTACAAAAATTTCAGGAAAAAAATAAGTAGGTGTATGTCTAACCACCTTAAACACAATCAAATGATAATTTTTTTTTACAAGATTCTAGATATAAGTAGTAGACTCATGTTCAGATGTGACACATTTTTTTGTAATTTTTTTCCAAGTAAATAATTAATTATGATTTTTCTTCTACAACTTTTCCAGAATACAAAAACTCTCATGTCTAACCATGTTAACTTAGTATAAACTTTATCAAATTGAAAACTTTATTGATTTTTCTTGTAGTAGAAAAAGCATAGCATGTGACACATGTTTTGGATTTCAAAAATGTTATACAGTTTGAAAGTTATAGCTATTTTTCAATAAGTCTATCAAACAGGACTAGAAAGATAACAAGTAGGTGTATGTCTGACGACATTAAACAAAACCAAATAGTAATATTTTTTTTATAAAATTATAGATAAAATTAGTAGACTCATGTCTGGATGTGATGCATACTTTTTTGTATTTTTTTTCCAAGTAAATAATTAATTATGATGTTTCTACTACAATTTTTTCTGAGTATAAAAACTCTCATGTCTAACCACCATAACTTATTCTAAACTTCATCAAATTGAAATAATTGTTTATTATTATTGTATTAGGTGAAGCATAGAATGTGATGTATATTTCAGATTTCAAAAATTTCATATTGTTTGAAAGATATAGTTATTTTTCAAAGAGTCTATCAATCGGGACTTCTTTATTACATCACCACTTTTTGGCATACCATGATCATGCATACCCTGAAAAGAATTTCTCTTTCTTTCACATTAGCTTTTCTTTCTTTCTTTTAGTAGTTAAAGGTCTTCCAAAAGGAGGATAGAAACCAATTTGAATAAACTCTTAAATACCATTCTAGACAATGATTCCAAATATGCTTCCATCTTGTCCTTCCAATAAGGAAAATTAGAGACATCAAATACTAGAGCCTTAAAGTACAAGTTTTGTGCCATCTTGGATCTCCCTCAAGAATTTAAGCTTCTTCAAGAGGAACGCTTCTCTAATAACAATTTTTGAACACACACCAAATGTTGATGGGGGTAGGGGTGTGGTGAATCAAGATAAATGAAAATATTTCTTCTTTAATAAATTAACTTCAATATTCATCACATAGATATTAAAAAAATAATGAAATTGAAACAACACATAAACACTAAGATTTTTATACATGAAAAACCCAAAATAGAAAAAGCCATGGTGAGCACTTACCCATGTGAAAAGATAATTAATACACTAATGTATAAATTATGATTACAAAGAAAGAAAAATTTCACTGCTTCAGATCTACAACTAGAGGCTCACTTCCAATACAAAAATGAACACAAATAGGAGCTTATTTCTCTAGACTTTCCAACCAATGGTTAAAATTCCCAAGTAGAAAGCTACTGCAAAAAAATTGTGCACCCAAGTCTCACTATCCTAGTGAAAAGGTACATACAACTCTTCACAATAAAGAGAAATTCTCCTAATAATGTAGTCAATTTGCACAATACTGTCAATCTCAGTAGCACACTATTACTATCTTTTCTTATCTGCCACTATCATGAAATAGTAGCCTCATAAAATAAACCCTGCTCTTCTAGAACTTTGCATATAAATCACAACTAGATCACCCACAACACTCTTTCTTACTCTCTTACCTTTTTCCAAAGCACAAACTATACTTATATAAAAGATAGATAATTGGAGATTAAAAAAAGGTCAGTCATGCCAAGAGGATATTACAATTAAGTTACAATTCAGCCATGGAAAAAACAAATTACAATGAGGACCCATTCTAGAAGCATTTGGACCAAAACATAGAATGGACCCAATCAAATAAGAGATAACATTAAATACATAGGTCACACATAGCATGAACCCATCCATATAAGAGATAAATATTAAATGCAATACCCAGACCTAAAACATGAACCATGATCCACAAACTATAGTGAGATCTACATGCCATGTTAGATACAATATCACTTTCCCAAAATCTATGTTAGAAATATTACAAAACATTTCCAGAGAAGACCACAAACTGATGAAAATTGCAATGCTTGAAGACATTATTTATGGATTACCAGAAATTATAATTTCCAGATCATAGGGAAACACCACAACCAACACCAAAAATTTAATGCCATTTAAATCACTTCTACATATCTTCAATCTTCATTTCCAAAGTGAAAAACTTTCAGATAGAACAATTGTAAGCACAATTGTAGCACTATCATTTGCATCTCAAAATACTATTATATGTAGCTATATATCTCTGTCACTGAAGCACAAAAACTTGAACCACATAGAATTCCACACATAATAATATAACACTGAAGCACTAATAAACACTAACTTCTCATGATCACATAAAACATACCTATCTTCCATTGTTTTGAATACATACATGTCTACTATTTTGTCTTCCATTGTTCTAGATACATACTTGTCTTCCACTATTTTGTAGGATCAAAAACACTAACATGTTCAAAAAACAACCTTACATTTTTTTGAGCCAATAGATATATCTGAACATATCATCAGAAAATGCTTCTGGACACAAGTGTAAGAGAAAACACCTCTAACACCTTCAAACCATAGTGTTTAACATCAATGACAATAGACAACCAAACTTATATTTCTAACATGTATATGTATATGTGTGTGCTAAAATGTTGACAAACTTCTATGAGTCATTAAATCCAAGATTGCTCAAGAATGAGGTCTCAAATGGTGACTCATAGCTCTCTATTCATGGAGTGCAAGGGTTTGTAATGGAGGCCCTCAGCTTAGACCTAGTTTGCACCCATTCAAGTACACCATAAAACAAGATATTCAAAGAGGAAAAGAAAGAATGATAGTCTCCATGATCATCAGGTATGTATGAAAATGAAAATGAAAGCTATTCTATATGATAACAATGAATGAAAGAAAACTAATCTATGAAAGGAAATGCTTATGCAAGATTATTCTATGAAAGGAAATATGAATCTAATCTAATATGAAAGTGAAAGAGTAATCTAAATGGATTGTCATGGAGGCATGAGAGAAGAAGACAAGAAAAGAGAAGCTACAATATCTAAGCTCAAGTGCTCAAATTCTCCTCCAAAATCGCTCTCCAAACCTGCATAACAATAACATAAAATTTGGATCTCTAAAATTTGTATGCATAAATGAGAAGCAGAGGGCTCCTTATAAAGGATTTTAGAAATGAATGAATGGTCAAGATTAAGAGGAAAAAAAAAATGAGCAATGGTTAAGAGGAAAAAAGATGTGTGGAAGAGATTAAGAGGCAAAAGGAGATTCCACTCATCTTGGAAAGTGTGGATTCAATGTGTAGACAAAAAGTCTTTTTATTTTTATTTTTATTTTATTATTTATTTATTATTTTTAGCAAAGTGGTTTCCATTATTTAATTAAAAGATTTTTTTATTTATTTAAAAGAGATTTTTTCTTTTAATTAAATGTGGCTTAGGATAAAGTGATTTTATTATTTAATTAAAAGATTTATTTTTTATTTAATTAAAAGAGATTTTTATTTAATTAAAAGGGAGCATGTTCTCTTAATTAAATAAAATTATTTTACTTTTTACTTTTTTCTCTTTTTAATTAAATAAGGCTTAAAATAAAATGACCAAACCTTAGGAAATATTGAATTAATTACGATTTGATCAAGAAAATTGATTTGAATTGAAAATATTGCAAAGCATTGATTCAAGAAATTGATAAATTGATGAATGGGGGCCCAAAGTCTAAGCGACAATTTTAGGGTGCATACATTTGCCCCTTTTTGGGTAATGTGTGATCTTTATGGGAACACATGTAGTCAAAGAATGAAGTTGAAATGTGAGATCAATTTGAGATCACAAAACAACCCAGATGTGTGATCAACAGATGGAACACATTAGGACAAAAATAAGCCTACTGAAAAAGACAAGGCCAACACCCCTATAAATAGGTAATTGTCAAGTCTCAAGCAAGGTTTCCCCAAGTGAAGCAATGGATAGGATTGATAAAGCTGAATCAAAGATTGAAGTTTGATATGTACTGCCCCCTCGTGATCAAAATCGAAATGAGATAGAGGAGAAACAATGAATTGATAAACTTGATCAAATCGAACTAAAGATAAGGTTCTTGATATAAGATGAAAGATATAAGGATCACAGAACCAAGGTAGATCATCAAGAATGAAAGATTATGCCCCAAGGTTGAATTAGAAGAAAAGAACTGGGGTGAAAGAGAATGGAAGATAGAAGTTTGGAAGAGGTGAAAAGAAATGGACAGAAGAAAGAGAATTTGCCTCAAGAAAGAGAATGACTCAAAATCAATCAACTGTTTAAGATAGGAAATTTTGATTGAGATCATGAAAGAATATAAGGAAATGAGGATCAAAACATGATCACAGTTGTTTAAAAGTCAAAAGAAAGATGAAGGAAAACCCTCTCAGACTCATAATGCAGCCTAAAAATGCAAATTAACATGAAGTCTAACAATGCAAGCTACATGAAAATGCAAAGGTGTACTTGCAATAGAGTAACTATAACATAGGATTTTGTGTTCGTCATTCATTAGAGAATGTAAAGGAACTTATTTTCATCATTGGGACATTATTAATGGACATCAAAAAATCACACAATCATCACTAGTCACAAGTGCAACTATGAAGATATGAATGTGATTGATATCGGATTGGAATGTGGAAAGATTCTAACATAAGCATCAAATACATAAAGGTCAAGATGACTTCAATGTTAGCTTACCCAATTTAATGTAGCAAAACCATACTTGCATCAAGGCACAGATGTTGGGATGACAATAAGAATGGTTGTGCAAAAATAGTCAAGGATGATGCCTCAAATCTCCTAAGTGTTTCAAGAGAACAACAAGAGACACTCTAGAGTTTCAAAAACACACCCATAAGCAAAAAGAAAATAAAAATATGCCCCATGCCCCATGCCCCAAGTCCTCTAGCTATGCATCCCAGAGAGACTTATTAGACAAGGACACTCAATGAAAATCAATAATAGTCAGCACACAAAGAAAAGATCATGACATATCTCAAGCATTAAGTGTTGTGTTTAAAAATTTAAGTGTGTTAACTGATACTGAGTTCCGAGGATAAGGATCGAATGCTTGCTAGCAAGTAAGATCACATGACAAAACTAGGTAAGACCAAAATGAGAAGTGTTGAAAAACACTCAATGTCAGGGGTTGTGTTTAAAAATATAGTTTGCGAAGTGTCCTAAAGACTAACGCATCCAAGAGACCAAAGCTAACATAGTTATGCCCCCTAGACAAAGATAAAGACCAATTCCAAACCAGGGCAACAAGGAAAAGGCATGATGGAGAAAGGCTAAGTGTCGAGGATGCATCCTAAGAAATAGGGGTGCAAAGGCTTCAAGTAGCACCCATTTCCAGGTTTTCACCACTTGGATTTTATTGCAAAAAAAAAAAAATTCTACTTTTTTTTTTAAAGACTTTTTATAATTTTTTTGTAATTTTGGAATATATAATTTTTTTGGAGATACATCAAAGCACCTATTGCTAGGTTTTTGCTAAGATGATCATTTTTTTAGGACATTTTTAAATTTTTGACAATATATCTTTTTTAAAGATTTTTTCAGGATCAATAAGTATGTACAAAGGATGCCCCTAGACAAAATGGGTATCAAACTCCCAAGAAAGATCACATCATGTAGTCCCAATGTCTAGCAAGGTGGAGATCAAGAGGGATTAGCAATCTAGTGGAAGATATGGAAGATAGGAGAATGAAGGAGAATAAAGGGAAGAAATCCTCAAGGGAAAACTCCTCAAGAGTTCCCAAGCTAGGGAAAAATTGTCATGTAAAGCACATTGGGACAAGAAATGAAAGGCCAACATAGGATAAGTCACAAAAGCATAATGCAAAAGAAGGAAAGGATGTAGTCCAAAGGAGTAGACATGTCAAGAGGCTTCATAGCATCGTGTTTTACTCTTTTTTATTAGATCAGTACCAAAGGGGAAAAGGATAGCGAAAGGTTAGAATGAATGGAGGAAAATAAATATGAAGGCTAAACATGAGTGGAATGAAATCAAGATCATTGTAAGATAGCTCACAAGATAGCTAAATGTTTGTGTATAGGTCAACATTGTCAAGATCAAAGGGAGAAGACGGAATGGATGAAATATGTAGAAGAACTACACATGATGCCTGATTGCCAGGTTTTCATCACGGTACTTATCCAAGGTGACACAAGGGAGTGGTTTTCACCATAGGAAAAATTTATTTCTCTTTACTTTTTCTACCAAGGTGCCTGTTTCCAGGCTTCCACCAAGGCACATTTTCAATTTTTTCATTTTTTTTTTGTTTTCTTTTTGAATTTTTCTATTTTCTAAATTTTTTTTTTGGAAGAAGGAAAACTTTTTAGATAATGCTCCCTAAAAGGATAAACCATGATATGCCAAGGATTCAAAATGATATGCTCAAAGATGTTGATAGGGAAAGGAAGATGGAAGAGAAAAATGGAAGATAAGGTTTTATGTAAAGCGAGTGAGGTTGGAAGATAGGAGGAATAGGCAAATGAGGAAAAATGATAGAAGGTAGAAGGATAATGAATGGAAGGATTGTAAAAGGGTAGATGGAAAGGAAGACAAGATCAACATCAACACAGACTTTGAAGGGTGGTGAGAGGATGGAGGAAATGTGAATGAAGGAATACGTGAAGGAATATGGTGAATGGATAGCAGAGGTTGTGGTTTAAGTGTATGGAATGGAAGAATATTTTTGGAAGAAGATGAAGTGGAAGCCTTTGGAAGCTTGAATGTCAACTTCACTTGTTGCTCAACATCAGACTCTTTCAAGAGAGACTTTGGAATCCATATAGTTGTAGGTTTTTTATTTTTTATTTTTGACTATGAGAGAATATCTTCAATGATGGATTTTGGAACCCATACTTGTCTTGTAGTTTTCTTCTTAGATATCTCTTTTGACTTCATTCCTCCATGTCAATTAGAGGAGACATGGTGATCTTCTTTTTTTGATGGATTCTTTTATTGCTTCTTTTTCTTGTATTGAACATTCAAGTTACTTCCAAAAGACTTGGGACTTCTAAAAGAAGGAGGATATGACTACTTTAGATGGGTGGGTGGATGAAAAGGATTCAAGGGTATGCATCTATGTTGATCTTGAGGAAAAATAGGAGATGGAGGTACATAAGGACCCAAGATGGATGATGAATTGGGAGAGTTAGCAAGGAAAAGTGAAGGGACATAAGGGCCCAAGATGGAAGGAAGACGTGAAGCCCTTAGTATTGATGGAGGAGGTCCAAGGATGGATGTGGAAGATACAAAAGGATAATCAATAAGTTCATCAACATCTATATGACAACCAAGGACATCAACATCTTTAGAGTGACCATTAGGATTTGCAATAGGATCATGAAAATCTTGAATAGGAGAAACTTCTTTGATAGGATTGTTCGGAGCTTGAAAAGACTTAGGAAGAGTAGAAAGTGGAAGCGAACATGGAGTGGTAGAACAAGAAGATGGAAGACTTCGATCTTGACAAGGAGCTTTGGATAGCATAAGTGTATAATTTTTCTCTTGATTTTCAATAGGCTTAACATTGGAAGTAGCAACACTATTTTTAATAACCTTAATGGAAATATCATCTTTGGAAAGTGCAAGTGTAGTAAGGTTATTTTGATTCTCAATAAGCTCAATGGTGTAAGTAGTAGCTTGATCTTGCTTAGGAGAAGACTTAAGACATGGCGGAATGAATGAGAAAGGACCTGCAAGATCAAAAGAACCATGACATGAATAAGAGACATCATGAAAAGGATTGGATGACATGGATGGTTCTTGATTTTGATCTTTCTTTATATTCTTTTCTTTAACATTTTTAGAGTCCTCTTGACATGGAGCCACTTCTAAGGACAAGGAAGCATGTTGTAATTATATGGCATACTTTAGAAGAGATGGTGAAGGACTAGCTGAAGTAGGAATTATAGCATATAAAGGCTTAGGCTCTTTAGGTTTAGCATTATTCAAAGTATTTGCAGCCAAGTGAAGGTTAGCTTGAGTTTCTTTAAGAGGTAGCCCTTGAGGACAACTATAGGGAACCGCATAAAAAGTATTAGGACCTTTGTTGGATGAAGGATTTGTGAAAGATTTGAAAGACTTGGAAGCTTTAGGAAATGTATGGGTATTGGAGGAAGTAGGGGATGGAAGGGAACCATCACAAGACAAAGGTCCATTATTAACATAATCTTGCTCGAGAGTGTAATCTTTATTTTCAGCATGAGAGTTCTTAGAGGATAGATTATTATAGTATTTACGTTTATAATCAACGCAGAAAGCTTTCTCTTCCTCAATAGAAGTAGATGTATCATCTAGGTATTGTTCACAAAAATCATCAAAGTCTCTTTCAAAATTAGAATCATATGGATCACCATCACGATCTATCCAATGTGAGGACCCATTTCTAGTAAGCACGAGCACATGACTAGGACTCTTAGGAATAGAGGTGTCATAGGTATCACTACATTGTCCATCATCATAGTCATCAAAGATGGGCATGTCACTCTTTATGGAAGAGGTATCACAAGGATTGTCACATTGCTCATTATGGTATGTCTTGAGAAGAGAAGTAACACTCTTAGGAGAAGTAGAAGAGAAACAAGATCGTGAAGAAGAGTAAAGTGAAGACCCAGTGGAGGAAGAAGACTTGGATAATGAGGAATGTGAATAATGTCTAGAAGAGTCATGGTAAGACTTGGAAGATGAGGAAGGATGAGAAGACTTAGAAGACAAAAAATGTTTGGAAGAAGGAGGTCATTACAGGATTATGCATATGATCCTAGAAAAGGTGTCTAATTCAATCAAATTTTATTTTATTTTTGTCTTAAGTTTATCACCCATGCAATATCTAGAAGGACTATTGGAGGAATAAAACTCTTCGAATTGAGCAATGAGTTCAAGATCATGTATTTTCAAGAGAGGTTCCATAACAAGATAGTTGAAATTCATGGTTCTAGAAGATGAGGAATCAAGCATGGAAATGGCAGAAGAGATGAATAGAAGAAGATAGACTAGATAATAAGAGGAAAAGAATCAAGAAGATGTGAAGAGTTTAGAAAGAAGAGGAAGAAGTGTGAAGGAAGAAGAGAAAGGATGGAAATGGGAGACTAGGAAGACATGGGAGATGTGGAAGAAAGAAGACCAAGAGTCATTTTGCACAACTTGATACCATTTAAGTTTATTTTGATGTTGAGCAACATTTCATAGCACTTTTGGGGAGATCTTTGAATTTTTTATCACTCGGGAAATCATATTTGTTTGTTTAATATGACCAACTAGATGCATCAACAAATTATTATCATTAATTAGGTACACAAGATAGAAATCAAAGAGTCCAAGGAAACAATTTTTTTCAAACAATGAGCAAGGGACAAAGAAACCTTGCGCATGAACAAGAATAGTGACTTAGTATGCTACTCCTTAAAGATTCTACTTGTGTATGTTCTCAAAATGTTTTTCAACCATGCACATAGTCCTAACAAATAAAAAGTTGGTTGCACTATGGCTCTTAGTAATGGTTTGACTCTACTACTTTTGTAATGTCAAGAGGTCAAACTCCAATCCAAGCTCACTGAAGTTTTGACACATTCCAAGAATTTAATCAATCGGAGATGCTGAGGAGATCTGACAGCCCAACAAGAAACTACACCCATGGAGATTTCTTCCACAAGGACATTTATATAGTGGTTGTTCCTACCATGATGAAAATAGCTATTACCGCTTGAGGTTCCTTCCACATTGTGGACCCAATAAAGGGAATGTCCACTATGGTTAACCCTCTCTAAAAAGGTGACTCACAAAAAGGATCACATGGGGACTTAGTTTAGATTCAAGGATTTGAGTTTCTGATAGTACCCAAAGAGGGACTAGAGCATAATCCTCTAGCCTCTTCACTTAAACCAAACATAGCAAGCAATTTCATTGACATGCTAAGATTGAAACCACCTCACCAAGGTTCATGATGTCAACAACAATGTCTACCGAGCTCTCTAAGTGGGTCCAAGAGAGAACGTATCAATCAATGTTGAGGAATAAACCAAGTAAGATCGTGAGATAGTAACAATATCCTCCCTACCTACAAGGGGTTCTATCATCAAGAAGAACCTTGCAAGAAGCCCAATCTCTAAAGAATGCCACAAATAGTGTTCATAGGGCCTAATTACTATGTGAAACATATATGCAAGAAAGTGAATCTATGTTCTTTTTAGGGCCCAAAATCAAAGTGTGATCTATGAAAGCAATAAAAAATCAAGCTAGACACATGAAAGATTAATTTTATTCCCAAAATCCAAATTTTATAGAGATGCAACAAAATACCTCAAGTCCAAAGCAACACGCTTAGTAGCTTTTTGTTGAGCTTTTTTTGTGCAAGCAAGCCATGAACTCTCCAACAAGAAAACAAACAAACAAACAAACAAAATATGTAATGTATATCCAACTTATGCAAACCCTAGGGTTAGATCTAAAAATCAATTGTTAGGAGAAATAATAGCTAGCAAATAATCCAAATGACAACTCATATTATGCATTGAACCATGAAAATAAGTGCATACTCATCACAACATTTTATTTTTTTTGCATTTGACCTAGTCAACAAGATCTGATTTTTTTGATATTATTTCAGCCACAAAAATAGAAATACAAAACTAAGACCTATTGGATACAATTGTCTGAAGGACATTGTTGGATTGGCTATGTGTTGTCTTTGATGTCACACAACTGTCATATCAATTATCATTCTCAGTATCTACCAAGTTCAGTTGGTTAGCTAAGTAGTTCTCAGTATCTACCGAGTTCAGTCGGTCAGCTAAGTGGTTCTCAGTATCTACCGAGCTCAGTCAATCAGCTAAGCGGTTCTCAATATCTACTGAGCTCAGTCGGTCAGCTAGGCAGTTTTTAGTGTCTACCAAGTTCCCTCAGGTGTCTAAAGGAAACATGATAGGGTAACAATGTTAACCGAGCCTCCTCGGTTATCGAAGGAAAATTAGTGGTTACCGAGCTCTCTTGATCTCCAAAGGATGTTGCAGAATTCACTGTGGTTACCGAGTTCTCTCGGTCACCAAAGGAAATCTTTTTAGGATTAATGTTTACCGAGCAAGGTCAGCCATTTCAAAGAATTTTGTTATTACAGTTTGTTTATCCCAGCTGACTGTTATAATAATTATTAGTGCCGACTTGACAATCTAAATGATTATGAAATGGCATATATATATAGAAGGTCAAATGGTGAATAAAAAAAATATACAGCATGCAAAAATCATTTTGAAGAAAGGTGTATGCAAATTTTGAAGGATGGTCAGATATCCTTGAGGAGCAGCAAAGATTTAATTGATCAGTAAGGATCTAGTGAAACAGAATAGAGATATATATTCAGCAATTCAGTTGCAGATCATTTCATTGTTACTCTCTAGCAATTGTAGCAGTGATATCAAAATCTCTTAACCGAGTTGGTTTAACAACCATTTTGTAAATCCTCTAACAAGGTAACAGTTCTATTGAATTATTTCAAGACCTCTTACAAGGCCACTCCTAGCAGGGTGATTAAATCCTCTAACAAGGTCACACCTAACAGTGTGTTTTGTAACCTTTTACCGGGTTGGCTTCTAACCGGGCATCACTTCAGAAGAGTGAAAAATAGTAACTAGTTACATTGGTGGTTTTTCCCATATTGGGTTTCCACGGTAAATCTGGTGTCTCTTGTGTTCATGTTATTTTCTTTATTCATGTAAGTTAATCAGTGATGAATGCTTAAAAATAGTTTAATTATTACACACTTCAAGGATCAAGTTTTCGGCATTTCTCTGTATATTTACCGAGTGGCACAGTAAATAATTTGTTAAGATATTTAAGGGATCTGTGGTAATATTTTTGTGGTTAACTGATTCACCCCCCCTCTCAGTTACTGCATCTATATTTCCAACAAGACCCCTACTAAAAGATAGATAGCTTTCCAAAAATGTAAATATTTCAGAAAAATATATTAATTTGTGCCCTACAGACCCATTTTACCAAAATAGACCAGTTTTTATAAATCGACTATTTGAGCTATGATATTGCATCCAAATTTGAAAAAAAAAGAATGGACCCCCTATAGAATTTTAAGAGCTTTCCGAAAATGGAAATTTTTTTGAAAAAATGCTGATTTGCTCCGAAAATTAATTTTTTATGAAAAATAAAGCAAAAATTATAAAAAATTCAAAATATCTCATAAATTTTTTAATTTTTTATAGAAGCTTCTTTGATATGTCTCCAACTCGTAAAAAAAAATTTAGACTGAAAATCCAAGCCGTTTGGAAGATATGATCAAAACTTTGAAAATCTAGGGTTTTAGTCTCCAAGCAAATCTGCACAAGGGGGTTAGCTCCAAAAATAATCAAAACAAGTATGTAAAGGTGGGTTGCCCCATATTGGGTGCCAAAAATATGTACTAAAATGTTGACACACTTCTATGCATCATTAAATTCAAGATTGCTCAAGAATGAGGTCTCAAATGGCGACTCATAGCTTTCTATTCATGGAGTGCAAGGGTTTGTAATGGAGGCCCTCAACTTAGACCTAGTTTGTGCCCATGTAAGTACACCATAAAATGAGAGATTCAAAGAGGAAAAGAAAGAATGTTAGTCTCCATGATCATCAAGTATGTATGAAAATGAAAATGAAATCTATTCTATATGATAACTGTTACCTTCATTTTTCTCAGCTCCCGATTTTAGTCTTGGTCAGTGGAAGTCTTTAAGTCGAAGTTGAACTTGAACTTTGTTAAGTTCAAGTTCAACCCATTACTGCTTCTAAGTCTTATAACACCCATGCTTGTCTATCCCTCAAAAGGTATAATGTTAGTCCCAAAGATGAACCCGAACTTGAAACTAGTCCCAAACCTTAAGTTAGTTCAAGTTCAAGTTCGTGTTTGTAATATGATAGCTTACACATGGACAGTTCGACAGGATTCTCTTCTCTTCCAAAAGAAGGTTTCTGTTTTGTAGTGCTCTGAGTATTTATTAAATTTTGGAAACTTCTATATAGAGATTATCTCATTCAACTAGATGGCTCGTGCATGTGAAAATTGAAAATGACAGTTGACAGCGTGACGTAGAGGGAGTCATTAATATACAGATATGGTGATCAAGGATTTTCCTTGGGAATTGAAATATTCATGCCGAAATAGCTAGTGGATTAATTAAGATTCGTTGGACATGTCAAATCAATCATTCTTCCATTAAAACATTTATTATAGACATGCTTTGAAGATTTATTAAGGATCCTACAAGGCATTTTTGAATAAATGAAGAATGATTAAGGCCTTTCCTATTAGTTATTTTGTCTGGAGAAGGAGGAGTGATGGAATTGGTGGTGATAAATTTGTAGAAAGATGTTGCACATGACATTGGTGAGTTATCTTTCCCCTTTGGATTTTTTAGTTTTCAGAGGCTCTTTCTGCGTTGCAAGTCTTTTCTGTTCATATTTGGTAAGATGTCGTTGTTCTGTCCAAAACTTTCAAAAGAGGAGAGTAGAACCCACCTATTAGTTTCTCTTCCAGACATAGGGGATACTTTCTTGTTGAATGTAAACCTAGGGGAGCTTTGTGATAGAGCTCGAAATGCTTCTGAGGGTTCTTTTTCTAGGAATTTAGTCGGAAGAGGACTTTTAGAAGTTGTTGCATTTCCTCTAGCTCTGATTTGTCCTGAACTATTGTTCGAGTGTGCTTACAAGTATGATGCTAAGAATAGATGCATTAAGGATGTGTTAGGAGAAATCATGGTCAAAATCAGTCAAGAGACATTAATGGAGGCCCTACGGATTCTAGATAAGGAACCGTATGAACCATGGACTTGTGCGGAAGAAGATCATGTGTATGAGGTGAATAAGAAAAAATACAGCTCCTCGATAGCCCAGGTATGGCTTGTGAAACCAGAGAAAGGAGGATCTAGGTTGCCAAAACCTCTGACAATTGAACACCTTCGTAAAGACATAGTTGATATGGTGCTTCTTCTAAATAGGAAGAAAGGGAATCCCCATGCATTTCATTGGGAAAATTGGATGTACTGTTTCATCAAGAAGATTATAGAAGGAGATAAGTTTATTGATTGGGCTGACCTAATAGTAGAAAAGCTCCATAGAGAACTCTTAAATGTGACTAATTTGACTGCATTTTATATGTCTTCCTACCTTGTTTATGTCTTAGCATGTTGCTAAGCTTGGGAAGGATTACCTCATGAATTATGGACAAGTGATATGAGGATATATGATTACTTCACATGCTTGTAGAAGGAGAAGTTATCCAGTGTGTTCAAAATAGTAAATGATAGATTTTCAGGAAAGTTAGTTTTTGAGTTGCGAGGGAAAGAAAATTGCAGTCTTTCTGAGGAAGCTAAGCAGGTGATCAATGTTTATGACTATCATTTTATACAATTTCTAAGATTTAGTTATCTTAGGGTTGGAGCATTTGATAAAGAACCCCTACGGCTCCCTAGATTTTGTTTAAACGATGTAGTCTTAATGGAGCTATGCAAGCAACTCGTTCTATTGAAATAAAGGTTGGGACCCCAAAGAAGTCTTCAGGTGTTCTTTTCCCTATTGAATTAGGGTACTACATGTGTAAAAAATTCCAAGATGCTATGGCTATAAAAGAAGAATTGGATGCTTTCTGTTTACAAACTTATACTCCCAAGGTCAATTTTGACTATAGAGGCTTTGCAGGAGAAAATCTCAATGTCCTAGAGACATTCATTCACATCCTTGAGTTAGAAGATTTTTGGGTCAACTATTCTAATGAATTAGAGGTAAGGAAAAGAATGTGGTCCCAGCTAACTTTGAAACAAATCAACACCTTTAAGCTGGATTTGGATACAGATGGGGTAGGGGAAGATAATGAGGTTGATGTTGTAGACTCTCAATACTTGGAGAAGGTTGAGGCCCTCCGTATTCCTGAGTTAGATTGGATGGAGCTGGAAGAAGATGATTTGCATAAAAGAATGAAAAGGGTGATTGAAAGAACAAAAGCATGGCTATTGAAGAAAAGAGTTTATGTTGCTCCTTTGCAGTCAGCCAAGAAAAAAATAAAAACCAAGAAGAGGAGTTCAGCGAAGAAGACTTCTATTTTAACTAACTTAACTATTGATCAATCTTGTGTAGGAAAGATAAACCTGAAGTCGAACCTAAACTTGAACCAATTTCTTCACAAGTTCAAGTTCAAAAGTATGAAGACACCTACAGATGAGCATTTCACAAAGGTTGCATGGATAGAATCAATGATGATCCTTCAGCAAAATCATTTGGTTATGCACAAAGAAAAGGTAGCTGAGATCAAAAGGGAGAAAGAAGTCTGGAAACATAGGATCAATTTTATTGGTTTGCCACACCAACCAGTAATATCCATGTTTACAGCTGCATTTGAAGATTTGAAGGCAGCACGACTTGTAGTGACCTCAACTCCTTAACCGTCTGGGACACTTGGCAACTTTTTGAAGGCATTTTCACTTCCAATCCAGTTTTTTTTCACTTAATGCTTAAGATAGTTATTGGATCTAGAAATATTTACTTTCAAGAAAGACAGTTTTACTAAGTTAGTTTTTGAAGCTCTGCATGGCTATTTATTGAAAAACTTTTAACTGTTTATGGGTTCGGCTCTCTAAGTTGGAGAGAAACTATTTTCTAAAAACTTAACTTCAAGTTTTTTAAAGACTGATATTACAGAATATATGAAATATCCTATGGTGTTGCATATATGTTTAAGCTTTTAAATGACAAATACTATTATTTATCTTATGTGATTTATTTTCTTGTGGAGATAAGTTATGTTGAATAAAGCTTAACTATGATATAGATGGATTCTATGCTTAGAAGTGATAGAGAGAATTGTTATTGAAGTTTAGATTCAAGAAATTCAAAGTTTGAGATTGGGAAAGAAGTAGATATTTTTCTCTAAAATCTACACATTCTTTTCATGTTGATGGACTGAATGTTTTCCTTAAGTGTTTCCTGGTGAAAAGCACACATGATGTTACATTTCTCTGTTCAATAAGATCATATTAGAAATCTTTCTAGAAGGTAGCTACACCTTGTAATTTGTAGAGAGTTTGCTTTTAGCAACTCATTTGTTAGTATTAAGATTTTTCTCTTCTTTTCATTCTTTAAAGGAGTCTGAGATTAATTTAGAGAAAAGGGAAAAATTGAATGCTAACAGTTTTTGGCGACTCTGCTGGGGAGAGTTTAAGAATAGACCAGGATTGGTATTTTTGTATTCAATGATCAACTATGGTGTTACCTGCTGAAGTTACCCCTGGTCAACAAGAACTTCCTCTAGTTTTGCAACCAGGACTTGATTTTTCTAATACTCAAGAGGAATTAATTGCTGACCTTAATGCAGCAACTTGGAAATTGAGAACAAATGATTAGCAATACCACCAAGTAAGGTTAGTCCTTGAGGAAGAGGAAGAAATTGGAGAGTGGCTCAGAGGCTTGCCTGTAGCCCAGGAGGTTTCTATAGTTGAAAAGGTAGTCCGAAGGCCCTGAGAATAATTGGGCCTTTTATTTGTTTCAGTTCAACTCAATAAGTTGGCTGATAAGAGATTTACAAGGGGAGATAGAGAAAAAGGTCTTGTAGATTTTGATTTTGAAGATCTAGCAAAGTTTGATTTTAAGCCCCAGACTCCTTCTAGGTGAAGACATTATAAGACTACTAGTAGACCTTCTTCTCCCACTAAGTCTCCTCCTCTAACTACTTTTAGTTCTTTGGTCTCACCAGGAACCATAACTCCCATTTTTGTAAATTTACAACCCTTGAATTTTATCTTACCTCTCATGGCACAAAATCAACCCTGGGGTGCTATCGTAGGACCTTTAAGCTTAGGAGAAAATCTAGGAAACCTACCTAAAGGTCATGGCATCCTACCCAAATTTAGTGGTGATGGAAAGAAAACCCCTAAGGATCATTTGAACTCTTTTAACATAGCATGCAGAGTTTTAGCAATGGATACTCCAAATGTGGCTGTCAGGCTTTTTGTCTTGACCTTAACTAAGGTTGTAGCCAAGTGGTTTCACAGTTTACCACACGCCTCCATTACTGACTAGGATTCTATGAAAAGAACATTTGAGACTAGGTTTAAATCAGTTGATGATGCAAATACTCTTTTGATTCAGTTAAGTCAAATGAAGAAGGAGATTCAAGTACCTATGAGGGAGTTTGTGGCAATATTCAACATGGGAATTCAAGTGATTCTAGTTGCAAGTAGACCAAATGATGAAATCAGAAAGGATTTTTCTTAAATACTATGCCTCCTGATGTTGCATTTCCTTTCAAAAGAGCTAGGCCAGCCACCTTAGTAGCTACTCAGACTCTCACCATTGAATTGGAGGATGATCTCATAGCAAGTGGCAAATGGAGAAAAGATGTTCAAGCATCCAGCTCTCAACCTTCTACCTCCTCATCGTCAGACCCTATGATTCAAAGACTAATGAATGAATTGATAACCATCAAGTGATAACTGCCTAAAACTACCATTCCCTATCAAGATATTCCATGTAAATATCCAATTCATGGATCCTCAAACCCAGGAAAACAATTTAATTTGCCTCCTACTCAGCAGAGACTACAAATTGAACCTTCACCAAATAAAAGCAACATGTGTGTTTTCAATCTTACCGATGAGCATGAGGGAGTTTCATGCCCTGAAAACATAAGATATGCATAACTTGAAGCTGAGAAGGAAGCAACAGCAAAGGTGACTATTGAAGACATATCCTTTGAGGTGCCTGGCGACTCTGGAAATTTTTATCTTGAATATGAATCAAACTCTGAAAGGGGGGGAGACATATTGGTAACTTTAGATGATACCTCTTGCTCAGTTTTGACAAGAAACCAATGTGGACAAAAAGTGAGTAATTAGATAAATGCAACAACTAAAGGTAGTGAAAGCTAGGTCAGTGATCATCCAAAGATCCTAAAAGAAAGCAGTCTGGAGGAAGAAGTCATGAAAGGGTCTGAATTTGTTTCCTCTTTTAATATAGTTGATTTTTGTAAAACTTCAAAAGTGCAAATTTCTACTGTAGAATATCTAAAAATGAATCCCCAGGAGTTATATAAATTGGTTAGTTATGTCAAAGGTTCTCCTGTGGAACCTAGGGCTCAACAGACAAACAATGTATGTTTTAAAGGATAGTCTATAAAGAAGGAAGAGATAGTTGAGGAAAAGCCTGCCGAGAAGCCCATTCCTACTATTCCTTTTGGCTTGAAACCTGAACCTTTTTATGTGTCCTTATTCATTCATGGCTTCATATTAAATAATTGTATCATTGATTCAGGGGCATTAGATAATATTATGCCTTCATCTATGGCCAACCCATTGGATCTCCCTATGATTGATACCTTTGGACACTACTATTCCATGGATGCCAAACAAGTCCCGCTCCTAAGAAAAATCAAAGACACCCAAATTGCTTTGGCAACTTTCCCAGATAAGAGATTGAAATTAACTATTCTAGTAGCTGATATTCCAGCCAGCTACGGTATGCTTCTTAGCATAACCTTTTTTAGGGATCTAGGTGGTGAAATAAAATTGGATTGGTCTCAGGCCATAGTCCCTATAGGAAATAAGAAAGTTACTCTTCTTCCAGAACCCAAATCCAAATACACTCTTTTTCCCTCAAAAGACCCTAAATCCCAGATCTTGTATCAAGAATCTGAGTTTGCTAATTATGTTATCTTATCAGAGGTTAATATTCCAAATCCAGTGGTTGTAGATGAAGAAGTTCCTTGGACTCTTAAATTTGATGGCAGTTTCTCTTCTATAGGCTTGGGGGCTGGAGTAGTCCTCATTTCCCCTACTGGACTCAAATTCCCTTTTCATTCAAACTTGAGTTCAAGAACACTAACAATATGGAAGAGTATGAAACTCTATTGTTAGGTTTAGAAGAAGCCAAGAAGCAAGGGATTAAACTTTTAAAGGCACGTGGTGATGCAGAACTTATTGTCAAATAGGTTAAGAACTTGTTTTCAGTGAAGAATGAGAGACTAAAGCACTATAGAAATAGGGTGTGGGATGAACTCAAGTGGTTTGAAGCCTTTTCAATTGAAGCAATTCCTAGGGAATATAACTCAAGAGTGGATGCTCTTGTTGGGTCAGCATCTTTTCTCATACCACACCCAGACTTTATAGAAGATTGTTATACCATTGAAGTCATTCATAGGCCTAGTGTTCCTGATAATTCTTGTTCTTGGCAAGTGTTCAGAGATGATGCTCAAATAAATGAATTTCTGTAGGGTTTGGATAATTTTTCAACCAATTATTATGAAGGGTCAGAGTCCAAATGCCATGAATTATGTCAGGGGAAGGAATCCAGTGTTGCAGAGGAAGTGATTCAACTTAAAGGAAACTCCATACCCAAAGGATTGGTGGAGTTAGAGAGGATTTTTGATAGGAGAGATTGCTATTTAAATTCACCCAACATACTAGACACCACTCCTTCAGGTGAATATGAAAAAATTAATATTGGTGATGAGTTCAATCCCAAGATGGTTAATTTAGGGGTGTGTTGTGATGAAGATGAAAGAGGTCATTTCTCTAAATTGTTGAAAGAATATGGTGATGTATTTTCTTGGACCTATGATAATTTAAATAACTTCAGGCAGGGACAGTTTACACACCATATTCCCTTGAAGCCCATTACGTCACCATTCCATCAGAAATTGAGAACATACAATCCGAAGGTGTCAGATGCCATTTTTAAAGAGATTGACAAAATGCTTCAAGCAAGAATTATCTTCCCAATACATCATTCCACATGGGTGGCAAACATTGTTCCTATGTGGAAATGGAATGGAGAAATTAGAATATGCTTGGATTTTAGGAACCTCAATCAATCAAGCTTTAAAGATAATTTAGCCTTACCTATGATGGACCAGATTCTTTAAACAGTAGCTGGCTTGGAAATGTTGTCATTGCTCGATGGTTTTTTAGGCTATAACCAAATCAGTGTTGCAAAGGAAGACCAACAAAAAATAGCCTTTACTAGACCTTGGGGCACATTCGCCTATAGGAGAATGCCTTTTGGCTTAATTAATGTTGGAGCCACATTTCAGAGGGCCATAAATTCCACTTTCGACCATTTGCCAAACAAGACCATCACCATTTACTTGGATGACATGATAGTTTTCTCTAGGAGGTGTAAGAAGCATCTAAAGGACTTGAAAGAATTTTTGCAAAGGTGTAGGGATCATGGTGTTTCCCTGAATCTAAAGAAATCAATCTTTTGGGTGACAAAGGGTAAGTTACTAGGTCATTTAGTTTCAAAGGAGGGTATTAAAATTGATCCATAAAGAGTCAAAGCTATCCAGTAGTTGTGTCTACCTATTAATTGGAAAGGGATTAAATCTTTTTTCAGTCAAGTTAACTTCTTAAGGAAGTTTGTACCTGATTTCGCTGAGACATCAAAACTGATGGTAAACCTGTTAAGTGAGAAGGAGAATTTTAAGTGGGATGAACCAGCTATCAAATCATTTGGTAAGATTAAGGAAGCCATAACCAATACTCTGACATTGATACACCCAAATTTTAAACAATATTTTATCATCTACTACTATGCATCGGAACACACAATGTCTGGGGTGCGATTACAGAAAAATGACAATGGTGAAGAAGTGCCTATCTCCTTTATGAGTGTCCTACTCAAGAAACATGAGTTACGCTATTCATAGATAGAAAAATAGGTGTTTGTAGTAGTGAAGGTAGTTAAAAAATTCCAATACTACATACTTCATTCACATTCTGCGGTCTTTGTTCCAAATTCTATCATTAAGACCATCCTTACTCAGCAGGAAGTTGCAGTGAATAATAGGGCTAGCTAGGTTGCAAAGGTGTAGGAGTTTGATTTGGAAATTAAGCCTACAAAGTTGGTGAGAGGACAGGGCCTGTGTAAACTGATGGCTGAGAATCAAGAAGAACAAATTTTACCCAATTGCCTATTTGTAGTGACAAATGACTCATGGTTTTTAGATGTAGCTTTCTTTCTAACCTACGAAGAGCCTCTAGAACACTTATTAGCTAAAGAGAGAAGAAATCTGAGGTTGAAGGCAGCAAAGTATGTCATAGTAGATAATGTTCTATATAAAAGGGGACTGGACGGGATGTTTTTGCAATGTGTTGACAAGGAACAACAACAGAAGTTATTGCAATCATTTCACAATGAAGCATGCGGGGTGCACTATTCTTCCTCTGTGACAGCCTTTAAGATCCTGAGAAACTACTACTATTGGCCTAGAATGTTTAAAGATGCATACAAGTGGGTGGTAAATTGTGAGAAGTGTAAAATTTTCTTAGGAAAACCTTAGTTGGCTGCTTTATCACTAAGACTTGTGATTATCGAAGAGCCCTTCCAACTGTGGGGGTTAGATTTTATTGGTCCAATCAACCAAAATTCTAGTGGTAGACACACACATATCTTGATAGTGACTGATTACTTTACCAAGTGGGTGGAGGTGATACCAGTTAAAGTAACCACTTCTGAGATAGTCAGTAGATTCATAAAAGAAAACATTGTCACTAGATTTGGAGTTCCCCTTAAGATAGTGGCTAATAATGCTCAGAATTTCTCCTCTCGAGAGATTCAACTCTTTTTCTATGATCATGGTATAAATTTGTCTCACTCCTCAGATTATTTTCCACAGGGAAACAACTAGGCAGAATCTACAAACAAGAACCTGATTAACATCATGAAGAAACTGGTAGATGAAAAGGGAAAAGACTGGCACAAGAAGTTATATGAGGAATTGTGGGCAGATAGAACCTCCCCAAAGAGGGCTATTGGTATGATGCCATTTGAATTAGTCTTCAGAGTTGAAGCGTAGCTATCACTGCCATTAGAACTAGCCTCTGCCAAGTTACAAAGGTGCGTGGAAAACAAAGTCTTTCAAAATTCATACGAGAAGAGGATTTTGTATCTGTCAAAAATAGAAGAAGAGAGGGAGGAGTTAGTTGATCACATCACCATTCATCAGCTGAAAGTGAAGGAGATTTTTGATTTCCATGCTAGGCCAAGAAAATTTATTGTGGGTGATAAGATCCTTCTCTGGGATAAGCACCGAGAGCCAAGAGGAGCACATGGCAAGTTCGAGTCTCTCTGGAAGGGACCATTCGAGATCTCTCAAGATCTAGTTCCAAATGCGTTCAAGCTGAAATATATTGATGGAGATGAACTACCCCTATCCTATAATGGGTAGGATCTCAAGCTTTACCAGTTGTAAGTCTTTTCTTCTCCTTGCTTGTATATAAAGTTTTGGCTTGTGTCTATAGGAGTAGAAGTTTTGCTTGTGGTAAGTCGGCCCAATCTAATAAAGTTTAAATTGTCTTGTCAATTGAGATTCTAGTTTCATTCCTCGGTCCTAAGCAGTCCCGGTCCCCAATAAGAGCCAATTGTTACCTTCATTTTTCTCAGCTCCCAGTTTTAGGCTTGGTCAGTGGAAGTCTTTAAGTCAAAGTTGAACTTGAACTTTGTTAATTTCAAGTTCAAGTTCAAGTTCAATCCATTACCACTTCTGAGTCTTATAACACCCATGCTTGTCTATCCCTCAAAAGGTCTATCAGTCTCAAAGATGAACCCAAACTTGAAACTAGTCCCGAACCTTAAGTTAGTTCAAGTTCAAGTTTGCGTTTGTAATATGGTAGCTTACACATGGAGAATTTGGCGGGTCTGTCTTCTCTTCCAAAAGAATGTTTCTACTTTGTAGTGCTCTAAGTATTTATTAAGTTTTGGAAACTACCGTACAAAGATTATCTCATTCAATTAGATGGCTCATGCATGTGAAAATTGGAAATAACAGTTGACGGCGTGATGTAGAGGGAGTCATTAATATACAGATATGGTGATCAAGGATTTTCCTTGGGAATTGAAATATTCATGCCGAAATAGTTGGTGGATTAATTAAGATTGGCCGGACATGTCAAATCAATCATTCTTCCATTAAAACATTTATTATAGACATGCTTTGAAGATTTATTAAGGATCCTACAAGGCATTTGTGAATAAATGAAGACTGATTAAGGCCTTTCCTGTTAGTTATTTTTTTTGGAGAAGGAGAAGGAGCGATGGAATTGGTGGTGAGAAATTTGCAGAAAGCTGGTGCGTAGGACATTGGTGAGTTATCTTTCCCCTTTGCATTTTTTAGTTTTTAGAGGCTCTTTCTGTGTTGCAAGTCTTTTCTCTTCATATTTGGTAAGATGTCATTGTTTCATCCAAAACTTCTGAAAGAGGAGAGTAGAACCCACCTATTAGTTTCTCTTCCAGACATAGGGGATACTTTCTTGTTGAATGTAAACCTAGGGGAGCTTTGTGATAGAGCCCGAAATGCTTCTGAGGGTTCTTTTTCTAGGAAGTTAGTAGGAAGTGGATGTTTAGAAGCTATTGCATTTCCTCCAGCTTTGATTTGTCCTAAACTGGTGTTGGATCATGCTAACAAGTATGATGCTAAGAATGGATGCATTAAGGATGCGTTAGGAGAAATCATGGTCAAAATCAATCAGGAGACATTAATGGCAGTCCTCCGGATTCCAAATAAAGAACTATATGAACCATGGACTTGTGCGGAAGCAGATCATGTGTATGAGGTAGATAAGAAAAAATATAGCTCCTCGATAGCCCAGGTATGGCTTGCGAAACTAGAGAAAGGAGTATCTAGGTTGCCAAAACCTCTGACAATTGAACACCTTCGTAAAGACATAGTTGATATGGTGGTTCTTATAAATAGGGTGAAAGGGAATCCCCATGCATTTCATTGGGAAAAATGGATGTACTGTTTCATCCAGAAGATTATAGAAGGAGATAAGTTTATTGATTGGGCTGACCTGATAGCCAAAAAGCTCCACAAAGAACTCTTAAACGTGACTAATTTGACTGCATTTATATGTCTTCCTACCTTGTTTATGTCGTAGCATGTTGCCAAGCTTGGGAAGGATTATCTCATGAATTATGGATAAGTGATATGAGAAAATATGATTACTTCACATGCTTGCAGAAGGAGAAGTTCTCCAGCGTGTTCAAAATAGTAAATGGCAGATTTTTAGGAAAGTTAGTTTTTGAGTCACGAGGAAAAGAAAATTGCAGGCTTTTTGAGGAAGCTAAGCAAGTGATCAATGTTTATGGCTATCATTTTATACAGTTTCCAAGATTTACTTATCTTAGGGTTGGAGCGTTTGATGAAGAACCCCTACAACTCCCTAGATTTTGTTTAAATGATGTAGTCTTAATGGAGCTATGCAGGCAACTTGTTCTGGTTGAACAAAAGGCTGGGACCCCAAAGAAGTCTTCAAGTGTTCTTTTCCCTATTGAATTAGGGTACTATAGGTGTAAAAGCTTCCAAGATGCTATGGCTATAAAAGAAGAATTGGATGTCTTCTTTTTAAAAACTTATACTCCCAGGGTCAATTTTGACTATAGAGGCTTTGCAGGAGCAAATCTCAATGTCCTAGAGACATTCATGCACATCCCTAAGTTAGAATATTTTTGGGCCAACTATTCTGATGAGCTAGAGGTAAGGAAAAGACTGTGGTCCCTGCTAACTTTGAAACAAATCAACACCTTTAACCTGGATTTGGATACAGATGGGGTAGGGGAAGACAGTGAGGATGATGTTGTAGACTCTCAATACTTGAAGAAGGTCGAGGCCCTCCCTATTCCTAAGTTAGAATGGATGGAGCTAGAAGAAGATGATTTTCATAAAAGAATGAAAAGGGTGATTGAAAGAACAAAAGCATGGCTGTTGAAGAAAAGAGTTTATGTTGCTCCTTTGCTATTAGCCAAGAAAAAAATAAAAACCAAGAAGAGGAGTTCAATGAAGAAGACTTCTATTTTAACTAACTTAAGTATTGATCAATCTTGGGTAGGAAAAGTTAAACCTGAAGTCAAACCTAAACTTGAACCAATTTCTTCACAAGTTCAAGTTCAACACTAGGCTGAACTCGAAGTCTGAGTGACCAGATCAAGTCTAAGTGTAAAAGAAAGGGTTCAGAGGTTGAAAGTTACTCCCAGTCTCATCATGGATTTAGAATCATCAGACCCTAATCCAAAGGTAGTTTTAGTTGAAGACTACAAGGTACCTGAGATGGCGGATGATCAACAAATGCAAGAGGAAATAGAAAATACTCTGAAAGACTGACTAGCTCTTTTGAGTAACTATGATACTCAAAAGAAATCCTTTACTACCCCACCATCGTTGGAGACCCTAGTAACCAAGAAAAGAAATATTGTTCCTTTATCAGTACCCATTGATGATGTAGTAAGCAGATATCTAGGAAAATCTTTTAAGGTTAAGAAAATGAAGATGGAATCGAGAATTTGTTTTGATGAAAGCAGTGGTCACTGGATGGCAGAGATTGCAAAGCCTAAAGAGGACAAAGCTAAGGGAGAGGCTTCAGTCCAAGATTTTCAAATATCCAAGGTGGATTTAGGGAGAGACACCAGAGCTGCAGATATGAGATTTTTTGAGGTATCAAATAAGAAAATTTCCAGTAGAGTCTAGAAGGATGCCAAAGACAAACATGAAATGAAAGAGGCTATGAAGAGTATGACCCAATATATCAATGCCATCCAACATCCTGAACCTTTCCCTCTGAGTGAAATGCCAGCCTACATTGATACGAAATCCCTTGATAATCAACGGTTTCTTGACCAAGTTCAAAGAAGCAAGGCGGTGAGAAAAGCATTTGATAATTGGGTAAAGCATGTAAAAATAGAGGTTTTCAAGAAGCTAAGTCATCTAGATCAAACCCACAAGGAAGGAGATCATGTGGTAAAGAAAGTAGAAACTAGCATTGAGGAATGGGAACTAGAAAATACTACCTGGACGAAAGAGCTCAATTAGATTGAAGAAGTTGAAGAGTATTGCTTGCAGAAGTTCCTCATGGAGAGGTCAGTACCAAGACTAGATGACAAGGTTCTTTATGTTATAAAGGAATCTATAGACTAGAGGAATGAGGTTGTGGCCATGGGAATTTTTGAGGTAAAGGATCTCATGAAGGGGCTAAGAATGATTAAAGAAATCATCTCCAATGACATAAAATGGATTGATGAGCAATGCCAAGAAGCTCAAGAGGAGTTAGATAAACCGATTAACCAAGTAATCAAGGATGCAAATACCTGGTTTGACGAGCTCAAAAGGATGAAGAAACCTACAAACGAGCATTTCACAAAGGTTGCATGAATGGAATCAATGATGATCCTTCAGCAAAATCATTTGGTGATGCACAAAGAAAAGATAGTTGAGATCAAAAGGGAGAAAGAAGTCTGGAAAAAGAGGATTGATTTTATTGGTCTACCACACCAATTGGTAATATCCACATTTACAACCACATTTGAAGATTGGAAGGTAGCGCGACTTGCAGCGACCTCAACTCCTTAACCGTTCGGGTTACTTGGCAAATTTTTGAAGGCATTTTTGCTTCCAGTCCAATTTTTTTTGCTTAATGCTTAAGATAGGTATTGGATCTAGAAATATTTACTTTCAAGAAAGAAAATTTTACTAAGTTAGTTGTTGAAGCCTTGCATGGCTATTTATTGAAAAACTTTTAACTATTTATGGGTTCAGCTCTCTAAGTTGGAGAGAAACTATTTTCTAAAAACTTAACTTCAAGTTTTCTGAAGACTGATATTACAAAATATATGAAATATCCTATGCTATTGCATATATGTTTAAGCTTTTAAATGATAAATACTACTGTTTATCTTATGTGATTTATTTTATTGTGGAGATAAGTTATGTTGAATAAGGCTTAACTGTGGTATAGATGGATTCTATGCTTAGAAGTGATAGAGAGAATTGTTATTGAAGTTTAGATTCTAGAAATTCAATGTTTGAGATTGGGATAGAAGTAGACATTTTTCTCTAAAATCTGCACATTCTTTTCATGTTGATGGACTGAATGTTTTTCTTAAGTGTTTTCTGGTGAAAAGCACACATGATGTTACTTTTCTATGTTCAATAAGATCATTTTAGAAATCTTTCTAGAAGGTAGCTGGACCTTGTAATTTGTAGAGAGTTTTCTTTTAGCAACTCATTTGTTAGTATTAAGATTTTTCTCTTCTTTTCATTCTTTAAAGGAGTTTGAGATTAATTTAGAGAAAAGGGAAAAACTGTATGCTAACAATAACAATGCATGAAAGCAAACTAATCTATGAAAGGAAATGTTTATGCAAGATTATTCTATGAAAGGAAATATAAATCTGATCTAATATGCAAGTGCAAGAGTAATCTAAATAGATTGTCATGGAGGCATGGGAGAAGAAGATAAGAAAAGAGAAGTTACAATATCTAAGCTGAAGTGCTCAAATTCTCCTCGAAAATCGCTCTCCAAACCTACATAACAATACCATAAAATTTGGATCTCTAAAATCTATATGCATAAATGAGAAGGAGAGGGCTCCTTATAAAGGATTTTAGAAATGAATGGATGGTCAAGATTAAGAGGCAAAAAGAAATGAGCAATGGTTAAGAGGCAAAAAGATGTGTGGAAGAGATTAAGAGGCAAAAGGAGATTCCACTCATCTTGGAAAGTGTGCATTCAATGTGTAGACAAAAAGTCTTTTTATTTTTATTTTTATTTTATTATTTATTTATTATTTTTAGAGAAGTGGTTTCCATTATTTAATTAAAAGATTTTTTTATTTATTTAAAAAAGATTTTTTCTTTTAATTAAATGTGGCTTAGGATAAAGTGATTTTATTATTTAATTAAAAGATTTATTTTTTATTTAATTAAAAGGGAGCATGTTCTGTTAATTAAATAAGATTATTTTATTTTTTCTCTTTTTAATTAAATAAATCTTAAAATAAAATGACCAAACCTTAGAAAATATTGAATTAATTATGATTTGATCAAGAAAATTGATTTGAATTGAAAATATTGCAAAGCATTGATTCAGGAAATTGATAAATTGATGAATGGGGCCCCAAAGTCTAGGCGACCATTTTAGGGTGCATACAATATGTATATGTATATGTATATGTGTGTGTGCACGTGCGTGTAGTCGCAGGTCCATATCAAGGAAAAAATTATTGTACCATTATACCAGGTACTGAAATCAACCATTTTGTTTAATAAAAGTATTAAATAACCAAAATGCCAAATGAATCTCTCTATACTACTTTTATAATATTTTCTAAAGCCTTTTGAACTTGGAACATAATTTATATTTAATTTTTAATAATATGCTTCTAAAAGGTACCTATTATAAAGTAACTTTATATTATTCATTTTTTTCAATAAATTCTTCCTAGCACCAAATAGACTTCAAAATTAATTAATTAATTAAATGCAAGTTGACGACTTATATAGAATAAATTATCTTATGGTTAATCACCTAGGTCATAAAAGGGGCTTTACATTGTCCAACTTCAATTTTTCAACAATCATGATAGAAATGATATTTTAATTTTAATTTTGGGAGATTCAATGACCAAAAAATGATGAATATTATACCATTTGGAAGTGAAACTAGATTTTTATTATCCATTTGACAAAAGGTTATACCATTTATTCTATTGATTGATCTATAGTTGATAAAGTAAAATACATCTAAAAGGCTACTGCAAGATTCTAGAATGTAATGTTTCGAACCTAGGATGAGCTCTTGACTGTGGCATACAGTATAGAATAGGCGTGCTTACAGATTGGGAGAGGCCAGAAGGCCGTACAACACAAGGGTCGTATGTGACTGTTGCAGGCCATATGATGTTTGTGGAAGCCATACATTAGAGGTCATACGTGGAGGATGCAGGTCGTACGGTGGAGGGGTTGCAGGCCGTATGGTGGAGGCTGTAGGCCGTATGGTGGAGGTCATACGGTGGAAGATATAGGATGTATGGTGGAGCTGAGGACCGTACTTGAAGGCCATATGATAGATGCTAAGGGTCATGTAGTGAAGATGGAGGTGGTACAGAATGAGTTGGGAGTACACCAAGGGATGAGAGTTGTTCTTGTCTTTAATAACACCACACAATTCAAATTTAAACACTTTCCAGATGAAATATGAGTAATAGATATCACTTTAGATTGCCAAAATATGAAACCAGAGAAAAAGATGAATAGGGTGAGGGTTGAATCCCACCGAAACTATGAGATACCAAATAGGGAGGATATTTCACCTCTAAAATGGCAAACAACAGAATCCCAACAGGAATTCACAAAAATACAAATAAGTATCAAATCTCAACATATGAAAATTACATCCTACACACTATTCATAAATACCCCTTCGAAGAAACTCCTGAGGGTTTACAAAAGAAGCTAACATGGCAAACACCTACAGAACAAAAATAAAAAAAGGGTCCGAGATAAGCTAAATCAATTGGTTCACATACAAGAGATAAATAATTTATTTACTTTATGATGAGGATATTATAGTCCTCCCATCCCAAAGTTTTCTTATCCTCAAGAAAATGTAACACCAAATGCTGGAGAATGTGTTCACCTTCCCAAGAAGCATTGTCCAATGGCAAGTGCTTCTAACGTACCAAGTATTCCTTTAGGGTATGATTTCATAGTGTCTTCTCTTGTACATCAATGATCTCAACTGGTTCCAATATGAGATTCCCTTCTTCATTCAGAGGTGGAAGGTCTGTGGTTACTACAATGTTTTGTCACATGACTTTCTTTAGGTAGGAGACATGAAAGACATTGTGGATGTAGCTCCCTTCTGGAAGTTCAAGTTCATAAGCAACTTCACCGATATGGCAAGTTACATGATAAGGACCATAAAAGTGTGGCCTCAGCTTTTTGTTCCCCTTTTCATTCAATGATGTATGTTTGTACGACTGGAGTCTGAGATATACTAAGTCTCCTACCTTGAAACTTATCTCTATTCAGTGCCTGTCAGCATAGATCTTTTGTTGATTCTATGCATTTTCTAAGTTTTCCTTCAAGACTTTGACAATGTCTTGCCCTTCCTGAAGCCAGTCCTTTTCCCTTGGTGCACGACTGTCACCTAGAATCATGTCAATAAATGAAAGGGGTTCATACCTGTAGAGTTTTTTGAAGGGTTCCATCCCAATAGACATATGATAAGTTGTATTGTAACAATATTCTCCTAAATGCAACCATTTGACCCATGTCTGTTCTTGTGCTAAAACATAGTTCCAGAGGTAGCCTTCTACCCATTTCTTCATAATTTATGTCTATCCATCAATATAAGGGTGGTAGCTGGTGCTTGGTGACAATTCTGTTCATGCCAATTGAAACAATTCTGTCGAAAAGATGTTGAGGAACCGACCATCCCTCTCACTAACAATGTTTCAGGGTAACCTATGCAAATGAAAAACTTCTATGAAAAATAAGTCGGCTACCTATGCAGCTTGGAAATCTAAGGAGATAGCGAAGAAGTGTGCATACTTTGTCAATCTATCAACTACTACAAAGATACAATCCCTTCCATTTACCTTAGGAAGTCCAGTGATGAAATCCATGGAGATACCTTCCCACTTCTATTCTGGTATGGGAAAGGGTTGTAATAGTCCGGCGGACAAGGTGTGTTCGGATTTTTTTTGCTAGCATACTACACATTCTTACACATACTACAAGACATCATCTTTAAGTCCCTTCCATGTGAACCTCTCCCTAAGCTATCTATAGGTTTTGAGAAACCCTGGGTGTCCGACCAATGGTGAGGCATGTATTTCCTTCAGGATTTTCTACTTCATTTTGGACTCAAATACTAAGTATATTCGATCCTTATAGTAAATGATGTCATCCACCACCTTGTAACAATCATCTTGAGCATTGTCATCCATTAAATTACATGAAAATGTGTTTTTAGAATATTCCACTAGTAAGTGTGCTTTCCAGTTGGCTGAGATTTGTGACAACACATAGATGGTGGGCTTTCTTGACAAAGTGTCTGCAACCACATTATTCTTCCCCTTTACATATTCAATGTCAAAATTAAAAGCTTGAATCTTACCCATTTTTTTTGCCTCTCGTTCAAATCACGTTGCTCCAAAAAACATTTTAAGCTATTATGATCGGTACAGATGGTGAATTTGGCACCCACTAGATATTGCTGAAACTTGGTCAGGGAATGCACAATGGCCAATGTCTCTTTGTCATAGATGGAATATAAGTGCTCAACTTGCGTAAGCTTCTAAATTTCATAGGCTATAGGGTGTCTTTCCTACATTAGTACCATTCCAATACCCTCTCAAGATGTGTCACATTTCAGAATGAATGGTTGAGTGAAGTCAAGTAAGTTGAGGACTGGGCAAGTGCTCATTACTTCTTTTAACTTATTAAAAGTGTGTTGTGCCTTTTCATTCCATTGGAAGGACCCCTTCTTAGTCAGATCTGTTAATGGTGCACTGAGCTGAGAGAATCCTTTTACAAACCTCTGATAATAACTGCACAACCCAAAAAAACCTGGCAACTCAAAGAGTGATTTTGGTGGAGGCCAGTCAAGTATAGCTTGAATCTTCTCCTGGTGGACCTGTACTCCATGTTTACTGACCATGTGCCCTAGGTATAATATTTCTATCATTTTGAATTTTCACTTAGATTTCTTGGAGAACAAGGACTGAGCCTCCATGATCCCAAGGACTTCATCCAAATTTCTTAGGTGTTCTTCCCAGGTTTTATTGTAAATAAGGATGTGGGTGAATTAGTGTTCACTGTATTTTAACTTTTCACTTTAATCTGAATACTGAATTATAAATGCTTAAGTATTGAATTAAACATTCACATAAACATGAAACATGAAATCAAAACATGACACCAATATGGTTACGAGGAAACCCAAATATGTAAAAACCCCGGTGGGACTTGATACCCACTAATATTCTGCACTAGTGTTTTGTGATCCTTGTTAGAAGATCCTTTACCCTGTTAGGAGTAGCTTTATAATGTTTTAAGTACAGAAGACCTTGTTAAGGGTCAGACCCTATTAGGATTCTTTTACAATGATCCCTATTAAGGGAATGGACTCACTGTCCTAGAGCTCACTGCTCAAATGATGAAGACTACAACCTTCTGAGATCAGATACGCACTATATCTGCAGGTGAACTATTGTTGTGAAACTGCTTGTCAGATCAGTTCCTTTGGTGCGATGATGCTTTGACCTCTTAAAAAGCTCTAATACATCATATGCTCTCTTTTCATACCTTTTCTCTTCTTCTCACAACTCTATTTCCACTTCCATACTGAATATAATGGGTGCACCTTATATTTATATGCTCATACCAATTATACAATTAGGTCAGCCCTATAACTAATTACAAATAATGCTTCCAAATGAATTGGCTTAAGCGTGCTTACAATTATACATATACATATGTTGGAAATCTACTATTTTATGGTAGTTGGGTTGAATAATATGAAAAGGGGTCTACGGACCCTTACCTTCATTTGATTCCTTACCTTCATTTCCCTATAGATAGTAAGGCAGGTGTGGGAGCCTTCCGACTCATTAGATACCTGTGAAAGCATAAAGCTAGCATGGGGGCCCATTCAGGCCTTTGATTTATTCCCCTCAAAGTGCAGGTGTTATCATACTAAGGGCAAGGAAATTGGCGATGGATGGCATAGGGAGAAGTAAGGATCATGGCAGGGTGACTTGTTAAATACCCTTCTGACCCAATCAGTGTGGGAGTGACTGTGTGGAGGGACAGACAATCAATTAGTATGGGAGTGACTATGTCAAAAGGCTTTCAATTACTCTGGGATTAGTAGGGCTATCAGCGGGAGTGTTTTCGTAATCCATGTTCCATCTCCAGCAGCACACATCTTTTGCACGCATCAATAGCACTTCCGCTTATTCTAATGTAAAGGGATACATAGCCTCTACAACATTAATTTTCAATCGTAAACCAAAATAGTCACTGTTGGCTCTATGCTCTATTCTCTGCTGGCACACACTGGCTACACAACTTCAACTGACTGTAACTTTCACATCTTTGCATATCTACTTATGCACTCTTAGACTAAGCATAAGTATAGTCTAACAACCTTAACTTCCAGGGCATATAACTTAATTCATCCGTACACATGTGTGTTGATGCTCTGAGTCTCTAGTGCTCTGTATGTTGTCCAGTCTTCAACACTTAATTGATTTTTGATCTTTACACTTATTGCGCTGACTCCAAACTACTATATGACTTTGTTTCCATAATGAAAACACTGTATCTAGTCATATACTTTAGTATAGACAACTTGCCAACAATATCCCCCTTTGTCATTGATGGCAACAAAGGAATATGGCCAAGTCTCTAACTGATCCTTTACACAAAAACTTTTGTCTTCTATACATTTCATACAAACTCTTATATCTCCCTATACATATATGTACTCCATATTCTATACAGCTCCCCCTTTGACATTAATGACAAAGGTGCATCAAGAAACTTTATCTACATACACTCACTGAGGGAAAACATCCGGATATGCAATCTTGAGTTTCTGGATCTCCTTCTTCCAAAAGGTTATCAAATAATTGACTATTTGTAGATGGGCGCATAATGCATATTGAAGCTTCTCCATCTTCTCCAATTTTGTGCTTCGACCTTGATCATAGGTTATCATGGTCGCATCAATCTCCTTTATATTTTGACTGAGAATGTCTAGTGAGGGTGCAAGAGCATTCCTCAATTGAGTCTGTCTAGACCTTATCTTCTCCATTTCTTTCTTTGCCTTCTCAATTATGTCCAACTGACCTTGATAGACATTTTTACACATGTTTGCATCAGTGGCCATGTCTAGCACTAAAATCTTCACCTTCTCAATCATTGCCTCTACATCTTTGATCTTCTTAAGATGGGAAATGACTTTCCTTCCTTGATCTACAAACTCTTTTAATGATGCCTGACCAGACTTAAGAGAGCTCAAGTCTAGTGAAAAGTTACTCATTAGTTCATTGAGTCTCTTCTTTAAGTATTTCTCCTCTACCACTATGGCCGCAGATTCTTCTAGGCTTGAAAATTTTACTTTGAACTGAGAGAGGACTATGCTCACATCATCAACTGAATGTACATTTACCATTTTATTATCCTTTGGCAGCAAACTATTCAAAATATTTACTGATTCCACCGGGAGAGGATTCCTCATTACTTGCTTCTCCTTCACCTTCTCCATAGCTAGGATGCTAAACTTAATTAGGTCTTCTTCCTTCCAAGAGTCCAAACTGCTAGTGTCAGGTGTGAAACTTGACAACAATGCTAAGGAGGGAGTGATGGGAGTGCTATCCATCACCTCTTTCTTCACCTTGACCAAATCAATAGAAGATTCATCTTTCTTTTCTACCTCTACTCCTTTCTTTTCTTCTTCTTTCTCATCAGATATATTTTATATGATTACTTCTTCTTGCTAAGTGGGAGGGGTATTGCTGCATAAGATTTCTAGTTCCTCAGTGCTGACAAATGCTTCCTCAAACTTTTCCAACTCCTTATCAGTAGCCGCCATGGCTATTTCCACATTATCTATGATAATTGTGCTGTCTTTGGGTGATTTTGTCATAGGCACAAACAGGTCTACTTCTATTTGAGTTTCTGCTATGGGCGCTGAGTCCTGAGTGTTAATCTCTATTGAGCATTTAAGGTTGTCACTAGTATCAAAGTATAGTATACAGGTCGGTCGGTTAATTATATTGAGTTGGTTGGTAACCAAAAGTAAGACAGAGTAGTCGGTAAAGCCTTTACACCAAGCATCACATATTTAACTGAGCACTAGTGACACTGACATTGACGGTCAATAAACACTGAGCATTGTAGTATACACTGAGTAGATTATACAGTGTTTACCGATGATCACAAAAAATGGCATAGTAATTTGAAATGGCACATTATTCTATGTAAATGATTACAACAGATTGTAAAATGGTTTACCAAGATCGAGAAACATTTATTGTAAATAGATACTCATTAAATGTAATGTTTATCTTATTGTAATAGTTGATCTAGGTTATTTTGCACCGTAGATCTTAGGGTTATGATTATGTTTGTAACCTAATTTTTGCTAAGGTGGAAAAATAGAACACTATATATTTTGTTTGTTCGCACCATTTTTAAGAGGTTGGGTGAACTAATATATATGAATCACAGATCACTTGAATAAATTGCCTATCTTCAAGACAATTAGTTTACCGAGTAGAATAGAGCACATAGGATATCAGATTGAGCAGAATCAGAGAAGGCTACCGAGCATAACAAAGTAGAAAACCATCACAGATAAGGTGATATTTTAATGAGCACTTATAGATCTGTTTCAAACAATTAATTTGTCAACTAGTAGATAATTACCTATTACTTTCTTACAATTGTGATAGAGTTTTTGATAAATCTCTTAACAGAGTAGACTTAACAGTCTTATGTAAATCTCTTAACTGAGTACACACTTCATAGTGTTGTTTAAATCCTATAACTAGGTAGATCTAGCTGATCTAACATGTTACTCCTAACAGGGTAAGATCACCAGAAGTGATCAAAACTTGTAGCCTTAATAGGCAAACCTTTTCTATTTACAGTAGTGAAGAATTTGTGGGTGTCATCCCCACCATAGTTTTTACTTTCTTACAAGGGTTTTTGTGTTACCAAAATACTTATGTTATGTGATTGTCATATTGATTTCATGTTGTTTACTTTCTTAAGTTAACTAGATGATTGATTTATACAATTGTATTCAAGTTATTTTGATCGGTTATCACAGTATTCAGTTATAGATTAGAAAGGTTTTACAAGTAAAGTTTTGAAGGCACTAATTCACCCCTCCCCTCTTAGTACCTATCTCTCCTAATTCCAAAAATTGGTATCAGAGCTCAATTCTCTTGTTGAACAGTCTAACCGATGAAGGGTAAAGATCTAAGTCATGGAGAGATACAAACTTGACAAGACTATTGAGAATCAGAAGATACAAATACAGATGTTTGTGGAACAGTATAAACAAGCCAAGGAAGAACTGAAGAAATTACTAGTTGAAAGGAAGAACCTTGCAATTCAGCTAAATTAAAACAGTTATCATGAAGAACCTATTAATGAAATATTTGATCATATTGGATCAAGCTCTGGAAGCATCTCTGATGGATCTGAAAGCATAATCTCTAAGTTATCTGAAAAGAATCAACATCTATCTAAGCAAGTGAAAGCACTTCAAATCGGTCATGAATCTCAGATGGTGAGAATGGTGGAAATCATGAACAATGCTAGACAAGCTAAACAAGATCAGAATCTGGCTATTGAAGACTGAAGATTGATGACTGAACAACTTCAAGCAAAAGAAAGTGAAATACAGAGACTGACTGATCGTCACTTCTAAGTATCAAATCAGATGATGATAGTTAATCAAGAAATGAACTGAGTAAATGGAGAATTATCAAGAAGACTTGAAGATGTTGCAATACTCAGAGAAGATAATGAAAAACTAAGAAATGAAATAAAGACACAAAAGCAACACAATGAAATGATGAAGTTAGCTGAGGATAGTTCTAAAAACATTGATGATTTCTTGACTAATCAGAGGAGATTCGAAAGCAGAACCGGTATAGGCTACACCAGTGAAGGAGAATCATCACAACAAGATGAAAAAGTCAACAACAATCAAACTCAGAAACCTAAAGTGATGACATGTTACCACTGTGGAAAACCAGGACATACATCTAATGTGTGTAGAAGCAAAGCACAAGGTAAACCTCATGTCATTCCAAAATTCAATGGATATTGTTATTATTGTGGTAAGTTTGGACATCCGACTTATGAATGCAAAGCTAAGAAGAATGACATTGCTAATAATACTACTGAGGAGAAAATATGCTATACTTTTAATAAGTATGGACACACTGCAAGGGACTGCAAGGCAAAAATGAAACAAGTCTAGACACCTAAAGAGAAACAACAACGAAAGCCATATCAACCGAAGAGACAAGGTAACTCATATGTTTGGGATTATAATACATGGACTAATTGTACTATATGTGGTTGGTATGGACATATTGCAACAAACTGTTACAAAAAGAATCGGATTGGACAATCAAGAAATTGGACAAATGTGGGAATGGCATGCATGTACTGTCACAAGGTCGGTCATGTAAGCAAGAACTATAGAGACTGAGCACCTGATGAAAACCATATATTTGAGAGTGGATATAACATTGTAGATATTACAAAGTTAAGGAACACAATGTGGAAGAAGGCATCTAATGAGAATGGTGAGTCAAGTAACACTGTCAGTGAAACCTCATCCACTGGATTGGGTGATATCAGTACCTCCACTTAAGACAAAAAAGGTTTGTATGGAACTAACATTTTAAATGATCACATTTTACATACAATTCCTTATATATGATGTACAAATACCAAATCTACATGAATAAAGATGCACTATGGTTTATGTTTTATAAGTTTACTAATGTCACATAGTCGGTAAAAGAAGAAACGTGAGTTGGTTACCCATCGCTAATCACTATACAAGGTTAACCAAAAATAGTGCAAACTGATGAAGAAATTCTATGTTAACAGACCAAAAGAAACTGTAGACATAACTGAGTTGACAGCTATTTCATATCAAAAGTTAGGTCATGCATTTAATGCATCAAAGTTTGAGCAGGAATATCAAAAAGCCTATATATACACGGAAACATAGTTCATTGTTACATTGCGACTTCGAAGAATAGAGATTTTACAGAGAAGAGTTCAAGCTGATCATTTTTAGAAAAGATTCCAAGCTACTATAGATCGAACCGAAAATAATTCTTTGACGATAACAAGTAAGTTCATCTGCCTACCGAATATTGGTTATCTATTGTTTGCCAAAACCCTAGAAATAATTTATGGCATCGACATTGACTACAAGAAAATCGTAGAACATTGGGGAGGAAGTGGAATTAATTGTTAGGGCACATTTTACTGAGGAGAAATTCAAACCTCATCCCAAGGTCACAGCACAAACAGACGATATGGGCACATTTTCTAGTATTCCAAATAGGGTTTTGTTAACAGAAGATGTTAGGGCCTACATTCACTGCAAGATCGGTGAAGTATGTGATTTTGAGACCATTGCTACTTATTAGCAAGTCTGTGGACCGGATGGTAAGATTAAATCCAAATACAAGAAGATTGAGGAGTCAGGGTTATGATGTTTCACATACTTCCCGCAATCCTTCCACAATGACTGGATAAGAATTGTGCTAAGAAGATTTCATGATGGAAAATTTTGGTTAGATAAACCTGTTGAGGTCACTAAGAAGATTATCAGTAGGGTTACTGGGTACCCTACAACTGACAAAGCCAAAGCCTTTTGAAGTTCATCTCATCCCAACATAGAAAAGAACACTTGAGCTTAATGGGACGGTAGGGCATTGAAAATATCAACTATCCAAGATCCAGTGGTAAAATTTGTAGCTCATGTCATTGGGTACAAGATATTCCAATCTAGTAGACCAAATAGTGTACCCTGCAGTGCCATGGACATGGCTTACAAAATTGTGAAGAAAGAACACTAGGTTGATCTTGCTGAGCTACTACTACACCAACTGCATGACAATATGAAGATAATAAAAGAAAAGAAGTCCAATACATGTAAGTACGGATCACTTCTTGTCTGTACATTTTTCTATCTGCAAAAATATGTACCAAGTATCAGTAAAGTAAACTGGCAATCAGACAAACTAATAACTGCTCAAATTGGTGAAATGATGAAAAGTCTAGGAGACAATATGAATAAGGAATTCAATGCATATTTCAAGGAATTTCAAACAAAAATGCAACAAAGGAGTAGAATTCCAAGGGATTTAGTGAGTAAATTTGAAGATGATATATGCTTCGTAGTTAGCATAGACTACTCAATGATAAAGGCAATAGAACTAAGAACTAAATGGCTAGCACTGATGGGATGTGAAATGAATCATGATTTCACTTTGAAATCTATTAATGCATTGCTGGCATTACCGATAGACATCACTACCTGTAGGTTTGGAGTATACGAGGAAGCCAAATCTCAAATCACAACAGACATAGAGATTGGAAAAATGTCAAGAAGGGAAAAGAAAATGAGAAAAGATCTCTAATGAAGGGTGCTCCCCTTAATACTACAAACACATAACAAAAATAGAGAAACAACAACAATATGCAAGAAAAGAAAATTGGCTTCTTATTATCTCCACAAATGTGGAATTACAAACTTTTAGAATTACAATATGCAAAGCCACATGGGCATTCCCTTACAATATTTTGTAGGACAAAGCCTCGTATCAATACCCAGATCTACTACCCAGAACTGCCCTAGACAACACTACAGGCCTTCTTTGTATAGGCATTTTCCATCGCCCAAGAATGTTCCAGAAATTTAGCCCTTAGGGCCAACCAAACTTAGAATTATTTTATTTTTCAATTTATTACATTAGAGTCAGCTCAAAATAACTTTTGAAACCCGAACAAAAATTTTGAAGGAAAATTATTTTCCACCATTTCAGGTGACCTGACTTCCGGAGACCATAAGTCATCACCAGTTGACCCGATTGACTATTATAACCCCATTTCAGAAAGACCACGAAGCGCTCTACAAGCTTGACTTGCACAAGCGCCTGTCACCCAAGTTTTTGACCTCATTCAGAGCCTCTAAAGCCTTCAAAACTGAGTTCAAAGTTTCTGTACCCTACTACCAATACTGAAAATCTTCAATATCTTCAAAACTAGACCTGATCTAGCCATGAAACTTTACTGGCAGGCTGATATGACTGAGATGAACCTCCACATGTAAAATCAGAACATTCTGAGATTTATGACCAACTTACTAAAAATAGAAAGTTTCCATAAATAGTAGCTTTGCACAAGATAGCCCTTATTGAATACAAAAACATAAATATTTTTTGGGTGATGCAAGATTTCTCTTACACCCAGGATGCTCCTGCATCAATCTCAGCAAAATATGGAAATGTATCTGACTCACCTAAGGAGTCACCAGTTAAAAAAGCAACCAAAGGTCAGTTACAGTTGGCTAACAAGCCCTATGATAGCGAGGAGACCGAGTCAGACAAAGAAAAGGATCACACACCAGTTCCTCCCACCAATGATGAACAAGATGTTAGCTATTTTTCTTGCACAGGTAAATAACTAGACCATAAATTGATCTCTCCCCTTTGATGCTCTTTTCCTGGCAAGAGAAATGCTAATTGATAAGGATGAAATCCTTCTTCTACTTCGGGCTCCACAAACCCAGGCGGGTGTACCTTAATTCATCTACCTCAAATGATAATTTTTCTAAAGATCATAGGCAGGTATAAACATGGATTAGACAGGACACTAATATCCTGTAATTGGATTCACCCTTTCAAGCGAATCATTGGACAGTTTCCAGCCCGTCTTGCTAGATTTAACAATCAAAGTACCCAAAAACAGAAAGGGAAAGTTATTTTGAAATGTTTTGGATGCAACTCTGGGAAACCAGTGCCTAATCCTTGGGCAAGGAGTCAAAGAGGGATACATTCACAGAAAATCCTAAATCCATAAAACTGAAATCCAAATCAGTATGCCTTGCATATGATTTTGCTCATCACCTCACTCTTACATCAAATCCACAACAAATTCCCCAATTCCCAGAGATAACCCATCAAGATTTAAATCCTCCTTGAAGAAAACTCAAAAGGAAACCTCACAATTTACCTTGTAAACCAACATTCAATCTACCTTGCAAACCAAATGTACAAGAACATGGAAAGAGCCATGAAGACATAAAAATGTTGTAAAGGGATTCTGATTATGCTTTATTAATCATCCTGCTGCAATACATTTATCAATGACAAAAAACCATAAGAATTATCCACAAACTAGAACAAGAAGTTGCATTAATGGAACTCAAACTTGCAGAGCTTTGCTCATGCAAAAAGATTGGAACCCCTACAAAGAGATCAAAAATCAGAATAAGAAGAGAAGGGGGAAACACCAGGAAGCATCATAACTCGACACTTGTCAAACTCTGAACTATCTACTGATGAGTCACTGCTCTGAACTGAATGAATCCTCTGCTCCGCCTCCTGAGAACACCTCTTTTCATCTTCTCAAACTGACTTATGAGTCACCAGATGCAACAAATAAGATATTTTCAAAAATATCTTCCTGGCCCCCTATTTCATTTAACTGCAAATATCTCAAAACCGAGAGGACCTGCACTGAAACTGATCCCAAAAATGGAATCCTCGTCTTCTCACCTTTCCGACGGTATATAACACTTGATATTCGGGCGAAAAAATCAAGCCCCCAGCAATTAATTTTGTCTCCCTGCTCTGTGCTTTAAACTTTTGAATTTATTATATAAATCAAACTGTATAATTTTATCATTAAAACTTTGATTTTTTGAATTGTGCACAGGAATTCTAAATAAAATATTATTTTATTTCCCCTGGAGCGGGATCCACTTGGCATGTTTACTCTCTAATTCGCCAAATATTTATCAAATTGCAAGTTCAACTTCCCGAACTGGCGAACTAACCATTACCTCCAAGTCGCTTAATGTTTTCCACTAACCGCAAGTTTTCTAGCGATCACGCGACTGCTCCATCTCTGAATCGCGAAATGATCTGGCTTAACCGCCAGCTATTGAGCGAACTGGTGACTAGCCCAGTCGCCAAGTCGCTTAAAATTTATGCTAAAAGCTACAACATCTGGCGAATACGCGCCTAGCCACCATGTGTCCAACTGGTCCGGTCAACACCATGCATCTATCCCTACAAAATTAACTTGTCAGTGGGCCCCAACACGGTTTTCGAAGACCTCTGAATGCATATGTATGGAAGGAGCCTCCAAGCTCATTACTTAATTCACAATAGGAGCGTGATTATATTTAAATATTGAAAACTCTCAATTCTTGCCGAATGTAGGATATATGCTTCATGCTGGATCTTGTTTTCTCTCACGCTGGATCTTCCTTGCTCCAAACGCGGGATCTTTTGTTGTTTTGGATGCTGGTCTTTGAGTACATGCTAGATTTTTAATTTACTGCGCCAGTTCCCCTTTTGACACGCTGATCTTTCCTTATGCAGTGCGTTGCCATTTACGCATGAGCTGCATTGAGGCCTTCAATTCCAGCGCTGGTCTCTTTGTTGCAAGCGATGTCTCCTTTTGAATACTCATGTTGCTCCTCTTACGCTGGGCATTCCGTTGTTTACACTGCCTTTCTTGATAACGTTAAACCTCCTTTTTATGCGTAAGAAACTCCCTTGCTAGGCGAATAGGACCTCCAATGTGCAAGACTCCACTCTATACTAGCAGCCTTCAACTTCCTGTATATGCTGGTCCCAAAGATTCACACATATATCATAATGTGCAGGCATCCCAACTAACGAAGTCTCCACTTTATGTCACCCAGGGCATTTATAATGAATATAGCCCCTATTTAATTGTGTGAATCTTCTCTTCTTTTTAATGCTGGCTCCAAACATATTGGTATCGCTATTGGTTGAAAAAATTTGGCAACCTGCACAATGAACTCACGCCACTATTCTCTGTTTTCTATGTTGGTCATTAAACAATGCCCCTGCCATTTCATCTGAGCCTCCACCTTAACTTGCGTGGGCTCCCAATTTTACTCCCATTTCTTTGTTTGCAGTTTTATACTGATGATCTGATCCATACTTGCGTAAGACACCCTTGCGTAAGGTATGTCTTCATTGCTTGGCACACAAATGTGTGTACTAGTAGTAGACTCGACACATACATAGGTATGGTACTCTGTACAGGAAAAGCAACTAGCATACCCTTTCTGATTTTAGCAGAGGAATCCAAAATCATTCACTTTAAACCCAAAATTCTTGATGCGCTAGAATCTTCTTTTGATTGTGCAAGTTGCCTTTTCCTGGCATTGGACATTGCCTCTTTTTTACTGTAGCCTAAGAATCTTTCCCACACATGGAGCATCAAGTTACATGTGAGAGACTTCCACAAAACAAATCCATTTCTAAACATTGTATTCATGTAAAGGCAGTTGAAGTATGTTTATTAGCATAACATGTTGCACCCAGGTTTGTCAGATCTGAAGGAGAATCCAAACTAGAACACAGTGATCCCATGTGGATCTGCACCAAGTGTTATTATTGTGTATGCCACTTTTACTTTGTGAACTGGCAACTTCATTTATTAATGTTCCAAACACTTTGATATCTAGCACTTTACTCTCTTAGTTTGCATGTTTTTCCATTAAACTTGTTGCGATTTAAAATCACAAGGCAACTCATTGCCTATACAAATGTACCTAAAACATTTGGGCTCACATCACCAACACTGGAAAGACAAAAAGCAACAACAAACTAAGATCTATATTTTAGTATATCTCATTTGGCCCACAACCAACGGGCAACACTAGACATCCTTTATAGTCTTTCCATGTACAAATTTTACCATGTTTCCCAGCTTTAGTGTTTGATTGATGACATTTTGAGTGAATGTCATTTGCTTGTAATCATCAAAAGTCAAACTGTCATCTTTTCCCTTTACTCTTTTGATGGCTTTGTGCTCACTCTTTATCTTTTTTAGATACCCACTACACTCTTTGAATCCAATTCACAACCATACCCAGATCACTGAAATACCCAAAAAAAAACCTTCTTGCAACATGCCCAGAATGCACAAGTGGCCTCGGGAACTGGCTTTAAAAATGGACATAATCACTTGACCTGGCCCCGCCACTGAACATGCATGTTCTTTGATACACACTTAATCATCCTGCAAAACAATGTCCCATGATGACAATCGAGGTGAAAGTTATAAGCCTTCAAAGTTGCTCGTTTCTTTCTGTTCAGCAAACCCACCATTAGAAAACAATAAACTGCAACTACAACCATCTTGGTAAAAATAGCAAACAGATCCTGCAGGAGCCACAAGCTGGCATGCAAGTACGTTAAGATGTCTACAACCTGAAGCCACAACTAATTCGATCTGGGCATCTTTCAGACAAAAGATACAGCTCACTGAAAACATGTACTTGCAGAAGTAAACTCAGGATATGCAGAAAAGTACTTGAAAATTGCAAATGGAATCAACTTCAAAAACTAAGAAGGTGGATTGGCAGGAAACTCAAATTTGAACTGGGAGTAATATGTCAACTTTGAAATGTAGACCAACTATAATTTCACCATTAGGCTTGGCTGGTCAAAAGTTATAACCTTGCAAAGTTTGCCTCCGGCAAACTGGTGCACTTTACAGTCTTTGCAAACAGTAGAAAATTGCAAATGGAATCGCATTGGGAAACTCATCCAATGGATTCATCATGAGCTACGAATTGACAGGGATGAAGTAAAACTTGTTTATAATGTAGGTACATGACCATCACTTCAGTTTCAATCACCGGGAAAAAGATACAAGCTGTCAAACAGGGCCTCCGGCAAACAAATGAACAAGTGCATAAGTGCAAAATCAAGAAAACACCTCCGGAAGGGGATGAATAAACAGGGTTGAAACTCATCACTGGGACCTAAAACCTTCATGAAGGGACCTCCGGACCACCCATTAGAAACACGCATTTCGGGACAAATGGAGCACTATTTCAAGCAATTTACGGAGTTCCTCAAAATTGCATTTTGAGGACCAACACAAGAAATGCAACTACCAAAACCTGAAGGAATGAAGACACGATCGTCAACTGTTGCACAATCCACCGAGAAAGTAGAAGCAGTAAAAGTAGAAAAAATAAGAGCAGCTACACCGACTAGGAAATATGTTAAGAGAAAGACCAAGAAAGTAGTTGAGACACTGAAGAAAAAGAGGAAATACATAAGAAATAAGGAAGATCTAGAGGATACAGAAACTAAAAATGATCCTGATCAATTCAAGTTAATTCATAATAGGGAAAGTACTATAGAAGAAATAATTGAAGATATAATTGAGAATGGAAATGTTACAGATCCAGGCATAGGTAAATTTGACAAAATGTCAATTGAGGACAAAAAAAAGATAGAACATGCTATTCTCCAGATGATGATCAAATTCAAGAAAGTACCGATGGAATTTACATGTCAATTTCCAAAGGAACTTGATGACAAAATAAGTGAGAGATGGGCTATTGCACTAGATACATAGAAAAGGAAAAGAGAATAGTCACTAAGTCATGTAGCCTCACACTTTAGCTATGTTGTGGTAAGTGAATACATGACAAAGTATCAGGCTAAATTTCCAGTCAAGAATAGAGCTATGCAGATCATGGATGAGAATGTGGATGATATGGATGTCATATGTGATTCTCTATGGACATCAATTTTAAAAGCAGAAGAGAAAGCATGAACAGGAAGCATTCCTAAAACTGTCTAAGAAGAGACATAGTTCAAAAGATAAAGGTATTTTCATTGATGATAAAAAAGGTAAGAAAATAGAAGACACCGGTATATCAGTTACTGAGGTAATTGATATCACCGAACAAAAGGAAGAAATCAAAATTTCACAAGATGCACCAGATCAAGTTAAGATCCACTTGCAAAAGAAAACTGATGATGATGCACTCATTGAGGACATCACTAATGGTGATCCTGATGATGAGGATGATGAAGATGTGACAATTGCACCATACAAAGATGAAGCATTAGACACTGATAGTGTGTTCACATCTCTACCGAGTGAACTACTTGTACTTGCAGAGGCAGTTGAAATAATTTCACAAGTACAACCCAATGTGTCTCATCCTAAGCCAAATAAAGATACAACTGAGATTCAAGCACCTGAGAAACCTGCAGATAAAAATGAGCCTAACAAACTAGAGGCGCAGTCTACATAAACAAAAGAATCAGAAGAAACAAAATCAACTGAGGTGAACCCACTTGACACTACAACCGAGACTCCCACACCATCTACCGAGGAGCAAAAGAAGGATGATATAGTGTCAACTGGGAAAGATACTCTGAGAAGTAAAGAAAAAGCTATTGTCATAAGTGAGAAGAAGTCACCTCTTGCCCAAAAGAAGAAGAAGAAGAAAGCCAAAGGGCCAGTCACCATTGATGAAGTTATCATTATACTAGAATGTGACCTAAGAACCCTAAGCCCTGAGGAACTAAGTAGGTACGGGGAATTATGTTCAAGGAAAGCAACACAAGAGAAGTTAATGCAAGAACACAAATGTAAAGAAGTGTTAAATGATGTGAGGGATATTCTACAACAAATAGTACTGGAAACAAATATTGATGAGAATACTCCCATCTTAGATCAACTTGCCACACTTGCCAACAAAATCAATGATGAGAATACTCCCATCTTAGATCAACTTGCCACACTTGCCAACAAATTGGTAGAAAGGATTAGCACATAAGTGGCACTACACAAGGTAAAATTATCTAAGGTCATTACGGAAGTAAAATCTATCAACTTCTAATCAAGCTTTGTACTTCAGACACCTTCACTATAGAAGTCAGTGAAAAGATAAAAAGTTTAGAAGAAGAGATAAAGTTGAGTACACAAGCAGCTATCGCTGAGCCAACTACTTTCTTAAAGCATATTAACTGAGTTTAGGAACTCTGGTGGCTGATAGTAGACTTAAGGAAACAAGAAGCGCACATCACTGATCAGGTTATAGAGTTACAAAAAGAACTCACTCCTTACCTGAATTTTTTTGAAGCACACATTGTCAAAGATGAACAACTTGTGGCAACACCATAGATTTTGGTGTTGGATAATATCTTTGACATGCATGCACAAATCGGTCTTCAGCATATTGCTCTTACCAACTTGAAAGAGGAATGGGACAACCTCTTGGAGTCTGTACAAAAAACCCATCCACACATTTTTGATAAGATGTAAGTATACACTATATATATATTTTTGCATTTGGCATTATTATAAAAAAGAGGGAAAACATGTATATGCCAAATAAGTATACTTTGATATATTACATACTACTGGGAGCATGCACCGAGGGGGAGTACTCTGTACTTAGAAATTTTTTGTTGTGGATATGTATATGGCGAAGACATAAGGAATATATAGAAACATTTTGTCTATATACATTTGAATTTTTGATACTAATGCCAAAGGGGGAGATAGTTAATCTCTATTGAGCATTTAAGGTTGTCAGTAGTATCAAAGTATAGTAAACAGGTCGATCGGTTACTTATATTGAGTTGGCCGGTAACCAGAAGTAAGACAGAGCAGTCGGTAAAGCCTTTACACTGAGCATCACATAGTTAACTGAGCACCAGTGACACCGACACCGACGGTCAGTAAACACTAGGCATTGCAGTATACACCGAGAAGATTATGCAGTGTTTACCAATGATCATAGAAAATGGCATAGTAATCTAAAATGGCACATTATTCTATGCAAACGGTTACAACAAATCATAAAATGGTTTACCAAGATCGAGGAGAATTTATTGTAAATAGATACTCATTAAATATAATGTTTATCTTATTATAATAGTTTATCTAGGTTATTTTGCACCGTAGATCTTAGGGTTATGATTATGTTTGTAACCTAATTTTTGCTAAGGCGGAAAAATAGAACACTATATATTTTGTTTGTTTCGCACCATTTTTAAGAGGTTGGGTGAACTAATATATATGAATCATGGAGCACTTGAAGAAATTTCCTATCTTCAAGACAATCAGTTTATCGAGTAGAACAGAGCACAGAGGATATCAGATTGAGAAAAATCAGAGAAGGCTGCCGAGCATAATAGAGTAGAAAACCATCATAGATAAGGTGATATTTTGATGAGCACTTATAGATCTATTTCAGACAATTAAGTTGTCAACTAGTAGATAATTACCTATTACTTTCTTACAATTGTGATAGAGTTTTTGATAAATCTCTTAACATAGTAGACTTAACAATCTTATGTAAATCTCTTAACCGAGTACACACTTCATTAGTGTTGTTTAAATCCTATAACTAGGTAGATCTAGCTGATCTAACATGTTACTCCTAACAGGGTAAGATCACCAGAAGTGATCAAAACTTGTAGCCTTAACAGGCAAACCTTTTCTATTTGCAGTAGTGAAGAATTTGTGGGTGTCATTCCCACTGTAGTTTTACCTTCTTACAAGGGTTTCTGCATTACCAAAATACTTGTGTTATGTGATTGTCATATTGATTTCATGTTGTTTACTTTCTTAAGTTAACTAGATGATTTATTTATAAAATTGTATTCAAGTTATTTTGATTGGTTATCACAGTATTCAGTTATAGATCAAAAAGGTTTTACAAGTAAAGTTTTGAAGGGACTGATTCACCCCTCCCCTCTCAGTACCTATCTCTCCTAATTCCAACACTAAGGACTTTTCATTGGTACATTAGTGGGTTCTTCCACTTTATCTTCCTTGATGGGTGCATGAGTGATGGGCGCAGTAGGTGGTTTGATTTGTTGTTCCAACAATACCTTCTCAAAGGCCTTCTCTATTTCCTTTGTTATCAACTCATAATCTTTGTTCATTATGTGAATAATTTTCATCTTTGTTCTAAGGTGTGGCATTACCAAATTCAATATCAGATCTATTTCTTCTTTAGAACATATAGGTAGAGTATCTTCTAATACTTTTTCTCTTATTCTTTGATCTTCATCATTAGCTTGTCTCTTAAGGTTTTCTAGAATGTCCCATACATTATCTGGTATTTCTATTTTCAATTCAAGAACTATCTTTTTGAACTTTATCATATGTTTGATAATCATACCATGAATTTTAGACTTATCAATCTCACTGTATGATTCATATAACTTCCCTATTTGATCAATCCTTCCCTCATCAACAATTCTTTCATATAGAACTTTGAGGCTAGGTCTGAATCCTACCTGAGGAGGTGCTTGAGTGTTTTTCTTGCTCCTTAATGCTTGTGAGAATGGATGACTAGTGCTTGCTTCTTTCTTCCTCTTGAATAAAGTCTTATACTCTGGAGGAGTATCTTTGAGCACAGAAGGAGTACTATCTTCCTTATCCTTATGACTATCATCTTTCTCAATTTTTATCTTCTTTACCTTGGGATCTTCGTGTTCTTCTGCTACGCTCTTCAATTCTAGAGGAATATTTTCATCCCTTACTTTATCAAGGTCTTCTTGTGATACACCATGAATCCTTAGAATCTTTGATGTGACCTTTGCAACCTTTCTCTTTGTTGCAGCAATGTTCAACTTAGCATTAACTTCTCTAGTCTTCTCTGCATAGGTTCCCCACCTAGGTTCATTGACATCCTTTGGGGCTGATAATAGTACCTATGCATAAGCTTCAAGAACTTGTTCTTCAACCTCATACCCAAGTGGATGAATCCACTTAGTCCTAGGTTCCACAGCTTCCATACATGTAGTATCAATCTCCACCATGAAGCATATTGTATCCTTATACTTCTCTACAATACTCTTAGGAATCCTATACCTCATATGCATCTTTTCTCTAAAAGGTATTCAAGTCCAAAGTAATGTAATCTCTAAGTGTGCTTTTTGTGGTTGCCTTGTTTGATATCTGAGGCATGGTAGGAATGGACTTGTCTAGATAAAAGTCTGACACTTTACCAACTATATGAAGGTACATATAGATGATTAGGGACCCAAACCTAAATACCTTAGTCTTGTCATGTTTGATAGCTTTGATATTATCTATCAACTATGTGCGCAAGATCTCACACAAGTTGAACTCTCCATCTTCTTGCACAAGACAAATGGCTGCTAGAATAGTGCCCGCAGACACACTATTCACCCTGCTAGTGTGATGAAATCTATAACCCAATATCATTGATATCAACTTGGTGTCTGATTTCTCTATAGGCTCAATGGTCATGCCACGCTTATCACTTCTAGATTTACACACTTGATCCACCATTTTCCTGACATCCTTACCAACAGGAAGGATGACACCTATCTTAGAAAGGCCCGCCACTTCAAATTTTCAAACTCAAGTTCCGCTAACAATCAGCATGTGCGTTCTTGCACAAGGGTTTCTATACAGTCCAAAAGCTTAAGTCCAAAGGCACATACTCTAAGGATGAGTATACCTACCACGCAGGGGTATAGAGATAAATTAGCTCCCCCTATGACCCTGAGGGCCATTTATGCAGATGTAGAGGGTGGGTCCACTTGGGATGCATCCAATACATTCTCAAAAACATTTTCCTGCTTTCCTTCTGACCAAATCAAGCTCATATCTTCTGAGGCCTTCACAAACTTGACTTCTACTTCAGGATCCAAAATTGGTTCTTTGGTCTTTTTAGGGCTTTCCTGACCTTGCATCCTTGATCTACAAAACTTTGAGATATGTCTAGCCTTGTTACAGGTGTGAAAAATCACTGGAGGTCAATTATTCCTTGATGCATTAACATGAGTCACCATTCTACATGTTCTGGATGAGTGACCATTATAGTTACATATTTGACATGTAACATTCTAAGAACTTCTAACATTTGTCTGATTTTGATTTCTTTGATCATGCTTTATCCTGATTTTCTTACTAGTCTTGCAATTTATTGCTCTATGACCAAATCTATTACATGTATAACAGTAACCATTGAAGGGTTTTACCTCTGTACAGTTCTTTGCAATGTGTCCATGCTTGTTACATGCAAAACAAGTGCATTCTATAGGCTTGCACTCATTCTTAAAAGTATTACTATTGTCTTTGGTTTGATCTTCATTCTTCTCATCATTAGTAGAGTTCTTTTGTGAATCCTTTCTTGCTCGCATACTGTCAATCTGATTTTGTGCTTCATTGTATCTGATATAGCTAGTGTCTCCTTTGATTCTTCTTGCATACAGCTGTGATTCTACCAATTCAGCACTGGTGTGTAATTTGGCTATATGATTCTTTGACTTTTTCAATTTAGACTCCAAGCTTTCTTTGTTGTTTCTTACCTCCAAGATTTCCATGTTTTCTTGCCTTAGTTCTTCATTCAACTGAAGGTTCTCCTTGACTTGTTCATTGTAGACATCTTGATTGTTCATCAGTTTGTCATCAAATTCTTCAAGCTGACTCACTAAGGATGCATTTTCTTCATTCAACTTCTTGACTTCTTTTTTCAAGATCACTGTTAGAGTGTCCCTTCAAATATTTTCTTAGTCTCTTGATAACTAATTGAGCATCACTGACTTTTTCTTTTAGTTTTTCAATTTCTCTTTCTGAGTTGTCTAGGTCTTCAAGAGTTGCTTCAAGATTCTTCTTCAAATCTTCTTTGTCCCTGATCCCCTCAAGTGGTTAAACTTCTTTATTGAAGACTAGAGCTCTAATACCAATTGTTAGGAATGGGAACACTAAGAGGGGGGGGGTGAATTAGTGTTCACTATATTTTAACTTTTCACTTTAATCTGAATACTGAATTATAAATGCTTAAGTACTGAATTAAACATTCACATAAACATGAAACATGAAATCAACACATGACACCAATATGGTTACGGGGAAACCCAAATAGGTAAAAACCCTAGTGGGACTTGATACCCACTAATATTCCGCACTAGTGTTTTGTGATCCTTGTTAGAAGATTCTTTACCCTGTTAGGAGTAGCTTTACAATGTTTTAAGTATAGTAGACCTTGTTAAGGGTCGGACCCTGTTAGGAGTCTTTTACAATGATCCCTGTTAGGGGAGTGGACTCATTGTCCTAGATCTCACTGCTTAAATGATGAAGGCTACAACCTTCTGAGATCAAATACACACTATATCTGCAAGTGAACTATTGTTGTGACACAACTTGTCAAATAGTTCCTTTGGTGCGCTGATGCTTTGACCTCTTGCAAAGCTCTAATACATCATATGCTCTCTTTGCATACCTCTTCTCTACTTCTCACAACTATATTTCCACTTCCATACCGAATACAATGGGTGCACCTTATATTTATGCGCTCATACCAATTATACAATTAGGCCAACCCTATAACTAATAACAAATAATGCTTCCAAATGAATTGGCTTAAGCGTGCTTACAATTATACATATACATATGTTGGAAACCTAAATACAATGGGTTCATAGCCTCTACAACATTAATTTACAATCACAAACCAAAATAGTCACTGTCGGCTCTATGCTCTATTCTCTGCTGGCACACACTGGCTGTGCAACTTCAACTGACTGTAACTTTCACATCTTTGCATATCTACTTATGCACTCTTAGAATAAGCATAAGTATAGTCTAACAACCTTAACTTCTAGGGCGCATATCTTAATTCATCTGTACACATGTGCATTGATGCTATGAGTCTTTGGTGCTTTGTATGTTGTCTAGTCTTCAACACTTAACTGATTTCTGATCTTTACACTTAGTGCACTGACTCCAAACTGCTATATGACTTTGTTGCCATAATGACAACACTATATCTAGTCATATATTTTAGTATAGACAACTTGCCAATAGTAGGTGTGTTCATTAATCTGAATGGCATGACCAGGATCTCATAATGCTCATAGTGAAAATGAAAAGTCATCTTCTCCACATCTTCTTCCTACATGCAGATCTGATGGTATCTAGAATGGAGATCTATTTTAGAAAAAGAAACTGCACCATGCAAATCATCTAACAATTCATCTATCTTAGGAATATGATATCTATTTTTTATGATCTTCTTATTTAATGCATGATAGTCCACACACATGTGTAACATTCCATATTTATTTTTCACCAATACTACTAATGATGCAAAAGAGATAGATCTCAGACAGATCCATCCCTTCTCGAGTAGAACCTGAATCATCTGCTCAATCTCATATTTGAATTTTTTGGGATGGTGGTATGGCATGGTGATAAATGGTTTGGCACCATCTTCCAATTTGATCATATTCTCAAACCCACGATAGTGAGGTATGCCAGGAAGAATGTCAAAAAATTTATCATGGGTACTCAAGATAGCCTGTAGATCATAATCTTTGGGTTGCATTCATTGTCCTTTTATTAGTTCTACCAAAACAAAGCAATGTGCAACCCATGCTATGTCATCATGTCAGAGAATGGCCTCCATCCATTATGCAGAAAATTCCTTGGGACCCTCATTAGTCATCCCTCGAAGAACAACTTTCTTCCCTTCAACCACAAAAGTAAAATCTATCCATTTGAAACTTTGTGTGTAGTCATCTAGGGACTCCATCCACTATATGCCCAAAATAAACTCCATATCATCTAGGTCTACCACAAAGAAATCCTCTATCACAGTGTGATTAGCCATGGTGATACTGAGTTGGGGAACAAGGTGTGTGCAAGGTAAGAGTGTTCCTTCGGTGACCTTGACTTGGAAACCTGTGTGAGCCTTTATAGGGAGACCTCTTCTCTTCACTAAGGATGAGTTTATAAAGTTAAGAGTGGCTCCGCTATCAAGCATCACAATGACCCTCTATCCTTGAAGGGTTCTTCATACCCAAAATACCATACATCTCGGGGTCCTAGCTAAGACGATGGTCCCTCCACGCCATACCAATTTCACAAATCTCTTTGTACGATTCAAGATAGCCATTTTGGAGACCTTCTGTGGGTGACCATCCTTTGTGGGGGGATTCTCTTGATCGTCCTCATCATCAGACACTACCTTGATGTAGTGTATTTTCCCTTTACCGAGGCATTTGTGCCTAGGTTCCCACGGTTCCTTACAATTAAAACATAATTTCTTCTTTCAAGGCTCCTGTCTGGTGGCTTCGTCCAATGAAGGCTTCTTCAGTGGAGGTTTGATATCTTTGTCTCTTAGAATTAATGGCAGTTTGGAGTGGGAGTAACCTCAAGAGAAGGATGTTGATGATGATGCCATGCTTTGTGCCTTTTTTATAGCCTCTGAATGGGTGGAAATGGCAAGATTAAAAATCTTAACCCATCCCCTCAGTGGTTTTGTTAATCCATCCATGAAGAGAACTATCCCTCTCTTTTCAAAAAATTTTGTAACCAACACGGAGAGGTTCTGAAACTCTGTGATGTACTCGTTGACCAATCTAGTTTTTCTTAACTGAGCTAGCTCTTTAAAATTAAGCTATGGATCTTTACCATCAAATAAATCTATCAATCTTTCAGTGAATTATGCATATGTGCTTACTTGGTCATGTCCCAGTGTGATGGTGTCATGATGCCACAATTCATGTGCCACTCCCTCCAAGTGGAGTGCTGCAAATTTAATTGCTTCCTCCTCTGGTATTGGATTGAGCTGGAAGTAAGTATCGACCTTCATTACCCATGCCTGGAAAGATATGGATCCAAATCCATCAAATGGTGAAAGGTTTACTTTACTCAACTTCCTTCAGAGGTCATTGTTAAAATATCCCTAGTTTCCACCTCTGGAATATTGCATTCTCAATTCCACGTAATCTTTGTAGGATATATCCCCTTCAAAGTTTGCATTCTTCCATTTTTCTTTCAACTGTTCTTGAACTTCCTCAAAGGTTAGTTACCTTCCTCCTTTTGGTACCTCCATCCTTGGAGGGAAAATTGGCAGGGAAGGGTGGGAGCATGCCGGATGAGGATAACTATCCCTCTCATAACTCCCACTACTATGTTATCTAGCACCATTTCTTATTGTTTCCAATTAAAATAGTTATATCTCCAAAATATTTAAATTTTAGCATTCTTTATTTAGATGTTGTAGTGTATATTTATTATTTAACCATTCTAACATCTTTTCTCTTTTCACTATTTTTAGGTCCTTCTATCTGTAGTTTCCTCCTTCGTTCAAAATTTGCCTTAACGTTGCATTGTAACATTTCATTTTTTCCACTATTTTTTATGACTCTAAGTTGCTTAAGTTTGTCTCTCCTTAATACTCTCTTATTTTTATTTCCAAGTTTCTTATATTTTTTTAAAAAAGAAGTTCCACGTAACTTCATTTTCTGGCTTTTACGGCCAAAGATCTTCTCTATGCTTAAATCAAATTTATTACAACAGTGACATTAGTCGTAAGATTAAAGTTTAGTTTTATCTATCATTCATTTTATTTCCTGACTTCTATTTTGAATACCTCAATAAACATATATATGTTCATTATTCTCACCAATCTAATAACTGAGGTGTTTTGTCTTTTTTGGCTCATCCATTTTTAAAAAATTTCTAACATCTCTTCTTGTTTCTTTATTTGTCTTAATTTAATCTTATCATTGCTTTATCTCTTTTAAGTTTCGTACCGTAATTCCTTTTAGTTCTTACTTATCTATTGTTCCTTCTAAACCTTTTGGTTTGGAAGTTATGAATAGTTTAATAAGTTTAAAAGCTATCTTTAAGAAGCAAGCATATTCCTTTTAAGGTTCCCTTAAAGGCACGTGGTTGCATAGGTTTGAAGGAAAGGAGTTTAATGTGATTTGTTTAGAGATAAAGTTTGTAAGTTTTTAAAGTTTTACAAAAAAAAATTAAATTAGAATTTTGATTATCATTATTCATAATTTTTTTAAATTATGTCTACGTTATTTCTAAAAATCAAGTTAACTAGTTCTATTTTTTTCAAATATTAGAATAACAGTTTGTATCAAGAACACAAATTTTTTTTTAGATATTTATTATTATTTTTATTATGACATTTTTTTTAACTATTAAAACTTGTTTAAATAAAGAAAAAGATTTTTGTAATTTAAAATTTTTTAAATCAAAATGTCATTTTTAGCTATATAAATATCATTTTTTTAAACTCAAAGTTTAGAATTCTTATCCAAGTGAAGGAGATAAACTTTTTTTTAGCTAACCAAAGTTCACAACTTATATAAACTTTATGAAGTAAAATGATATATATCATATGTTTGATCCAATTCACTTAATTCATTGCCATTGCTAAATTTTAATTTGTTCAAGTATTGTGAGCTATCTAACAACATTTCCTTCTTATGGATTATTATTGATTTAATTATTTAGCATTAAGTGCTAGATAAGATTTTATATGATCTACTGTTATGCAATTAGTTGCATCGTTTAGAAGTTCCATTTGATCTATTTTTTTAATTTGTAAGTTTCATTAGGATGCACTTACTCACTTGATGTTTATCAACTTGTTCCATTTGTAAGTTGCACTGGGATGCACTTACTGATTTGATGTTTATCAACTTGTTCCATTTGTAAGTGGCATTGGGATGTACTTACTTAGTTGATGTTTATCGACTTGTTCCATTTGTAAGTTACACTGGGATGCACTTACTCAGTTGATTTTTATCAACTTGTTCCATTTGTAAGTTGCACTGGGATGGACTTACTCAGTTGATGTTTATCAACTTGTTCCATTTGTAAGTTGCAATGGGATGCACTTACTCAGTTGATGTTTATCAACTTGTTCCATTTTTAAGTTGCACTGGGTTGCGCTTACTCAGTTGATGTTTATCAACTTGTTCCATTTGTAAGTTGCAATGGGATGCACTTACTCAGTTGATGTTTATCAACTTGTTCCACAAGTTATTTTTTTTCCTCATGGTGAGGATGGTGCTCTTGAACATTTTCCTAAATTTTGTTGGATATCTCTTATATTTGGAAGGCAATATGTTTTTCACACTCACAATCCTTAGTTCATATTATTTTTTAGTACATGTCAATATTAGTTTTGTTAATGTTAGTTTATATTCTTATCCTCTTAATGGTTCATTGATTATGGTACTTGTGTGTAGAAATGTTTGGAAAATCATCTCTTAGGTTGGTTTATTGTTTGGGTCTCATGTTCTACTAATTTATCTTTGTCTCTCTCATATTTCTATGCAAATTCTACTATTGCAATAATGCACTGCATTCTTCATTGCTTAGATCGCGGGTCATGTAGGTGATGGAGTCATGACCCATTCACTTGCAGTAAGATGACTCATTAGTGGACTGTCTATATCCATGTGATTGATGAAATGTTGATGCAGGTCTCATTAGTTGGCCTTGTCTGTGGTCATTTATGCATTAGTATGTTTCTTTTATGAGAGCATTGATAATGTTTATTATAACTCACTTTGAGCATTTGATTTATCTTGATATCATGTTAAGTACTTTGTACTTTTTTATGATTTCTCATGATTAATCTCATTCTAAAGTTCTCATTGATTCTCTAAATTTGAATTATTTTATGATACATATTATAAGTTTATTTTCAAAAGTGTACTAATTTTTATCAAGGGTAGATCCCACCTATGGGAAATCTACTAGTGGTTTTTCTATGTTCTATGTTTCAGGTGATCCATCAAGGAAAATTCAAGACATAAATTCATTTACACAAATCCTATGAATCACAAGACTACTTGAAGATGTGGTTATACTTCCACTTGAATAAATTTAAAGGACCCATCCACTTCTCTTGGCTCTACGAAAGATGTGTGTTCTAGTACAAAGGACTACTTGCACACTTGAAGACAATACTTTTTTCCTTATATTGAAGATCAAGTTGCAGATTGTTGTAAAATCCCCAAGTAAAGATTAAAGGGGGGCGTTAGAATTTATAATCTTTCCTTTGTTGTATTATTTAAATAAGGATAACCCAAGGTATCCTTCATGTACTTTTGTCCTCTAGTCCAAGTGGGAGGACAATTCATATTTTGTATTTCCTTTAATAAGGAATTTAGTTGATTCCTCCTTAAGAGGACCTTGACACTTGTATCACACACTTATGAATGGTGGCATTCATAGACTTGGGTGTTACATGCTAACTCCTCTCTCTAATCTCTATTTAAGAGATGCTCCTATCTCATTTCTTGGTAGATCATAAAGATATTGTAAGTGAGTAACTCACTCTCTCTTTCTCTATCTCATTTTAGGCTATGGCCTCATTCATAATATCACAAGGGGTTTTCTTTTCTTTCCCCTTTCAAAATCTCTTGGCTCATTGTTTGGATTCTTTGAGCATTCTCATGTTGGTGAGTGATATTGAAGCATTATCTCAATCTTGGCCTATGGTAAAATTCCTTCTTGCATTACACTTTCTTGGATTCTTTCCTTAACTTCTTTTCATTTTTTCATACTTCTAACATACACACTAGTCATAAATACCCCTTCGGAGAAACTCCCAAGGGTATATAAAAGAAGCCGACATGGCAAACACCTATGGAACAAAAATAAAAAAGGGACCGAGATAAGCTAAATCAATTGGTCCACATATAAGAGATAAATAATTTATTTACTTTATGATGGGGATATTACATAGAACATCTATCAAACCCTTGAAAAATGAGTCATAAAAATGGGTAAACACTATGCCTATTGTTGATAACATGAATAAAAGCTAGGTAAAATGATGATGACACTCTAGCTATATATTGAAAATAATTATCAAAATGATGGATTTGTCAAAATTGAAACACTAGTACTCTAGTAGATTATGAATAGTAGTATTCAATTGACAAAAATATCTGAAAAATTAAACTCAAAAGCCTAGGTGTTGCAACAAAACTTTAACATTTGAGTTTTGATGATGTAAAAGTTTGCTTAAAATGAAGGAAACCCTATTGGAGAGCACTAAAGTGATGAGCTTAGTTGAATCACCCCTTTCAAATTCAAGAATCTATATACCTTTGAGAAATATTAGAAAGATAGAGGAATGGCATTTTAAAGGAAATCACACCTAATTTCGCTTGCTTCACCTTCTACAAATTTGTCTATATATATATCTAACCTATTGTTTATGATATATTTTGGAAAAATGTGTTACATCTAGTTCTCAAAAATCTTCCTTCCCTATTGCAATGCATGCTCCATCATGTATTCTTTTGTAAGCATGAAGTGGCTGGCCTTTAGTTTGATGCATGACCATATATGTCCATACAATTTTGTGTATTGGAAACCTTAACAAACATTTTCCATGAATCTATTAGTGAGTGGATTTGTTTTTTTAATTTTTAATGATCAATATATTCAGCCTCTATGAGGCATACACTATTAAATTCTAGAACACTTTTGAGTTTATTTTGTTGGCTTCACACTTTTAAGTACACTCTTCTATACTATTTTGCATATTTTGAAACCTTTTGCAACCCCTTCCAATGGAATGCACCTATCTACACATTACAATATTTTATGTAAAAAGATTGTCATCATGGATGAGAAGTGAGAAAATAGATGGGCTTACAATATTTACTTTTCAACTTCTACTTGATCTTACGAGAGGGTGATATTATATAAAAGGAGAAATTTTATGCACATTTCATCTTAGCCAATAATGGGTGTTCACCATATACTATTTCAAATCTTTTGAAATATATGTTCTCCTTCTAAGAAGCATGGACAACAACAATAGGAAATGGTTTTATAACTAGATTTTTTTTTAATCTTCAAATAGGTGCACTTTGACTAGAGATGACACAAATGACATAGATGAACACAATATTGTTTAAAATAGCTACTGATTTAATAAACAAAAAAGTTTTAGATTGAAGTAACTTCATATGATTGTTTCTAGTATGGGTACAAAAAAGTGTATGTTGCATGCTATATTAGAATTTATTTGTGTAAATTTTGCAACTTTGATCTACTAGCAATGTTGAAAAAGAGAAGACAAATTTATAGATAAAAATAGAGTTCAAAATGAATGAAATTTTATTAAAACCATTATATCTATATTGACAATTTGCAAAGATTGTATGATTTATACAAAGTATGCACTCTTGTAAGAGCTAAAATCATGATGAAAATGAAGGAAGATCCAAAGAAGTCTTAAAAAGTTTCATAAAACTCCACTTTAGTTAGCTTAGAATAAAAAAAGCATGCATCAATAGCTTTCCATAAATCATGGTTAAAACATAAAGTAAATTGAGCTTTCATGTAGGTGTGAACACCCCCCTTTAAGTCTAACTAAGGAGACAATCCATTGTAAATGTGCCGTGTAAAATTATAGCTATATTTGCATAGTAGGATGTTGGAAATTTGGTTGAGTTGATTACATAGATGTTGTCATTATGGAAACATATGATGCACATGAAGATCACAGAGGTCAGAGAGCTAGTATGATAGAGTGCATTGCAAAATTGTCTAAGTGTGAGACATTATTTTTACCAGTGAACTTGGACACAGTTTTTGTTTGCAATGTTGATTAGAGTAAGTTCAATGCTTGAACACATGAACATAGACTCTATGATGACTATTGATCACCTATCTCAGAGTGCAAGTCATTATGGCATGTACGGAAGAAGTTATGATAGTTTTACCAAAGACAGTGTCAAGCTGACAGGACAGAATATGAAGATAGAATTAGTAAAGAGTTAAGGGATTATTTTGTTTATCAAAATAAGAACTTAACAATATAAAGGGACAACATCCTAGATTGTAATTGTAATTGTAAGAAGAATATAGTTGCAATGTGATGTAATGAAGTAGTGACATGATGTGAAATACATGATGCATATGTAATAGCGATAGTGAAAAAGTAGCAAAGAGATATTGATGCAAGCAGTATAAGCTTATGTACCTTAACCTATTTTTTTAATCAGTGTATATTGTACATTACTTGTTTGGGCAGTGGGCTCATCTGGTAATCACATTTTGTACTGCCAACTCCTAACAGGGTTGAGGCTTCTAACAAGGCCTATGGTCCCTTAATTAGGACTGATACACTATATGTTTGTAATAGACTCCTAACAGGGTCAACATCCTTAACATGATACTTTTGATTAGTGGATCTTTGTGGGTACCATCCCCACTGGGGTTTTCCCTTGGCCAGGCTTTCCTTGAGAACAAATAATGTGTTATGAGTTCTTTAGTTTTATTGCTATGCATTTTGTTTAGCTTCTTAGGTTATGCATGTATAAAGATAATTTGTTATATCCATAATTGGGCAAAAGATAAAGTTTGTAGAATACTAATTCACCCCTCCCTCTTAGTATTCCCTATTTCTAAAAATTGGTATCAGAGCTTAGTTACTCGGAAAAGAATCATTCAAGGAAAGCCTAGCAGCTTGAGTAAGATCTCTATGGATATGGATCAACTACAAAAGAATCTTGAAGAAGTTCTTGAATAGATTGACTTGCTTACTATTGAAAAAGATACTTTGAAAAGAAAATATGATGATGCAAAGAACCTCATTGAGAAACTGAAAAACAAGTTGGAAGATCTGAGATTTGAAAAGGAATTTTAAGTTTTTATTGAAGATTTTGATGACAATTTAGAAAAAAAAAATGAGATCCTTAAGCATGAACTGAAGATAGAAAATGTAAAGCTTAGCTTGAAAGATGGAAATGGCAAGAATGAAGTAAATCTGAAATCTGAGAATGAAAGTCTAAAGACTAAAAATGAAGGACTAAAATCTAAACTTAGTAAAGTAACATCTGAACTTGAGAAATACAATAAGATTGTGAAAGGTGAACTGACTCAATCCAAACAACAACTTGAAAGGCTATATTCAACTAGTGAGAAAATTGATGAACAAATATCTTATCAAAAACCATTCTATGATAAGACTAGTCTTGGATTCAACACTTTTAAAGCAAATGATGAAAGAAAGGAACCATATCTGAAAATATCTGAAAGCATAGATGAGAAGAAGTCTGATGAGATTAATAAGTTTGAAGGTACACCTAAAGAAGAAGAATCACCTAAGCAGGAGGACTCACCCAAAGGTATGCAAAGAGAATTCAAAGGTAGATGTTTTTCTTGTAATACTATTGGTCATATGAAGAGAGATTGCACAGGTAAGCAATTTAAATCTCTTAATGGTTATTGTTATAATTGTCATGGTTTTGGACATAGAGCTATTGAATGTAGGAAACCTAAATTTATTGAGAATAATGATGGTAGCAGAATGTTTAGGAATACTAACAATGTAGATAAGAAACCTACTGAAGATATGAACAAAAGAAATGGAGTAATATGTTATAGATGCAACAAGGTTGGACACATTGCAAAAAATTGCAGATCACAAATCAATCAGCCTGGACCAAAATATGGAAACAATGGAATTGTTTGTCAGATATGTAACAAGATTGGACATATAGAAAGGTTTTGCAGAATGAACAATAGAGTTTTTCATCCTAATCCTAATCCCATAAATCATGCAAGAAGTAATGAAGATGCAAGTAACAGTCAGAAAGGATGTTGTAGAAATTTAGATGAAGTGAAGTTTATCAAAAGCACAGACCAAGGAGACATAATCAACATTGAAGGTAATCAAGAAGGTGAAGTATTGAAAGGTAAGAATGAATCTTTACCTAACCCATCTCAAGTACTTAATTTATGAAAATTGTAGTAGAATATGAACTTAGATTAGTGTAGAAGTAGATATATGATGAAATGAGTCTTGCGCAGTTAATGCAAGGTAGTTTATGATGTTCTAATGCTATGGTTAAGAGCGCAAAGAAAAATATTATGTTTTGCGAGATCACAAGAAGTTTTAAGTTTTACAAGTTAGCAGAAACAACTTTTTAGAAAGAAGCAGCAAAAGAATGGAAAGAATAAACCTAGTGTACAGAAGGCATGTTATTGACAAGGTGAATGAGAGTGTAGTACTGGTAATCAAGACTCCAGGATATAGTATCTAGTGGATCAAGGATCCCAAAGTCTCTTGTGGAGAAGTATAAAGATGACATATGTTTTTATGGTGGATACTGACTTTACCTACATTGAAGTAGTAGAACCTAGAACAAAGTTCATAGACCCTCTTGGCTATGAGATATTTGAGGTAGAGACAAAAGAGTATGTTAGTAGGTTACTTAAGTGTAAGTTGGACACTCAGTGTAATAGATTTGGAACCTTTGAGGAGAACTTAAACTCCGCAAAGACCTTACTTGAAGAGAAGCAGTCTAAGAAAAGAGTTGAGAGTACTATAAAGAAAATCCTAAAAGATACGGGGATGATAGAGCATGAATTTTTAGTAGCAAAGCAAATAGCAGCAGCAATCAGAGAGAGTGGATAAAAACAAGTTTTGTCTATTCCACCTTTATCATCAATTGAAGCACAACAGAAAGAATCACAAGTTAAGGTGAAAGTGGAAGAAATTGAGAAGGATCAAGAAGCAAAGATATCCACTAGATCCACTTCCTCCACACCTAGCAAAAGAGTAAAGGAAAGTGCTACTGGATCGGGAAAGAGACATAAAACATTAGTGCAACCAGTTCCAAGAAAAATTGCAGAAATCAAAGATGATGGAACTTCTATTAAGAAGAAAGCTTGGAAACCTAAAGTTGAGAAGCTTAATGAGCAGATCATTGAGGATGAAGACTTTACAAGAATGAATAAGTACTATGACCTTTATGATTATGCAGAGAGACTTAATTTGGAGAATGCAATAGTAAAGCATATGATTTTGTCTAATAAGAAGTTTGATACAATTCAGGGTCAGATACCTGATGATTTGTATAATAAACTTGTGAATAGGAAGAAGAGAGCATCAGAGGAAGACACAACTATTAGAGAAAAGCTTGTAAGGAAGCTTTGTGTAATAAAAGATGAAACTCATTTTAGTCAAATCATGAAAGCCTTAAGCACCCATCTGAGAACCAAAAAGAGAACCATTCAGCTTATGGGAGGCAGATATGAAGAATTTAACTCAGAGATAGAGCAAGCAATAATCAAGGTTATGTCAGAAAATGTTGGAGAACCATCAGTTGCAGCAGAGCAAGCAGGTGTAACAGAACAAGAGGACATTCCCTCTCCTCTAGCCATTAACATTGAAGATGAAACCATGAATGTAGAAGGAACAAAGATCACCTTGGATGCTGATGATAATGTATTCAAGAATCTAGAGAACATTGTTGACAATTCGGCCTTTGAAGAGAAGGAAACTACAAAAGGAGAAGAGAAAGTAGAAACCATTGTTGTAGAACCCTTGGTGACAGAAAAACAAGCACCCATTCCCACTAAAGAAGATATCAGTCTTACTCTTGAGACTAGAAAGAAGAATCAGATTGGATCTATGATTGAGCACTTGTGAAAGGAAGTAGATGATGATGATCAGTTGGAATTGATCACATCCTTGAACAAAATCATTGGCAAGAACAAGAAAGTGAAAAGTCTTGAAGGATGCTTGAAGGAACTTACTAAGAAGTTACAAAGCATTGTAGCTACACAAATTGCAGAAGTTGACCCTTTGGAGAAAGCAAAGAAGGTAATGAGCACTTTTGACAATGAATTCACGACTCTATCTGATATTGCAAAAGTGAAAGCACAAGTAGCCTATGAGGCCAGAATGCTTTTGAACATCAGTCAGAATTATTCAAGAATGCTATCAACAATCTTGATATCTGTATAAAGGACTTGACGAAGAATTTGGAAACAAGAAAATCTTTGTACATCCAGTGTACAAAAATAAAGACCTTGACAGCAGAAGAAGATAAGAAGATGAAGTTGAAGGAAGCAGAAATTCTGAATGAAACTAACCTTCTTTTAAGCCCCAATGTGAAGGTATTTGATGTTGAAAAGAAAATTCATAAGTTATATGATGAAATCAGAGTTTCGCAAGATGAGAGAGATGAAAAAATGAAAAGATTCACTCTTTTGAGAGAACACACCTCTATGAAGTTAAGCATTATTAAAGAGCAGTTGGAAGAATGTCTTTCAGCTAAGACATCTTTTCAAAAGTTTAACTTTGAGAACCTCGAAGCATGTGAAATAGCATCTTATGGATTGAGCACACTACTCAATGTGACAGATTCCATTAAGAAATCATGGGAGAAATCATGGGAGAAGGAGTTAAAAGCTATAAAGATTGATTTTGTAGATTGTGTTGCCAGCCTACCATCTTTGCAATAATGAATTAAGGTATAATCTTTTTGTGATACAGTTTTGTAACCCTTGTTACCTTTATTTTTTCATTGTTGTCAAAGGGGGAGAGATATATAGCATAAAATTGATAGTATATGATAAGGATTGATACTCTTAGGGGGAGTATTGTATTAGAGATAAGATTTTTGAGGAGTTATAAGGATAGTATATATATTTTATACTATGGCCACAATTTTGAGATTTTGAAGTTGTACACTTAGCCAATTTTCTCATATGTTGCCACCAATGACAAAGGGGGAGATTGTTGGCAATTTGGCTAAGTTGATTACATAGATGTTGTCATTATGAAAACATATGATCCACATGAAAATCACATAGGTCAGAGAGCTACTATGACAGAGTGCATTGCAAAATTGTCTAAGTATGAGACATTATTTTTACCAGTGAACCTGGACACAGTTTTTGTTTGCGATGTTGATTGGAATAAGTTCAGTGCTTGCGCACTTGAACATAGACTCTATGATGACTATTAATCACCCATCTCAGAGCGCAAGTCAGTACAACATGTACAAAAGAAGTTATGACAATTTTATCGAAGACAGTGTCAAGCCGACAGAATATGAAGACAAAATTAGTAAAGAGTTAAGGGATTATCTTGTTTATCAAAATAATGACTTAACAATATAAAGGGATGAAATCCTAGACGTTAATTCTTGGATAAATTTATTTGTATAAATGTAATTGTAATTGTAAGAAGAATATAGTTGCAATGTGATGTAATGAAGTAGTGACATGATGTGAAATACATGATGCGTATGTAATAGCGATAGTGAAAAAGCAGTGAAAAGATATTGATGCAAGCAGTATAAGGTTATGTACCATAACCTATTTTTGTAATCATTGTATATTGTACATTACTTGTTTGGGCAGTGGGCTCATCTGGTAATCACATTTTGTACTACCAACTCCTAATAGGGTTGAGGCTTCTAACAAGGCCTATGGTCCCTTAATCAGGACTGATACACTATATGTTTGTAATAGACTCCTAACAGGGTCAACATCCTTAACAGGATACTTTTGATTAGTGGATCTTTGTGGGTACCATCCCCACCGAGGTTTTCCCTTGGCCGGGGTTTCCTTGAGAACAAATAATGTGTTGTGAGTTCTTTAGTTTTATTGCTATGCATGTTGTTTAGCTTCTTATGTTATGCATGTATAAAGATAATCTGTTATATCCATAATTAGGGAAAAGATAAAGCTTGGAGAATACTGATTCACCCCCCCCCCCCCCCCCCCCCTCTCAGTATTCCCTATTTCTAACATAGGATCGCATAAAAAAATAGAAGAAAAACTTGTAAGAAAAAGAGAAGAAAAAATAGAGCTGACAGAGTTGAATGCACATGAATGGAATTATTTTTCATTAAATATTGTATAAATATGTATAAATTACAATGAATATATCATCGTAGGAGAAAAAATTATGCATGTAACTTCTGAAGAGATCTTAAATATATGAAATCAACATCTATTCATTTAGTACTTAGCCTTAAGCATGATGAATGGTCATCCTTCATTTATGAAGAAATTAAACGATCATATTGAAATCATAAATGATTGTCCATAAATCATGGATCAGGCTATGGTGGAAGGATTGGAGTTAATGAAGACTGAAATTAATGCTAACAAATGACACTCTTCTTCAGGTAGCTTAGGATAAAATAAGCATGAGCCAATGACTTTCTATAAATCATTGGTAAAATAGAAAGTGAATTGATCTTGCATGTGGGTGCTAGCAATTTGTTTGAAATAAGTTTGATTTTAAATTTCATAAGTTCATATTAGATTAATAAAATTTCTAATTAATTCAAATACAATGACGTACAATTTGTAATGAGTGTAATTATGTTAAAATAGAGAGTTTGAACTAATCCCATGAACAAATCATTTTAATAGAACTTAATGAAGCTTTAATTGTCATAGCTACTTTTTTAGATTTGTGAACATGAGAATCTTATGGTATATTCTTTTTAAAATTAGATGAATATAACATCACACTTTAGCCATGGAACCTATCAGACTTGATATTCATAGTTTTTTTTTTCTTAATTCTAAGAGTCTAGTCCATTAGTTTTAGTTATATTTGATGATTTCTTGAAACTCCCAACACCTTATCCTTAATAGTGTTTACAAAAAGAACTAAAATACAAATATTCTATTTCGACAAACTATGAGACGAGCACTTATTTAAATTTAATTTTTATTATGCTTAAATTAATATTATTTACATCCTTCGTGACTTTAGTCAACCAACTATAATGCCTTTTTAATTACTATTATCCTAGAACTCAAAAAAAAGCTTATAATTTAGTTTCAAATTTTCATTAAGCCTTTTAGACATACTCCATTTAATTGTCATATAATTTTCCAGAGAGATTGGTCTTACCCATCATTCAAATGTCTTTTTCATCCAAACTTTTACGTAACGATTTTAATAAATTTTCTATTGATAACTTCTCATAAAATTCCTCAACATCAATGAAAAGATGTGATATTAATTGTAGCGACAATCTTTCCCCACAAGAGAGATTTCCCACTACCTTTAGCCTTTGATGGAAAACTCTGAATAAGTTACTAGAGAAGGACCACCGACTATTATGAATTTAATTTTCCATCATTTGGACAAAGGTTATGGAACATTTTTGACTCGCTAAGGAAAATTCCTAATCAGTTTTCGCCCATTTCTCACACGTATCTCTATTCTTGTTACCCGAATTCTCTTTTGTCCCAAAATCTTTTTCTTTTTGGGATCTGTGAATTAGTGCATACAATTTACGCCTCGCTTAGAGTTGTTTGTTAAATGGGCATGTCTAACATTTTCCAAACAATTGCTGTGTTTTGTATATTGCTCTGTTCAATGAGTAGCAGGTCTATCTCCATTTTGATGGTCCATTCGCAAGGCCTGAACTTCAGCTTTCCTGAATTCACCAGATGCAATACAAGCGACATTTTCTGTGTATTAGACGCCCAAATTTCTGAGCATGAAATCCATCTTACGAACAGTTCAAGTGCTCACTATAAATTAGCCAACAAAACCGCAGGTAGAGTTTTTTACAACCAGACTATTCGGCTGTCTTCTCTCGCTAGTTTTACAACTCACATGAAGTTTGTTATGAAATATTATAAATTGGGCCCTGATGGTGGATTCGGCCATGGAATCGCTTTCTTCATGACATCTAAAGAAATTGCGGCTCAGCAAACATGGTACTCCCATGCTGGTCTTCCAGGTGATGGATCTGAATTCTCAGCCGACACGTTCGCTGTGGAATTCAGTAGCATGACTTCCAAAGTCCACACAAGAGTTGGTAATGCCCGTCCTACAGATTACAATGAAACCATCTTGAATGAAAAGTTGAACGATGGTAAGTTCTGGACTGCGCGCATAGATTATAATGGTATTAGAAAATACCTACAAGTATTCCTCTCTAGTGCCTCCAAGACCTCTATGTCTCAAACAGATCCCGTTCTTGCCCATTCTTTTGATTGCTCAAAATATCTTCCTGATAATCTTGTAGTAGGGATTTCTGCTTCTGCTCATAAATCCTTTGAGACCCACAAAATCCTTTCATGGAGCTTCAATACCAAGACAAAACCCAGGAAATCTCCTACCAAAACAATAATTCAGGCGACTATAGTGACTATTGTTTGTTTCATAGCAGTAGTGGTTATCTGTAGCTTGTTTTCCTTTGTCAAAAAGAAGAGAAGATTGAGAAGTAGCAGTGAACAAACATACGAGGACAATGAAATTGAGATTGGAATGTTTGTAGATCAGGGTCCATGTAGATATAAGCTGGAGGATCTCAAGGCCGGGACCAATAATTTCAGTGACTCTGTAAAGCTCGGACAAGGGGGATTTGGAGATGTGTACAAAGCCTTTTTAAAAGAAGCAAATGAAGTGGTAGCTGTCAAGCGAATCTCGGAAAGGTCGAGACAGGGAATGAAAGAGTTCATCTCAGAAGTAAGTATTGTCAGTCGAGTAAGACATCGAAACCTCGTTCAGCTCTTGGGATGGTGCCACGAGAAAGGTGAATTGCTCTTGGTATACGAATACATGTCCAATGGAAGTCTTGATAGATATCTTTCTAGGAGAGGGGATTCTCCTCCATTACAGTGGACTGACAGGTTTCGAATAGCTTTGGAAATAGCTTATGGACTTATGTATCTCCATGAAGGATGGGATCAATGTATTGTACACAGGGATGTAAAATCAAGCAATGTTATGCTTGACTGCAACTTCAATGCAAAGCTTGGGGACTTTGGTTTGGCCCGCATGTTTGAACACGATCGTTTATCTCAGACCACAATAGCAGCGGGAACCATGGGTTACCTGGCTCCTGAGTGTGTGATGACAGGAAGAACAGGCCCTGAATCAGATGTTTACAGCTTTGGGGCAGTGGCCTTGGAAATCGCTACAGGAAGGAAAGCGTTAGAGGCGAGCTTGCATGATCATAATATGAGGCTTGTGGACTGGGTATGGGATCTTTATGGGCAAGGGCAAGTTTTGGAAGCTGCAGATGCGAGGTTAGATGGGGAGTTTGAGAAGTCAGAAATGGAACAATTGATGGGAATAGGCTTGTGGTGCTCTCATCCAGATCCAGCTGAAAGACCCAAAATAACCCAAGTGGTGAAATTGCTGAAGCTGGAAGATCAAGTGCCTCACCTCCCTCCGGGATTACCTGTACCAACATATGCTTCGATTCAAGGAGCCAATCTTTCGGTGGTTTCTTCATTTACAACAGGTACTTCTCAGTTATTCCCATATTTTGTTTCGAGCTCTTCTCATTCGATGGCATCTTCAACCTCTGTATCAGTAAGCGCTCCAGGTACTGCTTCTCAAGTCTCATTCTCCTCATAAACAAACGCGCTTCCCATGGAGTAGCTCTCTATCACTGCCCAACTTGCTCACTGATTCACTTTTGATATGAAGACTCTGAGATTTTATCGCGACCCAGCTTGCTCAATCATTTAATTTCGATATAAAATCTGTGTTGTTATTAAGCATGCTGTTGCAATTTACTATAAGACCAAGTGTATAGAAAAGTAAGGAATTTTGGTCAATAGTTTTACTTTGTTCGTATGCATGGTTTCTCCTACATACTTTTCTTTATGAACACAGGCAAATACAGTTTGAAAAACCTCATTGAGATCTGGCTTATACAGGAAAGCAATTGGCATGTCAATAGTTGTTTTCGATTAAACATGCCTATTGCTGTAATTTGTTGTTTGCTACTACAGTAGAATTTCTCCATTAAAGTACGATAACTAAAGACTCATTTATTTATCACAATGATTTAGGCAGCAGATCACGAGATACTACTGCAGGCTAGATTAATAAAAAAGCGTGCTTTAAACAAACTTTTGGATGGACACTTGTACAGAATTAATTTTCCTTATTCCTAAATTGTTTTTATTCGTATCCTTATGAGAAAAAGTAAACCAACTAATTGTAATGCCCACGCCAATTCCCATTTAGTCATGAGTACATTTTTCAATGAAATGATTTATTATAATTATATATTCCTAAATAGTTGTTGATATACATATAAAATAAGTGAAGGTCATTATTCGTGTGCATTGTTGGGCATGGGTTGCATACGGGCTTCTATCAGAAATAAATATGATTCATAAACTAGATTAGATGAGCCTTGGAAAACGAGGCAGAGAAGACAAGTCGCATATGACATAAATAAAAGTCTTCAAATCTTCAATATTACAGATGGACCGTGCCTGATTGTAATGAATGCAATAGTGACCGTAGTTCGGATTACTCTTTCCATATGAAATAGGTGCTGTATTTTAAATATGCTTTTGTCATCAAGTATAAAACCAAGTGTAAAGAAATCTTGGTCAATTGGATTGCTTTGTTCGTGTGTATAGTTTCTCCTTCAGAATTCGCTTGACGAAAGCAAATAGTGTGAAAACACGAAAGCAAATAGTGTGAAAAACATCATTGAGATCTGATTTATACAGGTAAGCAATTGGTATGTCGATAGATTAGATGTATTAGATTTCTACAATTTATAAGAATATTATTATAGTTTCTCTATTTGATTGTGTGAGAGTATTTAACATCTACAAAATAGAATCTAAAAATTACAATTGAATCCAGAAACTCCAGCAGCATGTCAATAAATATTTTTGATTAAATTGGATTAAATTGCTTACTGCTATAATTTGTTTGTCCGAGTTAATGTCAAAAGTGTTTCATACTATTTCTTGATCAGTATTTGGCTGATGCTATTTGCTACTACAGTTGTTCTAATTGAATTCTCTATTAAATATATATGCATTTGATGATTCTTATAAGTACAATGACTTAAGGATTCATTTATGGGTCGTAATGATTCAGGCAGATGATACTGCATGCAAAATTAACTTTTTAACTTTTATTAGATTAATAAAATTTCTAATTAATTTAAATATCATGAGGTACAATTTGTAATGATTGCAATTATGTTTAAATAGATGTCATTATGATTTATAAGAAAATAATAGTATACATATATTTAAAAAGAAAGTATAAATACAAAATCCCACTTCAACCATGGAGCCAACCAAACTTGATATTCATATCATTTGTGCTCCTTAATTCTAAGAGTCAGTCCATTAGTTTTAGTTATATCTTGATGATTTCCTAAGTTTCCAACACCTTGCCTTTGATGGAGTTTACAAAAATAATGATAACACAAAAACTCCCTTTAAACAAGCTATGTGATGGGCACTTGTACAGATTTTATTTTTGTTATTGTTAAATAGATAGTGTACTTTTAAATATTAATAGAATGATCTATTAAAAAAAAACAAAAAACTAGTCAACCACCTATTCTAGAACTTAGAAAACTTGAAACTTGGTTTCAAAATTTCATTAGGTCTTTTAGATCTACTCCATTTATTATGATATAATTTCTCTTATAAATTAGTCTTGCCTACCATGCAAGTTTGCCTTCAAAATAAAAAAAAATCATCAAAAATTTAATTTAACTAGTCTTATTAAATTTTCTACTGGTGACTTCCCATAAAATTCCTCAACATCAATGAAAAGATGTGATATTAGTAGTGGCGACAATCTTGTCCCACAAGAGCCTTTCAACCGTAGAGATATTTCCCAATACCTTTCGATTTGGATGGGAAAATTCTAAGTTACCACCACTATTATGAATTTTATATCGCATCAAATTTCCATCTTTGGGAGGAAGGCGATTGAACACTTTTGACTCGCTAATGAATTCATCATCACTTTGTACGCCCATTTCTCATACTTATCTCTATTATTGTTACCTGAAATCTCATCTTTCACCAAAACTTCTCCTTTATCAGTTCTGTGATTAGTTTATACAGTTTACCTCTCACATAGAGTTGTTTGTTATATAGGCGTGTCTAAGTCTTGCCTAACAATTGGCGGTCTTCCAGGAAATGGATCCGAATTCTCAGTGTACACCTTCGCTGTTGAATGCAGTAGCATTACTTCCAAAATCCACACAAGAGCCACCCCAATGGATTACAATGAAATCATCTTGAATGAAACGTTAAATGATCATACATTGTGGAGTGCATGTATAGATTATAACAGAATAAAAAAGTACCAATAAATAATCCTTTCCAATGCTTCGAAAAGCTCTATGTCCCAAACAGATCGTGTTCTTGCTCATTCTTTTGATTGCTCAAAATATCTACCTGGTAATCTTGTAGTAGGGATATCTTCTGCTGCTCATAACTCCTTTGAGACCCACATAATCCTTTCATGCAGCTTAAATACCAAGACAAAACCCAGAAAATCTCCCACAAAAATAATAATTCTGACGACTGTAGTGAGTTTTTTTTGTTTCATCGCAGTAATAGTTATTTGCAGCTTGTTTTCCATTGTCAAAAAGAAGAGGAGATTGGGAACAAACATGTGAAGACAATGAAATTGAGATTGAAATGTTTGTAGATTAGGGTTCATGTAGATATAGGTTGGAGGATCTGATGGTGGCCGGGAATGAAAGAGTTCATTTTAGAAGTAAGCATTGTCAGTCGAGTAAGATATCGAAACCTCGTCCAGCTTTTGGGATGGTGCCACGAAAAAGGTGAATTGATTTTGGTATATATGAATGCATGTCAAATGTGTTGTAGTTAATCTCAACTGCCTCATTTATTCCACCGTATACCAGCTTTCTCCTTTTCCCATTGCTTGCTATCTACTCAATCTCTCCTGCAGCTTACGTGCCTTCTCATTGATTCCATTTAGGACAATTTTGGAATTCCAAAGCTACTTCGTGATCTTCCTTGTAGATTCATCATATATAGTAAATTCATATACATTTAATTCTTTAGGTTTCGCTGCTGTCCTTAGTCATCTTGTGCATACGAACAACATTAAGAAGAGCACTTTTGAATGAAATGTATAAAACAAAGAAAATAAGTCCAGGAATTTTTTGCAGCAACATAATTATAATAGGCAGAACAGGGCAGTTTTTGGAAATTAATGAATGAGAAAAATAGGGGTAAAGAAAGATAATGTTGTAGCAACAGTGGATGAAGTCCGAAACAGAGGAATTCCATTTGTAGATTTTTTCAACACAAAGAAAGGGCAGCAGCCCTGTGTCTCTTATGTATGCATTTGAATATGTAAAATATACATTATTTTCAATTCATTTTTGCCTTTCTTCTCTTTGTTTTTCTTTTATAATTTACTTTCTTTTATCTTCTATCTATCTCCATCAGTGATATCAAATCTAAAGGTTATTGGATGAAAATTTTTAAAAAGGTTTTTTCAAAGAATTAGATGGCTTATCCACAGTCAATAATGGCATCTCCAAGTACAAGCTTGACAAATCTACAAATTTCTCAATTCAATGGTAAAAATTGTGGCTATCAAACAAACACAATGAAGACATTGTTTTGCTATCAAGATATTTGGAATCTTGTGGAGAATGGTTGCCTAGAACTAATTGACGTAGAAGCATACAATGCAATATCTCAAGAAGATAAAGAACTATTGAAAGATAATACGAAAAATGATTCACAAGCCCTCTTTTATATATTTTTCAAGGAGTGCATGAGAGAATTTTTCCAAGAATTTCAATAGCAACAAAGTCAAAACAAGTATGAAAAACTCTTCAAACTACATACCAAAGATTAGCAAAGGTGATCACAACAAAATTAAAAATGTTAAGAAGGGATTTTTAGACCATCTATATTAAACAATAAAGCACAATAGACTCATTCTTCACTCAAGTCAATGGATTGCTAAACCAAATTTGGTCTCATGGTAAAACACTTGAAGAAAGAAGAGTGTTTGAAAATATTTTCAGAAGTTTGCCTACAACATTTCACTCTATTGTCATTGTTAGGATATAGTATCCTATACACAAAATCCAGTCTCCAGACATCCACCATAAATGAGAGTAATCGACACAAGATTGTATTGAGTGAGGTGAGTTTACGCATAAAATAAGCTCTACTTAAATATGCAAGAGAAGATAGAAATAAATGATAGGGTTGAGACAAGTGTCTCAACCTGGAGGAAGTATCCTCTTGGATATGATAGAGTCCAAATAGGACAAAACAATATCCAATATCTAACTCATTAATGAGTTGTCAGGTAAGTAAACTTAGATAAAGAGTAATCGATGAAAATAGTATTACGCCAACACCTCACCTTACATGAAACTTAGGGAGTACAACAATGTAGTAGAGAGATATATGGTCCCAAAAACAAAGCCATGTTAGGTACCCATGTACAACTACAATGCAAACTCTTGTAACCAGAGAAAATGAGAAAATCCAATGAGAGAAAACTCCTCTCCAAAAGGGAGAATAAATAAAGTGCTAAAAGGAAAAGAAAAGGAAGGAAGGAGGACTCCTCAAGACCCCACAAGGACTACTTACTTTGCCCCTAACATCGATCACAATTGAAGATAGCGAGGAGATGCTAAAGGTTTGGTAAAGGTATCTACAACTTGTTGCTTTGTAGGTAAATACTCCAAAGATAAAACACCATCTTGGATGAGTTTTTGAATGAAGTGCATGTAAATTTCAATATGTTTGGTGCATTGATGTTCCACAGGGTTGCGAGAAATATGTATGACACTTTGATTATCACACCAAAGAGTAGTGGGATGATGTAAAATTCGGAAAGCCAAACTCAACCATCAACTGTCAAAGACAAAGAATCTCTTGACTAGCCAAGACAACTCTTCGATACTTAGCTTAAGTTGATGATAATGCAATAGCAGTTTGCTTTTTACAATACCAAGCAACTAGACCAGAATCAAGGTAGAAAATAAAGCCAAAGGTAGACTTTTGATCATCAACATCACTAGCCCAATCTGACTCATTGAAGCCCAAAACCTTAGTAGCACCCGATGTATAGTGAATGTATCACATATTGCACTTAGCTTCCTGTAAATGGCTAGGTATATGTACAAAACTAGGGGACCAAAAAGGTGCCACTTTCCTTTTTGGCCCCCCAATGGCCATAGTGCATACGCACTAAATGCGTGCATCCTATAGGGTGTACGCGCTATGTAAAACACTAAAGTATTTTCTTGCATTTGAAAAGCCCATTTTTAATGTCACAAACTCATGTTTGCAGCGAAAGAGGGCTTCCCAAGAGTGTACGCAAAATCATTTTGCTTGTTCAATCCATCAATTTTGATAAAGAATGGCTCCATGACGTCGTCAAGTTTGAGCCAGAAGAAGAGGTAAGTGTTTTTACAGCCCATGCCTCTTATTTGTTGTATCGTCTTAAAATGGAAGCACTTCCATGTTAAGAGCATTTAGCCATCCGAGTAAGTGGTTTGGGCTCATGTTGAACGCCTTGAATGGATATTCGGCTTGGATCTGGCTTTTTCCCCTGTTCTACCCCATTTTCCACTTCTTCCTAGCATTTTCCTAGCATTCTGGACTATGAACCTGAGGTTTTTGACCATAAGGTCAAAGTCGACCTTATGGGGTCAAAGTCAACCTCGATCTTGACTAGGTTAGGATCGACCTCAACCCTGACCTAGTCAGGTTCGAGCTTGACCTTGACCCTAGGGTCCAAGATCTTTAGGGTTTTCTTCTGGTTTCAGGATTTCATCAAAATCTTCCATTTTCCCTCTTTGGGGCCACTATTTCTCGGATTAAGTGTCGAATTCTCAAATTAATATTTGAGGTGAACTTTTCTCGATATTTGTATAGGATTCCTAATTTATTATTGGAGATTAGCCTTTCTCAAGTTTTGTGCCTAATGCTCAAATTAACTTTGGGGTTGGCCTTACCTCGAATTTTGTGACAAGGCTCTTAAATAATTATTTTATTTCTATATTAAGGGTGGTCCCCTTCTAGAGTTTTGTGTCAAGACTTTAATTTAATATCCTCTCCATGTGCACCTCTCTAGAATTTTGTGCCATGGGCCCTTAATTATTGTTTTCTACGAGGCCCCTATTGTGCCCTAAATCACTATAAAAGGGAGCCTTCCTCTCTCATTTTCTCCATCTCATATCTCATATCTCAATCAAGTTTTGCAATCAAGTCATCAAGTTTCTCAATCTCTCAAGCTCTCAAGAAAGAAGATCAAGCATTCAAGCATCCAATTCATCAAGGAGATCCATTAGTAGCCATTGAAGGACTCAAGCTCTATGGAGCTCTCTTGTTGAAGATTCCTCCATTTCCATTCAAGCCTCTTCCTATTCCAAGATCCATTCAAGATTGGTGTTGAAGATCTAAAGACAATTGATTAGAGACATCCTACATTCGATTCTACATTCATCCATTCTTGTGGATTCAAGGATTCGAATCCTCCACAAGGGTTTCAACTCAAGCAAGGTGAATTGTTCCATTTACTTTGTTTATTCCAGCAATTTCAATTCAATTTCAAGGTTAATTCCTAAATTGGGGTTTGACTGAGGCAAACCCCTCCCCCCCAACAAACAAAACCATTTTTTTTGTAGGTACAGGTGCGGGATGGTGAATTAAAGTACAGATTTGGATACCTTTTTCGCCGAACTTTCGAGATCCACGAACAAAGTCAAAGTCGACCTTCAAAATCTTTAGGGTGTCATTGACCTTTTATGAGGGTCAAGGTCGACCTGATCTCAACTCGGAAAAAGATTTATGGGTCTTGTAGATCACGCAGTTTCGATTCAAGACTACAAAAATCAACTATTTTTGAGATCGTTTGATAAGGTTTTCAGCCTATTCTTTTTTGGAGGTAAGTACCTTTATTTCCTAATTTCAATATTAGTCATCTAAATTTACTTTCTATACCAATACAATTTCATGTAAGTGTAAAATATTGGTTTTGGGGTCTCTTTTATGTGCAAGCCATTGCCCTAGGACCCCATCCATATTTTATCTTATACATTTTGGTGAACCCGACACACTTACCCTCCTTTCTTTTGTGGATTTAGATGCTCTATGGTGTTAGATCTTCCTTTGTATTCCCTTGTGTGTTCACCTTCCCATTACATTTTGGTGAACTTGTTTTACGAATACTCTTACTTTTGTGGAATTAGATGCCCTATTGTGTTTGATTTCCTTTTCAAATTTCATTTGAATGCATTTGGATATATCTAGATCTATTTGTTATCATGTTGCACAAGTTGTTTCAAACATTTTTCAAAACTTTTGGGATTACACAACATCCTCCTCTTACCTTACCATTGCATGACGTTACACCTAGCAAGACTTCATCTACTATATGTGATGTTGCTTTGTCCTCTTTTGAATTACCTTATAAGGATATATTAGAAAATGAAGATGACCTTAATCTATACCTCCACCATATTTCTCTTTATGGAGAGGAGTTGAAGATTGATGTTAATTCTTCTTCTTTTAATGATCAAGATTCAATAGCTCACACATATCATACAAGGAATAACCCTCAACCTAATATGGAGGTTTCTACTTCTTTTCCACCTTCTCAACCTATTCTTCCTCCTCCACCCCATCTTCCTAGCAAGGAGTATGATTTGATAACTCAATTGCAAAATACTCCTACCAAGATTTCTTTATGGGAGCTTCTTCAAAATTCACCTACCTACTATCAAGCCCTGCAAAAAAATCTAGCAACTCTTCCTACTCCACCTCCTAATCAAGAGAACATCAATAACTTCTTATAATGCATGCATGCTACCCTGGGTCTTTCTAACATTGTTTTTACTCAAAAAGATTTACCTTCTAAAGAAGTTCAGAATCAATATGATGCTCTTACGGTTGTTGTAACTATCAATTAAAGTATCATTCGTAGGACCTTGATTGATAATGGATTTGGGCTTAATATTTGTAGCATGGATATGCTCAAAGTGATTAACGTTGATCTTTCAACTATTCAACTTGACAATGTTCCTATACGTGGCTTTGATAACATTGCTAAGAACACTTTAGGAATCATTACCTTACCTATTAAAGTAGGACCGGTCATCCTGAATACACCTATTCATGTTATGCCTGGACCTCTCAATTATAACCTTCTTTTGGGTAGACCTTGGTTGCATGAGATGCATGTCGTTCCTTCCACCCTTCACCGTAAAGTCAAGTTTATACATAACAATAGGATGTATACAATTCATGCGGATGATGCACTTAATCCTTGTCTGAATATTCAAACCCACACTACTCCTATTCCTAATAGTAATCCTCCTTCCTCTAATGCTATTCCTGGTGATGGTTGGGGAACCTTGGATTTTACTCCTACCTTTATTAGAGAGTATAAGATTAATGATCTTGATTTTATGAAGAAACAAAGAGAATTTGAACAACGAATTTTTACTTCTACTTCTAATACTCTTCATAATAACTTTGTCACTGAATCTACCAAGGATGATATTGTGACTACTGAGGTTCCATTGACTCCTTCTGATATGTCTTCTCGTTATGGTCCTGGTTATCATTTCCTTGTTAAACAAGGATTTAAAGGTCAAGGATGTGGTAAGTATAAATAGGGAATTCAAATGCCCTTACACACTGGGGGGCATGAGCATTCTTATGGATTGAGATTTAATCCTCGACAACAAATCAATGTTAATAACATCTCCAATAATACTTCAAAACATGATGAACATGTGAAGGACTTTGACCAAGAAGTTCTTTTGCCTAAACTCCTTCGTGCTAAGATGATTACTAAACCTAAACGCAAAAAGAAACACAATCCACACTTACAAATTCTTCCTTTTTTGTTTATATCATAGATTTCATGATCACTCTACTAATGAATGTCAAGCTTTACATTATAAGATTAGGCAGCTCATTGATAGTAAGGTTATTTATATAGCATGTGGCAATGAGTTGTATTTCAATTCTATTTTCTCTAAATAACATTTATGTTCCTATTATGGAGCTCCACATTATGTAAACAATGTTAGCCTAATCCTTGGGGGCTCATTGTCTTGTATAGTTTTGTGAGCAATATAATAGGTCCCCTTTCATCTTTGTTCCTACACTTGGGGGGCAAGGATGTCATCTCCTTCTTTTTTGTCTTTTCAGGATTCACCTCTTTTCCTTGGTTAAGCAGTATCTATCTATTATGTGATATCCAATTATACATGAACATTTTGGTTTGCATTGAGGATCTTTTTCCTTGATCACAACTGATTTCATTGTCTGACATTAGGTTTGCATGGTTGATATATATCTCACCTTGGAAACTGAACAATGTGCTATCCCTCACAAGGGTTACTTTTTCACTTCTTGCATGATATCTCTTTGCATTCATCCCTTCCATGGCCTCATAGGAGCTATGACCTTCTTGGCTTGGATTGGGTGTTGTCTAAGGATATTGTCTTGATGTTGAAGAGGGCTTTATCCTTGTTCTTTTCTTTCCTTAACATGTCAAAATAGTATGTTTTTGCCATCTTAAATCCCTTCCATGGCCTCATAGGAGCTGTGACCTTCTTGGCTTGGATTGGTTGTTGTCTAAGGATATTGTCTTGATGTTGAAGAGGGCTTTATCCTTGTTCTTTTCTTTCCTTAACATGTCAAAATAGTATGTTTTTGCCATCTTAAGGAGGGGGGGTATATATACGGCCTCCCTTGCTATATATTATGTATTTTTGTTCTAACCTTTTGTTTTGCAGCATGCTAAATCTGATAAGGTAACACACATAAGTTGCTAAATCTTGAAGGGATGCGCATTTCCAATTTCAAATATGCTAAATCTTCCAAAGGTAATGCACATAGGTTGCTAAATCCTGAGGAGACACGCATTTTTCAAAAAAATTCAATATGCTAAATCTTGGAAGGGAACACACATAAGTTGCTAAATCCTGAAAAAAAATGCATCTATATACAAAATCTTCCGAGGGTAACTCACATAAGTTGCTAAATCCTAAGAAGACACGCATTTTGTATTCCATGGTGATACAAGAAGGTGGATCCATGGGTACTTTATAAAAGCCATCAGAAGATGCACTACATACATGCACAAAGCCGCCAGAAGGTGCACAACATTATGAGGTGACTATCAATTGTTTTCTTGGTGGGCCATCCTATCCTTTTGTGGTTCACAGTGAGATACACACATCTTACTGGGCGAGCTAGCCACTCCTCTCTTCCCCTTCTATCTTTTTCTAGTGATGTCTCTCTTATTGCAATCTTGGAGTTGATGAAGATTCAAGTCTCTAGGGGCTTGAGGATTCCTTTGTCCCTTTGATTTCAATAAGATTATATTTTTCTTTATGATCTCCTTTACCAAGAGTTTGCATCGAGTCCATACTCTTGCTAAAGTGGGGGCTTAATGTATCGTCTTAAAATGGAAGTACTTCCATGTTAAGAGCATTTAGCCCTTTGAGTAAGTGGTTTGGGGTCATGTCGAATGCCTTGAATGGATATTTGGCTTGGATCTAGCTTTTTCCCCTGTTCTACCCCATTTTCCACTTCTTCTTAACATTTTCCTAGCATTCTGGACTATAAACCTGATGTTTTTAACCATAAGGTCAAAGTCAACCTTATGGGGTCAAAGTCGACCTCGATCCTGACTAGGTCAGGATTGACCTCGACCTTGACCTAGTCAGGTTCGAGCTCGACCTTGACCCTGGGGTCCAGGATCTTCGGGGTTTGCTTCCGGTTTTAGGATTTCATCAAAATCTTCCATTTTCCGTCTTCGGGGCCACTATTTCTTAGATTAAGTGTCGAATTCTCAAATTAATATTTAAGGTGGACCTTTCTTGATATTTGTATAGGATTCTTCATTTATTATTGGAGATTAGCCTTTCTCAAGTTTTGTGCCTAATGCTCAAATTAACTTTGGGGTTGACCTTACCTTGAATTTTGTGACAAGGCTCTTAAATAATTATTTTATTTCTATATTAAGGGTGGTCCCCTTCTAGAGTTTTGTGTCAAGACTTTAATTTAAATCCTCTCCATGTGCACCTCTCTAGAGTTTTGTGTCATGGGCCCTTAATTATTGTTTTCTATGAGACCTCTCTTGTGCCCTAGATCACTATAAAAGGGAGTCTTCCTCTCTCATTTTCTCCATCTCATATCTCATCTCTCAATCAAGTTTTGGAATCAAGTCATCAAGTTTCTCAATCTCTCAAGCTCTCAAGCAAGAAGATCAAGCATTCAAGCATCCAATTCATCAAGAAGATCCATTTGTAGCCATTAAAGGATTCAAGCTCTATAGAGCTCTCTTATTGAAGATTCCTCCATTTCCATTCAAGCCTCTTCCTATTCCAAGATCCATTCAAGATTGGTGTTGAAGATCTAAAGACAATTGATTGGAGACATCCTACATTCGATTTTACATTCATTCATTCTTGTAGATTCAAGGATTTGAATCCTCCATAAGGGTTTCAACTCAAGCAAGGTGAATTGTTCCATTTACTTTGTTTATTCCAACAATTTCAATTCAATTTCCAGGTTAATTCCTAAATTGGGGTTTGACTGAGGCAAACCCCTCCCCCCCCAACAAACAAAACCATTTTTCTTGTAGGTACAGGTGCAGGACGGTGAATTAAAGTATAGATCTGGATACCCTTTTTGCTGAACTTCCAAGATCCACGAACAAAGTCAAAGTCGACCTTCAAAATCTCCAGGTCGTCATTGACCTTTTATGAGGGTCAAGGTCGACCTGATCTCATCTCAGAAAAAGATTTATGGGTTTTGTAGATCTCGCAATTTCGATTTAAGACTATAAAAATCAACTATTTTTTAGATCGTTTGATAAGGTTTTCAGCCGATTTTTTATAGAGGTAAGTACCTTTATTTCCTAATTTCAATATTAGTCATCTACATTTACTTTTTATATCAATACAATTTCATGTAAGTGTAAAATATTGGTTTTGGGGTCTCTTTTATGTGCAAGCCATTGCCCTAGGACCCCATCCATATTTTATCTATTACATTTGTATTGAAATTTTAGCTTTGAAGCAATTTATTTTGTTAAAATTTATTTTCTTAGATTTTATGTGTAATTAAAATTTTAAAATTGATTTTTTTAATTTCCAAGAAGAAATGATCTCCTTGAACAAAACCCTCAACCAAACCCTCCATCTTCTCCTCATGAACAAATGAATGAAGAAAATAACCAAGAAAATGAACCTTAACCACCTCTACCAATCGAGAAACCTCCTCCTAGAACACATAAAAATTTGATCAACCAAATTGAAAGAGGGAAAAAAGAATTAGAATTTTTAATTAGGAGGTTAAAAGATTCTATTGCTACAAATTGTGGAAGGGAAAGACTTGCAAAATCATTGGAATCAATCTTGACCCACATAGGCTCGGTTAGTGGGAAAATTAATTTATGACATGATAAAAGAGAAGAACAAAACTAATATTATGCAAATAAATTATTGTATGAGGACATAAAAAAGAAAAAAAAATACAAAAGATGACATTTACAAACTCTTTAAAAAATCAAGGGACACTAATACTCTTAGAACTAGAACAAGGAGGTTCCCAATTCATTGGTGCTTGAATGAAGACATAAAAAATAACTTTTGGAAGAGATGCTGGATGGTCTTTGATTCCCCTCCATGTAACAATCATGAGGTTCCTATATATTTCTTGAGGAAACTCTATTGTGAGTTTATACCCAAGGAGGTGCCAAATTATTTTGACTTTCTAGATTCTTAGGGTAGAGGAGGGGGGTCATCATTTGATAGAGAGGGGGCACATCATGACCCTATCGCACCTAAGGTTCCTATTGGCAAGCCACATGCAAATCATGTTAGTATTCCTTCTATTTTGAAGGAACATGTAGAGGTGGACACACTAGGTACGATTAGTGCTCTGACAAAGACTCTCATTCAGTGTGCTACTCCTTTAGTTAATGGTGACCATGGTCAATCTTTGAGGGGGCATATTTGTCGGTCATGTGGATCCTTGTGCACATTTGGTACTGCGGAGAGAGAGGAAGAGGATCATGGAATGATGATTGATGATTTTCTAAATATGACATTTGGCGTTGACACACAGGTAAATATTTCAAAGTTCATTAAATTTCTTTGATCATATTTCATTTATAAAACAATAACTAATTAATTTAGTATCTATTGATTATGATCAAAATTCAGGGAAAGAGTGTCGGTGGCGGTGGCAGTGGCAATGATCCTCCTGTTCCCTTCTACACATCATCGTCAAGTCCACAAGTATGTATCAAATAAATTTTTTTAATTAATATATTTAATTATTATGTAATTATATGAATGATTGTATCATAACTTATTGTGCATGTACATTAGTTCACTGGTGGACCATCGACATTCACAACAGACATTGAAGGGCATCATGCCACTTTCCTTGAGGTATCTTTATTTTCATGTTCATTTGATTTACTTGATTATATTTAATTAATTAATGAATGAATAACTAAATTACTAGATAAATTATGATCAAAATCCAGAGGCAAAGTGGTCATTACGGTGATCACATTCTTTCACCTGGCTTTGTGACATCATCATTGAGTCCACAAGTATATATGTAATAATGCATTATAATTAACATGTCAGTAGTACGTTCTTATATGAATGGTTGTCTTATAAATTGCCACGTACATGTCAACTAGTTTAATGTTGGAGCTTCGACATCGACACTGCACACCGAAGGACACGGTGGAACCTTCACAGAGGTATCATTTATTCATTAGTAGGGTTGTACAAAATATATGTAATCTTGATAACTACATAATACTTTTTTTGTTTCATTTTTAGTTATTGACATCAGAGACTCCTTCCATTTGTGATACTTTGGATTGTGGACTAGCTATAGCAGTAGCTAGTTCTGAAGCACTGACTGAGGTATGAAACAGATCACTTAATTTTAATTGTTATTTTAATAGTTTATATTGAATTTTATAATGATATTCATGTATGTATTTTAATTATTATTTTGATCATTGTTGTAGGGACTTATTACTCTAGATCATCAACATGCGCCTTCGGTGGATGTACATAGTGACTATTTTCTAACTGTAAATGAATATTCTATTTTATGTCATTGTATAATTCAATTTTGATCTATATTAGTTACCGATGCTTTATTTTTTTTTATCAGCTCAAGATGCAGAAGAGTCTAGATAGGAGGACTAGTGAGCGCACTCAGAAGACTACAACATCCACTACATCTCCATCGATGCAACAATCGAAGACAGCGCAGGATTTTTTTTCTTCCCCTGGCGAGAAAGGACTAGATTAGGGATATAGATTGTCTGCCTATAAGGCATTAGTGGACATATTTTTTATATTGTATAAGTGATATTGTTAAAACTAGGATCTGATATTTATATATTAATTTAAATATAGTGAAAGCCTCAAATATTTAATGAATCAAGAATGATGTGAATGACAATTTATATAATAAAATTTATATGTTGCAGACATTTACCAAAGGATTGTGGTAAATTATGTCATGGCTGATGTCTTTTAGCATAAACAAAAATTCACATAAATATGGGAGGGGAGCCATCCATTGTGGATGCATCTCCATAATGGTTGTGAATCCTTATGGAGTCACGTCCATTATGGAGGTGTCTCCACAATGGTCGGCTCTCCATTGTGGGTGGTGGTTGTTCTTAACAGAACCCTGCTTAAGGAAAATAATCGTAGCTTATAACATGCTTGTGTCGATTTACAATTTCACATTAATATATATATATATATATATATATATATATATATATATATATATATATATATATATATATATATATATATATATATATATATATATATATATATATATATGTATGTATCTTATTTTTATCTGATAGAAGCTATAAACATTAACACTCACTCTTAGCTAGGGAGGATAACAAATATTACCTCAAGGTAATATGTGAGTATAAATAATCATTTTATATTTATATCATTTTACTGATATAATGAGTATTGGCCTTCAAGTATTAAGTCCATAATACTTACCAAGTACTCAGAGCAATATTCTCCAAATATCATCTCACAAGATATTCACCTATGTGCTCAAAATGATTATTATGAGTAATGATCTACAAGTATCAAATCCATGATACTCACCCAAGTACTCAGAGTAATGGTCTTTGAATATCAAGTCCATGATATTCACCAAGTACTCAATGTGAGTATAGATAATCATTTTATATTTATATCATTTTACGTATATTAAGAGTAATGGCCATCAAGTATCAAGTCCATGATACTTACCAAGTACTTAGAGAAATAGTCTCCAAAGATCAACTCACAAGATATCCACCTAAGTGCTCAAAATGATTATCATGAGTAATGGTCTCCAAGTATCAAATCCATGATACTCACCCAAGTACTCAGAGTAATGGTCTCCAAATATCAAGTCCGTGATATTCACCAAGTACTCAAAATGTCTAATATAGTATGTGCACTAGTATTACATGTGTAATACTTACCATATAGACATGAATAAGTTATTATGAGATTGTCACCTTATAACAACTTTTACAACAAGTGGAAATCATTTGAAAGTTGTCACTTCCAATGATATACACAAAGAACACATGATTATGAAATATCACCCATAAAAAATAATGTTTTATTTGTACAATAAAATTTATTGAGATAAGTTCTCAAAAATTACAATCATACCAAGTTTACCTCTAAAGTTCTCTACCTTTATCTTTTCTAGAGCCTTGGTGAGAATGTCTACCGATTGTTCTTCTGTACTGATATACTTTAACTCAATAACATTATTTTCCACCATATCTCTAATATAGTGATAAGGTATCTCAATATGCTTGGACCTATTGTGAAATACAACGTTTAAGACGAGCTTTATACAACTCTAAATATCACAATGTATAATGGTAGGTTTTAAAGATTCTCCAAACAAACCAAAGATAAGTTTTCTCAACCAAACTGCTTCACATGCTCCCATAGATGCGGCAATGTACTCTTCTTCTATGGAGCTTTGAGAAACTAAGGATTGTTTCCTAATAAACCAGGATATCATTGCTGAACCCAGACTAAAACAATATCTAGAGGTACTTTTCCGATCCATAGTGCTTATGGCCCAATTTGAATCAATAAAACCATGTATTTGTAACTCTACATCTTTGTACCTTAGTCCAATATTTATTGTTCCTCAAAGATACCTTAGTATGTGCTTAGCTGCTACCATATGAATTTGTTTTGGTTCACGCATGAACTAGTTGAGAGCATTAACTGCATAACAAATGTCTGGTCTAGTATTTTCTAAGTACATCAGAGATCTAATAATCTACCTATAAAGAGAGAAATCTATAGGTTCTGAACTTGATGCTTCTTTTAATTTAAGTAGATTTGCTTCCATGGGAGTGGACCCAAGCTTACAATCCATTATTCCAAATCTTTTTAGAATGTCTACGGTGTATTTTACTTGATTTAGAAGAATCTCATTAGCATATTTCCAAACTTCTAAGCCTATGAAGTAATGTAGTAGCCCTAAATATTTCATCTCAAATTTAGCTACAAGATCTTCTTTATAGTTATTAATTAGATAATCTTCACTTGTTATTAACAAATCATCTACATAAAGTATTAAAATGAACATATCTCCTTTTACCACCTTAAAGTAGAGGTTAGGGTCAGCATCATTTTTAGAGAAGTCAAATTTAGATAGATAGTGATCTATTCATTCATACCATGCTCGAGGTGCTTGCTTAAGTCCATATAATGCCTTCTTTAGTTTACAGACATGATTTTGTTGATTGTGTACTATGAATCCTTTTGGTTGTTCTAGATATACTTCCTCCTAAATCACACCATTTAGAAAAGCTATCTTTACATCCATCTGATGGATCTTCCAACATTTGGCAACAACAATGGCAATAACTATTCTTATTGAGGTATATCTTGCAACTGGAGTAAAGTTCTCTTCATAGTCAATGCCTTCCTTTTGAGAGAAACCTCTTGCAACAAATCTTGCCTTGTATTTGTCAATGCTTCCGTCTACAACATGTTTAATTTTGAATAACCACTTGGAGGAGATAACTGATTTGTTTTTAGGTCTAGGTACAATATCCCATACATCATTTTGTAAGATAGAATTGTATTCTTTTGTCATGAAATTCTTCCAATTTTGATGTTGAAGAGCTTCTTTTGGGTTAGAGGGTTCTAAGTTTAGAAGCTTACTCATAAGTGCAACATAACTAGAGAATTTATGAGGTCTTTTTTTTCCCCTGATAGTCCCATTTGGAGCAACATATTTCTCTCTTTCAATAAATTTTCTAGCCCAAAGATGTCTCTTCTTTCCTACTTCATTTTAAATAGGGGTATCTAATAGTTCATTATCTACAACTTCTTGGTTCTCCCTCTGAATCTCAAGATTATGATCTTCTAGAGAATCGTTATAATCTTCCTTGGACCTTTTGAGTGCAGTGTCCTCTTCAAATATTACATCTCTACTTAGCTCAATATTTCTTTGTCCTGGAATGTAAATTCTGTAGGCTTTAGAGTTTTCACTATATCCCACAAAGATACCTTTCTTTCCTAAGGGTTCTAATTTATTTCTTTTCTCTTTAGGAATGTGAATATAGACAAGACACCCAAAAGTTCTCAAGTGACTAATATTAGGTTTACTACCTAAGAATGTTTCTTCCAGGGTTCTATTTTCAAGATGGGAGTGAGGACATCTATTTTGAACATATCCAGTAGTATTAGAGGCTTCAGCCCAAAGATGGGTTTCTAGGTTTTGATCATGCATCATTACTTTAGAAGATTCTACTATTGTCCTATTCTTTCTCTTTGCAACTCCATTCTATTGTGGGTTGTATGGAACAGTGAAGTCCCTCTTGATCCCAACATGTTTACAAAAACTTTGGAATATTTCCAAAGTTTATTCTTTACCATTGTCTGTTCTTAATATTTTAATACTCTTACCTAATAGATTTTCTACTAGAGCCTTGAACTCTTTGAATTTTAAGAGGATTTCTTCTGACTCTTTACATTTTAGAAAATATATCTAGGTCTTCCTAGAGTAATCATCTATAAAGATGATATAATACAAATATCCTCCAATAGAGGGAATAGACATAGGGCCACATAGATCAGAGTGAATAAGTTCTAGAACATTCTTAGTTTTACTTTCACTATGATGAAAAATACTTTTAGTATTCTTTCATAGTGCACAACCTTTACAAGCTCCAATATGTTCGGATCTTAGTTTTGGAAGCCTTGTAGCCATATTCTCTAAAGAGCTTAAAGCACGGAAATGAAAGTGTCCTAGTCTCCTATGCCATAGTTCTTTTTCATTTGTTGTATGAATTAGGGCTTGATTAGAAGGAATACATAATTTATAGAGGGTTCCATCTCTAACTCCAATAATGTGAGCATTCTTTATGTTTGAGTTCTTGGGCCAAGCTAAAATCTCCCCATGCATGAAGGTGATTTTGTGCGCCTTGTCTTCTAGTGCTGAAATCGAAACTAAGTTTCTTCTTATGCTAGGTACAAATAGAACACCAGTAAGTTGTATAGATATTCCGGATTCAAGATATATGGTGCAGGTCCCAATTCCCATAACTGGATAGGCAGTGGGTATGTGTAGGATCATGGTATGCCAAAACATGGCAATGTGATAAAGAAGTCATGATTGATAGACTCTTTGAAAAATAGCTATAACTTTCAAACAATATAACATTTTTTAAATTTAAAATTTACATCACATTCTATCCTTCACCTACTACAATAATAATAAATAATTATTTCAATTTAATGAAGTTTAGACTAAGTTAAGGTGGTCAAACATGAGAGTTTTTATATTCAAGAAAATTTGTAGCAGACAAATCATAATTATTATTTACTTGGAAAAAAAATACAAACAAATATGCATCACATCCGGACATGAGTCTACTACTTTTATCTAGAATCTTATAAAGAAATTTTATCATTTGATTTTGTTTAATGCGGTTAGACATACACCTACTTGTAATCTTTCTAGTCCTGATTGATAGACTTATTGAAAAATAGCTATAACTTTCAAACGGTATAAAATTTTTGAAATTCAAAACATGTGTCACATTCTATGATTTTCCTAATACAATAATTTAATTTTTTTTTAAAATCAATTTGATAAAGTTTAGACTAAGTTAACGTGATCAGACATGAGATTTTTTGTATTCTTGAAAAAGTTGTAGAAGAAAAATCATAATTAATTATTTACTTGAAAAAAAATTACAAAAAAATATGTGTCACATCTGAACATGAGTCTACTAAATATATGGGTAAGTGCACAAAGATGAGGGACCAAAAAGGGGGTATAAGATGCCACTTTTTTCCTGAAATTAGTAAACTCTGAACTTCAACAAGAAATTGAAGATAGTTAGACTCAAAATTTTAAGATGTGACAAAAACAAGAGTTGTAATACTCTTAATCTACTTCCTAAACTACTAACTTATTTTGAAAATGGTGTAGATTAAGGCCCTCAAAAATGGGGAGCACAAAAAGTGGTCCTATTTTTTGTCCAAAAACATAACATAGCATTTGGTGTGTTCCCCCTAAAATGTTAACTTAAAATGTTTTTTATAATTTATACAAATATAACTTAAAGTATAAGAAATTAAAATTATCAAACTTATACTTAGATGTTATATTTGTATAAATTACACCCCCCTCTCTCTCTCTCTCCTCCCCCCCCCTTATCATCCTCTCTCTATCTCTTATCTCTCTCTTTCTAGTTTTTCATAGCACGCACGTGCTATGTAAAAATATGGATTACACTTTTTTGGCTTTGCATAGTGCACACGGGGGGTGAAAATTTTAGAATTTTACAAAGCATGTGCGCCCTATTTGGCGCACATGCTTTGTTTTGGATTGCCCAAGCCTAAGGCTTGGGCAACCCAAGCCATAGGGCAGGTGCACGCCCTTTAGTGCATACGCACTATGCGTGATTTGGGACCTAAAAGAAAAGTGGCATCTTTTTGGTCCCCCATCTTTGTGCATATACCCATATATATCTAGAATCTTGTAAAAAAAAATTATCATTTGATTGTGTTTAAGGTGGTCAGACATACACCCACTTCTTATTTTTTTCCTGAAATTTCTGTACTACTACATTGAAATTTGAAATTATCAACATATAAAATAATTTTTTTTCAAAAAAGGCCTAGTTTCTTAGAAACTAAATTCAATTTTCTACAAATTCTCTTCTTCAATATTTTTGATATAATATTTATAACTTGTTTAAATTTTCATGTCAACTTGCCTAAACCTGATTTTATAAATTTTCATTGCCACTTAATTAAGGGCCTAGTTTGGCATACCACGATCCTGCACATACCTCAGTATCATCTCCAATTGTAACTTCTTGTGTAGAAAATTCTTCTAAGAATTCTAGATGCTCTTTGAATCCAGTGATATGTCAAGAGGCCCCACTATCAACAACCCAGGTACTCTGATTGTTTGAGGTTAGTTTTGAGGTTCTCACAATGCATGTTGAACATGTACTAGTAGCTGAAATAGATACATCTGAAGAGAGATGGGGAACTTACTTGGAAAAGTTAGTAAAAGTTAGAGAAGAGCAAGATAAAGTGACAAGGAAGAGGAAGATTGATAAAATGGTTGATGACATTACTACGAAGGTAGGAATTAATAAGGAACAACTAAAAGAAGTAACAACAAAGATGTTTGAAGGATCTTCTAGCATGGCAATTGAAGCACCTCCTCCTTCTGAAACAGAAAAGGTAATAAGTGCCATAACTGATATAATTGATTTATCAATCACTCTTGAGAAGATTGCACAAGAGGTTGTACATGCAAGCACACCTAGGAGATCTACAAGATCTAACAAACTAAGCAGCCCTAAGAAACAAAAGATAGAAGTAGAAATAAAGAAGAAAGAGGAAGAAGAAGAATAGAAGAAGCCATAAGATCTGTGGAAGACGATATCAAGATGTTACAAAAGATAATAATAAGAGATGGAAATCTAGAGACATTAAATATATATTATGAAAGGTATGATTCTAACAATCAAGTAATAATTGAAGATATAGTAATTGAGAGCTTGTTATTCTACAAGAAGAATTTGTTATAAATTGAGGCCAGTATTCCTAAGGACTTGTATAGAAAGTTGGAAATAATAAAATAGTACCCCATAGGGTAGCACCATTTCTTTCTTGGTTCTATTGCTTCAAAGCACACACAGTCAGTTTCAACCATGAAACAAATTGTGTCTTTATACTTCTCTACTAACTCCTTAGGTATTTTGTATCTCTCCTTCATTTGCCTTTGAAGGATCTTAATCATTGAAAATAATTCTCCATCTACCCAATCTTTATTTAGTCTCCTAAAGCTCTCTAATATCTATAGGCTAGTAGGTATACCATCTTGCCATGCTCTAGGGTGCATTATGGGAAATTTTTGTACAATGTGAATGTACATGTGTATAAGGAGTGATCCAAACCTGAAGTCTTTTGACTTTTCCTTCTTGATAATCCTCACATTCTCCAAGAACTTTTGTGCTAGGATTTCACATAAGTTATATCTAGTGTTTTCCTTCACCATTCTATAGGCCATCATAATTGCCCCTGCTGACATAGAATTGGTTATGTTGTTGTAGTACAACTTATATCTAAGTAGCATTGCTACCAATCTCACATCTTGCTAAAAGATGTCATTCATAGTCATCACTCTCTTATCCCATTTAGAATGAGTTAGGGTTTCTACTTTTTTGTTGATATTCTTCTCAGCTACAGGGAGGGATCCAATATTGTCTAGTCCAGTTATCTCATTAATTAGTTGGCTACATATCTTAAGATGTTTCTCTCCTATCCAAATGAATTGATCATAGATTCTTCTTAGAATGATCTTGAACCATTCGGTTTTGCAGAACTCATTAAGAAGGATTAACTTAATGATAGATGGGTCTTCTAAATGTTTAAACTCTTCTTTCATTTTTCCATCTGACTCTATCATCTCTCCAAATTCGTTATAGATTTTTGCATCTCCTATGGTCTCATACTTACAATTAATGTAAGCCCTAATATATTCAATGTGTAACACACCGTATAGGGTTTGAAAAAATGCTCCTTCCAGATCATCCTCACAATACTTAAACGGGTGCCTCTTAAACTTATACCTTGTTCTATCAATAACATCAAATATGACAGGTGCTTTGATAGCTTCTAGTAGAGTATATAATCTAAATACCTTGAATATGCCAAACTCCAAAAATTTTGCTTCAAACAATCACACAATGTAGTTGCTAGATGGTTGTAGTGCTTCTTAACTTTGTTCTCCTTGGTCGCTGCCAATCACACAATGTAGAAATGATATGTTTCAAGGTGTTTTATCCATTGCAAGGTGAGTGAATGCGTTAATCATGGGTAGCTCAACTTTGCACATTGTCCAGTCAAACATAAATTTTGGGATCATAGGATATGAATCTCCAAGTACTGTGATCAAAAAAATAAACTCCATAGTGTCTATACACCATATCTAAGCTCGCATGAGCTTATTCCACATAATCAGGGGCTGGATATATTCTGTTGTCTTCATCCAATGCTCCCCCTAAGACCATGCGGCCTTCTAGGTCGATGTAGTAATGTCAACATCATGCGAAGACACAATAGTATCTACTATCTCTCCCTGAACCAATGCCTTATTGAAATATTTTACCTTCCATATCTTCCCATCATCTTCATCTACTGGTCTCTTGAAATGAATCTTGAACTCATCTATGTATTAATTTTAATACTTTTACCATTGTCACCAATATTCTTCTTTATAACCATATGTGGTGGTCCTCTTCTATTGTTCGTTCCATTATACTTGCAAAAATTTGTTGTGTCCCAAGTTGTTGCATTTGAAACATGTAGGTGGTCTTCTATCCTATTTAACCTGCAGCTTACATTACCTTGCAGTATGGCCAAGGTTATTGCATTTGTAGCATGTGATCTTGTCCACTGACTCTTGTCTGTTCCTTGACTGATTAGGTTTTCTACATTCTTCTTTCTTATGTCCATATGCATAATAGTTGTAACAATAACCAATAAAAGTTTTGAAAAGACCTTTACTTTTTCAATCTCTTTTCATGTGTCCAACTTTGTTGCATCCAAAGCATCTACCTCTGAAAGGTTTGATCTAATATTTAGGTTATTCAAAAGTGGATCTGTCTTCAATTTTTGCTTCATGTGATTTATCATTAGTCTTAGAACATTCTCCTTCATTGTATCCAACTCCACTCATGTTACCTTTAGGTTTCTATCTCTCTCTTTGTTCATCAATTTTATCACTGCTCATGTGTAACTTCTCAATGTGCAATTTGGATTGAGTGAGTTCACCTTTTATGATCTGATTATACTTCTCTAGTTCCTAACATTTATCCTTGTAGTGGTCAAGTTTAGTCTTCATTTGTCCTATCTACATATTTTCTTCTTTGAGTGTCTCTTCAACTTTGTATCTTGCATCCTTTTCATGTTGAATTTCTTTAATCATCAGAAGATTATTTTTTTCTTTTTCTTGTTCCAGCTTCTTTACTTGGTCTGATGTATCATTGTCTGAATCATCTTTGATCTTATCCAGAAGGTCTTGTCTCTGACTTCTTGAAACATCAAGTTGTTCCTTAAATTTCTTAATGAAACATTCTGCTCTTCTTAATTTGAATTTGAATTCTCTATTCTCAAACTTTTCTTTGTCCTGGTCATCAAGTGTTGCTTCAAAGTTCTCTTGCAAACTTTCTGAATCCATTTTGATCTCTCTTAAGCTGTTAGGCTTTCTCTCCAAGGTCCAATAGCTCTAATACCAACTGTTAGGATTTAGTAATATTGAGAGGGGAGTGAATCAGTATTACAACACTTTAAATTAAACTTTAACGAATTGAAAATAAACTATATCAATGCTGAAATGAAAAGAACATAAACACAACACATAACTCATAACATCATTTTTTTTTTAGGAAACCCTAGCCAAGGGAAAACCCCAGTGGGGATGGTACCTGTTAGTGATTTTTCTTGTATACTCCTATTCTGAAAGAGAAAATGAGAACCAGACATGGGATACTCACCCAATTCACATAATTTGCTTCTTCCTACAAACCGAGGGGCAAGAAAAGATAACATTGACAAGGCCTAAAAACCTTCTTCACTTTGAGCTCCACACACTCAGGCAAGTATACCTCATCTTCACACACATAACTCCTTATGCCAAGCAATAGGCCTACAGGTATGTCATTTGTGGAATATTTTTCATACTTTTAGGTAACAAGTACCTCATTATTTACCAAATCTTATGTAGAATTCCACTTGCATACAATGAGTCTGAAAACTAGAAATAATTCCTAAGTCCTCCTATCAACATGAAAGGGAAAATTTTTTCATTTATTCTTTGGGTGAAATGGATCTCTAAAATACCCCAAATTCCTCATAGACCAATGCCTTATCCAATGGACAACATAGTCAAATAAATCACTGCAATAGAAAGCTTATGAAACAAGAAGAAAACACAATCTAATATGTTGAAGCCTCACATCAAACATACACCATTAATCAAATTCTAATTAAGAATCCACCTGTGTACTCAGATATACAATCACCTATTCAAAGAATTTAATTCTCCCCTTGGAAGAGACCCAGAAATAGGAAATACATTGATCAGCATCCACTGAAAGACAAGTATGAGATACCCTTGATATCTCAACTCATACACACCTGAAAATGAATCCTAAACTCAATTATTCCCATGAAATAATTCTATTGTAAACTCACAATAGAAAGACAAAAACATCCTTGATGCTTTAACCCATAAGATTCAGGAAGCAAATGGAGATAATTTGATAATAGTATAAAAGTGCTAAAAATTCATTCATAAGATAAACCATTACAAGACAAATTCTCATCTGAGACCAGAAAGGAAACATGAAAACACCCTATATGAAGAGAAGAGGGAAATATTTACATAAGGAACCACTCATGGAACAAGCCCAGAAAAGATTATAGAGAATCATAAACTAGAATCAAAACCAGAACTAGAACTCCACCTTCCCTCGTAACAAAGGAGAAGGAGAAGAGATATATGAAAATAAAAGCCAGTTAGAAACAAACTGACAGTTGTTAACTCTCCACAAAAATCTTCATCTTCCCTCAAATTTTGATCTTTCCAACTTGATCTCCTACAGCTGCCTTCATGCTTGCAATTATCTCTCCAAACAAATTTGATTATTTTCCTTTCAAAGAAATGATCTCATTCTGATTCTTTGAAAAGTCTCCGTGAATATCTCTCAAAATTTAAAATGAAATACTTTTACAAACTATAGAGAGACATTTGAAATCTTTTAAATTTGCATTTTCCTCTTCAAATTTGCACTAAATAAAAAATAACTTGTTGATCACAATTCTTATTAGCATCTTCTAAAAAGGAACAAGCATTGTCAGTGAATGACTCATTAGTCACTTGGAAATATGAGAAAACACATTCAAATATATCACTTTCTCTAGCATCATAATGTAAACAAGAACCACTAACACTAGGCTCTTGAAAATCTGAATCCACACTAGTACATACATCATCATATTGGTCAAATATAATAGTATCAAATTCATTAAAATGATATGTACCCTCAAATTGCACATTACTTACTTCAAAGATAGGAAAAGGAAAATTAGTAAATGTTTCATACTTCATACCCTCACTAATGTCATCTTTTTCAAAGCATATATCTACTAGGCATGGGATTCTAGAAACAAACTTAGGTGTATACCTCTGAAACTCAACATCCAAGAGTTCTAAAATTTTCTCACTACTTATCAAGTATTGGAATTCACATTCCATCTCTTTGGATTCATTGTTGATGTTGCAAACATCTTCCCCATCTAAAATAGGGACTGAAGTCTCTTGTCTCAAAACATCTTGTGTAAAGTAATCACTGCAGGAACTTTCATCTGCATCATAGTCATACTCTTTATGTTCACATAAAACATCCTCAAGCTGAAACAAGGAAAGATTATTATCATGATGAAAATAAGAACAATCTAGAAACTCAAGGGGAACACTGTCAATTGTAAATTCATCTTTTACACCTTGATAACCATAGATTTCATTATCAGCATCATAATCCACACTATTAGCATAACAAGATTCAATATCTTCAAATGAATCTATCCATTCTTTAACATTTTCAAGTGCTTCCTCTCTAAGGGATGCAGTCCAACTGACTAATTTAGGCATACCAAGCTCTAGAAATATTTCAACATATTGGGATTCTTGAAAATCAAGACCCATTGGTAGTTCATTACAAGCTATAAGAAATTTCTTATAGTATGAAAGTGTTTATTCTTCCTCCCTTTCTCCTATTGCACATCTTAAAATCAGTATGCAATTATGTTGGATTTTTTGATTTATAAAATACATATCTCTATTACAATTTTCAAGATCTGACTGATAAATTTTAGATCTAGAAACATCATCTTGATCCATCAAAGCTGGAAACTCCATTTTAAAACACTGACAAAATAATACATCTTGTTCTAGTGAAAATATCTTTATCCAACTTTATGCAATCACTAACTAATTCATGAAACCACGACATATTTCAGATATTCATTACAACGACTGAAACTTCAATCCAAAAATATGACTAAACCTCAAGATTAATTTTCCCTTTTCTCTTAGTGACTTTCTCACCTATTAAGGGACCGTTCTTTCTTTATAAAAATAGGATTACCTAGAGTTGTTGTGACTGCTGCAAAATACTGATCTGAAGTCTCCTCCAAATCACCTTTCATACTATTTGTAGAGTCGCCACCCCTTTGCAGAGGAAAAATCTAAATCAACTGAGAAACATTACCCAACTCTGAACCTTCTTTAACACCAAAAAACTCACAACACAATCTCAATAGGGTTTAACTATTTGTCAGAACTGCAAATACATTCATACTTTAATTATTGAAATTCACTGATCAAACAGAGACATCAGAGTCGCCACTCACACTTGGTGAGATAATATAACAATTTTTTTTTAAATCTGACTGTATACAATCAACTAGACTCTGGGATGATTTGACAAAGCAAGGAAACAACCATCTTAAACTTGCTATCCTTTATTCCTTCCCCAACAAAGTCACCAATTTTGTTAATGCTTACGATTGCAGGTGATGAACACAAATCAAAAAATTCTGATACTTAACTCTTATGGTCCTAATAGATGCACCTACCAATACTAAACAATAAGGTATTAAGGATTTAGATCCTTCTTCACTTTGAGCTTCAGGCTCAGGTGGGTATACCTATTAGATTCAATTCTTCAAAGAATCACAACATTTATCTTCATACTTGACATAGATAAGAACATTTATTGCATTCAACAAAACTTAAGATAAATTTTTATTCATATTGTTTGATGGTGAGAAATGTAACTTAAGCAATGACTAGTCAAAAAACATACATCTATAGAAAATCCCTCAAATAAAATAACCCCCAAAACTAGATAAAATTCCTTACAAATTATCCTATCATTGACATACACTGTCATCAGATTCCTACACAAACTATGAATTCCCTGAAACCTCCCTTAATATGTATCCTTCCCTTGAAAGGAACTTAAGTTTAACCTCACTATCTACCTTGTAGATGATGTATCAAATATGCCTTACAAATTTAGTACACAAAAATATCAAGATTCATACATGAAGACAACAAAAATATGTAAAGGAATTTTAGTATATTTTCATTAATATCTTTCCTGTATCAGTACATTAAGAGACTAACATTCTTAGAATCAAAGAAACAAATCAAAAACTCTCCTTACAATAAGTATTTTACCACCTTGGACTGCAACCCTTTTTAAATGTCCAGCCTCTTTGCCAAGAACACACCCATCTATGCTTGTGCACTCCTCCATGACTGGTACACACACTATTGGAGTGTGTTTCTAGCACTTGGTGCATACACCCTTGCTTTGGTATGGTGCACACACTCCCTTTAGCACACGCACCCCTTTATCTCTTTGTTTGGTAGCCTTGTCTTTGGTGCACTACCTCTTTGGCAGTCTCTCTTTGTGTGCACCCCAAACTTTTCAAACTTTGGATTGTTACCTTGCATAAAAGTTATGTAGGATTTTATTTCTAAGTGTGCACACCATAATACATTGCACAACACTTCATATGATCACACAAGGCTGACAAACCATAGTACCAAAGCACCCTCATGTACCAAAAGAACGTCAACCAGAAAGCACAACAAGAGGATCAACATTCCACACTTCAACATTTATCTCCAAATAACCAAAATGTAGTCACAATATGAATCCAAACCATAGTGTGCCAAAATTTTAACCACATCAAGAAGTTCACTATCTCTGAAAAATTGCCCAACATCAACAACTAGCCTCCAGAAACGGCCTAAAAAATTGATCAAAGAACCTCGCAGGAATACATCATCTGAGACTTACATTAATTTCCAACATGTGAGTACATGTGTCAAAGGAGATTGCACATAAATATTTGAGCTATAATTTATCACTGATCAAACATGGTCTTTCACAATATTGATTCTGTTCGCACTACCAATCTACACAAAACACCTTCAAACCTGACTTTGAAAACTTACCAACTGAAACCCTCATGATTTGGAACCCTGGATACTGATTCACTCCCACACAAGGAAAATGAATCCAAAATTATTTTTCTAAGAATATCAAATGGTTAAATGTAATTAAAGGCCAAAGTTGGCCCTTTAGATCATTCTAGATTTGAAACAGTGAAAATTTGAGAAGCCTTATTTGGAATTGGACTGGTGAAGTGACCAAATAGATTGGTCAAGATCCAAAAATCACCAAGGAGGTATACTTCTAGGTCTAAAATGCAGAACAACTTTCAATTTCTCTTTCTCTTGAACCAGGTACAAATTAGGAGACCCCAAAGTAGGCCACTTAAATTCTAGATTCTGCACATTCAGTGAAACTTAACAAGTTTCAAATAGAAAGAGCTTGGAAAATTGATCAAACGAGCACATGAGGGGCTAAAAATGGTCATGGAGACTCACTCACATTCCTAAAACACAGTGCAACAACCCTCATGTCAAGATTATCAAATGGGCATAAAAGGAAAACTTCTGAAATGGGTCACTTTATGAAATTCTGGAAAGACAAAATGCAGATTTGGGGAAACACCTCCAAATAGCTATCTTAAAAACACTCTAGAACTGAAATTTGAGAGCTCAAACCCATTACATATGCCAAATGATAGGTGATGAATACATTACCCAATTGGTTCTTCATGAAAAACAACAGGTCCATTTCACCTATGCAGTCAAACTTGGCCTTTCCTAATGATTTTTCAAGGGCACAAACTTAAAGAATTTTTTGAATATGGACTCAAAAATACATCCTAGATTTTTGAGCTCCAACAATACCCACAACTTATGCACTAAAATATAGAATCTCTTTTAGGAGATCTAGCCCTTTTAGGAGCTGAGTATTACATAGTACATTTCCTTGTTAGAAGAATAGAAAACCCTGTTAGGGGTATAAAAAAACCCTATTAAAAGTGTGGTTAGCTTACAGCTCTTGCAATCAAAATTTTGTTTACAAAAGTGTTCTTCAATAAGTGAACTGCACAAGCATCTGCTATGCTTTGATAGTTCTAGTTATAGCTCTATCAATCTTTGATCTCGCATCTGCTATCTGTCTTTACTAATATCCCAAATTTGAATCCATCACATATACATCTCTATCACACTTATCGCTTCCACAAAATACTCTATACTTATATCAATTTTTCCATCTAGTCAGCTCTCAAATACAATACAAAACATAATAATTACTTATATAAATGATACATGTAGAGTCAGAGATCTTGTATTACCAAAGTGTCAGCAATATACAACTTTCATCTGACTTAGCATGTTACCATTCCGTATAGCCTTCCCTCAATCATCACGACAGTTCATATACCCTGTTTCACTATTTCTCTAACTTCGCATACTTTCATATCACTGTATCTTATTGATACCTACACAAAAACATGTGAGACCTTAAATGAATGTCCTACATATCTAAGCATGTCTTCCTCTAAGTTCACAAGCCATAATATATCATATACCATCTTTGTTGACCAAAACTGTACTGTAGTATATTGTTATTCTAATTTTGTACTTAGTCATTTTCATGACTATGTCTCTCACACTTATAATCACTTCATACGATCACTACAAGATAAGTGTTGTGATAAATGATAACCCTTAAGTGATCCCTAGTGCTCTCAAATCATCACTTGCAAACAATTTCTTTTTCTTTGACTTTTTGTTCCTTTGTTCTCCACTCTTTGATGATTCTCCTTCTTCAGTGGATCATAAGTACTCATCATGTCCAAGTCCAGAAGTATCACTGGATCTTCTTGGTGACCTTAATAGTTCTTCAAAGAATTTCACAGCTTCATTTGGTTTGTTCAAACTCTCATTGAGTTCCTTTTTAGATCTTAGTTCATTCTTTAGTTGGCTATTCTCTGATCTCAGATTTGTGATTTCCACATATTTCCTTCTCAACTCTTGATTACATAGTAGCAGTTGATTCACCATATCCAATTGATTGTTTTTCAGCCTTTGCATGTCACATGTCCTTTCATAGAGTCTTATAGATATTTTTTTGTTGTCTTCTTCATCCATTGTCTTGTCATAAACAAGAAGAGGTGGAAGATTCTAGAGAGGAAGAACATATAATAGAGGTTGAAGATATTATGTATATTAGAATAAGGGAAAGGCATAATTTAAGGAGGAGAGTTCATACCAAAGGAGTGATAGAAATTTCCATAGAGGTGGTGGATCAAGAAGTTATAAAAGAGATGATAAAAGATTATTTATAGGAACCTACTTTAAATGTAGAGGAGAACGATGCCAATATTTTGAGTGTACCAAAGGGAATTCAAGTAAGAGGACTAAGAACAAGTTAATATATACTTATATGGAAGAATATGATACTAAATCTTTGAACCAACCTAAGGATGGACAAGCCCTAATGGTGAAGAAGGCACTATCTCATGAAGAGATGGATCGAGAACCATTGAAGAAGAAAAAAAATTTCAAGACAAGATGGAAAGTTGAAGGAAAATGTTGCAATGTGATAATTGAAAATGGTACCTTAGATAACTTAGCTTTCAAGGAGTTAGTGGACAAGTTTAACTTGCAGATACTGAAGCATCCCAAACACTAGCAAATAAAGTAGATGAAGGATGATCATAAGGTACTTCCAAGTGAAAAATGTTTGGTGAAATAAAAGATAGGATCTTATCATGATGAAGTTATTTTTTATATTATCCCTATGGATGTGTGTCATATCTTGATGGGTAGACCATGGCAGTATGATAGACAAGATTTGCATGATGGAAGTAAGAATAGGTATACTATTTTTTTTAATGGTATGAAACAAGTTTTGTTACCTTTGGAAGAGACTCCTAAGAGTGATACTTTTACTAGTGTTAGAGTTTGTTTGGTTGAAGGAATAAATTTCTTGGATGGTTTGAAAAGTGATAGTTTGTGTCATCATACTTTCATCCCTAAGAAGTCTGATTTGAAATTAGAAGAGGAAAAACCCAAGGAGATATAAGAACTAATGATAGAGTATGAAGACATAATCTCAAATAATATGCCCAATGGATTTCCAATTGTGAGAAGTATTAGTTATTGCATGGATTTAATCATTGGAGCTAGTTTTCCAAACAAAGAAGCACACCAAATGACACCTATAGAAAATGAAAAATTGAATAGACAAGTACAAGATTTATTGAAGAATGGTTTGATTAGGGAGATTTTGAGTCCTTTTGTAGTTCTTGTAGTGTTAGCACTCAAAAATAATGGAGATTGGAGGGTATGTGCGGGATCATGGTGTGCCAAACTAGGCCCTTAAGTGGCAATGGAAATTCTGAAAATCAGGTTTAGGCAAGTTGACATAAAAATTTGAACAAGTTATAAATATTATATCAAAAATATGTAAGAAGAGAATATGTCAAAAATTGAATTTAGTTTCTAAGATACTAGGCCTTTTTTGAAAAACAATTATTCTATTTGTTGAAAATTTCAAATTTCAATGTAGTAGTGCAAAAATTTCAGGAAAAAATAAGAAGTAGGTGTATGTCTGACCACCTTAAACACAATCAAATGATAATTTTTTTTTACAAGATTCTAGATATAAGTAGCAGACTCATGTTTGGATGTGACACATATTTTTTTGTAATTTTTTTCTAAGTAAATAATTAATTATGATTTTTCTTCTACAACTTTTCCAGAATAAAAATACTCTTGTGTCTAACCACGTTAACTTAATCTAAACTTTATCAAATTGAATTTTGTTTTTATTTTTCTTGTAGTAGGAAAATCATAGAATGTGACACATATTTTGGATTTCAAAAATATTATAGAGTTTGAAAGTTATAGCTATTTTTCAATAAGTCTATCAATCAGGACTAGAAAGATAACAAGTAGGTGTATGTCTGACCACATTAAACAAAATCAAATGATAATATTTTTTAATAAGATTCTAGATAAAAGTAGTAGACTCATGTCCGGATGTGATGTATATTTTTTTCCAAGTAAATAATTAATTTTGTTTTTTCTACTACAAATTTTCCTGAATATAAAAACTCTCGTGTCTGACCACTTTAACTTAGTCTAAACTTCATAAAATTGAAAGAATTGTTATTATTATTGTATTATGTGAAGCATATAATGTGGTGTATATTTCAGATTTTAAAAATGTTCTACTATTTGAAAGTTATAGATATTTTTCAAAGAGTCTATCAATCATGACTTCTTTTTCACATCGCCGCTTTTTGGCATACCATGATCTTGCACATACCCTGGAGAATGTATAATGATTCAAGATCCATCAACCAGGTCACAATAAAGTATAGGTTTCCTTTGCCTAGGATGAATGATATAATAGATTTTTTGAGTGGATCAAATTATTTCACAAAGATATATTTGAGGAGTGGTTATCATCAAATTAGAATCAAAGAAGGAGAGGAGTAGAATAATTTATTCAAGACAAATGAAAGATTGTATGAGTGACTAGTGAATCCTTTTAGACTCACCAATCAACCTAGTACTTTCAAGAGGTTGATGAACGAGGTATTGAAGAAATTATTGGGTAAGTTTGTGATTTTTTTATCTAGATGAAATTTTGATTTTCAATAAGACAAGGGAAGAGCATTTGATGCATCTGAGACAAGTATTATAGAGTTTGAGAGAAGAGAAGTTACTGATAAACATAAAGAAGTGTATTTGGGGTTTGTGATATCTATGGATACATTGAAGATGGATATTGAGAACGTTAAAGAAATTCTTGAATGGCCTACTCCTAAAATTATTGGAGAGGTAAGATCATTTCATGGATTGTCTAGTTTCTACCAAAATTTCATTAGGAATTCTAGTTCAATATGTAGTCATATGACTAAGACAACGAGAGGTGAAAAAAAGATTTCAAGTGGACACATGGAGCATGGGAAATTTTTAAATTATTGAAGAAAAAAGTAACCGAATAACTTGTGTTAGATTTACCCGATTATAGTAGGGTATTTCAAGTTGATTTTGATGTAATTGCAAATGCAATTGAAGCAGTTCTAACTCAAGAGGGAAGACCAGATTCTTATTTTAGCGAGAAGTTGAATGATGAAAAGAAGATATTAAGTTTATGATCAAGAATTATATGCTATAGGTCAAGCCTTGAAGAAGTGAATAAATTATCTATTGCCTAAGGAGTTTGTGTTATATATTGACCATCAAGCATTGAAATGTTTGAATAGTCAAGGTAACTTGAATCAAAGACATATGAGATGGTTTGAATTCTTCTATAGTTATACGTTTGTGTTGAAGCATAGGAATGGTAAATAGAATATAGTTATTGATGTTTTGAGTAGAAGAAGGAATTTTCTGACAAAGATGAGTGTTGGGGTGTTAGAAATTGATGGGTTAAAAAACTTGTATGAGGATGGCCCTAATTTTTCACAACCTTGGAAAGCTTATAGAGAGCCTATTGCATCATACTAAAGAAAATGGTTATTCTATTTCATTCAAGATGGTATATTATTTAGAGGATTCATTTGTGTATACTTGTATCATCCTAAAAAGTTATCACCCATAATTAATGCCTTTAGGACCTATTAGACCCTACTTTGGTGATTATTAGTCTAAATTATTTTATGCTTTATTCCTACATTATTCTTCACAACTTATCACACTCCCCTAAGTCTGGGAAATATTTGAGAAAAACAATGTTGGGACTAGATCAACCAAGTTGGCCTTGTCCTGGACAAGGCAATCCAGGTTGGCCTTGTCCTAGAGAATTGTGTTTAAGTGAGCTATCATCTTGATGTGGGGATTTTTCTCCTCGATCTTAATTTTTGGTCAGACAATGCAATATTGAATCCCAAAATGACTATAAAAGGATATCAAGGCCTTCCATTTTGACATCTATTACATGACTTCACAATCTATAGCTATCTATTATTATTAAATATACAACTCATATGAAAGAAGATTTATTCAAGTGAAATTAAGGTATTGGATTCAAAATTTTAAGGCAAGCATCTAATTAAAAGGTCTCCAAGTATCCATTTGTTAGGAATGGGAACACTGAGAAGGGGGGGAGGGGGGTGAATCAATGTTCACTGTATTTTATCTTTTCTCTTTATTCTTTAAACTGAACTTGAATACTTAAATACTGAAATGAACATCAACATAAACATGAAACATAAAATCAACACATAACACCAATATAGTTACAGGGAAACCCAAATAGGTAAAACCACAGTGGGAATTGACACCCACTAATATTCTATACTAGTGTTTTATGATCCTTGCTAGAAGATCCTTAACCCTGTTAGGAGTTTCTTTACAATGTATTTAGTACAGTGACCTTGTCAAGGGTCAGACCCTATTAGGAGTCTTTTATAATAAACCCTATTAGGGGTTGGGACACAATGTCCTAGAGCTCACTTCTCAAGTGGTGAAGGCTACAACCTTCTAATCTCATATACACACTATATCTGCTAGATGAACCAGCACTGTGACACTGATTGTCTGATCAGTTGCTTGATGCGCTGATGATTTTACCTCTTGCAAAGCTCTAATACATCTTATTAGCTCTTCACATACTTCTACTCTGCTTATCTTCATTCTATATCCACTTTCATACTAATTACAATGGGCCCATCTCATATTTATATGCGCATACAAAACAAATAACTAGGTCAGCCCTTTAACCGATTACATACAATGCTTCCAATTGAATTGGATCAAGCATGTTTACAAAAAAACATAATTACATCTCAGAAACCTAATTACAATAGGTACATAGCCTTTACATCATAATCATATAACCGCCAACCAAAATACCAATAGTTGGCTACTTGCATTGTTCTTCTCTGGCATTCACTATCTGTGCAACTTGAACTCACTGTATCTTCCTCATACTGAATCTTCTGATGATGCGCTCTTAGATGTAGCATGAATAAGGTCTTACCAACTTAACTTCTAGGGCACATAACATAATTTTGTCATATGCACGTGCGGTGACTCTCTAATCTTCAAGTATTTTGTATACTATCCAGTCTTCAATACTTAACCAATTTATGATCTTCTTATCACAAGTGCTGACTCCAAAACATCATATGACTTTGTTTCCATAAAGAAAACACTATATCAAGTCATATACACCAGTATAGTCAACTTTCCAACAATCTCCTCCTTTGTCATTGATGGCAACAAAGGAATATGGCAAAGTTACGAACTGACCCTTAATACAAAAATACTTAATCATATTCTATCTTATGTCTCCCTTATATTTTCTTACTATACCTTTTCTTTACATAGCTATAGCTCCATATTCTATATATACTCCCCCTTTGACATTAATGACAAAGGTGTTACAAAAATTGAATCTTTATAAGTACTTACACTGAAAGTACATCCAGGTATGCAATCTGTAAATTATGGATCTCTTGCTTCCAAAATGAAATCAATGCATTGATTGTTTGGAGATGGGTGCATATAGCATATTGTACTTTCTCCATCTTTTCCAAATCTACACTAGGACCTTGATCATATGTCACCATGGTGGCATTGATCTACTTGATATTTTGATTCAACACATCTAGGGAGGGTGCAAGAGCATTTCTTAGCTGAGTCTGCCTAGCCCTTATCTTTGACATCTCCTTTTCTGCCTTCTCAATTTTGTCAATTTGTCCCTGATATACATTGTTACATATGTTTATATCAGTAGAGGGATCTTCTACTTACTTCCTCACCTTTTCAATCATATCCCCAGCTTCTTGAATCTTGTTGAAGTGATTAGCTTTCAACTTATCTTGATCCATACATTTAGCAATGATTTTCCTTCCTTTTGCTGCAAACTCTTTCAAAGTTGCTTGTCCAACTTTGAGTGAACTGAGGTCAAGTGAGAAGTTACTGAACACCTCATTTATCCTTTTCTACATATACTTCTCCTCTGCAACTAATGATGTTGATTCTTCCAATTTAGAGAAATTACTCTTGAATTGTGAAAGAATTGTACTTACATCATCAACAGAGTGTACCTTGGACACTTTCTTATCTACTGGTAATAGGTTGTTTAAGATATTTACTGATTCTACAAAGAGGGGATTCCTCATTACCTATTTCTCTTTAGCCTTCTCCATAGCTAAGACACTGATCTTGATCAGGTCTTCTTCTCCCCATGAATCCAAACTAGTTGTGTTAGGTGTCAAACTTAACAACAATGCTGCTGAGGGTGATGGAGTAATGGGAGTGCTATCCACTGTTTCTTGTTTAACTCTTATTTCAATAGAAGGCTTTTCTGTTGATTCACTTGTTTTTATCTCTTCTTCTCCTTTCTTTTCTTCTACCTTTTCTTCTTCGTTATTATCTGTTATGTCCTAAATTAATACTTCCTCTTTTTGAAACTTAGGTGAGTTATCACCACATAGAATTTTAGCTTCTTGTGTACTTACAAAAGCTTCGTCAAACTTGTCCAGGTCTTTATCTATGGCTCCCATGGCTATCTCTACATTATCAATAATGATGGTGATATCCTTTAGTGACTCTATTATGGGCGCAGACTTATCTACCTCTATTTGTGTTTCAACTGTAGGCATTGAGTCCTGGGGACCTGTCATAGGTACATTAGTGGGCTCTACCACCTTGAATTCCTTTGTGGGAACTTGAACTATAGGCACAATAGATGGGCACATGTGACTTTTCATGAAGACCTTCTCAAATGCTTTCTATGTTTCCTTAGACACCAATTCATAGCTTTTGTCCATTATATGTAAAGTCCTTGACTTGGTTCTAAGATGTGGCTTCACCAGATCTAACAATAACTTCTTCTCTTCTAGCGAGCATACTGGGAAGGTTTCACCTAAGGTCTTTTCCCTTATCCTTAGGTCATCTTCAATGGCCTATCTCTTTTTGAATTCTAGGATGTTCCATACATTATCCGGAATCATAGTTTTTAGTTCTAGGACTGTCTTTTTGAACTTTAGCATATGTTTGACAATCATTCCATGAATTTTTTCTTGTCAATTTCACTATACTTTTCATAAAACTTCCCTATTTGATCTATCCTACCTTCATCAATGATCCTTGTACTCAACACACTTAGACTGGGTTTGAAGCTTACTTCTGGGGGTGCTTGAGTATTCTTCATGTTCCTTGTTACTCGTGAGGATGGATGATCAGTGCTAATCTCTTTCTTCCTCTTAGGAATTTACCTATACTCAGGTGGAGCAGTAAGGTTTATTTTTGTTGTGGGTGCAGGAGGAGGAACATCAGTTTTACCCTTCTGATCATTAGATTTCTCAATTTTCACCTTCTTCATCTTTGGGTTATCAAATTTTGTCTTTGCTGTAGCTGTGCTCTCTAATTCCAAAGCAACTTTCTCTTGCCTTGTTTTGTCTAGGTCTGCTTGAGACACTCTATGAATTCTCAAAATCTCCAAAGTAACCTTGGAAACTTTTCTTTTTGTTACTACGTTGTTCAATACAACATCTACTTCTCTTGTTTTCTCTTCATAAGTCCCCAATCTAGGTCCATTGGGGTCCTTAGGTGCTGATAAAATAACTTGAGCATAAGCCTCTAGAATAGGCTCTTCCACTTCATATCCCAGTGGATGAATCCAATTTGTTCTTGGTTCAATAGCCTCCATGATTATTGTATCAGTCTCAACCATGAAACAAATACTATCTTTGTATTTCTCTACAATACTCTCTGGTATTCTATATCTCATTTACATCTTAGCTCTAAATGTCTTCAACTCTAGTGTCATGCAATCCTTCAATGTACTCTCAGTACATGCCTTGAGAGATATCTGAGGCATTGTGGGAATAGATTTGTCTAGATACAAATCAGACACTTTTCCAAGAATATGGAAGTACATATAGAGTATTAAAGACCCAAACCTAAATATCTTTGTCTTTTCATGCTTGATAGCCTTAATGTTGTCTATTAGTTGTGCACACAAGATCTCACACAGATTAAACTCTCCATTCTCTCTTACCAACCTTATCACTGCTAGAATGGTAGTCGATGACACACTGTTTACTCTGCTGGTGTGTTAGAATTTGTATCCCAGTACCATGGACATCAATTTTATGTCATTTTTCTCAATAGGCTCTATAGTCATTCTATGCCTATCACTCCTTGATTTTCATGTTTTCTCAACATGTTTTCTTGAACATGCTTTCCCGCTAGAAGAACAACACCTGTCCTTGAGAGGCCTATCATCTCATGAATTAGGTCTCCTGTAATCCTGAACAACACTTCACCTATCCAAAATAGGTCATCATGGATCCTGTTGAGTAGGATCTTGATCCATTCCAACTCGTAGAACTCATATGTCATAGCATATTCCACAATAGGATTATTATTCCACTGTGCATACTCATCCATGAAGGGTTTTATCAGGCTTCATCATTGTTTCCATGTGCCCTCTTATTCTTTCCAAACCTACTAGTTCCTTTTTGCAATATATGTATGCCCTAATGTCTTCCACATACATAACACCCATGGGAGTGTGGGAGAATGCACCTTCTAGGTCATCTAGTGTGGATTTAAAAGGATGCCTCTTAAACACACATCTCTTCTTCTTTGCCACATCAAATACAATGGGAGTAGCCATTACTTACTTTTATATCACTTTCCAAATGATCTTAAAGACTTCTGAATCAACGTGACGAGCTAGGGTTTCTGCAACCGATCAATTGCACTACTAATCACTGATAAATTAATCTGCAATCCTTCAAAATCAAATGTTAGGGATCTTCTTCTCTCCAATCACTCTGAATTTAAATGCAATAAGAGATCTAAAAATTTCTATGTACTTTAATGTAGAAATTCTACCATTAATGCTTGCCATGTATACCAGGCTGTCACTAAAAATTTATAACTTTCATTCTACAAACAATCAGCTAGTGCACTCTTGCACATAGTATCTTCTAGTCTCCAAAAGGTTAAGTCCAAAGGTGCATTCTTTGAGAGTGAGTATACCGGCCACGTAGGGGTCTAGAGAGATAAATTAACTCCCCCTACGACCCTGAGGACCATCCATCCTGATGTAGAGGATTCATCCAATGTGGATGCATCCAATACATTCTTATCAACCTTATCCTTCTTTGCCTCTGACCAAATCAAGCTCCCATCTTCTGAAGCTTTTATAAATTTGACTTCTTCGGTGTCCAATATTGGTTCTTCAAGCTTTTTAGTGCTTTTCTAACCTTGCGTCCTTGATCTAAAAAAGTTTGAGATGTGTCCAGCCTTGTTACAAGAGTGAAAAATGACTGGAGGCCTTATTTCCTCAGCACATTGACATGGGTCACCATTTTACATTGTCTTGTTGAGTGACCATTATAGTTACATATCTAACACGTAACATTCTAATAATTTCTTACATATGGTTGATTCTGATTTCTCTAATTATGCTGAGTCTTGTTCTTCTGGCTTATCTTACAATTCATAGCTCTATGACCAAATTTATTACATGAATAACAGTAACCATTGAAAGGTCTTACCTCTGCACAATTCCTTGCTATATGTCCATGCTTGTTACATGCATAAAAAATTCGATCTACTAGCTTGCGCTCATTCTTGGATGGTTCAACATGATATTTAGTCTGACTTTTAGTCTCCTTAGCATTTGTGGAGTCTTCAGGTGCTTTCATTCTTGCTCACATGTTGTCAATCTGGTTTTGTCCTTCATTGTATCTAATACAGCTAGTATCTCCTTTAAGTCTTCTTGCATATAACTGAGATTGTATCAAATCATAACTGGTGTGCAATTTATCAATGTGATTCTTTGCCTCTTTCAATTCAGATTCCAAGCTTTCTTTGTTGTTTCTTAGTTCCAAAATTTCCATGTTTTCTTGCCTCAATTCTTCATTCAGTTGAAGGTTCTCTTTGATCTGTCCATTATAGACATCTTGGTTGTTGGTTAGCTTGTCATCCAATTCTTCAATCTATTCTTTTAGGGATGAATTTTCTTCATCCAACTTCTTGATCATTATCCCTAAATCAGTGGTAGAGCATTCTTTCAAATCTTTTCTTAGCCTTTTGATGACTACTTGAGCATCACTGACCTTTTCTTTAAGTTCTTCAATTTCTTTTTTAGATCTGTCTAGGTCTTCAAGAGAAGCTTCAAGATTTCTTTTTAGATGTTTCATTTCTTCTTTGTCCATGATCTCCTCAAGTGGTTAAACTTATGTGCTGAGGACTAGGGATCTAATACCAATTGTTAGGAATAGGAACACTGAGAGGGGGGGTGAATCAATGTTCATTGTATTTTATCTTTTCTCTTTATTCTTTAAACTGAACTTGAATACTTAAATACTGAAATGAACATCAACATAAACATGAAACATGAAATCAACACATAACACCAATATGGTTATGAGGAAACCCAAATAGTTAAAACCCTAGTGGGAATTGATACCCACTAATATTCTGTACTAGTGTTTTATGATCCTTGCTAGAAGATCATTAACCCTATTAGGATTTTCTTTACAATGTATTTAGTACAATGACCTTGTCAAGGGTCGGACCCTATTAGGATTCTTTTACAATAAACCCTATTAGGGGTTGGGACACACTGTCCTAGATCTCACTACTCAAGTGATGATGGCTACAACCTTTTGATCTCATCTACACACTATATCTGCTAGATGAACTGGCACTATGACACTACTTGTCTGATTAGTTCCTTGATGCACTGATTCTTTGACCTCTTGCAAAGCTCTAATACATCTTATTAACTATTTTCACACTTCTTCTCTTCTTCTTTTCACTCTATATCCACTTTCATACTAATTACAATGGGAGCATCTCATATTTATATGCGCATACAAAACAAATAACTAGGTCAGCCCTTTAAGCGATTACATACAATGCTTCCAATTGAATTGGCTGAAGCATGTTTACAAACAAATATAATTAAATTTTAGTAACCTAATAACAATAGGCACATAGCCTTTACATCATAATAATATAACCGTAAACCAAAATACCAATAGTCAGTTGTTTGCACTAGTCTTCTCTAGCATTCACTATCTGTGCAACTTGAACTAACTATATCTTCCTCATACAGAATCTTTTGATCATGCACTCTTAGATGTAGCATGAATAAGGTCTTACCAACTTAACTTCTAGGGCACATACCATAATTTTGTCGTATGCATGTTCGCTGACGCTCTGATCTTTAGGTACTCTGTATACTGTCCAGTCTTCAACACTTAGCCAATTTATGATCTTCTTATCACAAGTGCTGACTCCAAAACATCATATGATTTTTTTTTCATAATGACAACACTATATCAAATCATATACACTAGTATAGTCAACTTTCCAACACCATTTCTTCAAGATCTATTCAAAAAAATCTTATCAAGTATACATTCATTCGAGATCTAGGATTGGAAAGTGTAGATCCTTTGCATTTGTAAAGAAATCCTTGTGTTCATCCCTAAGTTTTTTTTTCTATTAGTGTCTTACACTTAGTCATTTGCTAGGCAATGTTGGTCGGTCATCACTACAACCAATCCATCTAGTAAAGGCCGAGTTAGGTCTAGACTTGTATCTTGTATAGTTACCGAGACATAGTTATCGCTAACCAATTTAGAGGTCACCAAGTACTTTAGTAATATCTAAGAATTTTATGCCGAGTTGTGTAGATATGTTAGTGTCGAGCACCAATATATGAAGAACAATCAATGCTGAGTGTCAGAGACTTCATATGCCAAGTAAGCCAGATTAGATATATGTGTTTGTAATGGCACAAACACTTAGGTAAACCATTTTGGATGACATCTACACAATATTGAATGTTTGTTGAGGGAATCATGGAGGTGATTATGCTTTATATTTGTAATTTTTTATCCCTATGTAAGCTATGTAGCCTCTCAGATTTAGGGAATGCTTAAGCGGCATAAATAGAGAATCTAGATCATTGATCTTGATCTAGGGAATTGATTTGTTGTCTATATAATATGAGATCTAAACCCTAAAATTATGTAAGAGAGTATGAGAAGAGTATAAGGATCTCATATATAGAATAGAGAAGCATTTTGATATAGGTAGATATTAGTAAAAGTGACTGAGCAAAGAAGTGAAGGATAGAACAGTGACATATTTGATTGAGGAGATCAAACAAGTATTGAAAGGAGAAGATCTATTATTAGCATCATAGTGAAAACTGAAGGATCGGGTACTGATTCATTTTAGCAGGTGAATCAGGGTAAATCTCTTAAAAGAGTAGTCCTCACAGGCCTAAGTAAATCTCTTAACTGAGTGCTTACTTTGTTGTAAGTTTAAATCCTTTTAACAAGGTAGATTGGATAAGTTTGTAAGCTCTTAAAAGGGAAGACCCCTCATAGAGTAGATCATTAGTTTACGATCAAACCTTTCTATCACTAACAAGAAAACTTTAATACTGTAGTAGTGAAGATTTGTGGGTGTCATCCCCATGCCAATTTTAACTTTCAAGGGTTTCTGGGTAACCAAAATCTTTGTGTTATGTTTTCAATTTCATGGATGAAGATTAGAATGTTAGGTTTATTTTAGTATTGAATTTCATGTTTATGATATCCAAGTTAAATTTATGTCAAAGTGGAATTATTAATAGATATCTGATTCACCCCCCCCCTCTCAGTATGTCACTTCCCATCTTAGATTTCCAAGAATTGGTATCAGAGCCAAGTTTCTTAAAAAGAAGTCTAATCACTTGTGAGTTAATGTCTTGGATATGGAGGTCTATAATTTGGGAAAGATCATAGAGAATTTTAGAAGATTGACATTCAGGTTGCATTACATCAGCTCGAAGCAACAAGAGGTGAATTAAAGAAATCCTTAAGCAGAAGGAGAGAATTGGCAATTCAACAGAATGAAACACAATATCAAGAAGAGGTACTAGAGGTCTATTTGACAATGGTAATTCTATTGAAAGTGAAAAATCTATAAGATATTCTAGAGAAAAACAACATATTGAATGAAGATATCAGATATTTGAAGAGAGAACAAGAAATTCAATTAGTAAGATTATGTGAAGTAATTGAATATAAAAAGAAAGCTGAAGAATCTTTACTCTTTCCTCTTGTTCAAATTTTCCTCGGCTTTTAGGGCATATTGATAAGCTTATTCTACACTTTGCAACTTGACCAAATTGATCTAATATTGTATGGATGTCCTCATACCATTGAGATACCTTGCAACCTTTTCAACACCATCATCTGTATGGCCATATTTGATACCTAATTTATATAATTCATCTATATACTCCATCACACTGAGGTCCTTCTTTAGGTTTTGCAAATTCTTAACTTAACTTACTTGGTAATCAGTAGGTAAGAATTTGGACTTCAATTTATTGATCTGCCTATCCCATGAATTTATTTCCTCCTTCCCTCTCCTCATTCTAACAATCTACAAATTATCTCACCATAAGAGGCATGACCTCTCAACTTTGCCTCAAGATACTTTACCTTCTCATCTTTACTTGCACCCTCAAATTCAAAGTACTTTTCTATCTCTGTGATCCAATAAAGAAATTCATTAAAATCTAACTTTTCATCATAAATAGGTGGATTAAAATGAGGTCTTGTATTCACTATAGTTATAGCTCTTAGGAACCTTGCATCTCCATATTCAAGCTATGGTGCATCTTCTTCCTCAACTTAGTCTTCATCCTCACTCACATCATCAATATGGAGACCTCTTCTCTAGGCCATTTCAACAGCTTCTAACCTATCTTCCATTTGTCTCAAAATATCCATAATAGATGGATCTACATCTCTCCTTCTACAAATCATCTTGTCCAAGTACTCTGTAATTGCAGGTCAAATCCTCACTGTGTCACCCCACAATAAATAAATCTAGATCTTCACACCTTCTAGAATTGAAATCAACTTCCCCAAGGAATGAAAAATCTCTCTAATACCTCTTTGTGAAGTCATGAATGGAGGGAACTCAAAGAGATCTATCCAATTCATGCAGTAAGAGTCACACAATGGAAACAACAAGAACTGATTGAGAAAATAACAAGATTGGCCTTCGTATTATCAAAAAATGATTTACAATTGGTTTGCAACATGTAGTATTACATTCTAGGTATAGAAGCCTGATTACAAGTTGAAATCCTATCTATAAACTAACTCTCGACTCCATAACTCTAAAAATCTAAAAAATATCACTAAGGATCTATTACATTAGCTTATAAAGTATTTGTAAGTATCAAGTCAGTCTAGAAAGATTACATTACCCAATGAGAAGAAAAAATATTACAACTATAGGCCAGGACCCAAATCATAAGGATCTCCCACCAATGGATGAAACATAAATTGTGATCCCTCAAGAAGGTTGACCTTGGTGTAACATCATTGAGAAATGAGCCACAAAGCTTCACTAATCAAGAAAATTCCTTTAAAATATTGAAAAACACAATATAGCCATGAAATGTGAAGAATAGGTATAAAATTCCAAGAATCTAAAACATCTCAACTATGAAGCTATTGGAATTATTTTCATTCAATAGTTTTTTCATTAATATCATGTTCATCTATTCAGTTATGGAGACCAGGAATTGCTAGACAGTACAAATAGGCAGATTATAGAGAGTGGTATGGATGTTGTATGATTCATTAGCTCTTGCAAGATTAGAGATATCTTCCAAGATGTATCTAAAGCTTATTTATAAGACCACAAATGTTTATATGGTCATTAAATAGAGATATGCTTGTTTTAGTAAAGACCAGTTGGAGGAATAGAGACTGAGAGTTTCCATAGACCTAGTTGTAGTGTTTAGAACATAACTATTGTGCAATGATGAATTTTAGTATGCGAGCTTGGGAAATTTTAGAAGACATCATGAAGAAGATACAATGTGATTGCAACATGTTCATGTGAATGATGATATCATCTATGACATATTTTATAGTGTGGAAGCATTTGGGAGATGACTAGGAAGAGCAATGTTTAGGTGATTGATTTATGACTGAGTTAATGATGGAGCTGACTTTAAGTGAATTATAATTTTTGTAACATGATCATGGACAACTTGTGTTGTGTCAATTTGGATAATGTAATTGTTTGTTATGTAATGAGGTCCTATAATGGCCAACCTCTATATGAATTATTATTTGTAACTTATATATAAGGAAGGGTTTCTTCCCTAAGAGGAAGTGTAGATTGTAAGGATAATATGTGAGATAAAAGGCTATGAGATCTACTTCTAATAGAGAAGAAGGTTGTGCATTTGGGCATAAGGATTGGATTGTCCTAACAGGAAATTCAAGTATGATAAATTATTTTCACTATAGGATTGAAGGTGGATGTAACCTTATGAATGTATTTTGGCATGTGGCCAGTTGTAATACCCCTAATAGGGTTTGAGACTCCTAATAGGGAATGCCCTTTAATAGGGACCTTCTTATTGTATTAATCAACTCCTAACAAGGTTAGAACTCTTAACGGGGTTTCATTCATATAGTGTAGATATTTGTGGGTGTCATCCCCACTGAGGATTTTCCCTTAAAAGGGTTTTCCTCAAGAGCAAATCTTGGTGTCACTTGTGTTCAACCATGCTCTTTAAAGATGATTTATTTTGTACTATTGTACATGCTTGTTTGGGAGGTGCAAAAATAGTCTAAGAAGAGAAGAACGTCTCTATCTTCAATAGAAATATTTGGTTCTTGGTCATTTGGACTACTGCAACAATTTTCTTACTCCCATCTTTCTCATAAATGACACATTTATCATTATCCATCAACATTTTATATCCATTCTGAATGAGTTGTCCAACATTCATCAGATTATGCTTCATACCAAGGAAAAAATAAACATTATAAATCTCCTTCTTCTCACCTTTCTTAGTGCGAATAATAACAGATCATTTGCCCACAACTTGAACAGTTCCATTATTCCCCATTTTATTTTCAGACTAATATTTTTTATCAATGAAATAAAAGAAGCTTTCATTACTACTCATGTGGTTTCTATAGCCATTGTGCAAATACCAGACCTCAAGGCTGCCTTCTTAACCAATAATGCACATGATGAAGGTTGTGTGATTATTTCCTTTACCCATATTTACATCAACCGTGTTTACATTATGTCTTGACTGATCATTCTGCTTCTTCCAACATTCACTTGTATAGTACCTAAATTTATGACAATAATAACACTCAATATTACTCTTGTTCAAGTTGCTATTCTTCCTTCCTCTTGTGGAGGTGTTCTGAGAGTTGTTTTCTCTATCATGACCACTTTCTCATGTTGAGATTTCTACTCTAGCATTATTTTGACTGAAGTTACCTGGTATGTGCAAGATCATGGTATGCAAAAAAGTGGTTATGTGAAAAAGAATTCCTAATTGAAAAATGGGTATATGCACAAAGAAGGGGGACCAAAAAGTTGCCACTTTCCTTTTTGGCCCCCAAATGGCCATAGCGCATACGCATTAAAGCATGTGCGCCCTATAGGGTGCATGCACTATGGCTTGGGATATACAAGCCTTAGGCTTGGGCAATTCAAAACATAGTGTGTGCACCCTATAGGGTGCACACTCTATGCAAAAAGATAATATAAATGCACCCTATGCAAAAACTAGAAAAGTGTAACATGCACTGTCTTCCATAGTGCTAGCACGCTATAGCGTGTGCACCCTTTTCAAGAAAAAAAAAAAGTGGTGCCAAAAAATCATAACATGAATAGTATTGCATAGCGCTAGCGCGCTATAGCACATGCCCCCTTTGTAAGAAAAAAAAGTGGTGCCAGCAAAGCATAACATGCATAGTCTTGCATAGCACTAGCGCGTGCCCCCTTTGCAAGAAACCAAAGAAGTGGTGAGAGAGAGAGAGAGAGAGAGAGAGAGAGAGAGAGAGAGAGAGAGAGAGAGAGAGAGAGAGAGAGAGAGAGGGAGAGTATGGGTGAGAGAGAGAGAGCGTGTAATGCCCCTCCAACCCTAACAATCTTGGTTATGATCTCTAGGAAGTTAGATCGTGTTATAAGTGATTTCATGGTTAAGAGAATGATCCTTCTTGAGATGGTTTCTTCCTAATCATTATAAATTCATATTTTAATGTGAGAAATAATAATATTACATTGGTATGTTCCTATACATCTTCTTGTGTGTCAGTGATAGTTTAGGACCTTAATGCTAAAAGGATCACCTGATAGACTTATATGATTCTATGTGAAATGCTCATTATTAATATTTAAGATTATCTTAGGTTAATTAATTATAATCACTTAAAGCGGTTAGATGTATTACTTACTCTAATGATGTTACTTGTTATACTTGAGATTAGACATGATTTGTATAGTGAGGATTGTATGATTTGTTTTGGTAATGAGACATTATGAGTAGATGCTTGATGATTAAACTGATTTGTGAAAGCCAATAGATAATTCACATGTACATGATTATGTTATGATGCAATATGAAATAGAGATTATTCCGGTACTAATCACGCTAATCCATGATTTATGCTTTGTTGATGTCACTATCTAACATGAGTGTAGGATGAGGGGAGGCAGTTGTAGTTACTGCTACGGGAGGTCCACATGATGTCGCACTCTCCCTCCTTGTTTACCACTATCTTTTTATATATAAATATATGTATGCATGTCGGTCGGTGTTGCAGGATGCAGGTACCAGGCATTGACTCCACCTAGCTACACAGGTTTGAGCGTGCCTTAAAAATCCTTGAACTATTTTTGTGTGGGGATATTATCAAGATTAGTCTCAAGGTTACCCGTAGACTTAGTTTTCCACTTAGGAGGTTACCCTAGTTGGGGGGTTTGAATGCAGTATGTGATGTGGTCTTGTGATTTGTGATTTGTGATTTGATGTTATTCTAAGATTTATGTTGTGAGTTAGAATTGTACTTATATATATCTATATTATTTATTCTATACCTATGTTATAATTGATTGTATATTATGTAGGTATGTGTAAATGTGGGTGCACACGCATATACCCATGCATATATAAATAATATTATTTGTATGTTTCAAATTGCTTGTGAAGATGGTAGTTTAATAATTAGATAAAGTGTATTGAATGAAGTGTATTAAATAAAAAGTGAAAATAATAAGTAATAATAGTAATTAATAAAAGAAATGCTCTTTGTAGTAAAACTAGCTATCTAGGAGGGAGTTGAACTCAAGACCTCCTATAAGTTAGGCTAGTTGATTTCCATGTGTGCTATGTGTTTTTCTTGAAAGTTATTTGTTTGACTTTCTTGTTATGGTCTTCTTTTTAAGCTATTTTAATTAAATTTATTAAAACTTTATTAAGTCTTTTACGGGAATGTTTTGGTTAATTTTCCAACCAACTATGGAAGTTGGAGAAGTTTCTTCCCGTAAAGCAACTCCCCCAACTACATTGTTGGAGGATAAATATTTACAATTTTGTGTGGTTTGGGAATGAGAATTTTTGGAATATTTTTGGGAGTTGTCTGCAATTGTTTTTCCAAAAATTTATTTGAAGTTTCTATGAGTTTGATCCTTGTTAGAAGATCCTTAACCCTGTTAGGAGTTTCTTTACAATATGTTTAGTATAGTAGACCTTGTCAAGGGTTGGACCCTATTAGGAGTCTTTTATAATAAACCCTGTTAGGGGCGTGGAATCACTTTCCTAGAGCTCACTGCTCAAGTGGTGAAGGCTGCAACATTCTGATCTTAGATATACACTATATCTGCTGGATGAACTGTCACTATGACACTGCTTATCTGATCAGTTCCTTTGATGTGTTGATGCTTTGACCTCTTGAAAAGCTTTAATACATCTTATCAACTCTTCACACACTTATGCTCTCCTTATCTCAACTTTATATAAACTCTTATATCTATTACAATGGGCGCATCTCATATTTATATATGCATACAAAATAAATACCTAGGTCGGCCCTTTAACCGATTACATACAACGCTTCCAATTGAATTGGCTCAAGTGTGTTTACAAACAAACATAATTATAGTATGGAAACCTAATTACAATAGGCGCATAGCCTTTATAACATAAGAATATAACCGCAAATCAAAATGCCAACAGTCAGCTGCTTACTTTGTTCTTCTCTGGCACACACTGGCTATGTAACTTTAACTGTCTGTAACTTTGTCATACCTGCATATCTGATCATGCGCTCATAGACTAAGTATGTATATGAAGTTACCAACTTAACTCCTAGGGAACATACCATAACTCAGTTGTACACACGTGTGTTGATGCTCTGATCTTCAGGTTCTCTGTATACTATACAGTCTTCAACACTTAGCTAATTTCTGGTCTTCTCATCAAGTGCCCTGACTCCAAACTACTATATGACTTTGTTGCCATAATGATAACACTATACTAAGTCATATACACTAGAGTAGTCAACTTTCCAACAATCTCCCCCTTTGTCATTAATGGCAACAAAGGAATATGGCATAGTTGCTAACTGTTCTCTTATACAAAAACTTTTGTCTTATATCTCCCTTATACATAAATTTATATCTTATATCTCCCTTATACATATCTATAACCCATATTATATACATACTCCCCCTTTGACATTAATGACAAAGGTGTTACAAAATTGAATCTGTACAAGTACTTACACTAAAAGTACATCTAGGTATGCAATCTGAAGATTTTGGATCTCCTTCTTCCAAAATGTGATCAATGAGTTTACAATCTGGAGATGGGTGCATAATGCATACTGTAGCTTCTCCATCTTCTCCAAGTCTATGCTAGGACCTTGATCATATGTCACCATGGTGGCATCGATCTCCTTGATATTCTGATTAAGTATATCTAATGAGGGTGCAAGAGCATTCCTTAGTTGTGTTTGCCTTGCCCTTATCTTGGACATCTCCTTTTTTGCCTTCTCAATCTTGTCAATCTATCCTTGATATACATTATTGCACATATTTACATCAGTGGATGAGTCTTTCACTGATTTCTTTACTTTCTCTATCATAGCTTCTGCCTCTTGTATCTTCTTGAGGTGGGCATCAGTTAACTTGTCTTGATCCATGCAGTTGGCAATGATTTTCCTTCCTTTTCTAAAAACTCTTTCAAAGTTTCTTGTCCAACTCTGAGTGAATTGAGGTCAAGTGAGAAGTTACTGACCAATTCACTTAGCCTTTTCTTCATGTACTTCTCTTCTGCAACTTGAAATGCAGATTCTTCCAAGCTAGTAAAATTACTCTTGAACTATGAAATAACTACACTCACATCATCAACGGAGTGTACCTTGGACACTTTCTGGTCTGGTAGTAACAAGTTGTTTAGGATGTTTACTAATTCTACAAGGAGGGGATTCCTCATTACCTATTTCTCCTTGGCCTTCTCCATAGCTAAGACACTAAACTTAATCAGGTCTTCTTCTCCCCATGAATCCAAGCTAGTCGAGTCAGGTGTCAAGCTTGACAACAATTATGTTGATTGAGTGATAGGAGTTCTATCCATCACTTCTAGCTTTACTTTTCTTAGTATTTCAATAGATGGCTCATCTGTTGTTTCATTTCCCTTTTCCTCTTCTTTTTCTTTTTCTCCTTCCATCTTTTCTTCTTCTTTCTTTTCTGCTTCTTTTCCTTCTTCCTTATTCTCTTCTATCTTATCTGTCACATCCTCAATCAGTACTTATTGTTGACTAGGAGGAGTGTTACTACATAGATTCTTAGCCTCTTGAGTGCTTACAAAAGCTTCTTCAAACTTATCTAGATCAGTATCTGTGGCCACCATTGTAATCTCAACATTGTCTATGAAAATTGTATCCTCCTTATGTGCTTATGTCATAGGCATAGACTTATCTGCCTTTGTATGTGTTTCTACTATAGGCATTGAGTCCTGGGGACCTATCATAGGCACATTAGTGGGCTTTTCCAGTTTGACTTCCTTTGTGGATACTTGAGCTATAGGTGCAATAGATGGGTACATGTGCCTATTCATGAATACCTTTTCAAAGGATTTCTCTATCTCTTTAGACACCAATTCATAGTTTTTGTCCATTATGTGTAAAGTTCTTGACTTAGTTCTAAGATGTGGCTTCACCAATTCTAGAAATAATTTCTTCTCTTATAGCGAGGATACTGGTAGGGTTTCATCTAAGGTCTTTTCCCTTATCCTTTCTTAGCCTTTTGATGACTATTTGAGCATCACTGAATTTTTCTTTTAGTTCTTCAATTTCCTTTTCATATCTGTCTAGGTCTTCAAGAGCAGCTTCAAGATTTTTTTTTAGATGTTTCATTTCTTCTTTATCTTTGATCTCCTCAAGTGGTTAAACTTCTTTACTGAGGACCAAAGCTATGATACCAAATGTTAGGAATGGGAACATTGAGAGGGCGGGGGTGAATCAGTGTTCACTGTATTTTATCTTTTTACTTAATTTCAAACTGAACTTAAATACTTTGAATATTGAAATGAACATTCACATAAGCATGAAACATGAAATCAACACATAACACCAATATGGTTACAGGGAAACCCAAATAGGTAAAAAATGCCGGTGGGAATTGACACCCACTAATATTATGTACTAGTGTTTTATGATCCTTGTTAGAAGATCCTTAACCCTATTAGGAGTTGCTTTACA